>CM072513.1:74188995-74206495 GCA_036898135.1 Oncomelania hupensis
CTCTCTCTCTCTCTCTCTCTCTCTCTCTCTCTCTCTCTCTCTTAAAACTGGTTAAAAAAAAACATGAATGAAAACCGCGATTCATTCCCATGTGGACGTTGACTTGTAGGAAATATTGCGATGGCAGGATTGACAGAACCGACATTAATTTGTCCATTCCAATGAATGGGTTCTGTGAACATAAATACTCCCTTCCTTCCTCCTCCCACCCCCACACCCCACCTCTCCAAACCACTCTTAACCTCCCAGGCTTCCACCCCTGCACACACTGAAAACTGGGCGAGACATTTGCTTTCATTGTTACCGACGAGTAAAACCCACTAGCTTTAGCAGGGACAGGTCAAATTGCTGCGACTGTACTCTGCGTGTACGTAGATCACACAAACCGACTGTATAGATGTATACATTGCATGGTTTTATTCTACATCAGTATCATTAGGCCGACATCGCCATTCATCACGTTAACATACAGCCTATTTCCGGAGACTGGAATTTTAGATTCATACATCCGTCATTCAACCCCCCCCCCCCACTCGTCCCCCCACCCTCTCTCTCTCTCTCTCTCTCGTTTGGTAAACAAATGACAGGGTCAACTAAATATTAATGCATATTGGTCGATGAAGATGGCTCATTTGTTGAAGTTGCGCCAAGGTGTGGAGGCTTTGGGATGGAGCGTAATTCTTAACCTGTTTGCGCCCAGTGCTTTCAGCGATCTTGCTGGAGCTTACTCTGTAGAAGAACAGTTATTTTATTAATTCAAAAACAATTATTGTTCATATTGGGGGCAAGCTGAAGAGAGTGCAGCTGCTGCATGGTTGTGTATATGTTTGTGTTCGTGCGTGCGTGTGCGCGCTTGGGTGTGTTTGTGTGTGTTTGTATGTGTGGGTGTGTGTAGGTGTGTGTGTGTGTGTGTGCGTGTGTGTGTGTGTGTGTGTAGACGGTCATTCATTACCACACAGCGACACAAGGTCTCATTTCCTGCGACACGACGAAGGCAGGAGAACTATTAAATATGGCAGCAGCAATCAACATGATTTTTATAGGTCCTAAAGGAAGAATGCGATCACTGAGAGAAAGAGAGAGAGAGACAGACAGACAGAGACAGACAGACAGACAGAGACACGACACAGAGACAAAGAGACAGACAAAGGAAGACATAGAGACTGTCTCCCCATTCATTGTGGAGTCGTTGATCCTGGTTACTCCATTTTCCCAACTATGGTTTCATCCCTCCATTCAACAATGGTATTGGATGCAGTCAATCTATAAAGTTCACAAGTAAAAGAGGATTTTTATTCCGCCTTCTGTAATAACGAACTCTTCAGATCGCCGCCATTTGAGTTCATTTGAAGAAAAATCGCGTGATAGCATCCTGTGTTATTATTTTTATTATTATTATTTTTTTTTTAATTATTTTTATTATTATTATTACTTTTATTATTATTTTTTTAATTACAGAAAAAGAGAGTGACAGAGAGAGAGGGAGGGAGAGACAGAGATCATATATGCCATTGCAGAAAAAGGAAGGAAGGGGGGAGGGAGGGTAGGAGGTCCGGGGTGAAATAAGAGACAAAGTGCGAACCGAACAGTAGTGATCCAGGACATCTCTTGTACTGTGGCATAATGCTTGGCCCTGCGGCCATGTATAAGGTCCTTTTAGAGGAAACCGACCTAATCAAAATCTGATGAAGCAGAACTCATTTGAAGCAAATCGAACTATTTGATCAAAGTTCTTTTTCGTCATCGTTTAATTTTTTGTCCATATATGATCTGAAACGTCTCTAAATTAGTAAATAAGAGAAAGAGCAAAAGAGATAAAGGAAAGTAATATAGCAAAAAATGAATTAATTAATTAATGCAAAAAGCTGGAACAAGTCTTGGATAGGAACTGAGCAGCTGCAGCTTCCAATTTTCTCTGGGGGCACCTGTTTTTACCCGATGTTTTAAAATCGCTGGCGATGAGCGAAGATTATTGGCGGGAAAAATCGAAATAAAATTGAAAGCTCCATCAACTCATAAATGTTGTCAAATGTGAACGAAACGCTAAAAATCACTAGCAATTTTACTGAAGCCGATTTTTTTCTTCTAAATTCTATTAAAACTAGCGAGAAATCGTATTCAATTCCTCAATGTTGTTAAACGTCAATAAAATCGTGAGGAATCACTAGACATTTTTGCCTATAATCTGTTGTTCTTTTGAAGATTTTTACTTGTACTTCGACGTAAACAGTAATGAGAAATGCCCATGTATTTGCGTTTATACTGACAATTAATATGAAACTGCGAACCTTGGTTTCATATTACTTGATCGTGAGGCCGCACATTAAAAATAAATTTTCGATGGATGGTGATGCGCTAATGGTTTTTTTGGTTGTTGCTAAAATGTGTCTTGCAGAAAAAAAGTAGTAAACGCAAAAATCAGATTTACACTTTGTATCTTGGCCATCATTTTACAACGCAACTGTAACATTTCACGACAACTTGACGAACGTCGATGTGTCTGCGTTTTTTGGTGATGTTGTAGCCTGCAGAGAATAACGATATGGGATTTGTGGGGCTCAGGGGAGAGGTGAGGATGAGGGTAAAACTGGTGCGCGATTTTACACCACAATTGTAAAAGTTCACGATGTGTCTGCAGGTTTTGCTGGAAAATGCCTCCTTTATGCAGCTCGGTTTAGTGGCCATTTTTAATTAGTTGACCCAAGCAAGAGTCACGCAGGGTGTGCAACTCTTCTTGTGACGGGCAATTCCTTCCCTTTGTTTACTTTCTTTACTGTGCTTTGCTTCTTGCGCGGAAAAGGCCCATCCTGTCTGTTTGAGACGAGCTACATTGTGATTTTGAAAAAGAAAGAAACGAGAGTCAGTCAGCTGGTTTCGTATCCTCATTGCATGGGCCTATTAGGACCAACTAAAATATAATTTCAAGAGGAACGAAAGAGACGGATGTGAGCGTGTTCCAATAACCTGGGTGTGCATCCTCTGCTTGGGTCCACCGGAATCAACTAAATTGTTTTGTTTGTTTTTTTTAAATGAAGATGCGACTGTGCGTGTGTTCCGTCCAGCTGAACTTGCATTTTCATTGCATTGTGAGATCAATGTTTATTATACTTTAAAAAAAATATACAGGCAGGAATAAATACGATGATGATGATGATGATGGTGATGATGATGATGATGATGATGATGATGATGATGATGATGATGATTATGACGACGATGATGATGATGACGATGATGATGATCGAAAATACCGCTAATATTCACACTACTAAATCATGCTGAGTGCGATACATTATTTATCCAGAATGATGCATTAATTTTTATTCTTGTTCGGCCCTGCTGGTTCCCCGATTTGGTTATCAGCACGAGCAACGGATGATCAGGAGAGATAGCGGGCGTGCGCATTTTTCTGGCTGCAGTTAACAGTCTTTGCTGCATGTGGTAAACAGCATCTTTGACCCTAAGAGCCATGACTGAGTGAACAAACTCCTGTCCGTGTTATAGTAAATGTCGACGGAAAACGATACAATGTCATTGTTTCACATTAGGTCGAGGTGCACTTAGTGATCTTAGGCCAACAACAACGCTAAACAAGGACACAATTGTCACAGTGGAACGATTTTAACAAATAAAATGAATAGCGAGCATGCTGTTGGGATGTATTTTTCTCAAAAATTATCTGTCTTACGTCTCATTTTTCATTGGTCTTTATCCCTACTTCCCACCTCCTGGTAATTTATAAAACTATGACGGTATTATATCTTCATGTTATTCTTTTGTGTATCAACTCATAAAACATTAAAAGCTGAAATATTTTTTAAAAAGCACTCCACCTTCCCCCCTTTCCTACCCACCAAAAAAACAAACAACAACAACAACAATAAAAAACGGCATTTTCCCCCTTGTCCTTGTTCACCCTGGGGAAGAGATTGTATTTAATATCTCCCAAATGTTTTCACATAATTAGCGTTTTGTGTTTATTTTCTTTTTTATTGTTTACTTTAAACGTAAAACTCTGCGTGTTTGTGTGTGGATGGGTTTATGCTTGTGTGTTGATGATGTACAGTATTTCTATTGTGGGTATGTTTGGGGGGAGGGGAGGTAGGAGGAGAGAGTCTCCACCTTTAGGTTAGTACTACAAAAATCAGGATTAATGGGGTGTAGTGGGAGCGTTGTCAATAGAAGGAGCTGGACTTATTCTCAAATAAATTGATCATGGTTTTTATGAATTCTTGATTAATTTGATTTTGGAATAAATAGTGCTTGATGTCTTTTATTTTTATACTTTGCTAGTGTTATACACTTGAAAAAGGTTTTAAATTAACCGAAAATGAGTGTTCTTCCTTTGAGAGCTATGACTTTTTCATTTCTTCTTTTAGCGAACGTAAACGTCTTTTTTTCTTAACTTTTTTTTTTACCACAAAATCTACCAATCCAAATTATTGCTGGAACTCCGAAAATTCTTTAGAACCACAATCAATCTTGTTGAGACAAATAGCGCGCAATTTTTGTGAGACATTTGTCTTGCGATTTTGATGATGCGATTTACTGCTTTAAATCATTGGCTAGTTTTAAAAGGCCCGAAGAATATCGTGTGGCTAACAGACAATTTTTAACAATCCTTGATCATAACGTGCTAGAGCAGAGAGTGATTTGCTTTTGTTTTCAGAACAAAATCTTCTCTTTCTTTACACATTGTTTCATTTTATAAAATCAATCAATCGATTATAAATCATTTTAATCGAAAACCCAGAAATGTGTGTGAATTCTCCTCCTCCCCTCTTCTCTTTCCTTCTCCTCCCCTCCCTCCAAACACACACACACACACACACACACACACACACACACGTCGGAACGCACAAAAGCGCACAAATGGGTAGCAGACCTTGTCTTTTCTAGTAACAAATGGGTTTATTTGCTTGGAACCCACTTTTTTTTCCAGGAACCCACTTTTTTCTAAGTGCGCGGGAGTGCTCTTTTAGTGCATGGGAGTGCAGTTGTAGTGCATAAGAGTGTTTTAAGTACATAGGAGTGCACTATCCGGGACGGAGAAAATACAGTGAATTTTTCGAAAAGTTTGAAGCAAAATTCGACCTATTTCGTCGCCTATAGGAGACGAAATAGGGGTCAACTTTCTAGAGAAGGGTTAGGGTAAGGGCTAGTTGCAGCGCTGCAACTAACCCTTGCCCTAACCCTTTTCCATCAAAAAATGACTTTCCGATTCCTACATTCTTAAATGAACCCATTTCTGATGTATTGCAAGTATGTGGGTGCGCGCGTGTGTGTGCGTGCGAGCTTGCGCACGCACACACACACACACACACCTGCGGAAAAAGTTTAAGGGCATCTGGTTGTGTCAGCTGGTGTTAGGAAAGGTTGGAGACCCGAGCGCAGGCATTCTCCACGCCAGGCTTCTAGCGACGGAGGCAATCTACCAGACATTGACTGGAAAGGGTGAATGTGAATTAACACTGTGGCTGGGTAAGGCTTGGGCTTGGGTTAGGCTGGGAAGAGGGAAGGGGGGTTGGTGGTGAGGATACATATTGACCAGAAGAGGGAGTGGAGAGAGGGGTCGGGGTGAAGCTAAGTCCGGCAAGATCTGATGACCGTGAGTGGACAAACGACATTGAGCTGGTCACGTCTCTGGCCATTGACTGCAAGTCCGTGGCCAGTCACTGATTCCATTCACCATTGTTCCAGTAGCTTCAGCGCCCTCGTTACTACTCCCGCCACCACTGCCCCACGCCACCTCTCTCTCTCTCTCTCTCTCTCTCTCTCTCTCTCTCTCGAAATGCGCTGTATGTAAGGAAAACTTGCACGACCTTGTGTAATTGTTGTAAGTGAGTGCGCCTCTGTGTGTGTGTGGGTGTGTGTGTGTGTGTGTGGGTGTTAGTGCCGTTCTTTCAACCTGTCAGTTTGTCTGTCTGTCCGTGTCTTTTCTATCTGTGTGCTGCAAAAGATTATACCGTAAAAGCGGCCGGTCAATCGAGTGCTTGTTTCTCTTATCTTGACCAGACACGCAGAGTGTGTGGTCGGTCACAAGAAGAGTCGGTGGGCGATGGTGGGTAAACTTCGTTAGCGTGACCAGGACCGGAAGGAAGTTAGCCTTAACTGGGTGGTGCTCTTCTCCTATGATTGGTCTTCTTCAACTTGAAGGCGATCGCCAGCAACGCTAACCAGGGATTGCGCACACAGCCTCAAATCACCACTGTTGATAACAGGTCGGATCCTGTTTACCCCCTTCTCCTCCTCTAGTAAAAACGCATATATTTATAGATCGTGATATATATATATATAACGCATACCTTTAAACATTGTAAAATAACGCGTACATTCATAGGTCCTGAAGTAAAAACGGATTCGTCTATAGGTCGTTAAATAACATATACATCTACAAGACGTGCATCAATATCGTGATAAAAACGTTTACATTTATAGGTCGTAAAATAAAGCATATAACTACCGGTCGTAATATAATGCATACATTTACCGGTCGTGGTATAACGCATACATCTACCGGCCATGATATAACGCATACATCTTTAGGTCCTGAAGTAAAAACGGATTGATCTATAGGTCGTGAAATAACGCATACATCTATAGGACAATTGGGGTGACGCATTGATCTCTTGGGAAGGCTTGAGTAAGAAGATCCTGCTTTCGACCAGCGCCGTGAGTACCTCATTTGGGTTGGTAAATGTTCTATATAAGGACAGTTGCTTCACATTAAGTCTCCTCTCTGAAAATCCTTATCGGGAAGAGAGGGGACTATAAACTGATACACACACACACACATTTGATTTCTTCGAGAAGAAAAAAAAAAAAATTTCAATTTCAATGGTTGAATTTATTGTCTCTTCACGACAGTGATATTAGACAATTAATTTAATTACAAAACAATGAAACAAACAACTGTAGTGATATCAGTTACAACACTGTTGATAAGGACGATTTCATGATGACGTTTACAATATCGTAAATAATAGGACTTCGCACAACTTCTCGAATGTCACAAGTTGTTATGTTTACACCATTGTCTTTGTACATTGATTGCAACACTGGGCAATCAACAATCAGATGTTGGACTGTAATGTTTTCTGAACATATACATGTAATATCTTTCACATATTTCGTACTCCATGAATTCAATCGTAATTTATAAACCAGCCTTGACACACTTCTAGGACCTTTTACAGCACTTCCTAGTTTAACATTTCTGTAAGCTACTTTTTCCAGAAGGCCAAAATATTCACATGCAGCTAAATCAACCTTGAGCATGACAGCGTCAGAATTGTCCGCTCCTGACTTAGCCAACGCATCCGAGAGCTCATTACCATAAATACCTACATGAGATGGTACCCAACAAAAAGTCACACTGGTACCTCTCATACGTAAACAATGTATAAGAAATCGTATTTCAAACAATAAATCTGTACGATTTTTGCTTTTCCAATTTCTTAAGGCAAGTAGCACAGCCTTAGAATCAACACAAATTGCTACTTGAAGTATTTGTTTAGGAATAGATAAAATGTATTCTGTAGCCATTAATATAGCAACAAGTTCACATGTGAATATTGATAAATTATTACCCAAACAATACTTCGAGAAGAAGTTGGAACAGAAGTTATAATAACTGAGGACTCGATGCTTATACTACCGCCTAGTTCCAGTCAGGTACAGTAAGCCATTCCAACAAATAGAAGTCCTGTGAAATCGAACACAGATGTAATAGAACGGTATATGTAACTCGGAGCCGTTGCGCGAATTGCCATTTTAAACCTGTCCGTTTGCGGAGTTTGGGGTGTGGGTTATTAAAATGTGTTCTAGACTCTTCCATCGAACAACTTACAGTCTGGTTGAAGTTAAGTATTGTTTCCCTAAACATCTAGATATCCTACAGAAGTTGTTATCAAACCATACAACGGTGTAATAGGACCGTTTTATAGCTCAGCGACGTTGTACTCTAAATCCACGTTTGTTTGCAAGTCCAGAAGGCCTATGGAGTAGTCATCTAACCATCGAGATGACTTCTAGAAGTTGTAATGGAACGAAGATGTAATGGAACCGTTTATAGCCTGATGCCGTTGTCCTCTAAGGCCAGGACCGTTTGCGGAGCTTTGGCAACCAACCACCATGCTACCTCTAGATCCCCCAATAGGTCTCCCGTGACCAACAGAGACCCCTTCATTTCCATGCCAGACAAGAGGAGATAACAGCCTAAACTAACAAGAGTGGCTGAATATCTGAGGCAGAAGGTTGTAGGTCTACTTTCCTGTGAGCGTAGAACAAAGAGGGGTCACTAGCTCTTCAGATGCTCTGTGTGATTAGCAGGCTTTAGTACCAACGGTTGTAAAAGAAGCGCAGAGTCTAGCAGTATAGTCATCGTCGTCACTCGATCCACCCACATTTGCATAACCACGTTGACTGTGGCTACTGACATTCTGGACGCTGAACTTTTTTAGGCAGCAAACTTTCTGGTGCCCGAGTTGCTAGCTTTGAACGAATTGTCAGGATAGGCATCCTGAGCATCCAGCTTTCAATGGAGCAAATTCTTATAGTTTTGGACAGGTGTTTGCCTCAGACTTGTCAGGATGGACAGTGTAAACATACAGATGGAGCTCTATACTAACATCACCACCACATCTTTAGACAGTTTGAGTCAGCAGTCGTTTCTGAGCGTGGTGTTTCATCGGATGACTCTACTTTTGTCATACATTTTATACAAATCGGACGCCTTGCCTAAATTGTCGAGTTCGAGAGTGATGTCAGAAGTAGTTGTGATGCTCATTGGTCAAAAAGGCGACTGACATGTAGCAATATAAGAACAGTCCCTTTTTCACTCTCTGGCGAGATCTTTCACTGAACGCTAACGATGGCGTTTCTTGGGCCTCACCAGGAGTTAACAAAATAACAACCCACGTCATCTTTGATTAGACTTCCTCGCTGCTTGACGTTAACAGTACGCCTATCATGACTGATCACACGGGCTAATAATGTTAATTGTTGTTTATTTTTGCCAATCTCACATTTGATGTTCAAAACGAATGGCATGTTGGTTTCCCCCCTCCTCGCCCCCTCTCCCCCCCCCCCCTTCGTACCAATTCTGCTGCCAGACAAACTATCTGAATGTTTTCTTCATGCTGTTGGAAACCAACCACTATACCATTTTCAAGAAATCCAATTGGTACACTGAAGGGCATTGAACCCAGCGAAATGGCCTTCTGTGTATAATAAGTAGCGGATATTCTGTGGTGTGACAATGGTCGATCGACCTATTAGCTGACAGATCCCTACGTGAGGGTCAAACTCGGGTCAAACATTGAGAGGATTATCTCCCGTTCAAATGTCGCTCAGTAGCCTATTGGTCGACGTAACTCGCAGTTATGTCCCTTTGTCCAGTTATGTCCCTTTGTCCAGTTATGTCCCTTTGTCCATTTATGTCCTTTTGTCCAGTTATGTCCTTTTGTCTTGTTATGTCCTTGTGTCCAGTTATGTACCTTTGTCCTTGTTTACATCCCACAGCTATATAAGGGTCCAACTTTGACCCAGGATTATCTCCCGTCCACATGTAACTAATTTCACAAAATTAAACCACGTAATTAGCAACACGAGAAGAGGTAGTCGCTACAAACAACAACACATGTTCACCCACTCACTCCCTCTCCATCCACCCCTTTGTACAGTGTTGGCTTGACCTCTCGTGTCCGCAAATAAGTAATTAAAAGATTCTAGTTTATTCCTAGCAATTCTGTATTACTATTGTAAAATACGAAACCAGCGTTATAATAGTATACCAATGTATAACGAGGCACGGTGCAAGGAGGCAGCAGAAGAGGGAGACAGAAAAAGAGGTGAGAGGGTAACATTCGAGAATGGACTGGCTTGACACTGAGCGAAGCCATGAGGATTGCTGAGGACAGAGAAAGATGGAGTACGATGGTTAAACGATCATCTGTGGTGCCCCAACGACTTTCGAGTTACGGGATAGGATAGGATAGAATAGATAACGAGGACAACAGTCATGTCGTTTAGACTTCCTGTCGATACAGCGATTATGAATTTAATGGGAAGCCACAAATCACGTATGCCAAGAAAAGTACGCATTACGTCATCCACAAGAAAGAAAATAATTGTTGCAGAGTAATTCAAATAAACCTAATATTGGCCTTGTTGTTGTTGTTGTTGTTGTTGTTGTTGTTGTTGTTGTTGTTGTTGTTGTTGTTGTTGTTGTTTGTCTTCTTCTTCTTCTCCTCACTCACCCTCCTTGACTTGTTTTGACTGCTTAGCGTTTTTCTTTCTGTCGATTTGCATCTTTTCATTCGACCTTGTTTCTTCTTCCTTTTCTTCTTTTTCTTCTTTTTCGTCTTCTTCTTCTTCTTCTCTTTCTTCTTCTTATTCTTCGAGCTTCTTCTTCGAGCTTTTCTTCGAACCTTCTTCTTCTTCTTCTTCTTCTTCTTTTTCTTCTTCTTCTTCTTCTTCTTCTTCTTCTTCTTCTTCTTCTTCTTCTTCTTCTTCTTCTTCTTCTTCTTCTTCTTCTTCTTCTTCTTCTTCTCCTCCTCCTTCTTCTTCTTCCAGCTTCTTCTCCTCACCCTCCTTGACTAGTTTTACCTGCCTAGCGCCTTTTTTTCTGTCGATCTGCATGATTTCATTCGACCTTGTTTCTTCTTCTTCTTCTTCTTCTTCTTCTTCTTCTTCTTCTTCTTCTTCTTCTTCTTCTTCTTCTTCTTCTTCTTCTTCTTCTTCTGTTTCTTCTTCTTCCTTTTCTTCCAGCTTCTTCTCCTTTTGTATGTCATAAGAAAAGGCCCACCATTGCTGTCATCATTGACATTTTCAATTAAGGTCATAGGAACCCTATTGTGGCGTCTTCCCTTGCCCACATTAGTTTGTATAGCCTTCAGCTCGGGACACGCATGGAACACTTTGCCATGGAGGTGAAGGTTCAACCTTCGCCGTGAAACGGCGTTGTTTGGACCCCAAACTGATTTCACCCTACATTGCGTTGCTTCCTACGGATTACTTTCACGAGAGAGTGTGCTCAGGCTCACCAAATCATTGATATACCTTCCATGGTAAGGATCGTTTTATGTTTCTAGTTTGCTTTAACCTACTACAACAACAGACTGCTTCGATTGAAACCTTGTGTACTGCTCAGCAACTGAAGTAAGTGCAATTAGATGCCACACAGTTTCAGTGGGAATTAATGCTGATTCCCTTACTAAGTTATAGAATAACGAATGTGTAACCTAATCGCGAAAGGCGGAGTACGGAGAAGTTTAAATCCCGATTCCCTCTTTCAGGGGTGGGAATTGCTGAAGTGAAAAATAAAGGAAACTAGGGGGGTCCGGGGGCATGCCCCCCCCAACCCCCCGGAAATTTTTCAAAATCAAGAACAAAATCTGTGCAATCTGGCGTATTCTGATTGCAAAATGTAAGTAGTTTTGAAGTATGAAAAACATTCTTTTTTGTCTTTTTTTCTTGTGCATTTTGTTTGAATGACCAAAGAATATAATGCTGTGATGTAGTGCTGATAAACAATGTACAACTAACAGACACGCTGCATAAAGAAAATAACATAAATTCAAAAAGGATTTTTGTATATAACTGTATACATGTACAGTGATTATGTGAGAGAGAGAGCGAGAGAGAGAGAGAGAGAGAGAGAGAGAGAGAGAGAGATGTACACACACACACAAAAAAAAAAATTTGTATATAGTAGCTGAACATGTACACAGCTAGCTCCAACATAAATATGGCAAGCAATGACATTCCAACTTGCTCTTCAGCTAAAACACATCATTGACTTCGTACTCCAACCAATCCCACCTCCATTTGTTTTTGACGCCAAAACCTTCTTGAAAAGTTTCACCACGCTGTACAATCATAGCCTTTAAAGACATGATGGCGGTGATTAAGTACAACGACCTCGACCTCTCACTTCCGGTGAGACTTCTGTTGCGCTGTGTCTAAACACCGCAATAGTGTAACAAATTTTTTTTTAAAAATTTTTTGGCGGAAGCATTATTGTTTTTGGCGGATGGGATTTTTTTTATTGCGGAAATCCGCCAAATGGCGGACAATTCCCACCCCTGCGCTACCGTTAATTTTATTTTCGTGCATTGATTTGATTTTCCTCAGTTTAGTTTAGTTTAGGTCCAGTTCTCTTTCTCCACCTCGCCACCCCACCTCATTTGTTACCACCCCTCCCCTTGTCTCATCCCCTCTTTCCCCCATCCCCTTTCGCCCTGTGTCTGCTTGTCTGTTTTTATTTAACTACACTACAGGCCTACTTTGTCCCATCGCCGTAGCTCAAGTGATAGAGCGTTCGCCTGGCACACCGATGACCCAGCTTCAAATCCCGTGATGGGAAAGATAAAAGTGGCCATTTTCACTGTCCAGCAGTATGATTGCTTTAGTGGTTCAGTGTTGGTTTGGGTCCCTGCCCCTTGTTCCCTTGGTTGGTTATCCCCGTCTGCCATATCGCCAATGGTGGGTGCAGACGTTAAACCTCAATGTTCATTCCAAGGCCTACATATATCTTTTGTCAGACTGTGAATATCTCGAACTACAAGTACAAACTGTCAGTCCAGTCCGGGTCTTTTCGTTAGAAGCACCAATTATGTGCGTCAAAAGGTATGGCTTTTCTTTATTTAGGTGGAATCAAATTCGACCCTTGAAATAATAATTGTACGCTAACGAGTAAGACTTTGACATGATGCTGAGTATGCATTCGTTCGCTAAAATGGAAACACGTTTGATTGGCGCAACTGTCTCGTTTTCTTCCGTTCTTTGGCGCTGGCGGGGTTCGGTTCTGAGCCTGCTGGTAGTGTGTGCTGGCATTTTCGTTTCTTCCCAAACTGTCAGACCTTTCCGACACGCCTTCCAGGCTGGCCACGGGGATACTTTGAAGAAGATTGGAGTCAGGTCATGTCACACGGAGTAATGTTGCCGTGTGCTGACAAAACCAAGCAAAGTCCAATTTTGTCAAAAGTATATAGGCTTAGTGTATAATTTTTGGGAGTTTACATCCTTCATGGAGAAAGGCGACGAGACGCATCTTCAGTGAATGCAGTGGTGTCGTTACAACCAGGCAAGTAAGTTATCAAATCACGGAACAGACAAAGCAGATGATCCAGACAAATATTTTTATTTTCGCAAAAAAAAACACCCTAGCTTGGCTGGACGTTATTCATGTTCTTGTATTAAATTGGGAACAGCTCTTCCATTTTCTGAAGCCTGGAATGTGGCTAGGATTACTGAGTTTTGTCATCGTACGTCCGAATGGAAATGGCTAGGGGCTTGCACTTAGAGAGAGAGAGAGAGAGAGAGGAGAGAGAGAGAAAGAGAGGGAGGGAGGGAGAGAGAGAGCTCTAAAATTCAATTTAGGGCAGACAGAGACCAGTTTAACGATCAAGCATTGAAAAGCTTTCAGTTTGAATGAAATGGGACGATGCTCGCTCAGCGGGTCATTCAGAACTTTTACACAGCGGTTTGTGAATACTGAGACAGCACGGCCATCTTTTTCATGTAAGCTTAGATCGGAGCACATGTTAGCGTTGAAGAAGGTGCACATCGTCGAGTGCTTTTCTCTACCTTGTTGATGCGTGTCTTCATTGCCTCATACCAAGTACCATCAACTACAGGCGCATGAACAATGTAGACTCGATCATCGATTTGAAAGAATGAGTGGATCCACTATAATATATCGGTAGCAGTAGTACGTATCATATATAGGGAAGACTAGGATTTTTTCCCCTTGCCATCAATTAGTTAGCTGGTGTCAGAATATAATGTGACCAGTAGTCGCCGGTGTCGTGTGACTATAATCTACAATTAACATTTGTGAGTGCTATCTCTACTATAGATAGGTACTACTTCTGCCGCTGTGCTATTGAGGATCCTCCCCCCCCCATCCCCCACACCCCGTAAGGGTGCCGGGGGTTTCAGTATAAATACTTTCTGGAAATTTAGTGCTTTAAATTCCCACTGTCGCTGTCTTTCTCCTTTGTTCTTTCTCATTCCTACTTTGTTCTATCAATCTACTATACTATTTTCTTCTTTTCTAGACCACTCACCTACCTCTTTTCTTGAAAAATCTTCTGGGACAAAATTCCTCATTTGTGCGTGAGGTCTGTTGGATCAGCTTGGGAATATTGGACGCTTTCTGCCAGGTGGTCACTGGGGCTTCCTATGATGTTATTATTTGGCAATGTAGGCATTTTATATGTATGTATTTTTTAGATATTTTATAATGATGTTTGTTTTCAATTTTGTTTTTGTAAACGGGGGTTCGATAAATTAGAGTATAGACTCAGCGTCCCCTGCGTGAGATGTTTTTATTGTAAAGTGACCGGCTGGTGGAGTGCCTTCAGTGTTCCCATTATGGTTGTTTCGGCGGATGTTTTACGCGGAACAGAGGTGAGTCCTCTTTCAGCGAAGTTGCGGTCTTGAGTTTGTGGTCCTGATTCGGCTCTTTGCAGTTTGCTGGACCCTGTAATCAATGAATAACTAACTATTGAGGATCCACAAGTCCACTAGTTCTTTCCTATAGAAGATCCATTCTACTTGGTTCATGCGCTTGTGTACCAACACAATGCTTGTAGCTAGAGGTGTTTGAACTAGAGAGAGGGGAGAGAGAGAGGAGAGAGAGAGAGAGCATTTTATTTACAACAAGGATACAGATTTTAGGCAGGAACCTAATCTTACAATCGTTCCTCGTATCATTCGCACTCACATTCTGCGATTTAATAATAATAATAATAATAATAATAATAATAATAATAATAATAATAATAATAATAATAATAATAATAATAATACTGCATGCTATACGCGCCTTCAGGCTCAAAGCGCAGCGATCTGTGACCAACATGCACGCTCACCATGCTACAAACACTCCCTCATACACAACCAACACACATTCATCACTCAAGCATGTGGTGTAAAGGAACGTCGCTATTCAAAGACGGAAAGGAACTCGAAGTTTTATTTGTGAAAGTTTAGATTGACTGCATCCAAGACCATTATTAAAGAGCATATATATGCATTATATCCCTGTCCACTACATCATATCGGATCCACCACATCCCATCTGAATGAAGCCACATTGGAGATATTACAGTCTTCGGTCGTAAGGCACAGAAAGAGAGAGAGAGAGAGAGAGAGAGAGAGAGAGAGAGAGAGAGAGAGAGAGAGAGAGAGAGAGAGAGAGAGAGAGAGAGAGAGAGACAGAGAGAGAGAGAAACGGGAGGGAGGGAGGGAGGGAGGGAGAGAGAGAGAGAGAGAGAGAGAAAGACAGAAAGAAAGAAAGAAACAAAGAAAGAAACAAAGAAAGAAAGAAAGAAAGAAAGAGAGAGAGAGAGAAAGACAGAAAGAAAGAAAGAAACAAAGAAAGAAACAAAGAAAGAAAGAAAGAAAGAAAGAAACAAAGAAACAAAGAGAGAGATGGCTCAATAAACTGGAGAGAGAAGCAATGGTGACTCTTCTCTCACGAGTGTTTATTCATCGCCTGATTCATCAACTCAAACTTGGAAAAAGAGCAGTGACGAAAGGAAACCATTGATATAGTTACAAATTGAAACACTTATTATGAAACCAATGCAAAGCTGAACTTCATAACAAGTCCATGTCATTCATTTCATTTGTATGGCCTGACAATTCAAATTGAATCTATATATATAAAAAAAAAGGCAATTAAAATGGACACTTTTAAAAATAAAAAATAAAACTTTGGCAAAAACTATTTCTTTGACACCCCCATTTTCCGTGACAACGGCAGCATCCCTTTCGCTACAACTACTACAAAGCAACAGCAACGTCATCGTCGTCGACGTCATCATCACCATCATAAAGAACAACAACATCAACACAACCACCATGCATTACCCCTCCGTCACATAATCAGCTTCATCAAACCCCGCCGTCATCCTCAATTTTCTCATTCTCCTGTTTAATCAAGCCATCATTGCCTCGTATCATTTTCAACAGCGGTCTAAATCTCTTACGCTATAGATTTTCTTTGTCGTGTTCTTTGTTACGGCACCGTAAGAGCAGAAATAGCTTCACTCCCGGCAAACGAGTTTGAGAAAAATGCTAATTTTCTATCTCCAGCTTCAGGCAATAGCGAGGTCTCGTAATATCAGACATGTTTCTTGAAAAGATTAGCCGTAGATTGGAACGAACTCGTCTATGAAAAAAAACGAAACAAAGAAAAAGCTACATAGCCTACGTTTAAACAACCAGTTTGGTTGGGTGTTTTTTTAAGAGAGAAAAATCTTAGTTATTTTTCCGAGGAAAAAAAAATTTTTTCGAATTCCCAATCTGTTCTCAATTCTTGCCATTACTGCCCGATTGCGAACTTCATTTGACCAACTACATCTGTAAACCTCTTTAGGGCCAGAAAATGGCTTACTGATTTCGGAATTATTCCTGGGTCGTATATTTTGTCTTCTTTTGAAAAATCTCTGACAAGCCGTATAAAACATGTCGATATTCCAGTATAGCTACCTGGTTTAGTTTAGGTAATTATTTCGAATAAGACAACAGTATGCTCGGATTTAAAAAAAATGAATAGGCTTTTAATTATCTTTTTTTAAAGTTCGATACTTTTATTGTCTAGAAAAAGAAAGTCATATGTCACGCGTTTTCTGCACTATGATTATATTCATTGGGCCTGGTCTTTTCATGTAACACTGATAATCAACTCCCATCTGATCAACACAAAGTGGTACATGTAACCCAAACAGGGCCTCACCACTTTTGTGACGTAAATAAATAAATAAATAAATAAATTAATTAATTAATTAATTAATAAATAATAATAATAATAATAATAATAATAATAATAATAATAATAATAATAATAATAATAATAATAATAATAATAATAATAATAATCCTATCCTATCCTGTCCCGTAACCCGAAGGTCGTAGGGGCACCACAGATGATCGTTTAACCAGCATACTCCATCTTTCTCTGTCCTCGGCAGCCCTGATGGCTTTGCTCAGTGTCAAACCAGTCCAATCTCGAATGTTGTCCTCCCACCTCTTTTTCGGTCTCCTTCTTCTTCTACCTCCTTGCACTGTGCCTTGCAGAATAGTCTTTGCAAGGCCTGATGATCTGGTGACGTGGCCATACCATCGGAGTTTCCGTTTCTTCACCACTGTGAGCAGGTCATCGTGTTGTCCAATGGCTTGTGTGATGGTCTGTCGGACTTCGTCGTTGGTGATGTGTTGGATATAGGAAATGTCCAGAAGTCTTCTGTAGCACCTCATCTCCATGCTTTGTATTCTTCGTTGGAGATCTGCTGTGAGGGTCCATGCTTCGCAAGCATATAGGAAGATGGAGATGACAAGGGAGCGCAGCAGTCTTACTTTGGAATGTAGACTGATGGTCCTGTCTTTCCAAATGGGCTTCAACCTTGTCAGGGCAGCAGTTGTTTGTGCGATCCTGGAGAGGACTTCCTGTCGGGACCCATTGTCTGATACAATGGCTCCTAAATAT
>CM072513.1:74211495-74226495 GCA_036898135.1 Oncomelania hupensis
TAGTAAGATGACTTAGGTTTCAGATTTGTAAAAGGTCCACATACGACCCTCTTCCATGACCTATCAGTTCCCAACCCTGACGTCACGGCTGAGCGAAGCACGTGACCTGTGTTTATCTAGGAGCATGCGCACGGGTTTGAAAGAAAGCGGCCGAGGTTTATATGGCCTTCTTGCCTAAATCCTCTCTCCCTGCTGCCCAACACGTCCTGGATTTGGCCAACTGGAAAGAGTTGCCGATCTTGGCTAAAAGCAGAGTTACGAGGTGAATGACGAGACTTCCGGGCACTCGAGAAATTGACGAGTCTACAGAATTTTCACTACGAAAAAGACGGTAGTCAACTGACAGAAGAAGAAGAAGAAGAAGAAGAAGAAGAAGAAGAAGAAGAAGAAGCACCATTTTAATACCCCTATACCTAACTATTAAACAAACTCTCTCGGACCTCTTCCGGTATTGACTACTGCAATGCCGTTTTCTCAAACATCCGGTTACGCAGCTCGCTTCCTCTTCGAAAAAAAAAGAAGACTGACCACATCACCATTATCACACTGTTTGTGAGGTAATGTGCCCTGCCTCTGGAAGATCGTGCCGAGAGTAGAATCTATCTTACGTGCTGCACTCGCTATCGGCAAGGTTTTGTTTGTTATTGTTGTTTTGCATTTCTCTGTGACTAAAGTAAGAATTATAGCCGTGCAACAAGCAACACGTTCAGGGGTGAAATCAGCACTTTTAATTTATTTATGGATCATTGCCCGGGCAATACGTGGTAAGGTAGCATAGCTGACTGCAGAATGAAATCGTAAAATGGCAAAAGCAAAATCATTCATAGACTCAAAGGACTGAAATGCTAAATTAAATGAAAAAAAATAAATTGGTTTAAATGTTGGTTGACTACAATAGAACAGAGCCTATTGACACGATCACTTGTCTATAAATTAAAGTCATACGTTTTTAAATGCCCCGGAACGACGGTAGCGCGGTAATTTTTTGTAGCAATTTTTTACCCCTCACCTCTCTTTCCTCTCTCTAACCCACCTACAAACACCCCGCCCTCCACTCCGATCTTCACGTTTTCGTGTTCTTGCTGCTCAATGGATACCTATAGCTTCACAAGAACAATTACTTTACCTTTTGCTCTAGCAAGGTGATCCTGCGAAGATAAGGCAGATCTAGCGAAGACAACGCTGCATGTGTGTGAGGCTGGGGATTGAATTACTGTTGTGCAGGCGGCGACTTGTAATCAGGTTCCTCTTGTCAAGCGATGCCGGTGCGGATGTCGTATCAATCAACCCAAATTACCGGAAAACGTCTTGCTTGTCGCCGCCGCTGCACCAGACACGGCACGGTCGATACGGCAGCGCAGTACATGTGTTTCATCCTGCACCAATGAGTCCGTTACCACGATCACACGCTGAGCTTTCCTATTTGTTAAGGTGGGGATGTTAGTAATGATGAACAGATCAGCAGCTTTAGGCAATAACCTTTCCCTTTATCTACTTGACGGTGTGCAATACATCGAGGAAATTACCTGTACTAGATCTACCGTAGTCGTCTACGACAAATTCAGTTTTTATATTTCAATTCCGTTCTCTTCTCTTTTTTTTTCTTTTTTTTTTTTTTTTAAAAACTAAGGACTATTAAATTATAGATCTGGTGAACACAGCGGAAGAACCTTTCAATATACGATTAAAGAAGAGTTAACATGAACACTTCTTATATCGAAGACAATGTATGGGATTCTGTGACTACAGCATATTCAGATTCTTCTAATCCTTTGGCTATGTCATACAGTCATGAGGCTGCTGACTAAGCATTCATCTGTCTTCAGCTTATGGCGCGATTCTTGGTCTTTGCCAGTACTGGACGAATTTAGGAAAAATGCTAGGTGCGACACAAGAAAAAGTCCAAACGTCCAAAGAACAAAAGTTGCAGAAAAGCATTTTGAAGTTTATCCATGCGAAAATTCCAATCGAATCCCGCTCCAGAACTTAACTCCGAAGACTGCTTTATTGGGAAGAATTAAAAAATTCGATTTATTCAGGTATTCTTAAGTCACGAAAAAAGTAATGACAGCAGCTTTGAAGTTCCTTAATAAGAGGTCTTTGTGTCTTCTTCGGTCTTTTTTTCCTCCTCTGCTTCCCCAATTTTAATATTTTTTTCGCTTAACTAGGTCCAATGAACAAGTTCTGATGAAAGCATTTTTAGACGGGTTGTTGTCTGTGCTGCAAGGTGAACTTTGGAAAATATGAAAAAAATATATTGTTCTACCTTGCAAAAATATAACTGTTCAATTTGTATTTGTATTTTGTTTGTTTGTTATTTTAGTTTTGTTTTGTTTTCAATAATTGTTTATATGATACGGTACTGTGGTGTCCTGCTGGGCAATCTGGTCTGCGTTGCTCGTTGATCGCGGAACGGAATCTGTATCTAAATCTTAATTATTTAGTCTGTCTGTGAAAGAAATATTAGAACGTAATTAGTAATTAAGGTTGTTTGTCTTCTTCTCTTATCAGGAAAAACGCAAGATGATTGCATGCTTAGGGCGAATTATTTATATTATCATTATACCTTGATGCCATCTCGTGCTTGAGTGCAACACATTCTTCTTCGCTAATCGAAACTTTGGTTATGAATGTGTTAGCACAGATTCCCCCAACCCCTCCCTCTCTCTCTCTCTCTCTCTCTCTCTCTCTCTCTCCGTTTCACGATGAATGCACTTCTCTGATGATTACATTCTATTCTACAGTCATGCGCATCTATAGTTCACGTAATGGCATTCTTTGAACGGAGATCGGAATCAAGTATTGAATCTCTCTGTGTAGGAAATGTTAGCAAATTAATTGATGTTGCCTGTTCCTCATTTTCGTAGCTAAAGATAAAGATAAATGCTCTTCTTCTTCTTCTTCTTCTTCTTCTTCTTCTTCTTCTTCTTCTTCTTCCGTTTTACAACTACTATCTCAAAGGTTAAGATCGTTGAAGTTGCGTGTCTATTTTACAGGTATGCCATATATAGCTGAATGCAATACATTTTTCTTCGCTGCATTTTCGTGGACGAGTTCACTCTATTATGCAGTCATGCCATATCTAGCTAGGATGCAATACATTTATTCTTCGCTCCGTGCGCTATCCCATTACCAAAATGGCAGATCTATCTTGGCGCTTTCTGACGGCCATTACCACGAGCTGATAGCTCTGTCTCTGCGCTTTTTGTGGCTGACCGTCTGCAATGCAAAGCAGTGGAAGGGAGGGATGGGTGCCTCGCGTGCGCTGTCCCTCACGATCACAGACCTAGTTCTAAGAAGATGGTGTGTATGACAGACGGACAACCCTGTAGACACCGGTCTGTGGCCGGTAACTGTGTGAAGTTGCTTGCAATCTAAAAGCAGTGTATTCCAATGGTGTGACAAGAACTTCACAGTAATGCTACTACACTCGGGATGGTAAATTTGCCTCTATTATCCTTAACATGACCGCCTCGATCATTACCGATTTTAAAGGCATTCCAAACAACGTTCACCCATTTAGAACCTAACCTAAAATCACCACAACACTTTTCAAAAGCCGGACTTTGTTAGCATGTTACACAGCAAAACCTAGGTTTTTGACAAAACTGTTTTACTTTGAAGCAACGCATTCTGTTTGACATGACCTCGTTTGTTTCTTTTTTTTGTCTTCCTGCCGTTTTTTTCCTTCTTCTTTTTCGTTTTTGTTTTTCTTTTTCGTTTTTCTTCTTCTTTTTCTTTGTTGTTGTTGTTGTAGTTGTTGTTGTTGTTGTTGTTGTTGTGGTGGTGGTGGTGGTTTTTCCATTTTTTTCTGTTCCATACACAGTACAGGCAGGTACATCGGAAGCTCAACAGGCAGTAGACAATATTGCTGGGTACTTCCTCCAAGGTTGAATTGAATTGTATCCCCCCTATAATGTGAATCAGGAGTTCGCCATCTGCTGTTGTTGTTTCACTGTCTATCTGAAACTGAAATACAGGACAGGAACAAAAGATATTACCAGACGTTAACAACGTACGCAGGCAAGAGCAACAGAGGATAACGCTGCATGGAATGAGGGTCTGGGTGAGAGCTTGCAAGGAGTTCTTTCTCAGCGTTATAACTAGTACATCTGTCTCATGGTACTGGGACCATGTGGCCAGCTGTTTGCAATGTGTCTTACCGTATGCCGGTGCACGGAAGCTGTTTTTCATCATAAACTGATGCACAAGAAACAGATGATTAAGAAGGGATAGGAAGGAAGATGGGATCCTGGGTTCTCACTTTGATTTTGGACATGTATTTTCGTTGCACCAACAACATCTATATCATGTGATCGTAGACTTCAAGAAGGCGTTTGACCGAGTCTGGCATGCAGCTCTGTGGGCAACCATGAGAGTGTACAACATCAGCCCTAAAATTATTGAAGTCATCAAAAGCCTGTATGACAAGGCTACCAGTGCAGTCCTCCACTCTACAGCGCCATCGGAAACTTGTTCCGAACAACAATCGGTGTGCGTCAAGGATGTCTACTCACTCCAACACTCTTCAACATCTTCCTAGAGGGCATCATGTCATATGCCCTTGCAGATCACGAAGGCACAGTCAACATAGGGGGTAGAGCAATCTCCAACCTTCGTTTTTTCTTGTGTTGTTGAAATACAGTTGTTGTTCTTTTTGATTGAATGTTCCCACTCACACACATGCCGAATTTACAACAAAAACATTTAACAAAAACAAAAAAATAAAATAAATCAACAGATCCAAATGAAAGACAGGAATATAAAAGTAATTAGGACTAAATTCAGTCATTAACAAATGCAACAACAAAAGCAGGTTCAAGTTGAATTTATTGCCAAGTATACATTATGAATACTAAGAATATGTTTTGGTAGCCTACAATGGCCAATTGAACATACAAGTTGAACATTACAACGCCGAAACACGCATACTGAATGATGATTATATATGTAGCCGAGCGGAGCATTTAACCCCCCCCCCTTCCTCCCCTCCCCCCCTCTCCCCCCCCCTCCCACCCCCTCCCCCTCCATGTCGGCCCGACTTTTGGAACACGGCCCGACCCGAACTGCTAATTTCATTTATCTCTTACAAGAGAGACATAAACATATTTGCCATGCAAGGCGGGGAAGCGTGTTGATAGTTCCTTCTCCCCCATCCCTGGCTGCCCAGGATTGTGCTCAGTTGTCCGTGCGTCAGACCATGCGCCCAAAGGCTGTGGGTGGGCGTCTCGGGCGGTTTGAGTTAGATCCTCTATCGGCCAGCGCTTTAAACTCGTTGGGAAAAAGCGCTATATAAATATCCTTATCTATCTATCTATCTAGTAAACCGGATTGCCGGCTGCTAGTGCCACGACACTCTCTGCAGGTCACTGCCACTAACCTGCATAAAATGCCTGGCGACAATGTAGTCCTCCTCACCACCAAAAGCAGAAAACGAATGGTCACGAGGGGAGGACATACGTCGTGTCGTTTTGTCCTGCATACCCCAATGGACACACTAAATGATCCACTGTGTACTCGATTTTACGGTTTTACTGTTGTTTCTTTATTGATATTTTATTCACACTTTTAAATCCCATTTGTATATGTCGTCTCGAATGACCTTTGGTTTTAGCAGACGTTAATAAAATATTCTACTACTACTGCTAAAGGATTCTGTACAGCAGGAGCCACGCAAGGCTAGAATAACCAACAAATTGAAGGTAGACAATCTCTCCCAAGCCGTGAACAGTCGCATCCCATTTTGCCATATATAAGAAATAAAAAGGGGCTATTCGTGTGTGTGTGTGTGTGTGTGTGTGTGTGTGTGTGTGTGTTTGTGTGTGTGTCTGTGTCTGTCTGTCTGTCTGTCTGTCTGTCTGTGTGTCTATATCTATCTATCTATCTGTCTATCTGTCTACCTATCTATTTGTCTACCTATCTATCTATCCAGCCATCTATCTACCTCTCTCTCTCTCTCTCTCTCTCTCTCCCTCTCTCTTTCTCTCCCTCTCTCTCTCTCTCTCTCTCTCTCTCTCTCTCTCTCTCTCTCTCTCTCTCTCTCTCTCTCTCTCTTTGGAAATTATTATTTATATTTGAACATAAATATTTTTACTGCGTGGTTTGGTTACAGTTTTTTTTTTTTTTTTTACTATTAATGTATATTTTATACTATTTTGTATCACTGTGTAGTGCTTTTTAAAACTTTTTTTTTTGTTGCTTCATTATGTATTATTACCGTTGATGTCTTTGTTATGTGTGTGTATGGATTTTATACATACTTTTTTTATATTTCTTATGATCTTCAACGTGTTTTATCACATTATGTTTTAATATGTTTTGGTTTGGTTTTGCGCTTAAAAAAATAAATTAGTAGTAGTAGTAGTAGTAGTAGTAGTAGTAGTTGTAGTAGTAGTAGTAGTAGTAGTAGTAGTAGTAGTAGTAGTAGTAGTAGTAGTAGTAGTAAATAGATATTATAAACTACACATCTACACACATCACCAGTAATCATTGAATATAATTAGACTTATTATCTATCATAATTCCATAGGCCTACAGCACAGCAGCTTTACAAAAGTGCAGATACATGAGTTCATTCACATGCATAGACTGGGTCTTGCACAGCCATTAAACAAATTACAATAATTAATAATAGTAATACAATTCTTGATAAATAATAACAGCATACACAATTAATGAATTACTACAAAAATACTAACGCTCGGATATAAGTGAGCAGTTTTGGGCGACACAAATGCTACCGGAGAGAAACAGATCTATTCTTCTCTAGTAGCGGTCTGCTACCACGATCAACCCATTCTCAAGGGAGATAAGCCATAAAAGTGGCTTGTAAGCGTTATATAGGAGTTTTCCGTCTGGGTGTAGTCTGTGTCTATAGTTAGATGAAAGTGTTGGAGCTGTTCTTCCACCGGTCGAAGAACGCACAGTGTCGTGAAGGAGAAAGAAGAAGAAAGGTATAAACTTATTTTCGTCTCATGGTTCTGAAAAAGCTTTCTTTGCTTGGATGGAGAGCTGTGGGTTGGAATCTGGTTATCTGAATCATGCTATCAGGACCGAGTAACTCGCTGTCGTTCGTTATAAGATTGCGGAATTCTTGATCGCAGGCTGATATTACAGGAACAGACGATATTTGCTAGGATCAGGGTGTGCTCTTGAGTTTTCACTCGAGTGTTATGTAGCTGGGAACTACCTCGATCTTCGCTTACCGCATAATTTAATTTAATTTAATGTTCGTCATTTGTAAGGCGCCTTAGCCTAAGGATCAAGGATACAGGATCTAACTCAAACCGCCCGATACAGGATCTAACTCACCTGCAGCCTTTGGGCGCATTGTCTGACGCCCGGACAACTGAGCACAATCCTGGGCAGCCAGGGATGGGGGAAAAGGACCAAGTGCATGCTGGGTGTGTTCTTGTTACCGGCACTCACCCGCCTAGGACATGAGCGTCAGGATCTTTAAAGTCCGTTATGGTGGAATGTATGCGACACACAGACTAGACCTCGGTTTATACTCTCATCCGAAGGAGTAGGAAAACAGGAGTAAAGTGTCTTTCCCATGGACACAACACAATGGCCCGGCCAGGGCTCGAACCCGGGACCTTCAGATCCGCAAGCCGAAGCACTACCATTAGACCACAGTGCCTCCCTAATAATAATATGATGTGGAGCTGTAGATGGAAGACTTACATTACACACAAAAAGAGAATATTGTTGGAATAGAGGTCCAAGTGGGAGGTTCGACCGGTTTCTATCCCCGAGTTATAAAAAAACTTATGCCCATATCATGATATTGGGACAAAACCATCGGCTGTTCGGTTATCTGCTTAAGCACAATACGGATGTGGAGCTGTAATAGATGGGATGGTGATTAGCAGGAAGAACAGAAATCGGATATTGGTGCTGTATGACAGATTGTTCTATCAACGTAGATAGAATTAGGCATTTGTCTTCCGAACATAGGCTTATGGCTGGTATTAGGCAAGCAGTAAATAGGCACACCGCTTTGATTCTTTTCCCCCTGTTGCACCAAATCAGACTTTGCCCAAAGAGTGTTGTTCTTGTGTGTTAACAATGAAAGAAAATAAAGATTTATCGACCTCGGGCGGGTTGAGTTAGATTCTGTATCGGCCGGCGCCTTGGGCAGCTCTTGGGCTGGAAAAGCGTTCTATATAAACATGATTACATAAATAAATACTACGTTGTTTCTAGCCAAGGCGCCCCATACTTAGGCACACTCATCTGTGCGACGGTACTGACTTCAGGAAATAATGTTATGCGTGATGATGGGTCTCTGTGGTCTGCATCATAATACATTACGCTATCACACGCTTATTCTTCAATGGAACTCAAAGCGCGGCGATCTGAAGAGATCGCTATTACAAAAGTCGGAATAGAAATCAATTATTTTTTAAATTTTAGATTGACTGCATCCAATACCATGATTGAAGGGAGGGAGGAAACCTGAGTAACCGGAGAAAACCCTCGGTGTCCTGAAAAGCCTCGTACCTAAGTCACGTAAGTTCGTCCCACTGGGGGGTTCGAACCCGCGACCTTTGGCCTAGGAAAGCAGCTCACTACCAACTGTGCTCCCAGGCCATCACATCATGAGCATCATGGGCTGGTAAACGACAACAACAAAGTATTATTTGACCAACGCTTTGAGTTGTCAGAAAGGGGTTTACAACATCACAGTATTATTAGACCAATCACTTGTAATGTTATAACGAGCTTTGTAGTGATAAGTCATACTATTGCTAATATCGTCTGATTTATTTGTTCATTGTCAGAAGGAAGTAATATAACAACCAAGTCAGTCATTGAACTCCACCATAAATACAGTGAGTCATTTATTTTTTTTCCAAAGCAGAGGAACACGCACACACTCACTCTCACACGCACACACATACACACACGCACACCACAAACACACGCACAAACACACCCACAAACACGCAGACACTCCAAGACAGACACACAACAGCAGATTGTCCCCAATGAACTGGGACAAATAAACTATAAAAGCAAGGGAAAGAGATAACTGCTTAGTGCAGTCTGGACAATATCTGGCTATCATGGCTAGTGCCTTGTCCAGCCCCAAACAACAAAACTGTAATAGAATGGACTGGCACCATACCTTCTACGCATGCAGTATTCCACGTTGGAAGTTCACGCGACCTTGTATAAGCGATTATCAAATAAACCTGTATAATTTACAGGACTGCAATTGGAAAAACGTTGTAGTGATATTATTTTTTATTGTTATGTTTTAACTTTTAATTGTTAGACTTGCTTTTATGTTTGTATGTCCATACGTGAGAAAGAGGGCATGGTTATCACATGTAAGTAAACAGGCTTTAAAATGAAAATGGAATTGAATTACTGAATAACTGTAAAACTGCATTCCTATACAACTGTATGAGCAATTTCTGGAAGAACTGTAAACCCCTGTGTTTATTTGAGCATGCCTTAAGACCTTTTTATTAGTGATCACTGGATAACCATTTGACTGTATTCCAACCCAATTGAACAACTGTGTTTCCATTCAACTGTATGAGTGATTCTAAACGACTGAATAATCTATTTGCAGAAAACTGACACACCCATACTAGCCCGTGTGTTTTTGTAAGCATGCCACCTGAATATTTCGACCCAAATACTCTCTTCTTTAACAAACTACTCACATAAAATGAGGGTATGTGTCTGGCGACTCTAATCTACATACAAAACGAGGGTAAATTACACTCTGTATCATTACAGTAAAGGCAACTCCTGAGAGGAAAATTCCATCATCTTTGAGATTCAAACCTGTGTCCTCCTTAATATGCTCAGCAGGCATGTTAAATACTGTCATCTCTGATAAGATCTGATAATTTATGTAGCTGAAGACTTTTATAATTAAATATCTATAAATAAGTAAATAATTTATATATATTTCAGCAGATACAAAAGAACAACCATGACCACAAAAGGGTTTTTATATAAGCGGTATTACAATATAGGCGACATTAACTTATCCGATCTTCACTGTATGAGGAATGCAGCAGGAAAGTATTCACGAATGATTGAAAATAAAATGTTTGACCACTAACTTTGTTTAAGCACCGTCTTTGTATCAGTATAAACACTCATTCTGCATTCTATTTTTAGTCACATTTTAGACAGAATACTTATTTATCTCCTTATTTCCAAGTCTTTAACATTCATTTTTTCCCCGAAAGAACCTAACTTGAAATAAAGTTATTCTGTGGTTGTGGTAGTTTTGGTAGTTAGTGTATACAATAATGAGATTTCGTAAGATGCGTGAGAGAGAGTTAGTGGGAGAGAGAGAGAGAGCGAGAGAGAGAGAGACTTTTATAGGTGTGTGGGGCGGAAGGGTGTGTGTTACATTACATTACATGATTATTGCTTTAGGTCCAGCGGACTCTTCCGAACCAAATCAGGACCGGACAACTCCTGATCCGCATAAAGGATCTGCTGAAACAACCCTAGTGGTAAAACTGAAAGCTCTCCACCAGCCAGCCACTTTACAATAAAGACATCCCACGCAGGGGACGCTGAGGCTGTACTCTAAGTTATCGAACCCCCGTTTACAAAAACAAAATAGAATACAAACATCATTATAAATTATCAACAAAACACATACATATAAAATGCCTACATTGCTAAATAATAACATCATAGGAAGCCCTAGCGACCACCTGGCAGAAAGCGTCCAATATTCCCAAGCTGATCCAACAGACCTCACACACAAATAAGGAGTCTTGTCCCGGAAGAGTTTTCAAGAAAAAAGGTAGATGACTGGTCTAGCGAAGAAGATAGTATAGCAGATTGATAGAACAGAGCAGGAATGAGAAAGAGCAAATGAGAAAGACAGCGACAGTGGGAATTTAAAGCACTAAATTTCCAGAAAGTGGGGATACTATTTATACTGAAACCCCCGGCACCCCAACGGGGGACAAGGGTGTGTGTGCGCGCGTGTGACTATGTATGTTTGTGTGTGTGTATGTGTGTGTGTATCTGCCAGTCAGTGTGTGTGAATCTGTGAATGAGTTATATCATTTTCTTTGCTTTCTTTTATCTTTATTGCATCTTTCTTAATGAAGACAAAATCTCATTATTTTGGCTTTGCTGTTCAGTTTGCCATCATTTTCCCTTGCCGAGGTGAACCTGGAAAGCTTAATCAGATTATTCACAGTGATTTTGCAATGCCGGCTGCATTCCCCGCAGAGGGCAAGACCCTAGAGGTGTTTGAATTAGGATTCTTTATTATTTTTGTAATGCCGGGACGATAGAATTACGGATTGCCTTGTTTTTATTTTTTTCCGGTATATTTCAGTGTCAAGACCCTTAATGAATTAGACTTTATTTTATATATTCCGGTTTTAAGAAATATGTTGCACTAGAATGAGCATCTGTTTTTATTTTTATATTCCGGATTTAAGACATGTAAGGAACTATCATTGTTTAGCCTAGCGTGGTGGGAACTTCTTGTTCTTTTGTTTGTTTGTTTGTTGTTTTGGGATGGGGAAAGTCGTTTTTTTCAATCCCTATGTCAATGTTAAGAACTCGGTGAAAATAAAATTAGTTTTCATTATTATTTTTACTTTCTATTCCTGTGATTGGCGTTCATTGCTTAGCCGGGCGTGTTGTGAAGCGTCCGTGTCCTTTTTATTTCGGTGTTAAGACGCAAATAAAAATGGCGGTTCCTCGACGTCTTCCTTCCCATAAGTTGATTACCATATTCACGACAAGATGGAATTATAATTAATGAGACAGGACGGCCCTTTCGTGAACAATAGCGTTTCCTTTCTTTCCTTATGTCCCTCCGGCTAATCTCTTCTTTCAACATTTCTTCCTTTTGATATTATTTGTCCTTCTTTACATCGCTGTATGTTCCTTTCTTTTATATTCAGTTCGTATGTTTGGTTTTAATCAGCAGTTACTCCATACTTTACCGTGTTTTAAAAGTATGCTGTGCGTTGCAAATATAAAATAGTTTGCTCCTGTAATAAAAAAAACAAAACACAAAGGTAGTAGGTGAATGTTCTGAAATAAAATAAACAAAGGCAGTTATATGTTGTGAATGAAAATACACAAGGACAGTTAGATAGATGTTCTGTATTCTGAATATGAAGGGATTTCATTATTTTTATTGGATGCAGTTTCCAGCACAAGAGACTGCTCAAAGCATGAGCCGACTTCAGACAGTATTCAATGACCTAAGAGCTGCAACTGCTGTACATTTTCGCATTATGTGTGCGCATAGGCAACCATATCTTGCTTCGGATCCCATTGGCATCGTTGGAGCAGGATAGTCATCTTAGACAAGTTTCTTTTAAAGCGGGAGCTGTGTTTGAGCGAACGACGAACGAACATTGAGGTTTAACGTCTACACCCACCATTGACGATATGGCAAACGGGGATAATCATCCCAGGGAAAGTGGGGTAGGGACCTGAATCAACTCTGAACCACCAGAGCAATCATACTGCTAAAATGGACAGTGAAAATGGCCACATTTTATATCGCCCACCACGGGATTCGAACCTGGGTCATCGGTGTGCCAGGCGAACGCTCTACCACTTGAGCTACGGCGGTGGGACGTTTGAGCGAGTCGCATAGGCTATAATGTTTACAAACTTAGAGCCGCGGTTGCCATTTTTGACACAAGCCAGTCAGCAATGTAACACCCGCAAGGGAAAAGCGCACGGAAAGCCGAGACAGACCAGCCTGCTAAAGGCCCATTTTACTTATGTATATAATCGATACTTGCTGCATTAAGGAAATGTACTTACCATATTGTGGACGGTACCTTATTCACGCACATAATGTAACGCTCTGAATTACTGTTTTATATTAGCATTGTGGGACACGACAGTGATGTTAAAGGCTATTCGGGCCTGCGAACCGCGTAACTTTTATGGTTCAGTATAATCGTTGCGACTTCTGATCATAATAATAATAATAATAATAATAATAATAATAATAATAATAATAATACAGGATGCTATGTACGCGCCTTTCCCCAAGGCTCAAAGCGCGGCGATCTATACCAACATACACGCTCACCTGTCTCATTTACCCTCACACACACCAAATACACATACATCACTCAAACAGGTGGTGTAAAGGCAGGGAGATCGCTATTAGAAGATGGAAGAAAATCGAATTTTTATTTTTGAAATTTTTATATTGACTGCATCCTGTACCATTATTGAAGGGAGGGAGGAAACCGGAGTGCCCGGAGAAAACCCTCGGTGACCTCAATAGTGACCTCAATCATACCGTGCTGGGCAAAGTAGTCATCCTATACTTTATTTTCAGCACCCCAGTGATGCACAGCGTTGACGGACACTTCATTCCAGACCGGACGTCCATTTCCCTTGACCGTGAAGACGTAGGCACACGAAGACACACTGCCCAGCAGCTGCACCGCTACGCCTACGCTGCCGTAAAATGGGAGCACAAGATGGAGTTAGTGTAGATGTGTCGCGGTGACAGTAGGCCTATGTCCTAGGATGATGAATGCTGGGTAAATTGGCCATTTCTTTTTAACGCTGCAAAGAATGTAACCCCGAGCGTTGAGAAACTTCAATGACCTCGTGCAAGAATCCATGCGGACGAACGACTCTAAATGTAACATTGGGAATGGTGTACACTGTTATGGATACATCGACACATCGAGCGAACAACACTAAGGAACACGATTGCACAGAATAGCGATACTAAATCAGACGACCTGTTGGTTCATCATTACAGTTGATCGTGACAGGACCACACATTTTTAAGTTGTACGAAATTAGATGACCATTCCCTTTAATATAATAAAAGATTTTCGCCAATCCCTTTCGTAATGAAAGCCCTCATGGTAGCGCCGACCATGGTTAAAGTTGTACAGCGCTAGATGACCGTTTCCTTGACCAGGATAGACTTTGATGGGTTGATGCCAGCAGCAGACAAGGTTTTAGCCCTCACTAGATTTCCATTTCTTTTGACCAGGTCAGTCCAGACCCCATCGCCAGAACTGGACAAAGTCAGCAGCGTGATCCAATTTCAGCTGTCGACCATCGGTCAATTTGTCCTGCCACGCACTAGGTCAACGCCGTTTAATTCAGCGTGAACTGAAGGCACGGATTTGAGATAGTCATGGAGCCAGCGAAGTGCGGTTAAACTAAGGTACCTTTAGTGCTTTCATTTGTATTATGTTTTTAGTCACGTTTAAACCAGACGAGCTTCCTTAAGGAGTGTATCATTGCCTTTATAGTGTGTGGGGCGGGTAAGTGGGAGGGGGGCATTTGGATTAAATAATCCCCAGCCATTAGTTTGTGTTCAAATTTTAAGTTCTTCATAAGGGCTTTGAATGCTTCTCGTTGCAGTCTCATGAAGCCGTTAACCGTAAACCAAAACTCAACCTTGAGCGGAATTATCTGCGATTATGGCATTGCATATAATATTTACAACGAAGAAATATGTTCCGGACGCAAGATAGGTCTGTGATTGTATATTTCGTCGCCGTCTCTTTGCTAAAACACAAGCCAAAAAGTCAACCTCCAGCAGACTTGGTCGCGAATGGGTGTCCAGAACAAGATGAGGGATTTGTGTACAATCTACACACAAAGAAGACTGAGAGGCAAGGCGCCCCCGAATGTACTTAGCGTTGAAGAGATGGTCATATTATTAGTCCTCTTGAAAGGAGATGAATAATTAGGTGCACATAACATGGCTGTACAGCAACTCTACGATTGAGGTTAGAGGAAAGGAGAGAGAGTGGGGGAGGGGTTAAGAGAGAGAGGGAGAGGGAGAGAGAAAGGGGGGGGGGGGGAGAACGATGGGTGGTGAGAAAGAGCTGCCCCAGTTATGAAGAGTTAGGATGGAGAGCGAGGGGCGACTTGGGATAATGTAATCAAAGGTTGACGTCGAGTAAACAAACTGCATTAATGTGCGGCATGGGTATGTGAGAGAGGCGGGAGGGGGGGGGGAGGGATGTGTCTTAAGGTGTGTGA
>CM072513.1:74231495-74303995 GCA_036898135.1 Oncomelania hupensis
CATTGACTGTGTGGATGAACTGTGAACATTGACAATATCCAGATAGACTTGAAGATGAAAATCATTGACTGTGTAGATAAGCTGAGCGCAATTACAGTATTCAGAAAGTCTTAAATTAGTTTCAATTGTGGACTTTGTTTGTGCATTACGTTTCAACGTTGTTGAAAGAAATTGGGTAAATTTCTTCTTGAGTGGGGGGTTATGTTACGTTGAAACGCGAACGAAAGTATGTCGGAAGCGTGTACGATAGATCTAATCGTTTCGATTTGCAAAGTATTCAATAATGGAGTTTATTTACCTTTGATTTGAGTTTGCATTGTTGTTAGGAGAGGCTTTGTATAACGTTGATAATTTGCGTTAGTCGATATTATTTGAGAATCTTCTGGATATGCGTGTTTACTCTTGATAGAAATTTCCCGATACATGTCGAAGCAAGAGGTCGTTCTGGAAGATATAAAAATATGTATTGACGTAAGTCAGTGATGACGATCTTTTATTCGATTGGTGGCAGTGCGTCATTTCTACAGTATTCGAAATTCTTCCGGAAGAGAGAGAGGTTATTTAATCGTGTGCCGAGTTGCTGTTGAGAGAGTAAAGTTGTTGATAGTGATTTGGAGAGATTTCGAATACCGTAGAAATGACGCACTGCCACCAATCGAATAAAAGATCGTTTAGAGAGAGAGAGAGAAAGAAAGAAAGTTGTTTAGAGAGAGAGAGAGAGAGAAAGAAAGAAAGACAGAGACAGAGAAGAGACAGAGAAGAGACAGAGAGAAGGGACAATATGAAAATCGAGTATTTTGGTATGTATAGTCACACATTCTATCAAAGAAAAGATAACCGAGACCGAACTCGAGCGCCGTCACTCCGCGACGCGGAAAGACTGGTTCAACTTATAGTAAAGAATTTTCCCCAAGTCTTTGTCTACCCACCCTTGTACTCTTACACACACAATTTACTGATAAGAGTCTCTCCAATCAGCAATGCTGACAAGCCAGACGATCATACAGGAGTTTCTGGAGACGTCTCCCCAAAACCTTTTGACAGCTAACAACAGACGTGCTTTGAAAGCATCAATGAGATTTTTTTGCGGGGTGGGGGGTGGGGGAATGAGGGGTTAGGGGGGGTGGGAAGGGAGTAAACTTTAGAGTCCCAAAAGGCGGCTCCAGACTGCTATTTGTGTTAAGCCTCTTTCAGACCTATCAGGGAGTTGAAGAACAGTTCCGTAGGTTAGTATACTCGCCTGGCGGGTAGCGATCTGGGTTTGAGTCTAGATGGTGACGGGACATTTCTCTCCACAGTCGACGTTCTGTAGACGATGCTTCACTCTCCCTCCCCCACATACTCCTCCCTCCACTCACTGACCCGGTAATGCATATCGGTACAGTTGCTGATTACTCCTGTCAAAGTAGCGGTGACACGGAGACTCGAATAAACAGGCTGACAGATCTGCCAAAGCGGTAAGTTGGCGTTTTACAGCTTGATGCAAGTGCCATGCTTGGGAGCTAGGATGTAATCCTGACTTAGAGAGAGAGAGAGAGAGAGAGAGAGAGAGAGAGAGAGAGAGAGAGAGAGAGAGAGAGAGAGAGTCTACCGGCCGCCATGTTGCTATTTACATTTATTTAGCTAAAACCATTTCTTCTCAATCACTGTGAACCAACCCAATTTTTGTTAATCACTTTGAACCAACCTATACTATATCTACTATTTTGTACTGGACTTGGTCCTGATTTGGCTCGGAAGAGTCCGCTGGACCTAAAGCAATAATCTTGAATTGAATTGAATTGTACTGGACTTCTTCAATAGGCTGAAGAAGGACACTCGATTTTGGCGAAATGAGCTCCAGCAGACTTGGCTGTGGCTCTGTGGACCCTCGGTAGGTAGACAGACGTTATTGGTGCCAAATAACTGTCAGATAGACGAGTCCGCTGTCAGCTTGCCCTATGTTGTATTGTTAGGTGTTGGAGCTGGACGATCGGGTCGCAACATCCATTCTCACATTTTAAAAAATGAATAAGGTGCCCTATGTTTAGCTGTACATGGGTGTCGTGTAGGTTTACCTGGCTCGTTTTCGAAAACAGGGGAAGGTAAAGCACCGAGAGAGAGGAGAGGGGGTGGGGGGGGGTACCGCCATCATGAAGGCGGCCCTGAGCAAAGGGAAGCCCATAACGTAACGCTTCGCCTCTCTCGGTTAAAGTCGAAAGGCTGTGGGCAGAACCGACCCCTTGGAGGGGCCGGGTAGCTCAGTTGGTAAGAGCGTCTTGCTAGTAACCGAAAGGTCGCTGGTTCGAATCCCGGATTGGTCAACGTGTGATCATATTATTTTCCCCTTATTTTCACCCGCTGGTGTCAGTATAAATCGGTCCAGTAGCCACCTATATGCGAAAGGAAAGTGTCGTGTGACTATAATCTACAAACAACAACAACAGAACCGACCATGGGAAGTTACTCCCGAGTTTCACAGTAAAATCAAATGATTATTGTTTGGACATAGTGCAACACACATGGAACTATCGCACGGTACAAAGTACTCTACATGTAAATTGGTATCAAACACATACGCCTGAATCGGGATACACGAGCTTCTATGAACGTCTCTCTCTCTCTCTCTCTCTCTCTCTCTCTCTCTCTCTCTCTCTCTCTCTCTCTCTCTCTCTCTCTCTCTCTCTCTCTCTCTCTCTTACAGTGTAATACGTCACAGCAGCAGGTAACAAAACTGCTTTCATGTATTAAAGATACAAATAAAATAAAGAATGTAGCTAACTTTGTGGCAGAAGCCTTAATAAGTAGAAAGCGTCACATATTAAGAGATATAGAGAAAAGCACCTATTACTATTTCTTTATGGATGAAACTAAATGATTGTGTGTATATATATAAATATAGGAATGTATTTTGATTTAGACGGTGTACCTGCCTGTCCATATTTAGTATTGTATGATGAAACTGAGAGATTGAGAGATTGGTCACTTTGTCCTGTTTGAACAAATTATTGTGTGTTGAAGAACAACGAATTCAGTTTGTTTTGTTCAATCATATCGACAATAATGTAATAATGTTTTTATTTTATTTCATTTCATTTATTTATTTATTTATTTATTTATTTATTTATTTATTTATTTATTATTATTATTATTATTATTATTATTATTATTATTATTATTATTATTATTATTATTATTATTATTATTTATTTGTATGTTTATTATTATTTAATAATGTTTTTATTTTATTTCATTTCATTTATTTATTTATTTATTTATTTATTTATTAATTAATTTATTATTATTATTATTATTATTATTATTATTATTATTATTATTATTATTATTATTATTATTATTATTATTATTATTAATTATTATTATTATTATTTATTTGTATGTTTATTATTATTATTATTATTATTATTATTATTATTATTATTATTATTATTATATTATTATTATTTTTTTTGGGGGGGTGGGTGGGTGGGGTTAGCAATAGGTTACATGCATAGATAGTACATTTATATACATTAGCTAATCATTTTAAATGATGAAATGTTCTCTAAATTTTTGATAAATTGTTTTTAAACCCTGTCGGTTGCTAAAGACATTAATAATCAAATTGTCAATAATCAATTGTCTCTCTCTCTCTCTCTCTCTCTCTCTCTCTCTCTCTCTCTCTAATCAATCTAACGAGCTGCTCAAGGCGCTGGTAGAAACAGGATCTAACTCGAGGCGCCCACTTGCAACCTATTATACCAACTTTGAGAGACGCGTTCATAGGCGCTAGCGTATCCAGATACGGGCGCCTGTGATTCCAAGGTAGAAGCTGCATCATAGTTATTAATATGAAAAAAATATGTCATTGGCCCTTCCTGTCATCCCATTACGTCATAGCCATGGGATTTTTTTTTTTTTTTTTGAGAGAGAGAGAGAGAGAGAGAGAGAGAGAGAGAGAGAGAGAGAGAGAGAGAGAGAGAGAGAGAGAGAGAGAGAGAGAGAGAGAGAGAGAAAGAGAAAGAGAGAAAGAGAGAAAGAAAGAGAGAGAGAGAGAGAGAGAGAGAGAGAGAGAGAGAGAGAGAGAGAGAGAGAGAGAGAGAGAGAGAGAGAGAGAGAGACATCCCGCGCACGCGCCGTTTGCCGCCAATTCTAAGACAGATGACAGGTCCGCAGTTTCACTGAGCCCACTTCATCACGCTGTCAAAGCCAAATTCCGTACATAACTCTGGACCAGCGTGCATGAGTCAGCACAACAATAAAGATATAACTTACTGTTTTAATGGTTTAATACAGCACGCATATTCTATTTAAAGAGCCATTCTATATTAAAGAGCCTCTCCAAAGTGCTTGGAAGCAACGTTAATAGCGGTGGTAAGGAGCGATTACATTCTTAGATTTATTTAATCTTTTATTTAATCGTTCTTATATAGCGCTTTTCCAGCTCAAGAGCTGCTCAAGGCGCTGGCCGATACAGGATATAACTCAAGCCGCCCGAGACGCCCACCCGCAGCCTTTGGGCGCATGGTCTGACGCCCGGACAACTGAGCACAATCCTGGGCAGCCAGGGATGGGGGAGAAGGACCTAGGTGCATGCTGGGTGTTTTCTTGTCACCGGCACTCACCCGTCTAGGACATGAGCGTCAGGATCTTAAAAGTCCGTTATGATGGAATGTATGCGACACAGACTAGACCTCGGTTTATACTCTCATCCGAAGGAGTAGGAAAACAGGAGTAAAGTGTCTTTCCCAGGGACACAACACAATGGCCCGGCTAGGGTTCGAACCCGGGACCTTCCGATCCGCAAGCCGAAGCACTACCATTAGACCACAGTGCCTCCTGTGATTCTAACCTGGTGTAAGTTTCTGCGCTGTCGCCTCTCCTTGGATCTCAGAGCCCATCTTGTTTTGCCGGCAGACCCCATCTTCCATTTGGAGCTGATTGCGGCTATTTCGCAATTTGTAGTTTCAAGCTTTTTGCTTTTATCCATCTATTGTTAACGTCTACTCTATAATTTGCTTAGGTGAGCTTGATAAACCCTGATACCGAGTTCTTGTATCCGCTTTTCCGTGCGTCCTCAATTCCTAGGCTTGTCGTTACAAGTAAATTTTCGAATGCACTACTCAACACAACCAATCTATCATTAACCCACAAAAAGTGTGACTGAAATTATTTACCCACCCCTCTGCCTATGTAGAAGTTCGTAGCACACATACAGTACAAGCAGTCTTCTTGTTTTCTCTGATTTTCTGTTCTTTTCTTTCTTCAGTTCCAATACCTGCTCCATTAGGACAAAAAGAACGACTTAAACGAATTTAATGGTCTTCAAGAATTTGCTAACTTAATCTACAAGTTCAGACATTAAACTTAAGACAAGTTTAAAGTAAATTAAAGTTAAAGCTATTAACATCTGTAACAGCTATAGATGTCAACAAAGAAGGTAATCCTATCTCCTCCTCCCTCCCTCCCCCCTGATTCCCCCATTCACCCTCCCACCAACCGACCCCTCCCTCTCTTTTTCTCCTTCTCTCTCTTTCCCACTTTCTCTCTTCTACCTTTTCATCATCTTCTCCTTTCTCCTAGGTCCTCCTCCTTCTCCTCCTTCTTTTTCTATCTTTAGTCCCTATAGGTCTAGCGATACAAGCATTTCCTCTGTAGCTAGTACTGATTACTGTGGACCTGACCCAAACTAAAGCCATTAAGGGTTTCGGAAGCTGACCATCGGCCTTCCCGTCAGCATGATTTCCATTTCAGATGAGAGCTCTCTCTCTCGGCAAGAACAAGCTCTAAACATCTTACGGTGAACCAGACGGAGAGTCACTCTGCTGCAGATGATGATGATGATGATGATGATGATGATGATGATGATGATGATGATGATGATGATGATGATGGTGGTGACGACGACGACGACGTCCTGCATAAATATCATGTTCAGGGCTTTTGCTGTTAAGGCTCAACATGGGCCAGTTAAAATACTTTTCTTAAATGGCTGTCGACATATTCTTGTTGTGCTTGGAAGAAAGCTATTTTAAATTGGTTTTTAGCAATAATTGTGAGACCATTCCTTGAAATATTTTTTTTAAACCACTAACACATGAATACAACTATCAAATGGAATACAACTGTGAGCGTCACGCACAGAACTCTCCTTGATATTAAAAGGTGGCACATAGACACGTCGTCTCGATGACAATATAGAACTGACCCTGCAATGAATACTTTGGTAATCCAAAGACCCTGCTGATGCAATACAGTAGGCTGTTATGATGTGCACACAAGCTAGAAGTAACGGATACAACGTGTGACGCATTGACACGGTGCCATATAGAGCTGATCCAGACCCTCTTTGGCTGTCAACAGGGTGTGAAGAGGCAGTAGAGCTAATAGACTGCTACAATGTCCGCACAAGAAAAAGATCTTAGGAAACAGCCAGGCTTGGAATAGCCCCATCTGACGGTGCTTGGGTTTGATTGTTGATTACAGCGGAGGCTGGTGAAGGGTTGGATGTAGAGCTATAGACTGAATAGATGCCTTTGGAGAGAAGTAGGAGGAAGAAGAGGAAGAAGAGGAGGAGGAGGAGAAAAAGGCTCTGAAGACTCAGCGAAACTTGAAACAGCTACGCTGCCTGTGCTTGGGGTTGTTGCTTAGAGTTAGAGCTTGGTCGTTTTCAGGATTGGAGGATTTGGAATGAAAGTAAAAGAAAGGTAAACTGAGCAAAGGAGAAGAAGAAGAAAAAGAAGAAGAAGAAGAAGAAGAAGAAGAAGAAGAAGAAGAAGAAGAAGAAGAAGAAGAAGAAGACTACCTACAAGGATCTCAAGAATCAGCGAGGCTTGGCATAGCTTATCTCATTCAGCGACTGTCATGTTTACTTTGAATGTTGATTACAGTTAGAGCTTGGTCCGATCGTTAGGGAGTAGAAGCTGTAGAAGAAGAAGAAGAAGAAGAAGAAGAAGAAGAAGAAGAAGAAGAAGAAGAAAAGAAAGAAAGAAAGAAAAGAAGAAGGAGGTAGAGGAATAGCCTATATGCCATCATTTGGGTTTGATTATTGCTTACATTTAGATCTTTGTTCGTTCGAGGGATGACGCGCAAGATGAAGAAGGGACTTGAAGAACAAGAAAAAGAACAAGAGGAAGGGGCGAACTTACGTTATTTATGTACGAGACTTTTCAGGTCACCGAGGGTTTTCTCCGGGTACTCCGGTTTCCTCCCACCCTTCAATAATGGTTTTGGAGGCAGTCAATCTAAAATTTTGAAATAAAAATGGATCTCAGATAGCGATCTCTTCAGATCGCCGCTCTTGGAGTTCGCGTGAAAAAAAAGCGCGTGATGGCATCCTCCTGTAGTAGTAGTAGTAGTAGTAGTAGTAGTAGTAGTAGTAGTAGTAGTAGTAGTAGTAGTAGTAGTAGTAGTAGTAGTAGTAGTAGTAGTAGCAGCAGCAGCAGCAGCAGCAGCAGTAGCTGCAGCAGCAGTAGTAGTAGTAGTAGTAGTAGTAGTAGTAGTAGTAGTAGTAGTAGTAGTAGTAGTAGTAGTAGTAGTAGTAGTAGTAGTAGTAGTAGACATCCAGCTTGGATACCTCCAGTGAAAAGCTTACGGGCAGTTTGGTTTTAAGTTTGGTTTTATTGGTGCCTGAAGTTGGTCGTGTAAAGTTCGAAAGAAGAAGGTGGAGAGGGATGAGGTGAAGGGGGGGAGGAAGGAAGGTTGGGGTAGAAAGTGGGGTGTTCTAGACGAGGAAAGATAATAAAGCCATACAAGAGCAGCGAAGCTTGGAATAGCTTATCAGTGATTTGGTGTGATTTGGTGTGATTGTTGCTTAGAGTCAGAACTTGATCGTTTGAGAGGAGACGGGTGGGGTGGTGGAGGTGGGGGTGGGAGTGGGGGTAGGAATGAAGGGAGGATGGTGGTCTAGACGAATATGGAGGTTGATTGATTGATTGTTGCTTTAGGTCCAGCGGACTCCTCCGAGCCAAATCAGGACCGGACAACCCCCGATCCGCATAAAAGATCTGCTGAAACAACCCAAGTGAGAAAATTGAATGCCCTCCACCGGCCAGTCACTTTACAATAAAGACATCCCACGCAGGGGACGGCTGAGGCTTTACCCCAACTACTCGAACCCCCGGTTACAAAAACAAAATAGAATACAAACATCATTATAAATTATCAACAAAACACATACATATAAAATGCCTACATTGCTAAATAATACAATCATAGGAAGCCCTAGTGACCACCCGGCAGAAAGCGTCCAACACTCCCAAGCTGATCCAACAGACCTCATACACAAACAAGGAGTCTTGTCCAGGAAGAGTTTTCAAGAAAAAGGGTAGGTCATTGATCTAGCGAAGAAGAGCAAATGAGGAAGACAGCGACAGTGGGAATTTAAAGCACTAAATTTCCAGAAAGTGGGGATACTATTTATACTGAAACCCCCGGCACTCCAACGGGGGGAACTGTTGCCGCAGTGAATCGGTCTTTCCTATAAAGGAAAGACAGGTTTTCAACTGGGGCTTTCACTTTTCCCTTTATAGGTTAGAACAATCTACAGTGGCAAGATTGCTCATGACCCCAAGGGGTGAATATGGAGGAAGGAGGATCAGGAAAAGAGGACAAAGGATTCACAGAAGCAGCTAGGCTTTGAATAGCTTATCTAACAGTGGGGCTCATTGCTGGCGGATGTGTTAGACGATGAATAATAAGAAAGAACACCATACTCATCGTCTAACGCCACGGACAACTCAGCAATCCCGGACGACCGATTGGGGAATGAGAACTAGTGCATTCTGATTTTTTTTATTTTTATAACTGGCACTCACCCGTGTATGACATGATCAGCGCCTGGGATCTGTAAAGTCCTTGCTGCGGAATACATACGTGCACAGACTAGACCTCGGTTTATACTCTCATCCGTGGGAGAGGCACGGTGGTCTAATGGTAGAGCTTTGGCTTGCCGATCTGAAGGTCCCGGGTTCGAGCCGGGCCATTGTGTTGTGTCCTTGGGAAAGACACTTTATTCCCGTGTCCTACTCCTCCGGATGAGAGTATAAACCGAGGTCTAGTTTGTGTGTCGCATATATTCGATCACAACAGACTTTAAAGATCCTGACGCTCATGTCCTAGACGGGTGAGTGCCGGTGACAAGAACACACCCAGCATGCACTTGGTCCTTCTCCCCCATCCCTGGCTGCCCAGTTAAAATGAACTTCAAAGGATTTTTTGTCCTTAATGTGGTCCACATTAGGAGACGTTCAGTAATTTGGACCAGTGGTCCATCTTGGTGGACTTTGGTTCATATATGCAGAGATCTTGTAAGGGGATATGGGACATTCCTTCTTACGTCATACGAGGTCGATGACTTGGATTATCGTTCCTGACTCAGTGATCCCCTTCTTGCAGTCCTAATACACAGTGCAATTTGATCATACGTTTTCTCCCAAACTACTGATCAGATTATTGCGAAACTTGGTGTTTAGTTGGAAAATAATGAGTTCTAAGTGAAAGCAAGTTTGGTGACCCTCATTTCATAATTGTCCCCTCAGACGATATTGGTGTATTTAATGTTTCTGTAAACAAGCGATCACTATTTATCAAATAAATTCACTTGTAGTTACGGATTTTGTCCCCAGGTAGTGACCTTTGATGCAACAAAAGATTGTGTAGGTATGCAGCTGCGTGGGGTGGGAGATTGTTGAGGTGGAGGTAGGGGGACGAAAATGTCTGATCGGGACTCTACAGTTGAACCTTGGGTATTGTCAGCAAGAAGCTCCTTGCATGCTGCTTTGTCAATCAGCACAAGAAAAAGGAGAGAAAGAGAAGGTGAGGGAGGGAGGGAGAGAGAGAGAGAGAGTGAGACAGAGAGAGAAAATTATTAAGAAATAAAATAATACTTAAAAAACATACTTCTTAGTCGTTCACTCATTGTTTGAATTCATTTGAATTTATTGTGATAATACACAGGCGGCGGAAGCTGCTCAGGATTGGGGGGGGGGGGGGGGCACACACACATTATATTCACTGACATCAGGGCCAGACCTGGGAAAAGTCAAGGGTGGGGGTGGGGGTTACAGATTCAGCGAAGGCGCGAAGCGCCGAGCCTTCTAGGGGGGTCCGGGGGCATGCTCCCCCGGAATTTTTTTTTTTCAAGGATGCAAAATGGTGCAATCTGGTGCAATCTGAACCTTGAAAAAGCCATCTGTGATGGTCTGGGACTTTGAGCTTTTTGAACAATTGAACTGACAAACTCTGGGGTACAAAAATTATCCTCTGCCCCTCCCTTAAAAAAAACACCCACACACACACATTTATTTATCAGCAGAGATGTTTTGTTTACTATTATTATTCACTACTTTTTGTTGATCGTTAACGGTAGAAAGCTTTACCTTGTAGTTTACGAACATCACCGCCCTGCTTTCACTTAATTCAGTCTTGCTGCACTAGGTTCCTCGGCATTAGTACCATTTGTGAATTGTATCTTCTGGCAAAACAGTTCACTGCCTCTTTGAAGTCAATATCAACATCCCTGTGCACTTTCAGTAAAGCAAGTTCATTTAGTCTCTGTTGCCCCATTGTAGAGCGCAGGTAGTTTTTCAGGTTGCGCAACTCACTGTTTGAACGCTCACACTCGGCAGTAGTGACAGGTAGGGTGCAAATGTTCTAAAGCATGATGAACAGGTTGGGATAAAAAATTCCTGTAACAATGTTTCAGTGCTTCTGATGCCGTGGATGGGATGATAGCTGTCGCATTCTCAGCAGCACTTCGCCATTTGCAACCCACCGTTGGTATTCTGCATCAAGGGTAGCGTTGTCTGGTAGGTCAGACTTCCACAACATTTCCAGCATCACCCCTTCTGGAACCTGCATGAAACCATCCTGGTTGTCTATTAAAGTGCTTGGCACCAGACATAGACCATCAACTGCTAGACCAGCATTTTTGAACCTCGAGTCCAATTCGGTTGACAGGTGTTCCATAATGGCAATGCTAATCTTGAAATATTCTTCTGGAGTGGCCGCAGGTTGGTTGTCACGGAGAGTCTGTCCGGATGCTTGACGAGGAACAATAACACAAGTTGTCAAAGCATTTGCCATTTTGCTGACTTCTTCACTTGTAGTCGAGAAAATTGCTGATATTGAAAACGGTAGACTGTAAAAACTGACAGCAAATTAAAGTTTTCAAAACGCGACTGTGACGTGCACGATGTTGAAAACTGTCGGTCACTTTGATCTACGCTAAGGCTAACTATTATGACGCGTCGACAGGAAATGATGACGAAGGGACGAACTTCTCTCACTGATAAGAGGGTGATGATGATGATTATGATGATAAACACTTGTATTGCTTGATTCCATTTGAAGAAAAAAGATCCTTTGCTGCCCTGGCAAAAAAAAAATAAAAAAATAACACTACTCATTATTGGAGGGGGCAATATATAAGGCTGCCCCCTCCAACATTTTTCTAGGGGGGGGGGCATGGCCCCCCTGCCCCCCCTGCTTCCGCCGCCTGTGTAATAAAGTTTAAATTCATTGTGATATAAAGTTTGAATTCATTGTGATATAAAGTTTGAATTCATTGTGATATAAAGGTTGAATTTATTGTGATATAAAGGTTGAATTCATTGTGATATAAAGTTTACATTCATTGTGATATAAAGTTTGAATTTACGGTGATGTAAAGTTCGAACTGTTCGCTGAACAAGACGTGGACTCTCGCCTACAAGTCAAGGAATGCTAATTTTGACAAAGGCAAGACAAAACGATACAATGCCATCATGTATGTTTGGAAGAAGATTAAGAAGGAGGACGAACAAAGAGAAGAAAGACAAGAAAAGGAAAGGCAAGGGATGATGATGATGATGATGATGATGATGATGATGATGATGATGATGATGACGACGACGACGATGATGATGATGATGATGATGATGATGATGATGATGATGATGATGATGATGATGATGATGATGATGATGATGATGATGATGATGATGATTAAAACAACAAAACAAACGAAGATGAAATGATCTACACAGGAGCGGCTGGCATTTAATAACCTTCGTGACAATTGTGTCAGTGTGAGCAATAATAAATCTCATAGTCTCTTGAGAACTTAGGATTTTAGAGATAGTGTGGAGAGATTAGGAAAGTGGGTGTGGGTGGGGAGAGTCTTGAAGAAGATGAAGGAAAAGGATACAAAAGGAAGAGGTGTCTTTGCGAAGAATCGAAAAATCAAATTTGGGTTCGGGGGTTTTTAGGGCGGGGAAAGAAGGCACCCAACATGTCTAACTTTGGATTTTTTACAAGTATGTAAATAATAAATATGGTCGTTACATGCATGTTAGCCAGCACCATTACCATGCATAACGTAGCGGTTTCCTTTAAGCCGTCCTTGACGTCATGAAATGTTCATAAAGTCTTGATGGAAAACACTTTTGACACTTTTCGTAGGGCTTTCTGCCTGGCCATAAGATGGCAATTTCTCATAAGCTCTCCTTGATGCCCAGAAGTTTAGAAGTATAAGCTAGAAAATGGTCTTCCACTTCACCGAAGTTCTCTATAGCTGTGGAGGAAGCGTGTCTATGTTCCATACAGCTCTGGGCTCCCAAAGGTGTCAATGTCCAGCACTTGTATGATCCTACAGTGTATGTTCTAATAGAGTTTATCCGGTTAAGATAGTCTGTTTTATAATACTTTATAGAGGGGGTGAAGGGTGGAGAGAGAGATCACGCGTTTCAATTCAATTCAACATATATATACAAGTAATTATGACAGGCTTTAATAATTGCTCGAAGAAATAGACATTCATAAAAACATAATGTATAAATATAAAAATACATAACACTCTTCAAATATAATGTACTCGCATCCACTCTCACAAAAACATTTCATTTCATATGACATTATAAAATTTACATTGTTTAACATAAAAGTGCATCCCATGTAAACATATATTAAATTTTCTAGTAAACTCTCTCAAAATGGCTAGCACCGTACAGCAACCATTAAGGAACAAGGAATAAAAACAAGCCAAGGGAGGCAAGTTGATTGGGCGGGGCCGGGTAGCTCATTTGGTAAGAGCGTGTTGCTAGTAACCGAAAGGTCGCTGGTTCGAATCCCGGATTGGTCAGCGTGTGATCATATTATTTTCCCCTTTACCAACAACTGGCCCGCTGGTGTCAGTATAAATAGGTCCAGTAGTCACCTATATGCGAAAGTGTCGTGTGACTATAATCTACAAACAACAACAACAACAAGTTGATTTAAACCTTAAGAAAAATAATTATCCTGCTTTGAGAGCAGGATTATTATTTTTCTTTATATATATTATATTACATTTTAAATCTATATTAAATTTATATATAAAATCTGTGTCATAGACTAAAATACACCACGCGCGCATCCTCTTCACACACACTGCCGCTACCAAACAAATATTTCAATCAGCATAATTGATCATTGTCACTGCGGTCCGGGTGCCAGGGTTTTCTGTATAAATAGCATCCTCAATTTGTGGAAATTTAGTGCTTTAAATTCCCACTGGTTCTGCCATTCTCATTTGTTATTTCTCGTTGCTCATCTGTTCCATCAGTCTACTATCTTCTTCGCTAGACCAGTCACCAATCTTTTTTCTTTAAAACTCTCCCAAAACCCTTCTTTTGTGTATGGGGTCTGTTGGTTCAGCTTGGGGATGTTGGACGCTTTGATGATGATGATGATGATGTCCACTTGTATGGCGCACATATCCATGCTGGCAGCATGCTCAGGGCGCAAGGGGTTGGGGAAAAAGGGTGGAAAAAAAAGAAGAACTTCTCTATGTATACACTCAAAAATAGTAAAAAAAAGATACGTCTTCAGACGCCTCTTGAAAGAGTCCAGTGTCTCTACGACTCTCAAGTCCTGGGGGAGAGTGTTCCACAATGCTGGGCCACAGTGGGAGAAGGAGCGGTGACCCAAGCGCCTCTTCCTGTGACCATCCACACTTGGAACGGACAACATAAACTGGGAAGAGGAGCGAAGGCGCCTTGAGGGTTTGTGGGTAGGGACAATGTCTCTCAAGTACCGGGGAGAGGTGGGGGTCAGTGACACACTTGTAGCACAAGGAGAGGACTTTGTGGTCAATTCTCTTCTTGACTGGTAGCCAATGAAGTTGTCGGAGAACCTGAGTGATATGGTCGGTCTTCTTGCTGCGGGTGACAATCCTGGCGGCCGTGTTCTGAACACGTTGGAGACGATCAAGCTGATGGTCAGGAAGGCCCCACAGACAACTGTTTGCATAGTCTAACCTGGATATCACCAAGGTAACGGCAATGGTGATAGCAGCCTTGTTTGTGAGAACACCTCGCAGTTTACCAAGAGAGCGGAGATGGAAGTAGCACCCCTTAATCACGGCACCAACGGTCACTATGGCTTTCTATGGTACAATTATTTATCAATGTAGGCATTTTATATGTATGTGTTTTGTTAATATTTTATAATGATGTTTACATTATATTTTGTTTTTGTAAACGGGGGTTCGAAAAATTAGAGGACAGCCTCAGCGTCCCCTGCATGGGATGCCTTTATTGTAAAGTGTCTCCTGGTGGAGTGCCTTCATTGTTACCGTTAGGGTTGTTGCAGCATTTCATTTATACCCATCAGGGGTGAGTCCTCTTTCAACCAGGTTGTGGTCCTGATTCGGCTCTTTGCAGTGCGCTGTGCCCTATGAACAATGACTAACTAACTAACTAACTGTAGTCGGAATTAAACTTGAATGGAAACTAACAATGCGTCACTTTAAACTACGGAGACACCTTCCGCAAACAGCTGACAAAGGGTGGGTAGGATCGTCTTTGATGCTGATGACCTTGCTTTGCGCCCTGTTTTTGGTAAAGTTTGTAGATTGAAATCTGAGGTTTGCCAATAATTTTACTGCAAACATTAGTTACACTTTTACATGATTTTCTGCTTTTTTTCGTTCAGGAACTGATACTAGCAAATATATGAAAATGTCAGTTACGGCTGTTCCTGTATTTTATGTGACACCAAGAGAGAGTGCAGCTGATAAAGCATAAACATTTTCTGCCTACATTTCTTGAAGATCATTTCAGCATTGGCTGTAAAGGTGGGCTTACTATTAATCATAGTGCCAAGATATTTTTATTGTTAACAATTTCTGTGGTCGGTCACGTTAATGTACAAATGCGTGCGTGTGTGTTGTTGTTGCTGTTGTTGTGTGCGTGTTAGTGGTGGTTGTGGTAGTGGAACTCGGGAAACATAGACTTGAGAGGAACGTGGAGCTGTGGGAATATTGAGCTGGAGAAGCACGTGATAACAGCTGTGAAACTATAGAGTTGTGGGAATATAGGGACGTGTCCCGTGTGCAAGGCAATGCAGGGAGAGTGGGGGGCGGGGGGCAGCTGGAGTACTTTGAGAGGTCAGAGAGAGAGAGAGAGAGAGAGAGAGAGAGAGAGAGAGAGAGAGAGAGAGAGAGAGACAGAGAGGCTCTTGCTGGCCACTTAACGAAAAGTTTTCTGTCAAGTGGAGAGTGCATGATGGCGTGGCAATTCCCTCAACTTCTTGCTGGACGCTGAATATTGGAGATCACTGCTGTACTGCGCCGACTAGATTTTAATGCAATAAATACCTCCTTACAACTTATATAAGCCTACGTTCAACAGCTACCTATTTACCATCACCACCACCATCATCATCATCATCATCATCATCATCATCATCATCATCATCATCATCATCATCATCATCATCATCATCATCGTCGTCGTCGTCGTCGTGGTCGTCGTTGTAGCCGTCGTCGTAGTCGTCGCCATCATCATCATCGCCGTCGTCGTCGTTGTCGCCATACTCATCATTATGTTCATGCTCAGCACCACCACCATCACCACTATCATCCTCGTCAACATCAACTTCGTCGTCGTCGTCATTGTAGGAGCGGCAGACCGGGTTTTGTTGAGGGTTTCAACGGCACAAGAGTGTCAAGTGTGAGTTGTGGCTTGTCGACATCTTTCATTTGGCAGGCTGTCAGTGAGTTCAAATTCTTGACAGAACTTTGAGCTAAAGGAAAAGCAGCTATAAGTCAACAGGGGGAAACTTCGCAAGTTATGAGATGTGCAAAGTTCCAAAAGTGAGAAGCCAGCAGTTCCTTGTACTTGTAGAATCTTTTGTTTGGAAGTGCTACGGGAGTCGAGGTTGGTCTCTGATGTTGCTCGTGGTTCTTCTCAATACATGTATAGTTAGTTGGCTAAAGTCAACACTCGTGCCAGACTTCAAAGGCTGGGATATGTGCAGACGTCAGAGCATGGCTTCCTAGACTTCAGGGTTCAAAAGGTGGACTCCTCCTCTTTGCACAGAGTTTGGCACACTCTTGCCGCTAAATAGACGAGGTATTTTCCTTCCGAATGTCAGTCAAAAGTTCAATATAGCATTGATCAGACGATGATGAGAAGAAGAGTGATTCGGGTCCAGAATGGCCACTTTTCCATACCATTATTTGGACAGTATACTTCGCTGCGCTGCGCTCCCTTGTCATCTCCATCTTCCTATGCGTTTGCGAAACATGAACCCTCACAGCAGACTACGACAAAGAATACAAAGCATAGAGATGAGGTGCTAAAGAAGGCCTCTAGGCATTTCCTATACCAAGCACATCACCAACAACGAATTCTGACAGACCATAACAAAAGCCATTGGACAACACGATGACGTGCTCACAGTGGTGAAAAAACGGAACCTCCGATGGTATGGCCACGTCACCAGAGATCGAGCATCAAGCCTTGCAAAAACCATCCTGCAAGGCACGGTGCAAGGAATCAGAAGAAGAGGGAGACCGAAAAAGAGGTGGGAGGACAACATTCGAGAATGGACTGGTTTGACACTGAACAAAGCCATGAGGGTTGCTGAGAACAGAGAAAGATGGAATACGCTCGTTAAACGATCATCGGTGATGTCCCAACGACCTTTGAGTTACGGGATAGGATAGGATAGGAGGATTTCGCAATAGTTATCTCGTGCGAAGGAGTTTTCATAGCATGTTATTTGACAGAATGCCAGATCTGTTCTAAACAATCTCTGACTAGTATACTTTTATACATTTGGTGTCAAAGCAATAATCTTTCACGTCAAATTATTAGATGACAATGGTACAGTTGCCTACTGTTGACACCACCATTGCTCGATGAATAAACTGAAACTGGAATGCATGATGTACTTTCATATAAACTTCATATAGACTTCCACATGAAAACATGCCTTTTTCAACTTCATATATGTATTTCTTCTCATTACCGGAATAAATTTAAAGCTTAACTTTCAAGCATAGAGACTTTAGACACTTGTACAAGAGATGATGATGATGATGATGATGATGATGATGATGATGATGATGATGATGATGATGATGATGATGATGATGATGTCCACGTGTACCGTCCAGTCATCCAGTCGAATGCTCGTTGCGTTTCAATGAAGATGACAAGAAGTAGACTACAAGAGATGTATCTGAAAAGGGAAAGGAACGATTCTGCACTAGGGATTAATCTGACAGATAAGTGAAGAAAATTATACATTAAACGCAAATGACCAACATGGCATTTCTAATGTCAACTGTATGTATACACTGTCATTGACAGAAGGATTCTTGCAAGCTTACGTTAAATGTTGCAAGCATATTGATAGAAGAAGCTCTTGGAAAAGTGATGAAGAGATGTCTAAGGGGTTCCTAAAACGGGGAAAGGGAAATATCTGTATTCCCATAGGCGATTAATATGAAATATTCGAGGGGAAAAATATATATATATATGTGTATTGAAATTACAGACTTGCTACTTTCACAGGCAACTGCATATACAAACTGTCATCACAATTCTCAAACCCATCTATCAAGTAGGCTACATTGATAGGAGAGGTACTTGGCAAAAGAGCTGGGAGGGTTCTCTGAAAAGTGAAGAGAAGTTTCAATTTTTTAAAACTTCTTTCATTAACTTTAAACATCAGAACACGTGTTAGTGATATTTGGCGGATTCATAAAATTAACACGAATTAATGATAACAAGTATTACGATTTGTTGTTACAAAGATAATAACAATAATACTAGGAAGAAAAGTGATCAAAGGCTGCATATTACACTTTACTCCAATATCATCCAGCTTCTCAAAGGACATGACAAGAATCTGAAAGTGAGAGCGAATAAAAAAAAAGTGAAGACGACCTCCGGGGAAAATTTTATGTAAACCTTAGTGGGGAAATTTTCATGTAAATCTTAGTTCTACCCCACCTACTTGGTGAGAGAGAGAAAGAGAGAGAGAGAGAGAAAGAGAGAACATCATTATAATCTTTTCCTAGGCTTCTTTGTATGCCTACATTACAGGGAGAACGTCGCCTACATTTTGCAAAATTCTCAGTCCATTATGGTTCATTTCTGTTTTTAATAAAATACTATTGCACAACTGAAAGAGAACGCACAGACAATCGGTTAAAATGAGATCACGATACGTTTACGGAAATTATCCCCCAGAGTTGAATGTTGCTAATAAAGACCACGCTAATACAGCATGTTCAATGTGGAAAGTTCTTCATTGTCATCTGCTTTAAAATCCGTCTCTGTTTATACAATGAAGATTATCGCGATTCACGTCTAGTTGGAAATTGTTACTGCAACAGTGTTGAAAATTAAGAAGAAAACTTTGTTTGGAAATGATTTTTAAACAAAATCCTACAGGAAAATCTTTCTTGTGCCTGAAGAATGGCTTACCTTACATGTCTCAACAATTTCTAAAATCTAAATCCTTAATTTGTTTAAAAAAAAAAAATGCAGTGACATTCTGACATTCGCATGAGTCCATTCCCACAATATTTTGGACATGCGATTATTCGTGGATGTCTTTTGGTTCTTTGTAAACAATATATCCATTTGGTCTTGAGCTATAAGATAGATAGATAGATAGATAGATAGATAGATAGATAGATAGATAGATAGATAGATAGATAGATTAGATTAGATTAGATTAGATTAGATTAGATTAGATTAGATTAGATTAGATTAGATTAGATTAGATTAGATTAGATTAGATTAGATTAGATTAGATTAGATTAGATTAGATTAGATTAGATTAGATTAGATTAGATTAGATTAGATTAGATTAGATTAGATTAGATTAGATTAGATTAGATTAGATTAGATTAGATTAGATTAGATTAGATTAGATTAGATTAGATTAGATTAGATTAGATTAGATTAGATTAGATTAGATTAGATTAGATTAGATTAGATTAGATTAGATTAGATTAGATTAGATTAGATTAGATTAGATTAGATTAGATTAGATTAGATTAGATTAGATTAGATTAGATTAGATTAGATTAGATTAGATTAGATTAGATTAGATTAGATTAGATTAGATTAGATTAGATTAGATTAGATTAGATTAGATTAGATTAGATTAGATTAGATTAGATTAGATTAGATTAGATTAGATTAGATTAGATTAGATTAGATTAGATTAGATTAGATTAGATTAGATTAGATTAGATTAGATTAGATTAGATAGATAGATAGATAGATAGATAGATAGATTGTTCGATTGATGATTGATTTGTATAAAAATAAACTTTGATGGATTCGATGGAAAGAAACAAGAGAATAACAAAGTTGAGAAACTTAATTAAGGTGAACATAAAATTGAAAATAGATTAATGCATCGGCGTGCGTGTTGCTGCAGCGGGGAAGAAGGGAAGAACGAAGTCCTTCGTGTGGCTTCAAACCCCCATTAGTGCTCAGATTAGATATTTATTAAGCCGTCGAGAAGGACAAAGGAACTTAGAGAAAGCGAAGAAGGGAGGACAGGGAAAAAAAGAGAGTAGAAAGCAGGAGAAAGGAGACAAAATTACACGTGTGTGGTAATGAGCTAGTCCTGTCTTGACGTCTGTGTCTTGCAAGGGTTTATCAACAAGATTCTTAACCTTGTTAAGGCACTGTTGTTGTGGTTCAATGGGAGATATTCGAGCAAGTGCGTGCACGAGTGAATGAGTAAGCAAGCTTACAGACACACACACACACACAATCAGAGAGAGAGAGAGAGAGAGAGAGAGAGAGAGAGAGAGAGAGAGAGAGAGAGAGAGAGAGAGAGACTGAGAGACACAGAGAGAGAGAGAGAGAATATTAAGTTGACTAAAAGCTTTTAAAAGTTATAATGATGAAATGGAGAGAAAATGTGTTAGCGTCCGCTAACGGATAGCGTTCGCTGATGGGCAGAGTGCATGCTTGAGTGTGGAGCAAGTGATTAAGATTTGAGTTGAAAGGTCCATTTCAGCCTGATGGTGGCAAAAAGAGATGTTCTAGTACTTCAACAACAATACGTAGACCTAAGGCCTAAGTGCATCGTTGAGTAGTTGGTCAGACCCTAGAAAATCACAAAAAAATGTTAAATGGGGTGGCAAGAATGGATAGTGGGAGGACTTTGTGAACGGTGGTAACTTTTGAAATGGGAAGAGGAAGAAGAAGGAGAAGATGAGAACAAAAGAAAATGAAGAAAAAAAAAATGTCGTCGATAACGACGACGACGACGACGACGACGACGACGAAGAAGAAGAAGAAGAAGAAGAAGAAGAAGAAGAAGAAGAAGAAGAAGAAGAAGAAGAAGAAGAAGAAGAAGAAGAAGAAGAAGAAGAAGAAGAAGAAGAACAACAACAACAACAACAACAACAAGATGAAGAAGAAGAACAACAACACAACAACAACAAAAACAACAACAACAACAAGCAGAAGAAGTAGTAGAAGAAGAAGAACAAGAAGAACAAGAAGAAGAACAAGAAGAAGAACAAGAAGAAAAACAGCAACAATAACAACAACAACAACAACAACAACGCCACAGGAAGTGGAGGAAAACGAAACAAGCATTTCTTCCGCAAGCGGACGGGAAGGAATAGAGCAGTTATACCTTTGCTATTGACAACAAGACAAAATGAAACCTCCACAAACAATAATGATGACAAAGAAAGCGAAAACATGGTTAGGATAAGATCAGATAACAATTTTAGTTACTAAGGGTAAATAGATTAATTAAGCGCTGGGTGTGCTTTTTTTACATCTTGCCCTTGGGACTTGTAACAATAACAATTAGTATAACAAAATAACTTTATAACAATAACATCATAATGTAACAATATAATTCAGATTATGCGCGCGCACACACACACACACGCACGCACGCACGCAGGTTCGAGGAGGAAGACAGATCACAGTGATTGTAGTGCAGCCATCCTTGCCTTCTTTTAAAAAAGGGGGGTGGTGGGTAGGGGAGATGTGGTGTTGAACACACATATATCTACAGCAAACAGTTATCTGTTTTACGGAGAAAAAAAAGCCAGAGGAAAATAAAGAACAGAGCCTCCAGCAAACGTGGGTGCAGGTGAAGATGACTGTAGCGGACAGACTGTATGTCACTGAAGGAGAAGAAGAAGAAGAAGAAGAAGAAGAAGAAGAAGAAGAAGAAGAAGAAGAAGAAGAAGAAGAGGAAGAAGAAGAAGAAGAAGAAGAAGAAGAAGAAGAAGAAGAAGAAGAAGAAGAAGAAGAAGAAGAAGAAGAAGAAGAAGAAAGCAATACGTACAGCACATTATCTTTGCCAAAGAAAGACTGGAAAGAAAGAAGAAGGACGAGGATGGAAGCACCAAGTGGGGAGGGGAAGGGGGGTGCGGGTTTGGGCGCAGTCACACCACGGATAACAGAACAAGCAAAAAGAAGAATAAACATGTAGCAGCAACACCCGATACACATTGGTCGAAGGCTTCTAGAAGCATGTTGTAGTAGTTGCCTCAACAGGCCATAAAGCATGCTCTCATGCTTCAGAGCACTGCTTCCTATACTCTTCAAGCCCTAGAAGCATTGACCAATCAACTCATAAAAAATTGAAAATGTAAGTTTCGTCTCCTAGGAGAATTAGGATGAGAGCATGCTTTATGGCCTGTTGAGGCGACTACTACAGCATGCTTCTAGTAGCCTTCGACCAATGTGTACCGGGTGAGAGCAAACACTCTTAGAAGAAGAAGAAGGCAATATCTACAGCAAACACACATGCCAAAGAAAATTAAAAAGACAGAAGAAGAAGAAGAAGGAAGCAATGAATGGATCAAACAGAGGGGTCGCTGCACTCTTTTGCGGAAGACGGATGACGCTAGGTCTTGGTACACACGATGTCACCAAGGAGGGTACAGGAGATTCAGCTATCTTTTGGGCTATTTTCCTTTTTTGTTTTTGTTCTTTGCGTTTTTGATATCCTGCAGTATACGCTTGCAAAACTTGGACCATTACAGCAGATCTACAACGAAGAATAAAAAGCATGGAGATGAGGTGCTACAGAAGACTTCTGGGAATTTCCTATACCCAGCACATCACAAACGACGAAGTCCGACAGACCATCACACAAGCCATTGGACAACACGATGACGTGCTCACAGTGGTGAAAAAACGGAAACTCCGATGGTATGGCCACGTCACCACTGTCGCAAACCTGGGTGTTACTGGGTGATCACTACTGATGAAGGACTTCCTTGACTTTCATGACTTACCCCAGAACATGGTTTTATTTCAATTAAAAAACCTAAGGTACACCATTTCATTCCAACACTTCACAAACACATAACACGTTTTTCCAAGTTCGATTATTTTATTATATTCCGTTGGTTTTTCTTCGAAATCGGAACGATAATTAGGCGATACTTCCCGTCGTGGTTACCGAAAATGTTCTTGCTTTCAATTATTTTTACTTAGCTCAAAACTTCGTCCTCGTTGAATCGTTGATGAATGAAGAAACCAGTCTTTAGATGAGTTGGTGGAAAAGTTCGTAAAAGCTGGAACTTGACGTCGATGTCGCCGTAAGATCTAAAGGCTGTCCATGACCCACCAGTGACTTCTGTAGCCCTCGTTAACGTACAGTTCCATCTTAGAATCAGTCGCTCCGATCATAAGCCAGACGTCATTGAAGAATCCAGTGCCAGTCTCAAAGATGACATCGTCACAGATATCCCAGACGGATAATACCACAAGATAAAAAACACCTGCCGAACAAAACTAGTCTTAGATATTTGCATGAAAATTATTTTTATACAAACTTAAACTCCTCCAGGTCCGGCTCTGCTTGGAAAAACATGTTACGATTAATCAACATATCAGTCCCCTGAAAACCAACTGCATTCAGACGAACCAACTATCTTTCTCTGGAAAAGAAATGCATTCAAACAAACAAACTATCTTTCTCCTCTGGAAAACAAATGCATTCAATGAACAAACTATCTCACTACTCTGGAAAACAAATGCATTCAATGAACAAACTATTTTCCTCCTCTGAAAAATACATATATTCAATGAACAAATCATCACACTTTTCAATCTTCTTGGGAAATTATCTTGAATGAAGAAAAATCTAAATATTTACCCTACGGTGCCAGAATTCAGCTAAAGCTGATCAAACGTCGAGGAACAACTATCTTCCTGGCCCAACCACATCTGACATCATTCAGCCTCCAGCTAAACTGTCGTTGGCACCCCACAGAATACGTTGCCTCGGAGCTTGGGTAGAATCCTCCCTGTCCAGTCTAGATCTCTTTCCCAACTGATTGACAGTTTTCCTAACCGATTTCGCCTCTGTTTCATTTTACTAAGGTTACCATACTTTTATCATTAAAACAACCAATGAAAATTTCCCAACGCAAACAAATGACCTATCACCTCAAATATTATATTTTATAAAATTAATAGTTCACAACCTCTTTTCTTTCCCTAAAATTTTATTATTGGCATTAATCACAATCTTTCACACAAAAGAATTATCGAAAAAAATCGTCCATTTTATTCTTTTCCAGGAATAAAAAAAATGGCGATTGACACGCAGAAAAATTGACGTCATATTTCTAAATGTACCACAGGCACTCTATACAACAATTAGCACTTGGAAAATAAAATACTCGCGAGCGTTTCGTTTCGCGACATTACGCCCCTCCTCTTGAGCTGAAACATCCATGTTTAAGCTATTCTTTTACAAGTGCAGTCGACTCAAATAGTCTGCGCCAACGTTGTCTTTCCCTTTGATAACTTTGACTGTGAAAGAATACTGTTGCAGCTGGAGAGCCCACCTCATCAGTCGACCATTCTCAGTCTTGGTTTTCTGCAAATATGTGAGTGGTTGGTGGTCTGTCTCCAAAGTGAAATGTGTTGAATACAGGTACTGTTCAAACTTCTTGACAGCCCATACCACTCCCAAACACTCCTTTTCGATGGTCGAGTAGTTTTTCTCTGCACGGTTAAGCTTCTTGCTTGCATAGGCTACTGGCTGTAACCCTTGCCCTTGATCTTGCAGTAAAACTGCTCCCACTGCAACATCTGATGCGTCACTCCTCAGAGTAAATGGTTTGCTGACGTCAGGTAGCAACAACACTGATTTGCTTACCAAGCAATCTTTGAGTTTAACGAATGCTGCTTCACATTTTTCATCCCAGGCCACTTTTTCTGGTAGACCCGGTCCTGATTTGGCTCGGAAGAGTCCGCTGGACCTAAAGCAACAATTAATCAATCAATCAATTCTGGTAGACCTTTCTTTGTCAAATAAGTCAACGGAGCGCTGATTTCCGCATAGTTGCTGATGTATTTCCTGTAGAACCCCACTAGTCCTAGGAATGCTCTGACTTCCTTCTTTGTGATCGGTCTGCTGGCTGACCTGATTTTCTCTGTTTTGTCATCATCAGGCATGACTGTGCCTCCACCCACATGATGACCCAAATAGTCTAACTCCCCGAAACCAAAGTAGCACTTAGAGGGTTTCGCTGTAAGACCTGCCTCCTCCAACCTTTTCAACACAGCATCAATGGCCTCTACATGCTGTTCCCACGTTTCAGTAGCAATGATGATGTCATCAATAAAATGTTCAATATCATCACGCTTCAGAGGTTCAAGTAGCTTGCGCATCATTCGAGTGAAAATAGAACTCGCAGTCTTGATACCAAATGGAAGATAAGCGAAACAGTACTGTCCCATGGGTGTACTAAACGCCGTCTTCGGTTTATCCTCTTCTTTGACTGGTATTTGCCAATATCCTTTCGTCAAGTCTATCTTTGACAAATAGCGTGCTTTCTGCAATTTTGCAAAGATCTGTGGCACATCAGGAATAGGTTCCGAATCGAACTCTACCTGCTTGTTGAGGCTTCTATAGTCAATACAGAACCGTATTTCACCATCCTTCTTCTTCGCCAACACAATCGGACTATTGTAAGGCGACACTGTTGGTTCTATGACCCCCAACTCCAACATGTCAATGACCTCTTTCTTCACTGTTTCTACCTGCGTAAAAGGTAGCGGGTATTGTTTCACATGCACTGGCTCTTTTGACGTAAGTTTGAATTCACATTCTTCGATTTTGCATTTCCCTGGTATATCTTTAAGCACCTTTTCTCTCCTGTCGCAAATACACAAGATTTCAGCCTGTTTGTGCTCGTCCAATTCAGGGTTGATCTTCACGTCTCTGGGACCTTCTTTTGCATGCAACGCAAGCATAGGAAAACGATCTATGCCTAGTGCTCCCATCTCTTCATCGTACACATCGTCAACCACAACGCTCACTTCCTCCTCATCTGTCTCCATGACCACCGCGTTTGGCTGTACTTCATCTGTTTCTGTTTGCTTTCCGTCACGTTCGACGTACAATTTCAGCAAATTCGCATGCAGCAGTTTTTCATTTCCCCTTATCTTGATCCTGTAGTTGCAGCTGCCCACCTTCTCCACAACTGGATAAGGACCTTTCCACGTTAGCTGCAGCTTGTTGTGTTTTGCGGGCAACAAAAGCAAAACTTTGTTCCCGACCACAAATTTTCTGTCTTTGGCCTTTTTGTCGTACACCCTCGTGTACCTGAGCGCTGCCTTGCTGAGGTTGTTCTTGGCAATCTCACAAGTTTTCTCGATTTTGTTCGTGAGATCCGTGATATGACTAATCGTGGATCGCACTTCCTCTCCTGCATCCTCGTTTGTCCACACCTGACGTAGAACCTGCATAGGCCCTCGTACTTCACGCCCATACAACAGTTCAAAAGGCGAAAATTGCAAGCTTTCTTGCGGTACCTCCCTGTAGGCAAATAATAAGGCTGGCAAAAACTTGTCCCAGTCTTTGGGTTGTTCTTGACAAAGTCTCTTCATCATGTCCTTGAGTGTAGCATTTGAACTTCTCTGTCAAACCATTTGTTTGCGGGTGAAAGGGTGTAGTATGGATCCCCTTTATGTTGAGAAGCTTGTTCACTCTCTCCATGATCTTGCTGGTGAATTGGGTACCCCTATCTGTGATCACTTCCTTAGGAATTCCCATCCTGGTCCAATAGATCCACAACGCCTCGCTCACTGTCTCTGCTCTAATATCCTTCAGAGGTGTCGCTTCTACATACCGCGTGGCATAGTCAACCATGGTCAATATGTATCGATGACCCCTGCTGGACGCTGGTAGTATCGGACCAATGATATCTACCCCAACTCGCTCGAAAGGTGTGCTGATAAGCGGCATGCTTTTCATCGGGACCTTTGTCACGTGGGGTTTATGGGCTCTGCACAATGGAATTATGGACCCTCACGTTTATTCGGTGGGAACTGCTAGTACGTCACCCTATGAATTACTTTAATAAATTTATTTGTTTAGCTCGTTCTGTGTTAGGGTTGGGGTACAGAAATAGATAGAAAAATGGTAAAAGAATACTGTCACACTAGCTTTCACACGGCTATGAATCATCTGTAGTCCAGCCACTTGATAACAGTTAAAATCACACATTTATTTCTTCTACTCTATACAAGATTCTCTAAGTACTAATCTAACTTAAAAAGTCTCAGTCACTGCTAATAGTTCGATCGCTGATAGTCTAGGCAGCTGTTATTTCTTCCTCGGGCACTTTGCTAGTATATCTCATGTAGATTTGGACTACTGTGGTCCGTTTTACAGTTTCTGAAGAGTTGGACTACTGTGGTCCTGTTATGATCAGTTTAAGTGCACTTCTGGGTGTACACTTAACTTTCTTATGGTGCGGTCGAAGTCCTTCTGTGAGGTAGCTTCTGGTACACCTTTGTCGTTGTGTAGTTGGGTTCCCTTGCCACGCTGTGGGGTCTGACAGGGTGTATTTCAAGGCAGCTCTTTCCGTCTTGTGCGGTAGAGGATCCTCAACCAACTAGTCGTTTCTGTGGAGTGGGACGCACAGGATAGCACGGGATAGCTCGGGATAGCTCGCCTGCTCGTCTGTAATATAAGAGACGAAATTCTGCACAACCCTGAATAATCGGTTTGTGCAGAGCGTCTCACTGAAAGCCAAAGTAGCCCTCAGTGATAGCTCCACATCTCTATACATAAGCGACGAACATTCTGCTACTTCCGGGGTCCACTGGAATCTCACTCTAAATTCCTATACATACATAAATATCAATCGTGTCTAACTATACACATACAGAATTAATAATAATATAAACATTCAGTGGTACAGCCACTGGTCTGCAAACATACATATAAGTTAAACAGCAGTGGTTCCGTATGGGATACAACATGGCGGCGCAACCGGTCGTGTTTCGCCTCGTGGTCGGCTCTTCCACGTGGTACGGCAAATTCGGATTAACAATTCACATTTATGCATAGCAAATTCCACAAACATAATTTCAACAAGAATATAAATATATCACGATGAAACAGAAGGGTGTTCATTTACCTGTTTGACAAGTTCAGGCCCGTTGTGACTTGAGAGAATTCTAAGATTTCAAAGTCCTGCTTCCTGGTCTATGAGTGTAGAGATTTCTCTAGCTGTGGAGATGTTGACTCTACCTCGTCTCACACACGACTGATTCAAACTGTGTTAAGATCTGACACAGTCAGAACTGCTCTACCCACTGAGCCTGCTCTGATTGGTTAAAACGGTCCGATTCAAAGCTCAAGTGCTGACTCACTGCGATGTGGGTGGCTCGCTCGCTGTGTGTGGTTTACTGTGTAATTTAATTGCTGCTGTGTAATAGTCTAACTTCTAAAGTTACAAAGACTACACATGGCTAAATAGTCAACAAGCAGAGTTAAAACTAGCCAATTCATGACAACCTTCCTAGTGGCTCCCTTCCTCGTGCTCCTCTGACACACGTCACATGACGCACAATAACGTTTGACGTCACCACATATACCCGGCCAATAGAAATCACGCCATATCCGGTCGCGAGTTCGACGTACTCCTTGATGTCCCGCCATCGGCGTATCATGAGCCAATTTGAGCACATCTGATCGGTACCGTTCTGGTACTACCACTTGTCTACATGGTTTACCTTCACTCATGTAAACTCTGTACAGAATGTCTTTCTTCCACTCGTAGTGGGTTTCTTGCTTGAGCGCTAGCTCTGCCCTTTCCCGAATTTTTCCTAAAGTCGGGTCTGCCTTCTGTTCCTTAGATAGATCTTCAGGACGTACTTGCCCTAAGTCAATCTGCTTAGGAATCAATGGCTTGGCTTGTGCTTGTTGCTTCTCCTGCAACCTGGTTTGTACCGGTGCTACAACTTGTTCCTCCGGTTGCTCTACCAACGGAAACAATGGAACTTTGACCTCAGTCCCGTCTGTCATCTTTCTGCTATTTCCTATCAGAACTTGATGTACCAGTGTCTTCAAAACCAAAACACGCGTTTCTCCAACGAAAAACGGAGTTTCCAAATTCACCACAGCAATGGGCACTTTCCTTCGCTTGGATGAATCTGCAAGTGTCACGTTCTGGTATTCACCCGTATACTTGCTTGGGGAAACTAAACTTGAATCCACCAAGATGCTACTGGCCCCTGTATCCCTAATACCTTGAGCCTTTACTCCATCCACTTTCAACTCACAGTTCGGTTCATAGCCGTCTTCACTACATCGATTACACGGTTTTTGTTCCTGGGTCACGTTGACCGCATTCACAACAGCTGACGCTAGGTTTGAGCTTGGTCTGTTTCTATTCACATTTGCCTTTTGGCAATCCCTCATTAAATGTGGGCCTCCGCATCGAAAACATCCCTTGAAGTTTTGATGAGTCTTGTTCATTCCTGACGCACCCGCGCTGCCAGGACCTGTCACTTGACCACTCACCCCTCCACTACGTCGTTGTCCCATGTTCGAATTCTGCGTTTGCTGGTTAACCCTGGGACGGTTATCCATTCTAGCACTGGGTCCAATGGGCCGCCTCGTTGCAATCGGACCTCCAGCATTCTGCGCATCTTCATACGTTTGAGCATGGACCACCACTTCGTCCACACACGTAGGGTTTCTCTCCCTAATAAATCTTGCCTCCTCCTGAGACACTATCTCCAACATTTTGTCCATGAGAATTAAATCTTTCAGCTCACCTGATTTTCCTTCTTTCTCAGACAAATCCACCCATCTGTCCAAATACATCCCCATCCTGTTCCTACACTCCCTCATGCCTTCATGACTGCCCCGCTTGAATTCTTTGAACCTTTTTCGATATGTTTCAGCGGTCAGTTGGAAACGCCTCATGATCGCAGCCTTGACCATGTCGTAATCCATAATTTCCTCATCAGACATCTCAGTGTAGACCTGCCGTGCTTGGCCTCGTAGCTGACCAGACAGTCTTATCGCCCACTCATCCTTGTTCCAACCTGACAACGTAGCGATACGCTCAAACTGTTTCAGGTAGACCTCTACATCGTCCTTATCATCCAAATAAGGTACATTCACATTCAAACAGCTCCTCGCTGTCCTCGGCTCCGGATAAAAATTTTGATTTTGGTCCCCATCATCTGCAGTCCACTCTTGCGCCTTTCTCAACTCAAACTCGTTCTGCATGGCCATTTGTTCCAATTTTGCCTTGGCCTCTCTTTCTTCTCTCATAATGCGCTCTTCTCGTTCTTCACGTCGGAGCTGGTCCTCCCGTTGCTCCTGCCGGATTTTCTCCGCTTTCTCTTCCTCCCTTATCCTCTCCGCTTTCTCTTCCTCCCTTATCCTCTCAGCTTTCTCTTCCTTCTCCTTACGGATCCTCTCCGCTTTCTCTTCCTCTTCTTTTCTTCTCTTTTCCACATACTCTGCCAGGTCCTTATCTGTCAGACCCAGGATGATCCCATCCTGCTTGTAGGCTAGCAGCGAAGACTCAGTCTCCATCTGAACTGGTTGCTGCCTCGGCATCCCCCTAGCCAAACTTTCCCTAAACTAATCCTGTTTTACTACACGTAACCCTGGTAGATAAAACCACAGACTATTTAGGCCTCAAACGTACTCGCCTTTCCAAAGGTTAAAGTACTACAACGGATACGCCTGCGCTCTAGCCCCAAACGGCTATTCTGTCACAGCTATCCTTACGTGAACGGTTATACACTAATAACACGATCACCGACGATAATCCACCGCCTTTCAGATTATCATCCACACTTAGTCTCCTGGTTAAGTAAAACGTCTAACTAGACCCACATTTACTAACCAGCACTACCAATTACCACAATTGGTTAAACTGTCAATCGGACACTACCGAGTCTGACTTTCAGACCCTCAACTAGAAAAAATTCTTGGTTAGAGGCTTGACCAGACTAAGCAACACAGAGCTAATTAGGTTGACTGCCTCACCGATCAATACATAACCTCTAGCCTGTCTTCGAACAACACTGAAACTATACAATGTTTTCGGAACATCCAACTTACTTAAAGTTTAAGCTGGAAAACTTACTTTCAAACTATGAGCGATACTTTACCCTATATTCTCCATCAGGATAATAAACGTCATAGGTTGCAGAAACTGTTCAGTCTAAGTATACCTTCGACCAAAACACTAGTACCTACGTACAACAGCTATTGCAAACTCTGCAATCAAAGGTTTGAAATTTTGGAAAAGTAAAACTTATACCCAAAATATCTTTAATCCTACTACGGATAATACCGGTCTTCACTGCTCAACCACCAAAATAAATAATTTCAAACGAGATGATTTCCCTGAAGATACTTGCACAGCTGGGCTCTCATACAATATGAAACCACTGATGCACTAGCATGTTAGCAGATATAATGCACATTTTATGTAAGCAATGACTAGCAACAACATAAAACAATATTTACCTATACTGCTCTCTAATCATGCTCATGCAGACGTGCAACAATTACATCAAGGTAACCACAACTTGAAGCAAGAACTTATTATTATGGAAAAAATTATGAAAACTCGCTGAAGTGTTGAATTTGTAAAGTATTGGATTAATGGTGCACCTCTGACATTAAAAAAAAATGAATGGCTCGTTACCCCCAGAATTTTCCAGAAATTCTAATCCCGGACGATGAACCCAGAATGTCGCAAACCTGGGTGTTACTGGGTGATCACTACTGATGAAGGACTTCCTTGACTTTCATGACTTACCCCAGAACATGGTTTTATTTCAATAAAAAAAACCTAAGGTACACCATTTCATTCCAACACTTCACAAACACATAACACGTTTTTCCAAGTTCGGTTATTTTATTATATTCCGTTGGGTTTTCTTCGAAATCGGAACGATAATTAGGCGATACTTCCCGTCGTGGTTACCGAAAATGTTCTTGCTTTCAATTATTTTTACTTAGCTCAAAACTTCGTCCTCGTTGAATCGTTGATGAATGAAGAAACCAGTCTTTAGATGAGTTGGTGGAAAAGTTCGTAAAAGCTGGAACTTGACGTCGATGTCGCCGTAAGATCTAAAGGCTGTCCATGACCCACCAGTGACTTCTGTAGCCCTCGTTAACGTACAGTTCCATCTTAGAATCAGTCGCTCCGATCATAAGCCAGACGTCATTGAAGAATCCAGTGCCAGTCTCAAAGATGACATCGTCACAGATATCCCAGACGGATAATACCACAAGATAAAAAACACCTGCCGAACAAAACTAGTCTTAGATATTTGCATGAAAATTATTTTCATACAAACTTAAACTCCTCCAGGTCCGGCTCTGCTTGGAAAAACATGTTACGATTAATCAACACATCAGTCCCCTGAAAACCAACTGCATTCAGACGAACCAACTATCTTTCTCTGGAAAAGAAATGCATTCAAACAAACAAACTATCTTTCTCCTCTGGAAAACCAATGCATTCAATGAACAAACTATCTCACTACTCTGGAAAACAAATGCATTCAATGAACAAACTATTTTCCTCCTCTGAAAAATACATATATTCAATGAACAAATCATCACACTTTTCAATCTTCTTGGGAAATTATCTTGAATGAAGAAAAATCTAAATATTTACCCTACGGTGCCAGAATTCAGCTAAAGCTGATCAAACGTCGAGGAACAACTATCTTCCTGGCCCAACCACATCTGACATCATTCAGCCTCCAGCTAAACTGTCGTTGGCACCCCACAGAATAAGTTGCCTCGGAGCTTGGGTAGAATCCTCCCTGTCCAGTCTAGATCTCTTTCCCAACTGATTGACAGTTTTCCTAACCGATTTCGCCTCTGTTTCATTTTACTAAGGTTACCATACTTTTATCATTAAAACAACCAATGAAAATTTCCCAACGCAAACAAATGACCTATCACCTCAAATATTATATTTTATAAAATTAATAGTTCACAACCTCTTTTCTTTCCCTAAAATTTTATTATTGGCATTAATCACAATCTTTCACACAAAAGAATTATCGAAAAAAATCGTCCATTTTATTCTTTTCCAGGAATAAAAAAAATGGCGATTGACACGCAGAAAAATTGACGTCATATTTCTAAATGTACAACAGGCACTCTATACAACAATTAGCACTTGGAAAATAAAATACTCGCGAGCGTTTCGTTTCGCGACAACCACATCATCAGGTCTTGCAAAGCCCACCCTGCAAGGCACAGTGCAAGGAGGTAGAAGAAGAGGGAGACCGAAAAAGAGGTGGGAAAACAACATTCGAGAATGGACTGGTTTGACACTGAGAGAAACCATGAGGGTTGCTGAGGACAGGGAAAGATGGAGTACGCTGGTTAAACGATCATCTGTGGTGCCCCTACGACCTCCGAGTTACGGGATAGGATAGGATAGGATACTCTGCGGTTTCATAGTTTGCTTAGGCTTAACGCCGCTGACTGCTTATATATGGTTACGTTACTTGGTCATATACTTAGGACGGAATCGCGGAGGACAAAATTACCTTAAGACGAACTCAGTAAGCAAAAACATCGCTTGTGCGGGAAAACCGGCTGTGAGTCACTTATATCTAGTCTTTGGTCACGAGGCCAAATCTGCTAACCCACATATTGACAAATTGGAACGGAAGATGGTTAAATACAAAGGGAAAACTATCATCTGTTGGCTAGGACGAAAATGGAATGAGTCAATCTATGGCATAATGATAGATCTGTTCTCGTCCATCTCCAGACAGAATTGTGTACAAAAGTCCTCTACACTTTGGCTCTGGACAAAGGAATGGAAGATCTAGGAGGAAGCGTTGAGGAGAGAGGGGGGGGGAAGGTAGTCTGCATGTTGTCTGAAATGACGACTGTGTCGTGTGTGGTCTGTTTTGGCAAAACTCACGCTGTGGCGGTAGCGAGGAACCCAAATTAGTTTTCAGCTGCTCACGTGCCCGTCTGAAAGCTTTCGTCTTAATGATGTGGACTAAATAATAAATTCTTGTATGGTCATACTATTTACTGTAAAAGGTTGAAAAATTACCGTAAACTCTAGTTGTAATGTTATTGAACTATCTTTGAAACACATCTGATGGAATAAAAACCTGGGGTTAGAAGGGGATATTTAATTGCAAACATTCTGGCATGATGTAAAGTCGCCTAAAGGTCATAAGCCATGTTAAATTACCGTGACAAGTTTGACATGAAGTAGTGGACCCTGGTGCAAGCTATGTTGATTTTTATTTTTGCAGCTGTGGCTTATCATGAGGCTGTCGTAGTCCCCCCTGACATGGCCGAGCTCTTTTTAAAACAGCAAATGTTTAGATTTTTTTGTTAAGGAGGTGGGCAGAAAGATGGAATGTTGGTGCAGGGTGAGGATCTGGAAGCTTCGGCATACCATCACGCTGTTGATTCAGTCACCGAAGGACTGAGTTCTATTGAAGGAGCTTCATTAAAGCCGACGTATTTGTTTTTTGTTTTATATCTATATATATTAAAAAAGCTAATGTGGAGGGTTGATATGGCAACATAGGAATGTTGGGATCGGGCCGGGGGCTGGAGAGAGTAAGGCTTGGGGGTGCACGGCGAAGTTTGGGATGTTTTGGAATGCCATCCACAGTTTCAATACACCGTGACTGAGTTGTGTTGAATAAGGTTAATGTTTGGATTTTGGTTAAGAACCAAGCGGAAGGATGGTCGAGGTGTTAGTGGTTAGGAAGGAATGACGTGGTCTAGTCTGTCCACGCTAGCATTATTCAACTGCACACACTTTGAAAGGTCTTGACACACATGTCTTCAAGGAGCCGGTGCCAGATACACCAAACACATGCACCCAGCATGCAATAGGTACAATTCCACCTCTTCTTAGGTGGCGCTGCACTTCCGACGGAAGCGCTTCCACTGAGAAGGCAGCGCGAATTTCGCCCACATCGACGACGAATAAAATCCCCTCAAAATATCCAAACCCAAAAGACATCAGTCATCTGAAATAGTTCAATTTGAACCACCCTTCTTGCAAAACCCTTGACAGTGGCGGTATAAATCCAAACAGGACGTGAGAGACTAGAATAGCCAACTCCTGACATTTTGCACTGAAGAATATCTTTCATTATTATCCGTCATCTCGTCTTCTTGATGACGCTTTCTAGGTTCTTCACTCTTGATATGTAATTTCTTTCTTTCTTTTTTTCCTTCATTCCCTACTTTTATCTTTCTTTTCTGCTTTTTCTGCTCCTCTTTTTTTTTCTTTCAAAATCGTCCTTGGTGACCGGGCTATCTCTGAATTCATCCTTACAATCTTTGGTAGGATAAGGGGCAAAGGCATCTGGAACATCACCGCCAAATCCCGGATGTGCCATCAGGCATTTCAAGGATTTCCGCGTTTGACAGGAAAATCGGTGCAGGATCAGTGTTATGAACATGTGTAGGCGACCAGGAGGTGAAACGCTTAAAAGGAAATGTAAGTGGGAAAGGGTGAATACATAAATAAATAAATAAATAAATAATCTAATTAAAAAATTAATCAATAAATAAACAGGATATTTTGATGCTACTCTCTCTCTCTCTCTTTCTCTCTCTCTCTCTCTCTCTCTCTCTCGCCAATTGCTTATTGCTTATTAACGATTACTGTTGATTCGGCAGCACACTGAAGTTGTAATAATGTTAAAATACATTAAGCGTTCGTCACCTTTATTTTATTATGTATGTATTTGACAGCTTATACGAACATTAAATGTATGTTAGAAAATTACATGAATAAATACGTTTTAAACAATATTTCCCCAGGCTTGTAATAAGAAGAGCGCCCATGTTGGTTTATTAGTAATCTTGTTTATGCAAATGCTTATTGGGGCTTTGGCTGCCTTGGTTGCCAGTCGTCCTGAAGCCCCTTCTACGGCGGAGAATTTGCATTGCATCATTACATGAAAGGAAGCATGAAGGTGGTCGGCCTAAATATTGACGTGGTGTGTGTGTCTCTGTGTGTGTGTTTGTGTGTGTGTACAGTTTGTGTATGTACTGTGTGTGTATGTACAGTATGTGTGTGTGTATGTAGGCCTACAGTATGTGTGTGTTTGTGTGTCCTAAAAAATCAGCTGAAATATTTTATTCTTTGTGCTTTTAGAGTATGATTGGACTACATCAGTTTAACGATGCATGCACTTAAACACGCGCGCGCGCACTCACACACACACACACATACTGTACATACACTCGCTATACATACAAATACTGTGCGCGCGCGCGCACACACACACACACACACACACCAAGTCAACATTTAGGCCTACCATCTTTATGCATCCTTTCATGTAAAGATGCAATGCAAATTCCACACCTACTCTTGCATACAGGCATTCGCACAAACACACACACACAAACACACACAAAGGCGCGCGCGCAATCACACACACATAAACACACACATACACACACACTCTCTCTCACACACAAACACACACACACGCACACACACAAACGCACAACACACACACATACATACACGCACATCTTCACTCACTCCCCGATCCTCACCTCCACCCAGCACTTTGTCTTTGTCTGCATCCAGGCTGGAATCTCGTTAAATAAAAGAGGGCAGGTTCACAGCTGCCCCTTGGGGCACTGCAGTGATCAAATTTAGACGACAGCAATCGAGACCACTCTCCATCCTTCTTCTGTCCCCTGCTCGGGCTTTTGTACGTTCTCAGCCCAGTGTGCTGAATAGTTTTCTGGCTTTTCCCTACTGCTAACAAGTGGCGAATGGTGCACCACTTCAGCAAAAACGCAGTAAGCTGTACATTACCAGAGATACACCCTGGCAATCCTTTCAATCTTAACGCTAGGTCTACTCGCCCATTTATTTATCGTTTTTGTAGACGAATAATGATGATCAATTGCGCAGATTTCAAACCGCTTGCTATAATTTATTGTCCAAGAAACACTCATACTTCTAGGTTTCTATATTCGAATGCGCATTTAAACATATCTTGACGGTTCCAACAGGCCATGGTTAAATTAATACAATTCTCTAGCTGCCGTGCTCTTCACACCATTTGGTGTTCATTAGATTTCAACTCATTGTGTTGAACGTATTCAATCGTTTACTCTAAGGAGTGAATTACACGTATTACCGATCACCGAGGGCCACCATATTCAACGTTGACGCGTATATAGCTTGGCACCTCTAGTATTATATCTCTTTGACACTCTTCCACATAGTACAGTGCAAGGGGCCTTTGATCGTTGTTCGACGCTGATCATCCTTATTTATGACCCATCTGACCCTACCGTTGATTCGTGCGCAGAGGCGTTTAGGGTTTAGATTCTAAAATAGTCCCTTTCCGATGTTCAAGCCAATTGTTTTAGGAAACGCGGATGTTTTATTAACACAATCAACTCTTGGACACAAACACGCACACACACACACAAACACACATACCATACACACACATACATTACGAAGATCGAGGCATTCTCTCTCTCTCTCTCTCTCTCTCTTTCTCTCTCTCTCTTTAGAAGGCACGAACTATCTTTTGTCACAGTGTTTGGCCATCGTACAGAGAGAGAGGGAGGGCTGGAAGCGTGCGAAGCACTGAGTGGACTGTGGCACTAGCAGGCAAGGTTGTGCATGAGAGGAATACACTAGCACCTGTCTGCACCTCTCTAACCCTACAAGGGGCAGGCCATGTTAAGGTGCTGCTGCTGCCCTAAAAGCCATTGTGTGCGTGTGTGTGTGTGTGTGTGTGTGTGTGTGTGTGTGTGTGTGTGGAGGGGAGGGGGCGGGTATTCATGGAGCTACGGGGTGCTCAACTTGCCTTTTTTATGCACAAAAGGGGCATTTAGCTAGCTCCCCACTTTTTTCAGCGCCCCACATTTTCCTAAGTGTACAGGAGTGCTTTTTTAGTACATGGGAGTGCTCTTATAGTGAAGTCCCCTATACGCATTTGTGTCCGGGGACGTTAATCTACCTACCTACCTACCTACCTTATAGTGCATGACTGTTTTAAGCACACGTGAGTGCTCTATCCGCGATAGGCTGTTTCCTAGACAAATTTGAAGTAAAAGGGTTAGGGTAAGGGTTAGCGTTAGGAAACGAAATAAGTTAACTTTTTGACGAAAAGCTTTTTTTTTTTAAAGATCTAATTCCTTCATTTTTAGATGAATTTTGCGCTCTTTCCGTTAAAAAAAACGATTTCTGTTGACTACATATCGTCCCTAACCCCAGTTTGCCATGAATACAGATTTGTGTGTGTGTGTTTCTGTGTACTCTTGTGTATGTGCTCTCTATTGGCTTTTCTGCACACATCTAACTCTCACTGGCACATGCACATGCACATGTTATTGTCCAATGAGGGTAAATACTATATCACAATCCACGTGAAGCTCAGGTTTGTCGCAATTTTTGTTATTCTTCGCGATATCTTAGTGATCGTTAAACTAGCAGTAGATTAGGATCGCGTGCCGCGGATTTTTTTTTGTTAATGTCGATGCTACGAGGGCGGGGAAGTACGATGAACTGCTCTTTGGACTTGAATGAGCCCTGTCTAAGAAAACAACTACCTCTTCCTTAGAAGACAGGATCTCGGGGGCGAATATTTTTGTTAATGTTGATGCAAAGAGAGCGAGAAAGTACGATGAACTGATCTTTGGACTTGATTGAGCCCTGCATAAGAAAAAAACTACCTTTTCCTTAGGCCTTCTTCTTCTTCTTCTTCTTCTTCTTCTTCTTCTTCTTCTTCTTCTTCTTCTTCTTCTTCTTCTTCTTCTTCTTCTTCTTCTTCTTCTATAGTATCCCCACTTTGTGGAAATGTAATGCTTTAAGTTACCCTTGTTTCTGTCATTCTCGTTTGTTCTTTCTCGTTCCTATTCTGTTGTTATATCAATCTCGACTATCTTCTATCTTCTTCTCTAGATCAATCACCTACCTTTTTGCTTTAAAACACTCCCAAAACTCTTCATCTGTTTATGGGGTCTGTTGGGTCAGCATGGAGATATTGGACGCTTTCTGCCAAATTGTCACTAAGGCTTTATGATATTATTATTTATCAATGTAGGTATTTTATATGTATCAATGTAGGTATTTTATATGTATGTGTTTTGTTAATATTTTATAATGATGTTTATATTCTATTTTGTTTTTATAAACCAGGGTCCGATAAGTTAGAGTACATGTACAGTCTCAGCATCCCTTGCATGGAATGCTTTTATTGTAAAGTGACCGGCCGGTGGAGTGCCTTCAGTGTTACCATTAGGGTTGTTTTCAGCAGATCTTTTATACGGATCGGGGGTGAGTCCTCTTTTAACCAAAAATGTCGTCCTGATTCGGCTCTTTGCTGTCCGCTGGTCCCTATAAACTAACTTCTTCTTCTTCTTCTTCTTCTTCTTCTTCTTCTTCTTCTTCTTCTTCTTCTTCTTCTTCTTCTTTTTCTTCTTGCTTGTCTTTCTTTCTTTTTTATATATGTGCTCAAGGCGCTGGTAGATTGAGGTTGTCACTCAAGCCACCCAAGGCGCCCTCTTGCAGCCTTTGGGCGCATCGTCCAAATCGAAGACAACTGAGCACAGTTCTGGGCACAATCGTCTTCTTCTGCCTCGGGCAATGTTAAAAACGTGTAATGTCACGTGTGAGTGCTGGTTAATCAAAATCCATGACCGGAAATAACACGTTAATTAGAAACTATGGCAGCGAAGACGACACTGCAGAAAAAATCCCACTCGTCAACACAATCAGCTTTTCATCATTTTTGCAGCTTGTCGACTTAAAAAAAAAAAAAACCACGTTGTAATCGGACTGTCTGACTGGCACCCGTTCCCTCTTAGATTCCGATTGCAAGAATTTTATATTCTTTATTCCGGACTGTTTTGTTGTTGTTGTTGTTGTTTTTGGTTTTTGGTTTTTTAAAAGAAGAATTCTGAAGTGGATTAGACGGTTCAGCGGCAGACAATCTGTGTGTGTGATTGTATTACCGAGGCCAAATTAAAATTGTTCTTCTCTCTCTCTCTCTCTCTCTCTCTCTCTCTCTCTCTCTCTCTCTCTCTCTCTCTCTCTCTCTCTCTCTCTCTCTCTCTCTCTCTCTCTCTCTATCTCTCTCTCTCTCTCTCTCTCTCTCTCTCCCACTCTACCCTCTGTCTCACTGTCTGCCTGTCTCTCTGCAGTCTCTCTTCTCTCTCTCTCTTTCTCTCTCTCTCACTTTGTCTCATACACACTCTATCTCTCTCCCTGTCTCGTTCACTCTCTCCTTCTATCTTCCATCTCTCTCTCTTTCCTTCTCTCTCCCTCCCACTCTACCATCTGTCTCACGGAATGCATGTCTGTCTGCAGTCTCTCTTCTCTCTGCCTCTCTCTCTCTCTCACTTTGTCTCATACACACTCTATCTCTCTCCCTGTCTGTCTCGTTCTCTTTCTCTCTCTCTCACTTTGTCTCACTCACTCACTCTCACTGTCTCTGTCTGGTTCTGTCTCTCTTTGTCTCTGGCACGTGTGGAGTCAGCATGTAAATAATAGTGAACGTTTTCAAATGTATAATATGTTTTGTAATACTGAAGACAGCAGTTTGCCTAAATATTTCCAATTAAATATTGACAAGCATTTAAAGTTTGTGATGACAAAATTTAGGTTTGGTGTTTCAGAATTATTTGTTCACTTCTATAGATACACAGTGCATGCTGTGAGTGATACTATTTGTCCTATGTGTGAATCAGAAGAAGAAAATGAATTACATTTTGTACTGCGTTGTCCATTCTTAAGTAACTTAAGAAAACAGTTTTTAGCCCCAAAATATTATAGAATGCCTTGTACAGTACGTTTTATTCTACTTAGCCTCTGACAACGAAGGGACTGTTGGAAAACTATGCATTTATTTATATAAAGCCATGAAACTTCGGGAACTAGGAGTATCGTAATCTGTTTTGTATTTTATATATATGCTATGGTATATTCAATGTTTGTTGCTTCATTATTATTGTATATTGTATACACCACTTCCAAAGGAGCGGTGCCCTGAACTTCTGGAATAAAAGATTCGTATTTGGATTCGTATTCTCTCTCTCTCTCTCTCTCTCTCTCTCTCTCTCTCTCTCTCTCTCTCTCTCTCTCTCTCTCTCTCTCACTTTGTCTCATACACTCTCTCTCTGTCTGTCTCGTTCTCTCTCTCCCTCTCTCTCTCACTTTGTCTCACTCACTCACTCTCACTGTCTGTCTTGTTCTGTCTCTCTTTCTCGCTCTCTCTCTCTCTCTCTCACACACACACACACACACACACACACAGAGGGCTAGGTAGAGGTTGTCCGCTCTTTATAGTACGCTGATGGTTTGAAAAGGCAAACAGAAAATGGAACCGGAGGGGTGAAAGTTATGGTTAAGGAGGTAAGGATGAGGAGGACAGTGCTGGACGGCGAGTGACATAGTTGAGACACTAAGGGAATGTAGAGAAAAATATATGGGGTGGGGGTGGGGAGGGAAGGAGGGAGGGGCTGTGAGGAGAAAGGGGGAGGCGGCAGGAATGACAAGAAGAAAGTTGGGTTGTTGGGTTTACTGACTTCAGCGGTTGTCCAGACGTTGTCGGTCAGGCGTGTAGCCTGGGATCTTAGGTGAGTGGCAGGGTGAGAAATGATGTCTGTGTTGTAGGTGTAAAATAGTTTAGTAGTCTGCTGCCTCCCACCATCAATAAGTATTGGCTTGTCTGCCCTTCCCTAGGCCCCGTCACCCAGCTACCTGTTTCCCACCAAGGACAATTGACTGCAAGACTCAGGCAGACAGAGGAAAGCGGAGTCAGGAAGAGAGGTAGGTAGGTAGGGATGGAGAGACAGACAGACAGAAAGACAAATCGACAGACCACAGGGGCATTGACCAAGTAGAATGGATCCTCGACAGCATAATATATAGAAATATATTACTGCTACCGTTATATTGTGGAGCCATTCTATATGATGCCCCTTTGGACAGACAGGCAGAGAGAGAGAGAGAGAGGGAGAGAGAGAGACGGAGGGAGACGGACATAAGAGGGAGAAAAAGAGAGAGAGAGTGAGAGAGAGAGAGAAAGAAAAAAAGAGAGAGAGAGTGTGTGTGTGTGCGTGCGGGTGTGTGTGTGTGTGTACCTGTAAAACGGCACGACTGAGGAACGAAATTTGCCTTTTTTAGTACTAAAAGAGGTAATTTTGTCGTTCCCCGTTTGTCTGCCTGTTTGTCTGCCGTTCCTCATTTGTTCTAAGTACACGGGAGTGCTCTTTTAGTGCATGGGAGTGCAGTTGTAGTGCATGGGAGTGTTTTTAGTGCAAGGGAGTGCTCTATCCGGGACGGAGAACTTCCATCCCGTTTTCGAACTTCCTCTGCCATAGAGCGCGAAGCAGGTCACGTTTTGCTCGACGGGTAGGTTTTAGAGCACCGTTTTCTCAAAAAGTTTGACCTAATTCGTCGCCTCTAAGAGACGATGTAGGTCAAGTTCTGCCAACACGGCTAGGATAAGGAACTTTCCTCGACGATTAGGGTAAGGCACCCGCCTCGACGATTAGGGTAAGGCACCCGCCTCGACGATTAGGGTAAGGCACCCGCCTCGACGGGTAGGTTAAGGCACCTGTTTAAGAAAGGGTTAGGGCCAGGGCTAGTTGCAGCGCTGCAACTAGCCCTGACCCTAACCCTTTTCTTGAAGGGGTGCCTTACCCTAATCGTCGAGGCGGGTGCCTTACCCTAATCGTCGAGGAAAATTCCTTATCCTAACCATGTTTTTGAACAAACTTGACCTAATTCGCCTCCTAAGGAGCGCGAAGTAGGTCAAATTACCCCATTTTATACCTCGTACACGCATGTGTGTGTGTGTGTGTGTGTAAAATAAAGCGCTGACGGAAATCGAATTTGAACTCAAGACGCCAACTTGGCTGCACTGAACGCACTGTTCTGCGCTTTGACCCATACCATTATCAACTTCTATGTTTGTATTTGAGTCTGTCGCCCCCCCCCACCCCCTCCCCACCACCCCTCTCTCACCAGGTTAACATAACTGGCCGACGTCTTTAATGTGCCGCCTCGGCGACAACGAGGAAGTGATACACCGCATGAATGTCATTATTACAAAAATCATCGCCACCTGTTGACGTTGACCATGTAGACTCAAACCCAAAAGAGCAGTCCTCTACTGATTGCGCTCTTCTGCCAACTCACGTTGGATCCTTATGGAGCCATGTCTTTAATGGAGACTGGGGAGTTGTAGGACCGACGTACGGCTCCCTACACACCTTAATGTGTCTGGCTACATACAAATCTCGGAAGGGAGGAGACACAGAACTAGGACGGCATTAGGAAGGTGGGGATGGTGGCGGTGGTGGTGGTAATGATCAGAATGAGGATGATCATTACAGTTAAATACGCGATCACTCAATGACAGACAAGAGAGAGAGATCATTTGACGTTAGAAGAAGAAGAAGAAGAAGAAGAAGAAGAAGAAGAAGAAGAAGAAGAAGAAGAAGAAGAAGAAGAAGAAGAAGAAGAAGAAGAAGAAAAAGAAGAAGAAGAAGAAGAAGTTTGGTGAAAAAAAACAACTACATCGAGAATAGAAAAACAACATATACCCAAAGAAGAAGAAAGAAAGTTCCCCTCTAGCTCAGCAGAAAATGCATGGAAAATAAATTGACAGCATTACTTTTTGGTGAAAGGAAAAAGAAACAAAATTACGAAGGCGCCACCAAGGTTGCTTTTTTTAAAGCATGAAAAAGGGCGAGGCGAGAAGGCTATTGCGTGCATGACAAAGTCTGAAAAGAAACGTCGAGTAAAAGAGGAAAAAGTTTTTTAAAAATCGAAAATTAACAAAACACTTCAGACAAAGCAGCGAAACAAGATGAAAATACCATTCCAATGTACTATAAGCCCATATAGGTTTCAAACATAATAATTTGGTTGTCAGAATTAATTTTCTATTTAGTATAGGCTATCAACAAAAGGGAGATAACAAAGCAGATTAGATAGACAGTGACCTTTGAGCTAATACCAATTTGAGAGCGTGAAGTTCTTGAAGCAATATTCCTAAAACATAATTTTAAAAAAAATATAATCTGATAAAGCGTTATTGAGATATGGAATGCAACAGAGAACAATACAGCTTTTATGAAAAGTAAAAATAGTTGGAGTGCTCCTGTGCCCAATGTAGGCCTCTCATGAATCAAAGTTAAGTATAAAAAGTTTAACAGGCGTTCCGGATCTGCAGCCCATCACGCAGGCCATTGGACAACGCGATGGCATGCTCGCAGTGGTGGAGAAACGGGAGCTTTGATGGTATGGCCACTTTGCCAGAGCATCAGGCCTTGCAAAGACCATCCTGGGGGCGCGGTGCAAGGAGGCAGAGGAAGATGGACAAAGAAAAAGAGGTGGGAGGACAACATTCGAGAATGGACTGGCTTGACACTGAACGAAGCCATGAGGGTTGCTGAGGAGAGAGAAAGATGGAGCGCGCTGGTTAAACGATCACCTGTGGTGCCCCAACGACTTTCGAGTTACGGGATACGACAGGATAGGAACACGCGTTCGAAGCCCATTCACATCAAGATAAATGGAACCGGGTCAGTAGTTTTGGGAAATTTGGCGTGCAGAATGCTTGGTGATATTAGTGCAAAATTGATGGCGCATGAAGCTGCACAATACTGCTGTTAAGTAAGACCATTCGCAACAAGGTTGATTTAAAAAAAAAATTCCCCATGGGTTCTTGAGATATTGCACGCAATGGATGAATGGACAGACCACTTACTCACAGAACGAAGCGTAAAAGGCTCTCGTTCTAGTCCCCTGCAACGTAGTTCTCGAGGTTTTGTGTGGGTGAGGATGTGTGGGGTGGGATCCAAATGAGAAGATTGCATGGCCTGTAAGTGCAAAGCTTTGGCTTGTGGATCTGAAGGTCCCGGGTTCGAGCCCAGGCCGGGGCATTGTGTTGTGTCCTTGGGAAAGACACTTTACTCCCGTTTCCTACTCCTTCGGATGAGAGTATAAACCGAGGTCTAGTCTGTGTCGCATACATTCCATCATAACGGACTTTAAAGATCCTGAAGCTCATGTCCTAGACGGGTGAGTGCCGGTGACAAGAACACACCCAGCATGCACTTAGGTCCTTCTCCCCCATCCCTGGCTGCCCAGGATTGTGCTCATTTGTCCGGGAGTCAGACCATGCGCCCAAAGGCTGCGGGTGGGCGTCTCGGGCGGCTTGAGTTAGATCCTGTATCGGCCAGCGCCTTGAGCAGCTCTTGAGCTGGTAAAGCGCTATATAAGAACGATTAAATAAATAAATAAATAAATAATTTACACCGTATGTCTCTTTCCTTTACCCCCCCCCCACCCTCTCTCTCTCTCTCTCTCTCCCTCTGTCTCTCGCTCTCTCTCTCTCTCTCTCTCTCTCTCTCTCTCTCTCTCTCTCTCGCTCTTTCACAATTTCAGGCAACATAATGCACCGTTTTCTTCCCCATTTAAGATGAACATGAAGAGTTACTGTACCGCACACAGTCTTCTTAAACGAAGGAAAAAAAACACAACAACAGGGCATTGAAGAAAGGACAAACAAAAAAGACGAAGAACCAACGGAGGCTGAGAGAAAAAACGGAAGTGAAGACGAAAAGGATAATAAGAACTGAAAAAGAAGAAGATAATAAAAAAGAAGATGAAAAATAAGGATGGGAAACAAATGGGAGGAGAAAGGGAGAGAGAGAAAAAAGCTGGTGAAGACAAAAAAGAACTGCAGGAGCAGCAGAAGGAAAACGAAGAAGAAGAGAGTGAAGAAATTATGAAAACAACTGAAAGAAAGAAAGACGGAAGTAAAGAAGGTCAATGCAAAGAAAAAAAGAAAATATTGACAGAAGAGAAGAGAAGGACGGAAGGTAAGAAAGAAAGAAGAAAAATGAAAATAAAGAAGAAGCCAACGAGAAAAAGAAGAAGAAGAAGAAGAAGAAGAAGAAGAAGAAGAAGAAGAAGAAGAAGAAGAAGTTATGTTGTGAAAATGAGACGTCGTTTTTCAGAATTATTTCCCAAGGTGAATTAGACAAGACTTTTTTTTTTTTAAATCCAAGAGAGAAAGATTCACGCAATCGGCAACAAGCCTTGATAATGTGTGAGAATGTTCTGTTACATGTCTCCTGGAAGAGTTAATTATGTCCTCCCCGACAGCAGACATTTTTGTAAGCTGTTCCCTTCTTACAGCCACAAGAGCTATCCAAGGGAGAGAAATCAATATAAATCAATGTCGGTTGTTTAGATGATGATGATGATGATGATGATGATGATGATGATGATTATGATGATGATGATGATGATGATGATGATGATGATGATGATGTTTTTGATAATCCTGGCCTTACTTGGTGATGACTATGAAGATGACAACGGTAGCTTAGAAGATAACAATAACGACAACACTGGCGATTATTATTTATTTGATTATACAGGCTTGGGCAACGAAGCCACAATAAAACCAAATCTTTTAGTGTAGATTGTTACGTGTAAATGTAGGGAATATCTTCGAACAGATCAGTTATGAAGCCATATGAAGTCGTAAACCTAACAGGAAGCTTGGCGAAAGCGATAACAGTGTGTGTGTTTATGCGTGCGCGCACGTGTTTGTTGGGGTGTGGGTTGAGGAGAGTGTTGACAGTGACAGAGGACACAATATCAGTTATTAGGTGCGCATGCAACGAAGATCTTTGGAGATTTGAACCGAAGCCACGCGCGGCCTTTTCCAGGGAGAAGTGTGAATGAGGGACTGTCGAACAATGAACTATTTAGATTTCTTTTAAAGATGCGTGGATTGATTGATACACGCATTTGCAGAGAACAGTTTTACAGATGAGATAGAAGCCATACTGTTTTAAACTTTGCCGTGTGAGAAACTAGAACCCCACCACCCCCACCCTTTTTATTTTAAAAAAATCTAATTATCCCCTAGCCCAACGGCAATGAAACGGAAACGGAAAGAATAGATCGAGATTGCAAAACCAACGCATCTGCAGGTTAGCGCATATAATACACGTAAACTTTATTTTTAGGGAAATCAGCGAAGATACAGAGAGAGATTAGACGTGAAGCCATTCAATATTGTACACTTTTGGGCGAAGAAGAGAGAGGAAGCCCTTTTCTGCTTGGTACTGGAAAGACGGATGTCTATACAATGAACGAATTGTAGACTATTACGCGCGTGTGCAGAGAAAGACCTTGAAATAGATTAGATGTGAAACCACACTAGGTCGTAAACTTTGGAGTGGAAAGAACATGCATCTTTTTTGGCTTGACACACTCAAGGGGGGATGTCTACATGATGAGCGATAACATGCAGCGAAACAAATTTCAAGCTGTGTTGATTGATACTCGCACTTGCAGAGAAAATGTTCAACCGGATTAGAGATGAAGCTGCACTAACTAGATAGTAAAACTTTCCAGAGTGAAAAACAAGAAGCCCTCGCACACGAAGGAGGGAATATGTCCGCACAATGACACGACAGTCCAAGATATGTGGACACGCCGCAAAAGACTTGAAATACATTAGATAGGAAGCCATAACAGGTCGTGAACTGTACACAGATAAAACAGAGGAAGCCCCAGCCTAGCACACGATAGAGGGATATCTTAAGGGAAAGTTTCGAGAAAAGATCTGTTGTTGCTTCTAAATTGAGGAAAGTCAATATCGCTTTTGTAGTGCCAGATGGGACGAAGAGAGTAAGAATCCCCCTTTTGGGGGCCTTTTTGGGACGTGGAGGATGCGAAAACACAATAGCATCAAACGTAATTCGGTTTCGGAAAATAATAATAACATTAGATATTCCAACTTCAACATTCCATACGTGAACCAATAACATTTTACCATTATTGCACGACAGAGAGAGAGAGAGAGAGAGAGAGAGAGAGAGGGGGGGGGATAACAATTTTATAAGATAAAAGTTTTAGTTTGCAAGGGTAAAAGAGTAAGCGCTGGATGAGCTTTTTTAAATCTTGCTCTTGGGGCTTTAACAATAACTATTAAACACAACTCCATATTATAACATTCACATTATGGAACAATAACAAATAAACAAAGCCATAATTAGAAAAAATCATTTTCAAACAATTGAAATCAAATTGATGTTGTTAATACGAATTAACAACATTAACAATTATTGTGTTTTCAATTTTTAATGTGTTTTCAGAAAGGTGTTCTAAATAATATAAATTTAGATGCTGGAGTACGGAGATCTTCAGGAAAGTTAATCTACAACGTGGAACCGGAATAAGTTAGACTAGTTTTGAAGAGATCAATTCTTGGAATTGGAATATTTAATTTTGTTGACGATCTGGCAGTGTTTTTTTTTAAGGTAAGAAAGACAGGGAGGTGCATTGCCAGAAAGGACCTTGTGCATGAAAACGAGAGAGAGAGAGAGAGAGAGAGAGAGAGAGAGAGAGAGAGAGAGAGAGAGAGAGAGAGAGAGAGAGAGACTCAGGAAACTCTATTGCTAGGCCACTAACCTATACGCATGTGGGGAAGGAGAGTGGGAAAAACACAAAAGACACGGAGATAAACACACCAAAAATTTGAAAAGTTACAACAAAATATATGCCAAACACGCGTCATTTGACAGACTGTCTCAAGGAAGGTAAAAGGTAAAGGTAAAGGTGGTCCCATAGCCTTGTGGCCGTAGGGGAGCGTGATGTTGGAGATCACACTTATCTTGTGCCAGCGTAATGAGGGTGATGCCCATCTCTCTCCCTCGCTGCTTTACCTTCCCCACCCTTAAGAGAGTAGGTACTCAGTCACAGTTGAGTCAACTGGGGGGTTGTTATTTGTCACCTCACGGTTTGCGGTCACCCATCCAAGTGCTAACCGCACTGGACGGTGCTTAACTTGCGACACAGTAGCGAGTGCTCCAACCACTGCGCTATTCGACACAAGGAAACAGTAAAATATTATAAGGTTACTCACTTCACGTATTTTCTTTGCACAGCACGTAAACATCGCTTCCGCTTTTGTGATCATCGTGCAATCACTTTGTAATAAAAACATCAATGGTATATTAATGTTAATAATAAATTTGAAGAAGTTAAAAGATTGTACGGCATTTGGCTAAAGAGGCAGATCACCCCCCTGGGTAGAGTTGCTATTTTGAAATCGTTAATACTTTCTAAACTGACTTATCTTTGGCTGCTTCTGCCAAACCCACCTGACCATACTATGCAATCACTTCAAACAACTATTTTTGACTTTGTTTGGGGAAGGAAAAGGGACAAAATTAGTAGAAAAATATCCATGAAAAGCGTTGAAGAAGGAGGACTTGGTATTCCGAACATCCGTCAGTATGTGTACAGTTTAAAGCTAACTTGGGTTAAAAAGATTTATTTAACTGAGCATAAATGGAAATCGGTTATTCTTGGTACTTTTCCTTTAGCTAATAATCTAAAAACGGTTGGTTCATGTTTGCCACAAAATGTTGCTAATTTAAACCAATTCTGGAAAGACGTTTTTCATGCTTATAGCCTATTTGGTAAACGTATCCATGTGACAAAATCTGAAGAATTTTTAGCTGAACCAATTTTCTATAATCAAAACATTAAAGTAGGGAATAAGTGTTTATACATAAACGAATGGTCGTCTAAAAATATTTTTCAAGTAAAAGACCTCGTTCATCCTAATGGCAGTTTCTTGTCTTTCAATGAATTTGTAAGAAAGTATAATGTCCGAGGCCACTTTCTAACTTATTGTGGTTGTATAAATGCAGTTAAGGAATACGCTAAAAAGAGCGATATACTGCTTGTGAATGATATGGCCATGGGTGATACATTGATTATTAAAACGTTATTTTCTGTCCAAAAGGGCGCTCGACTGTATTATAATCTTTTAATGTCGGATGATGTAACACCAAATTTTTGTAAAACATGGGAAGAAAAACTTAAGTGCGAACTGAACTGGAAAAACATTCTGTATGAAATAAAAGCGATAAAAGAAGTTAAATTAAAATGGTTTCAGATAAGGTTGGTTCATCGTATAATTGGTACTAACGTTGTTTTTCAATACATGGGTATTGCACCTGATGAATGCTGTAGCTTTTGTGAAGAAGCGCGTGAAAATATTCAACACTTGTTTTTTCAGTGCAGGTTTGTGAGACGATTTTGGAGTAACCTGCGTGATGCATTACTTGATAGTGGTTTGGTAAATGAGGCATTTGATTTTTCTGAAGTTCATGTCCTTCTTGGATATTCTCATGACCGTACAGTATCAAAGACCTTCCAATATGTCATTTTGGTGGCAAAGTATTTTATTTATAAATGTAAATTTGATAAGGTACTGCCACAATTGTATGCATTCAGGAGATATTTAAAAATGAAGTACGAAGTAGAAAAACATAATGCACGTAACAGGTTTGAATTAGACAAATTCAATGATTTGTGGGAGCACTGGGTTTTTTTTGTGGGTGATACAGATGTGATTGTTTAGTCAGTTCCTGATCATTGTAATATTGAATTTATAAAATATTCCACGGAAATGAAAAAAGGGAAGAACCTCAGTGTATGAGTGTGTATGAGTGTGTGTGTGTGTGTGTGTGTGTGTGTGTGTGTGTGTGTGTGTGTGTGTGTGTGTGTGTGTGTGTGTGGTATGTAAGTTAATTACTAAGTAATGTCATGTAGTATAAATGTTGTGATTGTATTTTTTTTTCTATTTATGTGATATTTTGAAAGAATAAAAAAAAAAAAAAAAAAAAAAAAAAAAAAAAAAAAACATCAATGGTAGTACGTCAACATTGAAGTGCCTCAACATGTATTTTTAACGAGTATTCTACAGATGGACAAAAAGGATATATGTCTTTGAAACTGTATATTTTATTTCCATTCATATTTATAACGCCTAGACGTAAATTAACAAAAATATTTCTGAACATTTTTATAGTTTACCTGTTAAGTACTTCTCACGCTGCAGTAGTGATTTAAAGGAACCATTCGTTGAAAACCTTTCGCTATCCATCAATTTACCCAACCATTCCTGTTTGTAGTTTGTAGCAGTCTGTCATACGTTGTCTGAAAACACGTACAAAAGCTTTCTTGTTCCCTACCCCCCCCCCCCCCCCACCCCGGCTGGTCTACGTGTAGTCTCAAAAATCGTTTTTGTCCATTTCATATGTTTGTTTTGGAAGTCTAACGAGAAACATGTCTTGCAATTTGAACCAGTATCTGACTGCACTTAGAGCACTGTCAATAAACAGTGGATAGCGACCAAGTTCTCCATAAACCATGACACACGCAAAAAACCGCTTAAAAGCAAACAAATGGGGAGATTCGACAGAATGAAAACGTGTAATGCCAAATATTTCTATTGCATACAGAAGCATAGGTTTGACCTGGGCATCGAACAGTTTAAAGAAAACATTTATATCCATGCTTCCCAAAACCCCACATTGTTTTCATGATCTCCACACCTTACCTTTGGCTCTGCCTGCAAACTCTTGGAGCGCCATAGCAAAAGTCATCTTTGTTGTAAGATTAAAGCCCAAATACGTGTAGCTGTTGTCACAATAGGCTAGTTAGACCCTGCACTACGGCTTCACGCCTTAAATAGTTCAGCCTGCTTTGGCCTGTGTAACGTAAAGTCGCTGCCTAGCAGACGACAGAAGTAAAGGACTGTGCTAAGCATGTGTAAGCTAACTCTCGCTCAGGTAGGCAGTGACCTCATCCTGCTGACGTATAGCCACCACCCCCCCCTCTCCCGCCTCCCCCCGCTAGGAGGCGCTCAGATCTCACGAGACTTTCGCGGGCTTTGGCTTGACCACAGGGTTTAGGTAGTCAGTCTTTATCTGAATCTCAACCAAGTAGGACGCACTCTAAAAGATATCTCTATCTGAAGACTAAGCAGGTGACGGATGAAAGTCATTCATCACAGCATAGCCACAGCCTGACATTGTCAAAAAGGTAAATGATCAATCTTTTGTTTCATCTCGAATTATTGATAATATTATTGTTGTATTATGCGTGTAAAGTCCTGCCATGTTTTATGATCGTGAATGTTAGTCAAACTTTGCTTTACCACGTGGCTGACACGCGACCGGTTTCGACACCATGAGGTATCCCCTACGGACCCACTGTTGTTTCTCCTATGTGTATTATTGCAGACCAGTGGCTGTACCGGAGAATGTGTACGTTGTTAATTACTTCTCCATGTGTATAGTTTAGCCATGATGTATGTATATGTATAGGAATTATGTTGGAGATTCCGTTGGACCACGTACATAGAAGATTGTTCTTCGCTTATATATATAAGTGGAGCGATCACTGAGGGCTGTTTCTGCCATCAGTGAGACGCTTTGCACACCCTTAGTATAAAAGGCATTGCAGAAACTCATCTTATGTTTTGCAGACGAGCAGGCTTGTTGGTCCGATGCAGGAAATAGATCACTAAGAGTCAACCCTGACATTCGGCCGGCAGGGGAACATCGAGCACTGAGCTCCGATAGCCCAATAGTCAACAACCAATGAGGAGATACCATCACCACACCTCAACACATCAGCTAAGTGCAAGAAGAATTGCACTAACACTGATCTAGAAGGACTGTGCGGTAGTCCACTCTCCTGAAAATAAACATTAGACCAACCAGAACAAATAGCCCAATGATGAGATAGTAGCAAATATCAAGAACAATAGCAGCATAGACCCATCAAGGAACGAACTATTCGAAGTGACTTTGGACATTTAAGTTAATAGAGTGTTTAGAGAATTATATATAGAGTAGAGGAAATAAATGTGTGATATTTACTGGTAACAAGTGGCTGGACTACCTATGTTTCATAGCCGTGAGAGAGAAAGAGAGAGAGAGAGAGAGAGAGAGAGAGAGAGAGAGAGAGAGAGAGAGAGAGAGAGAGAGAGAGAGAGAAAGAAAGAGAGAGAGAGATTGTATAGTTCAAATTGCAGACAGGTGGAAAGTGGTCTTAAGCGATAAATCCACGAAGTGTGATCTGTCCTAAGCATCATTCAGAGTATAAAACAGTATGAAACAGAAGCTCAGTTAGAGATCTATTGTAAGGATTCAGGATCGTTGGAGTAGAAGTAAGAAGGGAGAATCAAGTACGAGCAAATTCTAAGCCCCGCGTTCTCTTAGACCTGTGCTGAGTCCGAAGCCACATAAAGCCTCTTTAAAGTCAGCTGTTGAAAAGACAGGCTTTACGGTCGCAAGCTGATGTGTCGTTGTCTGAATGTGTCACGTCTCCCTGTTTCACAATTTATAACTCCATTTTCATATGTAACAGCCGTGATTATAGTGTCACTGCTGTCTATTGGTATTGCTTTGTTTAGTGTGCGTCATCGGATCTGAGTTTTGTTTTGTCTGCGAGTTGGTACAACAGAAATAATTCCTGTTTTTAGCTGCCCTGTCCATACACAAAATTAATGTTTTTAGTGGTTTTTAGGTGTGTAGGCTTGCGTGATGTGACTGACCCACAATGGCATATATAATAATAATTTATTATTAATAGCGCAAAACCAAACTTAAGCTTGCTCCAAGCACTCGCACGAAAACCAAAAATAAAACGTTTCGGTTTTTTTTTTACCTCGCTGATGCCTTTTGAGTATAACAACTCTGGAAATTACGTTTTGTTTGCTGGTGGACTGCTGCAGAAAATCTTCAACCTTGACATTACAGTTGCTCTCCCAAAATCCGTATTAAAAAGTTGAGATCTGAAATGTGACATTTAAACATAAATTGTTCTCCTTCCGCACTTTGTTATAAAGTATTTGCTCATAACACAATAAGGATATGATCAGCGCAATACAAGTCGTCAACACTGCTACAACCAACATCAATAACCCTAATTATTTTTAGTTCCTACATGTGCCCTGATTTATGAACGGGGATAAAAGACAGACAACAATATCAAAGCATGATGTATCTTTGCCACTACTACAAAATTTGTACACACACACCAAACCAAATCATACCATGCTATACAATACAATACAAAAACAAAATACAACTTTATTGTCCTATTTATAACAACAAACAACTACACACTCCAAATATTTTCCTAGGGCTCACCGTGACATATAGCGCTCGTGACACACCGTGTTAATGCGTCAAAACGTGCTCTGCCCGATCCTCGATCAGTTAAACAGGCATTGCCGTTTTAAAGACTGTCGTGCCTGTTCCATTAAAAGATCACCTCTTGAGGTAAGTGGTCTCGTGAGAAGAAGAAAAAAAATCGACACTTAAGGGTTGCTCTGTGAGATTCTAGATCCACACTTCTTAGAGATTTTTTTTTCAGATGTTCTTACTGGATGTACATATTTCGCACAAAGAATAATCACGCACAATTCCTTGTTTGTGACTGGACACTTAAAAATGGCCGGTGGGGATCTGGAACACGCACATACTTAAGTACACCCAAACGCAAACGCGCACACACACACACACACACACACACACACACACACACACAAACGCGCGCAAGCGCGCCCACGCACGCATAAAACCACATATACAAACTCTGTACAATTCACAGACAGGAAAATCGAACACAATTGCTGCTTTGTAGGGGAAAACTTCAACTGTGGATACTCGTGTTCTGGAAAAGAAAAAACACACAGGCACGCGTACCAACGTACACACACAGACACACACACACATACACACATGTACATACACACCACCACCATCACCACCACCATCATCATCATCATCATCATCATCATCATCATCATCACCATCATCACTATTCCTACCACGATCACCACTTAATGCGGTGCTGTTGACGCGCCCTTGAGCTGTGCACTCGCGCTTTTGACCCTCAAGAGGTCTAAAGAACGTCTTCCATTTTCTTCGATGACGCCTTAAAACCCTTGGAAAACGTGAAGGAAAGGGTTCTCGATTGTTGCCTCCTCGCTCTGACACAGAATAGGACACTTCCCTAGGGACATGATCTAATGTTAAAGGGTCGTACCTTTAACCTCGCTGAGCATGCTAGAAATGCATTGATGATTAGGATATAGAAAACAACTCGTCATCATCATCATCTTCATCATCATCTTCATCATCATCACAATCATCATCTTCGTCATCCTCGTCGTCTTCATCATCATCCTCTTCGTTGTGGTGGTCCTCCGCCTCCTTCTCCTCATTATCATCTTCATCATCATCATCATCATCATCATCATCATCATCATCATCATCATCATCATCACAAACAAATATCCATGCCTTGTGTTTGGACAATAAAGAATCTTGAATCTTGAATCTTGAATCTTGAATCATCACCATTATCATCATCATCTGTATCGCTGTCTGCTGTGAAATGATCCGAGTCTTGTCTATCATAGAAAGCTCGTGTATTTAACGATCATGATCCGTTTCTGTTGTGAATGATCATGTTGCTGACTGGCGTTTAAAACACACACAGTAACACGATGGGTTGTTTGCTTTAAGCGCATATACCAGCTCAAGGAGCTGCTCAAGGAACTAGCTGTCTACCGAGACCCATCAGCCCGAATTGGTTTGTTATTTTTGTTATCAAGATAATACCTACTCAATACGGTTTATTATTGTCAGGATCGAATCCATTTTGTCTAAGGGAGCACGTTCATAAATAGTAATAGTAGTAGTCGTCGTAGTAGCGGTAGTAATAGCAGTAGTACTAGTAGTAGTAGTAGTAGTAGTAGTAGTAGTAGTAGTAGTAGTAGTAGGGGTAGTAGTATTAGTAGCTGTAGTATTAGAAGCAGTAGTATTAGCAGTAGCAGTAGTTGCAGTGGTAGTAGTAGTAGCAATAGTAGTAGCAGTAGTACTAGTAGTCTTGTTAACAATTATTATTATTATTATTATTATTATTATTATTATTATTATTATTATTATTATTATTATTATTATTATTATTATTATTATTAATGGATGCTGTATATGCGCTTTTTCCTAAATCGATCAAAGCGCGGCGATCGTTGCCACCATAAACACGCTCACGTACATACATGCACATAAAAGACAAGAAGTTCATAATTAGAAGACATGGGAAAGGAAAGTTAGTATTATTTAGAGATTATCTATCGGCTGCATCCAATAAGAATCATTGAAGGGAGGGGGGAACCGGAATGCCCGGACAAAACCCTCAGTGACCTGAAACGTCTCATACTGATCAGTCACGTAAGTTTGTCCCCTGCAGGGTTCAAACCCGCAGCCTTTGGCATGGGAAACCTGCGGCTAACAAAGTGCGCCACTACCCGTTGAACTTGGCGTATGTAAGCTTTCTCCATACACAAATGGTCGCCAGGAAACACTACGGTCGTATCTCTATCTTATGTAACTGTGAAATGTGGTAGTGGTATTTACATGAGCCAGCAAAATTTCCTACCCCTGCCTCTGACTTGTGACCCGTACAATAACCATTTGCGAAGTGCTAGAACCGAGTGCAATATGTCTATCCTATCTTATCCTATTCTATTCTATCCTATCCTATTTTATCCTATCCTATGCCGTAACTCGAAGGTCGTTGAGGCACCACAGATGATCGTTTAACCAGTGTACTCCATCTTTCTCTGTCTTCAGCGACCCTCATGGCTTCGCTCAGTGTCATGCCAGTCCATTCTCGAATGTTGTCCTCCCACCTCTTTTTATGTCTCCCTCTTCTTCTGCCTCCTTGCACCATGCCTTGCAGGATGGTCTTTGCTACGAATATTATTAAGTTTATGTATTCTTAAATTTAGTGCTAGAAATACATGTACACTGGAAGGAAAACCAAGCAGTGCCATTATACTCGGCGAGGTTTTTGGACAAACTCAGATGATCACTGACTATCAGAGAGAGAGAGGTAGGGAAGGGAGGTGGACGACATTTGCTGCCATAAAATTTATGGTGTCTCGCTGGCTAGTAAAAGGCTTTTGTTCTTCACTTAAAAATCTTTTCTAACTCATTTGGGAAGTCCGGGGAAGCCACAACGAGTTTACCGCTTCAACGACTTTACCGAAGGACTTTAGAATTTACATTGAAAAAATAAGGACTGCGAGTTCAAGCTAATAAAGCTTAACGTGTCTCGTAGACTTAAAAAAAATTAATGTGGTTTTCTGTATTCAGAATTCTATGTAATCTAACTTATTTGAAAGTTTCCGTAAAACCACAAGCAGTCTTGGAAAGGGCAGCTGGGCTCATTCCATTTGTCAGGTTTGTTTCTTCACCCAATTTGGCTTGTAAAATGCCAAGCTCTTCAATTTAGACTCATGTCTTCCTTATTGGAAAGTTTCCCGTAACGCCACAAGGGGTTAAGACTATAATTCAAAGGGTAGTTCAAATTGTCTCGCTTGCTTGTGTAATGCTTGTCTCTTGATAAGAAGAAACTACACATTTAAATGTATAGGTATATATTTACTGCGTGGGTTTTGCAAACAAGCCAAATGGCTTCTTCAGCTTTGTTATGTAGTTTGATGTGAACTGGTTGGTCCTTATTTAAGGTAAACTAATTGTCTCTGCACAAAACTTTGTTATGTGTCTTATTTAGAACTTTCCGGAAAATTTACAAGATGAGACTTGAGACTTACAACGCTGCAGCATGGACAGCTGAACGCATTGTTTTCACCGTCAGTTTTTAGTCCAGGTCCCGAGGTGACGGTCAAAGTGCTTTGCTTTTTTACTTTAATTACTACTTAAAACACCGCATAATATATTTGGAAGTTTCCGGAAACAAGGAGAGACATAGACGTACACTTGCACAGCGGCAGGATGGATAGCCGGGCACATTCTTTTGTCAGGTAATTTCTTGTCCAGGTCCCTTAGTATACGCCAAAATGTTTTGTTCTTCACTTGGAATCAAGGATAACCTGTTTGGAAGTTTCCGAAAAACCACAAGGAGGCGAACACATGAGACACAGCACTGCAGTATGGAAAGTTAGGCATACTCCTTTCGTCAGACAATTTGTAGTCCAGACTCCATTGTAACCGCCCAGACGTAAGCGGTTTTTTTTGTACTTACTTAGAACCTTGTACAACTAGTAGGAAAAGGCTTGCTACCGAACACTAAGTGAACCTGTAGGGAAAAAAAGGAACAATAACTCAATGTTCACAATAAAGAGTTCCCCTTCGAAATTGGCAGTATCACACTACATTGTGCATCAATGGTAAGATGATTGTGTTTGTGGAATACTTTCTTCCACTCTATAAAGGAGGACGACTGTTGGTGGAGAGCACACTGTTGACAGCTTCTTTGGGAACTCTTGAGTTCCCTTTTTTACTGGTTTTGGGAGTTTCCGGACTACCACAAGGAGTCAAGACACTTGAAACTTACAATGTGGACAGCGATGCACTTTTTTTTTTCTTCGCCAGTCTATGTCCCGTTGTAACCGTCTCGTATCATGGGAACAAGTTCCACAGAATAGGAACGGGGTGAGCATCGCTATTAGGGAGCAGACAGCAGGAGAGCGGCAGCTGGAGTAATTGAAGAGGACGGGGCCCATCACTTCTCCCTGTTGCTGGCAACAATCCCGCTTGTTCTTTGGCAGAGGAATTTGCATTGTCTGATCGATACCTACCAACTTCATCGCATGCCCATACTCGTTGTGTACAAGGAATGAGGGGCTTGAGGACCTGGAGTGAGAGACTGTAGGGTGGGCTATAGCGTGGAGTGAAGAGTTAAGATGGCGGTTTCCAGGTTAAGGCGTGTAGTTTGGAGATGGCGTTCCGAGATGAAGGGGCTGTGAGTGCGGGCAGAAGTGTGAGTGGAGGTTGTGGGTCAGGTGGCATTCCCGTGGGGAGAGAGCGGGGGAGGTGGGGAAGGAGGAGAGAGGGTTGTCACGGGAGTGTGGTAGTGGCGTGGACTGAGGCGTTGTGTGAAAGAGGTGGAAGGAATGGAGTTAGGGGGAGCAATCCCGGGCGTGATGGGCTGTGGGTTTGGTATGGAAGGATTACGGGTGGCGTCTGATCGCCGCGTTTTGAGTTCGATTGAAGAAAGAAGCGCGTGATAGCATCTTGTATTCTATACTGGGAGTAAGGAGTTGGGGTAGATTTCCAAGGGAAGGGGTGGACTGCGACTGTGGCTTCCTCGTGGATAAGGGGGTTGAGGCGAACAGGGTATTTTGAAGGATGTTTGTGACCTCCGCTAAAGATGATCAGTGAGGGTGGCACTGCCGGGGAAAGGTGGGAGGGGCGAGGGTTGTGGCTTTCCCAGGGGATAATGGGGTCTGCGTGAAGGCGGAAGGGTCAGAGATTAAGGGTGGGGTTTTTTAAGGTGATGAGTTAGGGGCATAGTTTCTTGGGGGTTCAAGGGGAGTGAAGGGATAGAAGTGCCTGATGTCTATTTATTTAATTTATTTATTTAATCGTTCTTATATAGCGCTTTACCAGCTCAAGAGCTGCTCAAGGCGCTGGCCGATACAGGATCTAACTCAAGCCGCCCGAGACGCCCACCCGCAGCCTTTGGGCGCATGGTCTGACGCCTGTACAACTGAGCACAATCCTGGGCAGCCAGGGATGGGGGAGAAGGACCAAAGTGCATGCTGGGTGTGTTCTTGTCACCGGCACTCCCCCGTCTAGATTTTTTAGATTTTTTTTAGATTTTAATGCTTTATTGTCCCTTTTTATCGGGAAATAGGACATGAGCGTCAGGATCTTTAAAGTCCGTTATTATGGAATGTATGCGACACAGACTAGACCTCGGTTTATACTCTCATCCGAAGGAGTAGGAAACAACAACAACATCTAACAATGACTACATGGAGAATAGAAAACTACACCCTACGTCAGGAGGCGGAGGACGAAGAAAACGTCGCTACAATGGGCCAGACTCTCAGTTATGTCCCACCGCCGTAGCTCAAGTGGTAGAGCGTTCGCCTGGCACACCGATGACCCAGGTTCGAATCCCGTGGTGGGCGAAATAAAAAGTGGCCATTTTTCACTGTCCATTTTAGCCGTGGTGCTCTGGTGGTTCAGTGTCCTTACCCCTTGTTCTTTGGGATGGTGATCCCCGTCTGCCATATCGCCAATGGTGGGTGTAGACGTTAAACATCAATGTTCATAACTGTTACCCTTCATCACTGACATAATAATTATATCTATGTATTTATGTGTGTTCTCTGCCTCCAATTTTGTTCAGTTCAGTTCTTTTATTTCATTTCACGTCTGTTCACATTTTGGTTATATTAGACAACAAACAAACAAAACTAATAATTAATTAAACTTTAACACAACATTAATTAATCTAATTGTGTCATTTAGACTTTCAGGTAAATTACAGTATCATAGTCTGTTTAAGCTTAACACAGCTGACTGCTTGCTTATATCAACTAGAGATGACAGCGTAGAGGACAAAACTTCCCGCGACGAAGTATAGTAAAACGTCGCTTGCGCAGAATGACAGCTGCGGGTCTTATACAACTAGGTCTGTGCGTTAATTCGCTTATTTCCTTTTTTTTTAAATTTCTTTTCTTTTCTTTTCTCCCTCTCTTAATTCTTCCGTATGTCGACCTTAAATATATTGTAATCTGAAAGTAGGTGGTTTTGGGGAAAATAATATTCCTTTCTTCAGTTGTGGACACGTGGCAATTACGTATTAAGCAGAATATGGGGCCTAATAGTGACGCCCACAAAATAAAATTCACTCTGCAAGCGATTTGAAATTGTAGTTTGAAGAAGCAGTACAAGGTGTTTGCCAAACTATTTTTTTTTCTGAAATTTCTTTTTCCTTTTCTTTGGTTTTAGACATAGCCTGTTGACAGCATACTTCTATGTATTATTTTTTAAACAACAACAACTTTAGACTATATAGTTCAGTAGGAATACATACATTAAGCTTATGCCAAACTGTAGCATTTGTATCTGTTCTCGTTTTTCCATTTCAAGTTTTTACGTTCTAAACGTTTGGCATCATGGTTTGGCAGGCGTAGGCTTGTCACGCGCATTTTAAAAATTGGACAAGATCGACTAGAAAAGACAACACATGTATTACCTCTCTTTTTAATTCATATTTTGTGGCGTTTGTCATTTTCTCATGCTTTCGTTCCGTTATTTTATTGGTTGTCCGTTATATAGGAAACAATCAACTCGCTCACGTTAGACCTTCGATATTTTTAGGGAAAGATCCTGATGTTGCGTTTGTCTTATTTACTTTACGCTGGGGGTATGACAGACGCATCTCTCTCTCTCTCTCTCTCTCTCTCTCTCTCTCTCTCTCTCTCTCTCTCTCTCTCTCTCTCTCTCTCTCTCTCTCTCTTTCTCTCTCTCTCTCTCTCTCTCTCTCTCTCTCTCTCTCTCTCTGAGCTTTCATATTGCAGTTTGAAAGCGGTTAAATTCGTTACATTCTACGAATGTCAACCCGGATGAGATAACGATAGAAAAGAAAGGCCGTGAACACACAACAGCAACATCATGGTTTGGCAGTCTGTATTGGCAACGTTTGGATTTAAACAAACCATTTTCACGCTAGACTTAACGCTTGAAGGAGGGGAAAATAATGTGTATAGTCAAGCTAATGTATTGTCCTCACTCACACCACATAGAAATTTGACCACAAAAAAATTGGAACACTTTGAATCAGCAGAACCCCTTGGAGAGAGAGAAAGAAAGAAAGAAAGAAAGAAAGAAAGAAAGAAAGAAAGAAAGAAAGAAAGAAAGAAAGAAAGAAAGAAAGAAAGAAAGAAAGAAAGAAAGAAAGAAAGAAGAGGGAGGGAGAGAAAGATAGAGGGAGGGAGAGAGAGAAAAAGGGAGGAAGAGAGAGAGAGAGATAGAGAGAGAGAGTGAGAGAGCAGAGAGAGATTAGCTTTAACGAAAGAAGATTGTTGAACGGAACTAATTAGCTGAGTTAATTGAAAATGTTGTAACCCTTCGTGTTAGAACTTTGACAGTTGTGTGCTATGCTTTTTTCATTATGAACAGAAGCCATGCCCATGGCTTCCTTGTTTATTGGACAATGCTGGCGTCTCATTTTTCTCCCTGACCCGAACGCGACATGGAAATGAGATAAGACCCCCCCCCCCCCCCCATCCTCCCACCACCCAAAAACAAAACACCTAACCCTTACCCTCACCCGACCCCCACATCCTTCTTGTTTATTTTCAACAAGAAATTAGATTTTCCCAACAAAGGCATCAGCAATTTTTCACTTGTGTTCAATTCCACACGTCTTGAAACTGAAGTTTACATCAATCTCGATTGTTCGTTCGGACGTTGGCCACAAATTCCACCAATGCGGGATTTAAATGGACTCATTTTTTTAAAGTGTAAGTTAAAAATGTCTGGGAGTCTGCAAAACATTCATATCTTGAAGACAAATGCTAAAAGTTGGTTTACTTAAAGTTTTGCAATAAGTTCAAATTCAGTTTTAAAAAGCCTCGCGCGTCTTCAAAGTAAACTTTATGACGTCTTTCCGACTTTGACCACACTTTTACTTTCGCCGTGAAAAAGTCTCCCGCGGTTTAAAATTGGATTAACATTTGCTCTGTAGTTTAGAATTTCGCTGAGCCTTTAGTACTCGGGTCTGGGTGAGGTAATGGGTCGGAATGTGTTGTCGTAAGTGAAATGAGATGCCAGCGGTATCCTCTTTTTTTTTCTTTTCAGGGACAGTTTCGTGAAGGCGAAGAAGTACATTTTTCTTCGTCACTGCTTCGCCGTTCTTGTTTTAAAATACTAGAGCCTAATCTGTATAGAATTTATAAGACTTGCTTACATGTAGATTTGAGGGTCGGCAGAAGTGTAATTGCAGTTGTAAAGTCTCCAGTGTCTAAGGTAGCAAGCAGCATACTGTTTTCCTGAAGCTAGTTTTTTTCAGTCTGCCCTCGTGGTTTCTTCACTGTGTAAAAAAAAAACTTTTATATTTGCTCGAGTTTCCCACACTGAATTTCAGACCCCGTCAAAGTAGTTCCGTAAAGGCCAAATTACACGTTTCAAGGAGTAGGCGCGGTGAACAACCTCTTCAGAGTCTTCAAGAGGCCTCTAAAGGCACGCATGTTTGAACAATATATAGTTGCAGTCCTTCTTCCTCCCCATCCCCCTTTGCTGTGCACCACCTCCCTCTACCTCACCATCCTTCCCCTTTGCCCCACCAATCCCTACCCCTTTTTTCCCCTTTCCTGTGCGCCCTGAGCATGCTGCCAGCATGGATAAGCTGCGCCTTACAAATGGACATCGTCATCATCTTCGACACAGGCACGTGTAGACATATCTCCACTAATAGACTATAAGCGTTCTGTATTCAGACAGCCAGTCTCTTCAACGTTGGGGAAAATAAATATCATTTTGTCCATTCCAGTTAAAAGACCTCCAACGTCCAACCGTTAAAAGCGTGTATTTGGACTCCAGTGACTCTCTCATTCCATCAGGATTGTCGATGATCATCAGCCTACTACGTTTTTCCAGATACCCCCTATTTTTTGGAACGAAATTGGCATGTTTTAGCCCCAAAATCAAGTATAAGACTTCTTCACAGCTATTTCCAATATCAAAACAGTTCAAAGTTAGTTAGTCATTGTTAATGGGGTCCAGCAGACCCCATACACAAACAAATGAGAAGTTTTGGGAGAGTTTTCAAGAAAAAGGGTAGTTGACTGGTCTAGCGAAGAAGATAGTAGATTGATAGAATAGATTAGGAAAGAGAAAGAACAAAGAAGAAAGACAGCAACAATGGAAATTTAAAGCACTAAATTTTTACAAAGTGGGGATACAATTTATACCGAAACCCTCGGCACTTCCACGGGGGAGTTCAAAGTTTAAAAAAAAAAAACACTTCCCTCTCTCTCATTCAACAACATCACCTCTCTCTCTCTCTCCTTTTCAGGCTAAACACCCACATTTGGGACGAAAACGTGCACGCCCAGCCAGTTTCGTCTTTCTGCCCAAAACATAGTGACTTTCTGCTGCAATCTTCCCAAATATCCACAGTGTCTCGAGGCTGCAATTCCCATGGTAGAAGAAGAAGAAGAAGAAGAAGAAGAAGAAGAAGAAGAAGAAGAAGAAGAAGAAGAAGAAGAAGAAGAAGAAGAAGAAGAAGAAGAAATGATAAGAAGTAGAAATCCCCAAGACGTATTGATTTGTTAGAACTTGGAGGTCGTGTACCGTTTAAATTATGTGTCGTGTCTTACACTGGGAATGGGGACGGGTCTTGAGATGTTGAAGTTGACGGTCAGTGAATGTAAGTACGAGTAGGCAATACACTTTTTGTTTAAATTTATTTTCTTCTTTCTTTCTTTCTTTCTTTCTTTCTTTCTTTCTTTCTTTCTTTCTTTCTTTCTTTCTTTCTTTCTACATTCATGTTTTTATTCAATGTTAATCAATTCTTTTTTTACATTCTTTCTAGATTATCTTAAGATACTTAGATTTATTTTAAAATTGTTCGTTTCTTCGAGCTTTCCTTCTTCTTCTTCTTCTTCTTCTTCTTCTTCTTCTTCTTCTGCTTCTTCTTCTTCTTTTTCTTCTACTTCTCCAGAATTTTCACATACTTTTCTGTAGGAATTTGGTGTTTAATCTTATTTTCTTTAAGATCCTTAAGTTCAAGATGTCCCCCCCCCTTCTTCCTCAACCCCCCTCTATAACTCTGGGCTTAATTCTATGTAGTAGTTACGTTGGTTCTTGTTTTTTGTCTTTTCTGTACGTTCATCTTTTATTTTCTTCTTCACTAGAACTGCTTTCGTATTTATTTTCTGAAAAACTTTGGAAGGTGCATACAGATTATTTTAAATATTACTTCGTTAACAGTCTTAAATTTCATGGGTTTGAAGTAACTTTAAAGTTAAGGTTATATTTTGTTGTTTATTTTGGTTTTGTGTTATTGTCTTGTTTTTGATTCTTTCATTTTCTCTTGTTGTTGTTGTTATTGTTGTTGTTGTTGTTATTCTTCTTCTTCTTCCTTCTCCTCTTCCTTCTCATTCTCCTCCTCCACAATTGTTAATCTTTTCCGGAAGATCACGAGATATGCTTAATATTTTATTTTTGGTCTTATTTAGTTAAAAGCTCTTCTCTTAAGTTTAAATCTTTAGAGGTTATTTTTTCTCATGGTGCTGCTTTTTGTTCCTTTTTCGTATCATGCTTTCTTTGTCTCCTTACTTCCCCCAAACACTCCATCTATGTCCCGTCAGTTCTTCGCTTTTCTATAAGCTTTCTTTCAACTTCCCCTTCCCTTGGTTGTATACATTCTTTAGGCTTGCGTTACAGTCTTATTTTATTATGCCAGTTTCTTGTTGTTGTTTTTTATTGTAGCCGAGCGGAGAATTTCACTCCCGCCTCTCGGCCACCACCTTGACAACACGGCCCGACCCGGACTGCTCATTTTCAGTTATCCCTCCGTAAGAGGGACATAAATATATTTGCCCTGCAAGACTGGGAAGCGTGTTAATAGTAAACCGGTTTGCCGGCTACTCGTGCCACGACACTCCATACAAGTCACTGCCACTGACTTGCGTAAAATGCCTGCCGACAATGTAGTCCTGCTCACCACCAATAGCAGAAGACCAATGGTCAGGCGGGGAGAACACATTTCGTGTCGCCTTGTCCTGCATAACCCAATGGCCCCTCCAAAGGATTCTGCACAGCAGGAGCCACCCAAGGGCTAGTCTAACCAACAAATAAAAGGTAGACAATCTTTCTTCCAAGCATGCACCAGTCGCCTCCCATTCCCCCACATCATAATCAAGCTTTGCTTGAACCTTTTCTGTGTTAGACTTTACGCAAACGCCAGGCGTTCATGTGTATGTATTAGAGCCCTTGAAATAAATAAGTACAATATATTGCTCGGATCTGGCGGTGTGTTGCAGCTACTTAATATTCAGCTAGAATTGTTTTTTTGTAACAATAGGACAATTCGTGTAACCCATGCGGATGCAATTTCTGGTTACGTTCTCAGCGAAATCACGACAGTTGCAGCACAGCGCCACTCGGGGCTAGACTGAGTAGACTGACCCAACTCATGTCAATATTGACCTAGATGACCAGTGCTTGCAGTCGGTTGAATGTCTGGGCCACCGACAATAGAAGCTGCAATAATGAATACGCACTCCTCGCTCTAACAACTAGAGTTATGACGTCCCAGTTTCATCATCATCTTCAGCTCATCAAATATCCAGGAAGGGCTGTAGGAACACATAGATGCTATTTAGCTTGTAGAAGGAGGGTGATGGGTAGGGGAAGTTTGAAGGGGTGGGGGTGGGGGTGGAGTTGCACGCTTTCTCGTGGAAGATGTTGATCCTCGCTGTCCCTCATCTTATGAAAGTTGCTTACAGTCCATCAAATCACATTACGTTTGTTTTGTTTTTTTTTTAATAATAAAGACATTCACATAAAAATAGTGTGAATCAATGCCGATTCTTGGAAACACCGGTATGCCGACCGACAGCTTTTGAAGGAAAGCTTCTACAGAAAACGTCGAGGACGGATTGAACGTCGAAACCAAAAGTTTTGTTTTTTTAAAAATCAGGGTTTTGGTTAACCCTGTTAAACCCAACGCTCTTCAAGTCAAACCATGCCTTGATTAACTCTTCCTTCACTGCCTCCAGACACCATTAATTTGGGGGGAAATCGGGGCGACTTCTTGGTACGGTTAGAGAACGAAAGAGTCAAAAAAAAAAAAAAGAAGCTTCTTGTGAGGCTGAAGAGAGACGGGCGAGGCCACTAGGGGTCTCTCTGTGACATGTAGTGCGCTGGTTTCCCTTTTGAAATAGATCTGTGAATGTTGTTAATACATTTCGTGCAGTACATGAAACTATCGACTGGTTTTACTGTCAAAGCTGATGTGCAGATGACGGTAATGGGAGAGCAATAGTAGACCTAACAGTATTTAATATTATACTAACTACCTTTACCTCCTGATACATTTTTGTTGGTCCTGATTTGGCTCGGAAGAGTCCGCTGAACCTAAAGCAATAACCATGTAATGTATTGTGATACATTTTTGTGCTGTTCAATGACGCAGTCAATGCTTAAATATCTATGTTTTTGGGCACATCATTTCGTTAAAAGCTTTATCAAGAGTTTAAAGCCCACTGCGGTATAAAATCCAACTGAGCCACACTAAAAGGTAACAGGAGTGGAAGTAATTAGTTCAATACTAAGTACTGTTAGATCTACTTTTATGAAACGACCAACGTAGACTGTTTTTGTTGTTTCTTTAATTTAACGTCTGTTCACCTAAGTGATTTTAGACTTGATGGGAGCAGGGGAAATATTAAACAAATAATGAATGGTTATAATGAAGGGAAAAAGGGATTAAACAAAGTACACAAAACTGAACAATTAAATAATCAAAATTGTAAAATAATTAGAACTTATACAAATTACGTCCAATATAACTACTAACCAACCCTAGTAAAATAATCTTCATGATTTACAGGATCCAGCTGGCTGTAATAAACCGAATCAGGATCATTATATCTCATATATGTAATTCAATGTTCTGAATTTATACGTATATAATATTCCATGTTCTTAATTTATGCTTTATAGCAACAATCTATTAGATCTAGTAAATAATCTGTACTGACTGTTGTTGTTTTGTTTACAAAAAACATCCAACAGGACTGTATATTAATGATTTTGCAATTGATATCCAGTAAATAAAATTTTTATCCTGAATATTTCTAATATGTTGTGGAATATATTGCGCGATTGCACTGCATTCATTAATGAGATGATTAATAGAAATTGCTTGTTTGCAAATGCAAGCAACTTCCTTACAGTATTTTGTCCTCCACGAGTTCAAATGTTGTTTGTAGATTATAGTCACACGACACTTTCGCATATAGGTGACTACTGGACCGATTTATACTGACACCAGCGGGCCAGTTGTTGGTAAAGGGGAAAATAATATGATCACACGATGACCAATCCGGGATTCGAACCAGCGACCTTTCGGTTACTAGCAAGACGCTTAGTGGGGCAGATTGGCTCAATTTTTCATAAGAATCTTTCACTTGATGATACAAGCACCAAATTTGGCACAAATGATGTTCAGGACCTACTTTTCAAGAAAAGTACGATCTCCAGCTGAAAATCCAAGATGGCTGCCACTTTTCAAGATGGCCAACATGGCGAACTTCTATCAGTGCTATTTGCTAAGTGGAACTTCAATATGCATTATTTCTAAATGTTCTGAACATTAATCTGGGTGTATTTTACCAAATTGAACTTATTTGTATGTCTTGAATTCAAATAAGGCCACCCTTTTGCAAGGTGGCAGCTGTTAAATGGCTGTAAATATGGGTTTTTTTAACCAAAATCTTGCTTTGTAAGCTGTGCTGTCAAAACTTAAAGGTCCATGATTATGTATTTCATTGATGATGTGCAGGATGTGCCAGCGCGGGAGGGCCGAACCAAGGGTGACGGGGCTTTAGTCACTTGGAAGGTGTACAGATCGCACGGGATCTAAACGGCGTTGGATGAACGATCGGGCTAGGTGTAGGCACCAGGTGCCTGAACCTAGTTGCATCCCATACATCAATGTGCTTAGATGTTTTGTACAGTTAGGCGGTAAAAGGATAGCCCCTCGGCCTTTAATTGTATATGCAAGATGTCTGCGAACAACCCATTAAGTAGTGGAGCCAAAACTGACTGGGGAAAGTGTTGCCTCTGTCAGACAGACACGAAAGAAGAGCTCAAGTCTCCTCCAACACGTTATGCATGTAGCTCTGATGGCTATTCCATGATAGCCATAAACATACCTAAATTTCAGGCAATCAACCTATTGCCAATCAAGCTAGATCCATCTCGTCTGGATGATGGAGATGGCATTGAGGATACACTGAGGCGAAACAATGCAAAGTATCACAAAAACTGTAGCCAAATGTTCAACAACAGCAAACTTGAACGTGCCACTAAGAGAGCTGCTGAAATCGAGAACAACCCTGACATATCACAATCAAAAATGCGAAGAACTAGCATGGAAATGGAACAGTGCTTCCTATGTGACAAGAAGGAACCAGTGTCAGAGCTGCGACAAGCCATGACCATGCAGCTGAACGAGAGGCTCAACGAGTGTGCTCGTAATCTCAGTGATGGCAAACTTCTAGCAATATTAAGTGGCGGAGATGTTGTGGCCCTGGAACTTAAATACCATTGTTCTTGTCTAACCGCTCTGTATAACAGAGAAAGGGCACACATTGGTCAAAAGAACAAAGAAACACTTGAGTCCTGCCAAGAAAAGGATATCTTCCCCTTGGTGTTCTCTGAACTCCTGACCTACGTCATGGAGAAAAGATACAGCACTGATGAGCCAGCAGTATTCCGACTTGCTGAACTACTAAGTCTCTACCAGGAGAGACTTCAGCAGTTTGGGACAGACATGCCTGATGTCAACTCGACCAGACTAAAAGAAAGGCTGTTGTCCGAGATACCTGAACTAGTAGCCTACAAGAAAGGGCGAGACGTGCTTCTAGCATTTGAAAGAGACGTTGGTCCAGTCTTGTCAGAAGCCTCCTCATACACTGATGCGATAGTTCTTGCTAAAGCCGCCAAGATACTTCGAAGACACATGGTTGAACATAAGTGTAAGTTTGAAAGTAGTCTCCATGAGAATTCAGTGTATGATTCCTTGCCGTCAGCTTTGCTTCAATTCGTTTGCATGATCGAGCATGGGGCGGACATAAAATCACAGATCAGGTTTGGGGCGACTACAACTGATCTGGCAATGGCTCAACTCCTTCAGTACAATTGCTTTGCCAAGTACAAAGAAGGTGCTACCACACAACGGCATTCTAGAGAAAGAGAGACTCCACTTCCAGTCTACATTGGGATGTCTGTTCATGCTAAGACCAGAAAGAGAGATCTTGTGGAAATGCTTCACAACCATGGTCTTAGTATCCCATATGATAGAGTGCTTGCAATATCAGCCCAGCTGGGAGAAGCAGTTATAAGTAGATATGTTGAGGAAGGTGTGGTTTGCCCTCTCAAGCTGAGGAAAGGCCTATTCTGTACGAGTGCTATGGACAACATAGACCACAACCCATCATCCACCACGGCGACCTCATCATTTCATGGAACCAGCATCTCAATCTTCCAACATACAACACCAGATGATCAAGGAGAAGTTCGAGAATCAGTTCTTATCAAGAACAGCAATGTGAAAGTCCCAGAACTTCCCGACTCCTACACAAATGTCCATCCCGCTTTCTTTGCCAAAAAAAATCCATCTCCTCCCAAGAGCAATGTTACATACACATCCCTGCCACGTCTCCTCCTAACAGATGAATTTGAATGGCTGCAGAAGGTGAGTCTCACACAGGAAGTACATGATGAGGTCAATATCACTTGGTCAGCCCACCACGCAGAGAAGAAGCGAGGTCTTGAATTTGATGTTAGCATAACCTCACTCTTACCTCTTCTTCGTGATGAGGCCCATTCTGTTGCCACAGTGAGACATTGTATGGACAAAGTCAAGGACGCTATTGCGCACCTCAATCCAAACCAGGTTCCTGTGATAACTGCAGACCAGCCAATCTATGCTCTTGCCAAACAAGTCCAATGGCACTGGCCTGACCGGTATGGCGAGGACAGTTTTGTGATAATGTTTGGTGGACTCCACATAGAGATGGCTGCATTTAGGTCACTTGGGACGCTGCTCCAGAATAGCGGATGGACAGGTGCTCTCACAGAGGCTGGGGTGGCTTCTTCCGGAACTGCAGACTCGTTTCTTTCTGCATCCAGTGTCACTAAAACACGCCACATGCACGAGGTCACTGCATGCTGTCTCTACCTGCTCAGAAAGGAAGCATACAACTACCACTGTGCAGAAGAGAACGAAGCCCTGGATTTTGATGACTGGTGTGAGGCACGGAGGAAAGTGAGCCCCCAGTTTCAGTTCTGGGAGCTTGTCCTGTCAATGGAGTTGGCTGTGTTCTCATTAGTCAGGTCTTTCAGAGAGCCTAGCTTCACATTGTACTGCGAAGCCCTATCTGCTCTTATGCCATTCTTCTTTGCAAACAACAATGTGAACTATGCTAGATGGCTCCCTGTTCACCTCAGAGACATGGTCTCCTTGGAAGACACTCATCCTGCGGTGTGCCATGAATTCCAACTTGGCAAGTTTGTGGTCCACAAGACTCACAGGGAGTTTTCTGGCATAGCCATCGACCAAGCTCATGAACAGGCTAATGCAGTGGTCAAAGGTGATGGTGGTGCCATTGGCATTACTGAGGATCCATCTGCACTGAGACGATGGATGGTGTCTGGACCAGAGGTTAGTCAGCTGGTCAACCAATATGAGTTGGCTTCCCAGGCCAAAGCAGGGAATGAGGATATCAGACATCATGAGCATACCATCCAGTCTCAGAAGGCATTCATTGACAGGGTCACGAAATTGAGTGGTGCAATGAAGGACCTTGGCAATCCTTTCCTGGAGGAGTCCAAGGACCTTCTTACACTGGACACAAAGATCATTGCACATCCCAGTGCTGCAGAGCTTGTTGGTAGTCACTTTGAGAAAGGCGAAGCTGCCTTTAAAGACTTCTTCAATGGTCTAGGTGATGAGGATTCCTTCTACAAGCCGATCAAAAAGAACAAAACTGACTTCTTCAACCAACAAGCAGCTGTAGCTTCCAGAGACAAGAAGAATCAGGTACTGAAAAGTGACTGCAACCTGTTCTCACAGCTGTTCATATCATGCCAAGCACGAGAGTGTGATCTTTCAGAATTCTTCAAGCATGAGAATCAGTCTTTTCCTGCAGCACTGAGTGACACAGGGAATCTCTATCCTGGAAAGAAGTCTGACCTTGTCGGCATTCTGGAAGATATCATTTCTGTTCCTGAAACTCAGCCTGACTGTGACACTATCATAATTGATGGTTCTGCTCTTGTCCACTCGCTGTCTCCAAAGACATCAAACAACTTTGAAGAATATGCTGTTTGTGACGTAGTGCCTAAGATCCAAAACTATTCATTGAAGTATGAGCGAACAGATATCATTTTTGATGTATACAAGACATCAAGCCTCAAAGCTGAAACGAGGTCAGCGCGTGGCAAAGGAACTCGGCGCAGAGTGACAGACAAAACCAAGCTACCGCCTATCTGGTCGAGCTTCCTCAGAGACAGTGAGAGTAAGACTGAGCTATTTGGCTACCTAGCAGACAAGATTGTGTCCATGTGTCCCAACAATGTTGTAGTTGTGACCAAGGGTGAACAGGCCTTGTCAAACAAGACCATCAATCTTGAAGGCCTAAGTCCTTGTAAACATGAAAAAGCTGACTCCAGGATATTCACACATGCTCTGCATGCAGCCAAGCATCAGAAAAAGTCTGTATTGGTCAAAGCATGTGACACAGATATTCTGGTGATCGCAGTCAGTGTGTTTGCAACTCTTCAGGATGCAGGTCTAGAGACTATGTGGGTTGAATTTGGTCAGGGTCAGGCCATCAGATGGTTTCCTGTTCACGATCTGGTAGACAGTCTTGGTCCAGAGAAAGCTATTGGTATGTGCTTTTTTCATGCCTTCACTGGCTGTGATGTGGTGTCAGCCTTTCGAGGTAGAGGCAAGAAAACGGCATGGCAAACATGGGCTGTTTGCCCTGAAGTGAGCCCAGTCTTCAAGAAGCTCAGCCAATATCCACCTACCATAGAAGATGCCGACCTCAAAATCCTTGAAAAGTTTGTTGTCACCATGTATGACAAGCACAGCAACACGACCAAGGTTGATGAGGCAAGACTGCACTTGTTCGCTCGAAAGCAGAGATCTTACGATTCTATTCCACCAACCAGTGCATCTCTCACTCAGCATGTTAGACGTTCTGCCTTCCAGGCAGCTTGTATATGGGGCCAGGCAACAGTGTGTGAAATGCAGCCTGAAAGTCCTGCCAATTGGGGCTGGCATAAGAATGGTGAAGACTGGGCAGTTTTGTGGTCAACACTCCCACCCATTGCTCAGTCGTGCCAGCAGCTGACGAAATGTCGCTGCACAGGTCAATGTCTGGGACCATGCAAATGCTACCGCTACACACTGAAGTGCACACAACTGTGTTCCTGCAAATGCACGGAGTAAAAGGACTGGTCAAGGGTAAATTCAAGCAAGCCAATTCAGTCTGTAGCTG
>CM072513.1:74308995-74313995 GCA_036898135.1 Oncomelania hupensis
ATTTCACCATAAAACAATATGGAACAGTTTTGCAAGTCTAACAAGGTTACTCACTACAGTTACCCCTTAAAAAATTACATAAATAAAACTACTGGATGGCTTTCTTTGAAAAAGGTTGTGATGGCATAATGTTTCATGGTGTTATGCCTTGCTCCAGTTTGAAGCGGTTTTGTGTCCTGAGCAACGCGGACTCGATCCCGACAACAAAGAATCTACGATACTGTTATGACGACCTACTAGCACCCAATCCGGGAGTTACCATTATCACGAGAAAATTGAAATTAGCACGTGTTCTGTGTAATTTACAGAGATACCGCTAATCCACAGTGTTAATGAATAATTATCATTAGTTGCTACGCCTTCCTAGCGTCAAAACCTCATAATTACAACTATCGTGAGATAATTACAAATATCATAGGAAAATTACAATTATTAAGAGATAATTACAATTATCATTGAAAACTTACAAATATCTTCGCGTGATCATGCTTAATTTTCAGCTTTGGCTCTAGCAATCCGTCTGGAAATGAGCCAAAGCTGAAAACTGTAATTTTCACTTAATAATTACAGTTTTTACGTGTTACTTCTAAATATGTTGTAGATATTTGTAATTATCACATGATATTTGTAATTATCAGGTTTGGGCGCTAGTAGGCCGTCATAATGTGAATTACACAGAACACGTGTTAATTACTAATTATCAATGATACCTGAAAATGCTAGTTTTGGCGCTAGTAAGCTGTGTAGTCAGAATTAAGCATGATCACGTAAAAATTGTAATTATGAAGTGAAAATTGTTATTATTATGTGATCATTACAATTTTCGGTTTTGGCCAAAAGAGCCAAAACTGAAATTTAAACATGATCACACGAAGATATTAATAATTTTCAATGAGAATTGTAATTATTCCTTGATAATTGTTATTATCCCATAATGTTTGTTATTATCTCATGATATTTGTAATTATCAGGGTTTGGTGCTAGTAGGCCGCTATATAGGCTTACTATTGCTTGTTGAATCTCTGGCCCAAAATATCATCGAAAACAAACCTATACACTGCGACCTGCGTTATGGCGGAAAGGGAGACAATGGCAAATATGGAGCCGGGACAGAGAAGAAGAGACTGGATACAAGCTGATTCTCGCTAATGTTTTACAGGATGTCGCTGACACTCGCATTCTTTACAGACAAATATAGTATTTCCAATAAAGAAGACTTTCAAAGCCACCAGACCGGAAGAGGAAACAGACGTAGCAGCTGCGTCACTGGTCCTTTTTAGGGTAGCATAGCTCAGTTGTTGAAGTGCCAGGCTCATGTTCCAGACATCAAAAGGTTTGATCCGTGTTGCCAGGAACATTAAAATTGGCTTGAGTGTTTGCTTGAGACTTGTCGTCCCATTTCTGACGTCACCCACCATTAGTCCGTGCTTGTTTCTCTATATCTTTGTCTCTATTTGAACACTATCGCGAAACCCGCCGTGATTTCTACTTATTTCCCTCCCACCTCCCCCACTGACCAAGTCACTCATCTTCCTCTCTCTAACCACTAATACATACACCCACATCACGCCCGTCTTTATACAATTACAAGGCAGACTCCCAGAATTGCGAAAAAGTGTAAAAGTGTAAAAGTGTGCACGCTGTCCATGGACACATGGGTGGTTCTGTTGTTCCTCATGCCACTGTGGCATAAAATACTCCGCTCGCAAAACTCAGTTGCAACACAGTGGTAGAACGCTCGTCTGAATGCGCGGAATACCCTATTTTGCATCTCCACCGTAACGGGGAGGTAACCTCGCAGTCACAGGAGTCGACTGTTTATAATTATGTTACGCTTACACTCCGGTCCAACGATTGGAAAAAGAAATACAGGGTGTTCCAAAAGTCTTGGGCACATTTTGACATTGAATATTTCCGAAACTATAAAGGATATAAAAACGCATCTGGTAAATTCAGAAAGCTTGTAATCTCAAGTTTTACATGGAATGTTCAAAGATGTTCAATGTGAGCACCATTGGTCACACGACACACATCAAGCCGATAGTCAAATTCTTGCCAAACGCGTCCCTACATTTTCTGTTTGAGTGAACGCCATTAATGGGTCTGAAAAGAAATAAAAAAATCAACAGCTTTACAAAAAACTTAATGTAATTAGCTTTAAAATGGCACAACTGTTATCTTACTACCATTCATAGTTATTGAGATATGGGGACTTCAAATGTGCCCAAGACTTTTGGAACACCCTGTACAACTGCGCATGCCCGGAAGACACATGCGGTTGTTCATTCCTGGAATGCGCCCATGTTAAAATAGTCTGTGCGCAACATTGTGACAGATATCGTATACACTTAAAAGCGAAGTGCAATAATATGTACTTCAAAACGATAAACATTACTGGAGAGCAGATTATATCAATCAAGTGCAATAAATTATACGACTGAGTGAAGATGGATGACGATTCTTCAGTCGCGGGGCCTATCCTATCCTATCCTATCCTGTCCCGTAACCCGAAGGTCGTAGGGGCACCACAGATGATCGTTTAACCAGCATACTCCATCTTTCTCTGTCCTCAGCAGCCCTGATGGCTTCGCTCAGTGTCAAACCAGTCCATTCTCGAATGTTGTCCTCCCACCTCTTTTTCGGTCTCCCTTTTCTTCTACCTCCTTGCACTGTGCCTTGCAGAATAGTCTTTGCAAGGCCTGATGATCTGGTGACGTGGCCATACCACCGAAGTTTCCGTTTCTTCACCACTGTTAGCAGGTCATCATGTTGTCCAATAGCTTGTGTGATGGTCTGTCGGACTTCGTCGTTGGTGATGTGTTGGGTATAGGAAATGCCCAGAAGTCTTCTGTAGCACCTCATCTCCATGCTTTGTATTCTTCGTTGGAGATCTGCTGTGAGGGTCCATGCTTCGCAAGCATATAGGAAGATGGAGATGACCAGAGAGCGCAGCAGTCTTACTTTGGAATGTAGACTGATGGTTCTGTCTTTCCAAATGGGCTTCAACCTTGTCAGGGCAGCAGTTGTTTGTGCGATCCTGGAGAGGACTTCCTGTCGGGACCCATTGTCTGATACAATGGCTCCTAAATATTTGAAGCTATGCACTGTGTCGAGGGATTGGCCTTGGACTTTGATGTCCGTATTGATGCCATTGGTGTTGTTGGTCATCATTTTGGTCTTCTCTGCACTTATTTCCATTCCATAGGCTTTGGAGGTGGTGTCAAGCCTCTGTACCAGCGGGGCCTATAGTGTGTTTTCCGACTGGCCAGGTGTCTCCGCAGCGACAAGTTAAAGCAGGCTGAAATAAACGGGCGAACGTTTTGGTCGTTCAGGTTCGATCAGTGGCCCGTGGTGTTTGACTGCGCGCTTGGTGTTGCAAGTTGAAGTATGGGGCGGCTTGCGTGAGTTCCTGTGTTTAGTCAGCACCCCTGAGCAGCTCTTTGAGGTGTTAAGCGCATTATGTAAGAACCGTTAATGTTATATCGTGGCTAGCTGGTGACTTCTTTTCACAGCGGGTTCTCCATCTTCCACTATATCACTTTAAACAAAAAACAAAAAACAAAAAAAAAGGTCGGAACTCATTTTTCTGCGGTTGGCAAACTGCTTTTAATCTGTCTGTTGACAGCAACGTCAATATCAGCCGTGTGCGGCAGAAAGCCAGACCGCTGTGTTGTGTCACGTGACGATGACAGGGCAAACAAAGCGCAAACTGTTTTCTCCCAAAATTAAAGGAAACTGCGTGCTTTTCTTTTTTTCGATTTTCTTTTGCTGTCTCCTGGGATTTCCAAAGATAGGGTTGTATGGAGACTCACCAGGCTATCTTGCTGTTCTAAGAATATCAGATTAGGCTTCTTTTGTGTTAAATTACCAGCGCCTGTACACGCTGTACACGCTAATGATGTCCACGATTGGGGGTTGTAGGGAGACTGTAGTCAGGGCTGGCTATCTTGCTGTTCTAAGAATATCAGATTAGGCTTCTCTTGTGTTAAATTACCAGCGCCTGTAACACGCTAATGATGTCCACGATGACGCAGGACAAGGAAGCCGTTTCATGTACTGATTATAACATAGAGCCACTACAGTCAGCATCACATTTCGCACATTTATTTCACAAATACACACACAAACACACACACCCACACACACACACACGCACACACACACGCACACACACATGTATCAACGTAAAAAAATAAATAGTAATCTTTTAGCATGAATTAGATTTTTAAAAAAAACATACCAATGTTTTTCGCTTTGTGATCAAGAGTACAGTGTCACTTTAAAATCGTGTGGCGATAGCTACGTTACTAAATAAATTCATAATTCATTCTCATAATCTTGGTTATCGTTCCAACCACTAAGGAAACACGCGGCTGCGGTGCATTGCAGACATAGCACACAAACTTCTAAGCCAAATACAAACAAGTTGTTTGTTGTGCGTAGATTTTTTCTAATTTGTATAGCTCTAAAGAAAAATCGATCACACACTTTGTGCGCCTATTAATAGCACCAAAGTTGATTCCTCTGCGAAAGAGTGTATAGTAGGCATAGTTGCATGTTTACAGTACAAGGAAGGGACGCGTAACACTCAGATCTTACCGGTCAATGGCCCACTATATCATGTTTTTAGTGTGACAATAATACAACTTCTCAAGTACAATCATTTTAAACACACTATCCTATCCTATCCTATCTTATCCCGTAACTCGGAGGTCGTAGGGGCACCACAGATGATCGTTGAACCAGCATACTCCATCTTTCCCTGACCTTTAAAGACACACACAATAATAAACGGGACAGCCTGATACCGTGGCCCTTTAACTCATATCTCATCATTTCTACCATAATACAAATTCAAGCATGATATCAGTGTTGACTCCCAGATTTGTGAATATTAATACAATTGTTAGAAATGTTTGTTTAATGGCCTGTCTTAATTGAAAAGTGTTGAGGTTCTTAGATTCCGACTTTGCTGAACCTTTTGGACAACAAAAAGGTTC
>CM072513.1:74318995-74326495 GCA_036898135.1 Oncomelania hupensis
GCAAAAAGATTAAATCGTCAGCATTAAATTCAAGTTTTAAACCATAAGAAGCAACACACATGGTCGATATTGACGTTTCTGTTAATACAATTTTAAAAAAAACAGCTTTCAACCTTGTAGTGTTCGTGGCCTTTACCCTAACAAGAGAATCACATAAAACCTAGTATTATCTCGCAATGGTTATCAGTAAATCCAACTCGTGTTGCGACTTCACGTGTCAGTGAAAAAGGTCTCTCCTTTTTCAGCCGTATCTTACAGTCAAATTTATGTTTCTTTTAAATAAAGACCACTTGATCCATATTGGACTTTCTGTGAAGTGACATGAAGTAATTTTACAATAATTCTTCAAGACTGAGTGAGGCCTATGTTCTATAAAGAAAATCGTATAATTTCAATAACATCATAATTACAGTTGTTATCATTGTGTCCTTACTCGCGTTGCGTCGTACTGAAATGTCAAAATATAGGATTTCGCCTTGTGATCATCCTATCTTCTAGGGAACTATTTTCAGCGATTGTTACGCTTCTTTTCTATGAAATGAAAACAAATTCGTTTAAAGTAAACCTCCAAACTTCAAGGCTATATTGCAGAAAGAAAATATTACGATTTCTTTAATTTCTTAGAATTGTTGGAAAAGACATTTACAGGCTTCAAATGTCAAAATGCCAGATTTGCCCTTTTGATGGCGATGGCCAATAGCTTGGGAGACTGTCACTCTGCTAGCCAGGAATTCAAAGAACCAAGCTATCAATGCCAGCATCCTTCCTTCCATCTCACCCCACGCCATCATGAGATCTGAAGATGAACACTGACGTTTGAAGGATCAAAAGAATTTGTCAAATCCTTTATTGTTTTGTTTTTTTTCTGTTTCATATTTTTATTTTTTTTAATTGTTGTCTAGTGCGTTTGCGCGTTACTTCGCACGGACTGTTGAAAATCCTGACTCTCATGTCCTAAACTGAGGAGTGCCAGCTATATAAATACACACAACAAGCACTTGGTCTCTTCTCGCCCCATACCAGGTCGCTCAGGGCTGTGGTCAGTTGTCTTTCTCACGCCTTGGTTTTCGTTGTATAACCATTGTCTTCTCCTCATCGATCATAGGATGGTTGAGCATGATTATTCTCTCTCTCTCTCTCTCTCTCTCTCTCTCTCTCTCTCTCTCTCTCTCTCTCTCTCTCTCTCTCTCTCTCTCTGTCTCTGTCTCTCTCTCTTTCTCTCTCTCTTTCTCTCTCCCTTGTTTTAAACCATGGTGCATCCATGCATGCACACACACACACACACACACACACACACACACACACCACCGCACACACACAGACATACATACACATCACCACATGGGTTTATTGAGAATGTAGGACTCGGAAAGTTTTGTTTTTTGTTTTTTTTAATGTTACGTACTTTATAAAGTTTTTTTTTTTTAAAATTGTTTCCAGCAAATTTTTTGTTGTTTTCCATTAAACATTACTGAAACCACTCCATAGCACTCCCATTGCAAAAAAAAGTTTTTCCCAAATGAAACCATTAAAAATGTAGTTAGGAAAAGCGGCCCCAGGCATCCGAAAACCACTCTAAAAGTGCACTAACACTCACACACACACACACAAACACACAAAAAAGTACACACCCCACAACAACTAAATGGCAAAATGAACCCACACACACACCACACACACACACACACACACACACACACACACACCCACACACACACACACACATGCATGTACACACACACTGGCCCTGGAGAATCTATTGATACGCTGACAATGCAATAAATAAGAGATTTCAAAAAACAAAAAAAAAAAAGAAAAAAAAATAATTATTGCACAAAGTTACCCACAGTGAATAGTTCAGTTTTAAGAATTGTACGGCACAAACAATGGGAGCGCTAAAATCATAATGAAATGTCACGTTATGAGATTTTCCAATGATGTTTAGATGTTCGCAATAAGGTATGTTACGTTTGAGACGCGCACGATAGATCCGATCGTTTTGTTTTGCAAAGCATGCAATAACAGAGTGTATTTACCTTTGATTTGATTTTGCGTTGTTGTTAGAAGAAGCTTTATATAATGTTGATACTTTTCGTTGGTCGATATTATTGGAGAATTTTCTAGAATTACTTGTTTACTATCGATCGAAGCATGTAGATAAATCTAGTAAGAGCTAAGAGATTCTTATAACCTAAATAAAGTTATATGACGTAAGACAGTGCATAGTTCCGGTGACGAGTTTTATTCTGATTGGGTGTTATTGCGTCATGCTGGAATGTTCGAACATTCTCTCCATTATAGAGAGATTATATAAATGGTGCACTGTGTTAGAGTGAGAAAAAAAGCGATTGAGCGATCTTGTATGCAGTTGTTGATGTATGCAGAATAAAGTTGGAAAACTTCATACGACGATTCCTGCCTTGTTGCTGACTGAACAGGTGGCGTGAATAAACGAATCTGAGTTACACTTATCAAGATTCAAGCATCGGGGCTGAATCAACTACTGATAAATAACAAACCGTGTAACAAGGTAGTACAGGACAATAAGCTTACTCCTCTCAGTATTTTTGCATGTGAACTGAGGCGCTAGAGAGAGAGGGGGGAAGTGGGGATAAACAGACAGACGGACTGATGGGCAGGCAGGTAGACACACGGACAGTGAGATAGACAGACAGTATGTTTAAATAGCAACAGACGCATCTGTCAGTAAAGTCAGTAAGAGAAGACGCACCTGTCAGTAAAGTCAGTAAGAGAACAATTTTCACAAAGATCTAATAGCCATGAAGTCGACTGAATTGTCTCCTAATGACGCGCTACTCAAAGTCATAAGACACATGTCAAGCTGAAAAAAAACCAAATCTAGTCCAAGGCCTTGGGGACTAAACGTCAAAGTCTTCTCCCTTTCAAAAATCCAAACTGGAGAACAGTTGTCAGAAAGTTAAAATTCCATGACCGATAACTCTGGCGGAGAGACGTCAATAGAGACCGATAACCTCGTGAGAAAGTTGAACCCTCATGATAGATCTCGAAATGTGGAGAGAGAAAAAAACAACAACACCAAGAACGATAACTCTGTCAAAAAGTTTAAAACTCTCAGGAACGATAACTCGAGAGAAGGAAAAGTTGGGGGTCTAGTCGAATTGTGGTTCGTGACGCAAGTGTCATCTGCATGTCGCCAACGCGAGTCAAGGGAGACGATCCGATTACGGAAAACATTAGGGAAAGAAGGAAGCCACGCCGAGAAAATCACGTTCTGAATTTCGCAGTGAAGTGTGTGAAAATTCTTCTACAAATGTCTGCATTGCCCCTGGGACCAGCAATGGCGAAGGCCGGTCTGAGAGCTTACAGGTCCTAGTCACGTCATTGGGCATGATCTGTGTTCAAATCTAACGACGTCACAATAGAAGTTACAGGAAACAGATCTGAGTTTTGTATTATTAGTCATAATAAAAATAATACGTCATTATCAATACATTAATAATGACGTCATTCCTTGTTGTGCACTTGTAGCACAGGGAAGACCAACGTCTTAGAACTTCGCATTTTGTTTGTGAAAACGACAGTAATAATGAATTTTGAAGAGGCAGAGGTCAGTGAAAAATTGAACAGCATCATTTCGCAGTTTGTGAAGCTCAATGATCGCTTTAGCGAGCTACAACGTGATGTAGAGGCACTAAAATTGTGCAGATCAGGCAGTGACCTTAGATTGGTCAACGCCGCTTCGACCTCTACGGCAGCTGCAGTGGACATTGAAGCAGAATTCGGCAGTGTGCGAGAGAGAGTGAGCTCGGTCAAGCTGCCCACCGAATTTATCTTAGAAAGTAGACCGCAGGGTGTACGAAAGGAGGACCAACCTTTGTTGAATGTTTTGGCCAGAAACGCCAGATTTGTGGAAACGGGCCTCAAGTTATTGCAGTCGGCGGAAGGCAGAGAAAGCACGGATGTTATTAACGAAATGTTTGCTGTCCTGAGGTGTCAGATGAAATTTCTCCAAAACGAACAAGCTGCAGTCGTGGTGCAATGATCCTTCGACCCCAGTGTGTCCAGATTCTTTAGAAATCTACAACGTGGAGTCAGTTTCTCGTCGTCAGCGCTCGAGAACCTGCGCAGTGCGGCTTCTACCGCATCTGTGTACCGTCCTCCTGCCCGACAACAACGAGGTCATGATAAGAAGAAGAAGAAGAAGAAGAAGAAGAAGAAGAAGAAGAAGAAGAAGAAGAAGAAGAAGAAGCAGAAGAAGAAGTAGAAGTAGAAGAATAAGAAATAGAAGAAGGAGAAGAAACAGTAGAAGAAGTAGAAGAAAAAGAAGATACATTAAACTGATTGTTAGATTGTTTATAGTTGTTGCATTAAATATATGGTTCCCTGTGTTATTGGGTGTCAATTAAGGAAAAGGCAAAATAAAATAACAAGAACGGTGATCTGTTTCCGTGTAATGGATATTTGTTGAAATAACGAAATCGTATGAGGCTACTAAAGGCCATTTTATTGGTCCTAACAGCGTCATTATACTGACGCCATGCATGATCGTGTGACTATTTATGTGGAACAATCTAACTACCCCGACCTCAATGGGCCCAAACGTTTGATCTAAATTCCAGCATGTGTTGATGCCAGTCTAAATGGTTGTGGAATACTCTAGTTTCCCATTCCGGCGTGTGCCCAAATAGCTCCATAATATTATCAACATTAATTCTACTGCTATAGAACAGTGTTTATTGGTTCTAGGACATCAGCAGGAAGCATAGATTTTTCACTCGTGAGCATCTGTGATGAGTTCACCCTGCAAGGCTAGCTATAGAGAGCAGGCGTAAATCTGGGATGAGCTTAGTTTCCCTTGATGGCTCCTAATGATAGGATGAGCTGATTATTAAGGACCTTTATAATACTGTTGTGATTTTTATATGATGAAGCTTATATTGCTCGCAATCTGAGAGTTAATGATAATTCTTATAATGTTAGTACGAGTTTAGATAATGAATCTTAGAATGCTAGTACGAGATTGATGAGCTTCCGTTGTGTGTCCTTCGTGTTCTCTTTACGAGTATCATAGGCCTATTATTTTAGTGCCGGTTTCTGTTAGTGCAAGTTCCTGGTGGGAAAAAAGGTTTTAGAGGTACTATAATGCGTTATTTCTCTCTCTCTCTCTCTCTCTCTCTCTCTCTCTCTCTCTCTCTCTCTCTCTCCTCCTCTCTCGCTATTCACTCTCTCTCTCTTCTCTCTCTCTATCACTCTCTCTAAGTTTTCCCTGGTGGGAGAAAAAAAAAAAAAAGTTTTTTTTTAGATCGGTACTATATGCAGTTCTCTCTCTCTCTCTCTCTCTACTATCTCTCTCTCTCTCTCTCTCTCTCTCTCTCTCTCTCCTTCTATCTTCTGTCTCTCTGTCTCTATCTCTCTATCTCTTCTCTCTCTTCTCTCTCTCTCTCTCTTCAGAGTGCAAGGGACCTCGGCTTTTAAAGACTAACACTTATTAAAGACTTTTAAAGAATGTTAGCTCTATTTCTCTATTTCTATTTCACATACACAGACACACACGCGCACACATGCATACACAAAGACAGTGAGAGAGAGAGAGAGAGAGAGAGAGAGAGAGAGAGAGAGAGAGAGAGAGGGAGAGGGAGACTTTGACTTTGACAGTTTATTGCTTTATGGCCATTCGCCCCTGAGAGAGAGAGAAAAAAAAGAGAGAGAGAGAGACAGACAGTGAGAGCGTCTTCCTACCTTCAATGTCCTTCAGATTGAAACCATACTTCACTTCTGATGTTCCTCTTACTTTGTCTTCTCAGTGTAGAAGGCAGTGCAGTGCACCTTCGTGCCGTACCTAGCCATGAATTGACTAGTAGGCCTAATTTCTTGGCCAAACGTTTTCCAGATAAGCATAATAGTGGTATGGATCTCGTAGGTGAATGTGATGAAGTCGAATAGAACTGTCTGTGGCCAGAATCTACAGCAGGTTTGCACGTTTTCCATTTACCGCGACTAAGATACTAAGATTTCATGCATGTTCTTATCTCTTCCTTCTCCCCATAAAAATCAACGTGGTACTTAAGAGGTTATTAAACTTCAGTGACAAATAAGAAGGGAAACCGTATTGACAAGGCGAGGCTTACATTTCAGCTCCATTTGCGAATGCCAATCACTTCTTGCCATGGTCAACGACAGTCTCTTGGTCGGTCTTTCCGTGAGCTGACCAGTGATATGGATTCCCTCAAACAAATAAGGTAGTAGGGATCAGGAGAGGCCCAGAAAGTGGCTTGGAAATGAATATGTTTGTCTGCGGTTTTGTTTTGTCTGTGTGTTTGGATGTTTGTGTGTTTGTCTGATAGCTTGTTGGTCTAAGGCTGCATTGATGTTTTGTTTTATTTCTCATTGTGTGTCAGTGTGTAGGTGTTGGGTTCTTTTGGTGTCTGTCTTCTTCTTGCAATCAGAAAGGTGGGTTTGTAGTACATGTAATCATTCAATTGTATATGTTTCTTCTTCTTCTACTACTACTACTACTACTACTACTACTACTACTACTACTACTACTACTACTACTACTACTACCACCACTTCAATCTCCTGCCCTCGGGTAGGCGCTACAGGACACCAAAGTTCAAAACTGTACGCACTAAAAATAGTTTTATACCCACCGCAATCTCTTTATTAAATGATTGAGAATTTGAACGTATGATTCTTCTATTATGACAGTGTGCGTGGCATGATTTATATAATTAATGTCCAATCCGCATGAGATAGTGAGTATGTGCCCCTGTGATCTTACATTTCCGTTTAGTGTAGGCCTATGTGCTTAGCGATTTTTATATTCTTTTATGAACTTATTTATTTAAAAGTCTTACGTTGTTGTATATTGATGCGATCATGCCAACAGTGATTGTTATGTTGCAATACCTTCTATCATGATTATGACACTGAACGTAAATCATGTGATAGGTATTTGTTTTCCCCATGTAACTTCTTATGATTACAGTTTTAATTCAGTAATGTCTTCTTGATATACTTTTATCCTGTTTTACTGTTTTACTGTTTACTGTTTATTGTTATTATACTGTCCTTTATCGTCTTGTAACATTTATATCTGGCACCACGTGTGAATTTCTCTTTGATTGAGATAATAAAGTGATCGTATTCGTATACTACTACTACTACTACTACTACTACTACTACTACTACTACTACTACTACTACTACTACTACTACTACTACTACTACTACAACTACCATTTCATCTTCTTTTTCTTCTACTTCTTCTACTGTTTCTTCTCCTTCTTCTTCTACTTCTTCTTCTTCTTCTTCTTCTTCTTCTTCTTCTATTTCTTCTTCTTCTTCTTCTTCTTCTTCTTCTTCTTCTTCTTCTTCTTCTTCTTCTTCTTCTTCTTCTTCTTCTTCTTCTTCTTCTTCTTCTTCTATTTCTTTCTTCTTCTTCTATTTCTTTCTTCTTCTTCTTCTTCTTCTTCTTCTTCTTCTTCTTCTTCTTCTTCTTCTTCTTCTTCTTCATCT
>CM072513.1:74331495-74336495 GCA_036898135.1 Oncomelania hupensis
GCTTATTTAAAGATACGCAAATGTGTGTGGCTGTCCGTGGCTGAGAATACATTTGAATGGCTTGCCTCGCTTTTCTTACTAACCTTTTTGTTCCTTTTTACTCCCGTCCCCTTTACAATCTTGACGAGAGGCCCCGATAAGTACCCCTGTGGCTTGCTACTGAAGAATCCCAGGGAAGGTAACAGTAGGACCAGATTGGGAAATCCTGCCATAGAGAGTTCCTTGGCCATGTCTAAGGTGCTAATGATACCAACTAATATCAAATTAGTCAGCGTTCTCGAAGTCAGTTGACTGGTTTGGGTGATAGTCGTTATAGTCCTTAATTTCTATTTTCTTTGGCCCATATTCACAAGTCGACATTGAAGAACATTTATAATACCCGGATAGTTAAGTTGTCGTCATTCGCATACGTTTGTGTTTGGTTTCGATTTCGCTTTAGTTTCTTTGATTCCGATTTTTAACATCATTTTCGCTTTGTTATATAAGTGCAGAAGAGTTTCATTCCACGTATATACTGACTCCTCAGGAAAATCATGGTAACCCCGGCGTAGTGCCATTCAGTAGAAAGATTTATACCTTTTGTGTGTTTTACGTGTATGTTGCACGCCTACCCGATTTCAGTGTCACTTTTCCATTCCTGGAGCGGCGGTTTCAGTGTAATATAATATTAATACCTAGCCCTTATAGTAAACCAAACCGGAATAAGAGATTCATTAATTCTCTACAATGATCAGGAAGTTCACGAATTACCTTAGTACAAGAATTCCTTATTACATGTACATCAGTACGACTTTCCCCCCCTTTCCTGTCTGACATTACGAAAGGAGCAAAGGAAAGGAAATGGAAGATTATTATAGAATATAATTTATTAGCTTCGTAAAGCAAACTCCAACATTGGCATTAGGGGTGGATTAGTCTCATTTTCGTAGAATAATTCAAGAGTACAATCGCTAGGCTTAACGAGGCGGATGTAAAGAGCATCGTAATTCAAACTTCAAGGAGCTTTCATTTTTTTACCATTTTCCTCCTTTTATATTATGGAATATACTGTGTGGTCATATATCCCAGATTTTGAGTTGCTCTCTTTAATTTTTCTTTAAAAAAAAAAGTCTTACTAACTAATTTATTATTGAAATTTACATCATTTTACAGTAATAAAACATAGTGTATGGGTTTCGAAAAGTAACGAGATGCGAGGAGGAAGAGGAGGAGGAGGAGGAGAAGAAGAAGAAGAAGAAGAAGAAGAAGAAGAAGAAGAAGAAGAAGAAGAAGAAGAAGAAGAAGAAGAAGAAAGAATGCAAAGAAAGATCAAATGAAGTAATGCAAGAAGAAAGACAGAAAAGAGAAGGAGAAGAATGAAAGGAAGAAAAAGAAGAAGAAGAAGAAGACAGATATGCAGACGATGATGATGATGATGATGATGATGATGATGATGATGATGATGATGATGATGATGATGATGATGATGATGATGATGATGATGATGATGATGATGATGATGATGATGATGATGATGATGATGATGATGATGATGGCTAGGTGAGGAAGACGGAAAAAGAAGGTCATTGTGTATTCTCAATCCTTTTCGTCTTCTTCATCCTTTCTTGATTGCAGTCAATGTCTCACCTGACTCGGTGTGAAATGGGAGAAATTTGAGAAAAAGAGAACAATTATAGGCCAGTATCAGGTATCATCTCTCCTTATTAGAAGTGGCTGATTGCCATCCGGATTTAGTCCGTATCATGCAATCTATCTTCCCTCCGAATCTGCCTTTTCTGTTTGCTTGTCTGTAGATCTACCTCTCTCTCCATCTCTCTCCCTCTCTCTTTCTCTCTTTCTCTCTCTTTCTCTCTCTCTCTCACACGAACGCACGCACGCAGCACACACGCATGCATGCAAGCAAACTCCTTTAACTTATTGAAGGTAACAGTGATACAGACAGACACACAGTTACTATCAAGCGCACACACTCTCTATTTATTATCTCCGTCTCTCTCTCCCTCTCTATCTTTTTCTTACCCTCCTCCCTCTTTTCTCTTCTTTTCATCTCTCTCTCTCTCTCTCTCTCTCTCTCTCTCTCTCTCTCTCTCTCTCTCTCTCTTTCCATTCGCCTCATCTTTTCAAGGAATTTTTTTTATATGGAGTTCAAATTACATGGGGGGCAAATCGGTTAGCTAGCAGAATGTGCACGTGCACGCGAGATTAGGCGGAAAGAACGCGAAAGGTATGCACAAAAACGGACAGTGGAAAATGGGATGCTCGCATGATCTGCAGCTATAGACCACTCCGCCCGCAGTGAAGAACGTGTGTGCGGTAAAGGTGTGTCTTCGTATGGGTGCGGAGGAGAGGAGAGCGTTGATGAAGGGGTTGGGGGGATGGGTGAGTGTGTGTGTGTGTGTGCGTGCGTGTTTGTTGAGAAGACGTTATTTGTACAAACTATTGAACATCTGCATACCTTGTTTTGACAGCCCTCGTTATTTTGATGTCAGAACAATGATCCGTTAGGGTTAGGACTGTGTTATGGTAATGGTTAGGGTAATGGTTAGGGTTAGCGTTAGCGATAGTGTTGAAGCCGAGCGGAGTATTTGACTCCCGACTCTCGGACACCCCCTTGTGAATGCGGCTCGACCCACACTGTTAATTTAATTGATCCCTCATAAGAAGGACATAAAAATTGTTGCCCTGCAAGGCGGTGAAGCGTGTTGCTAATAAACCGGTTTGGCGGTTACTAGTGCCACGACTCTGTCTGCAAAGTCACTGCCACTAACTTGCATAAAATGCCTGCCGACAATGTAGTCCTGCTCACCATCAAAGGCAGAAGACGAATTGTCAGCCGGGGAGAACATAATTCTATCGTGTCGCCTTGTCCTGCATAACCCAATGGCCACTCCCAATGATTCTGCACAGTAGGAGCCATTCAAGGCTAGTCCAACCAACAAATGAAAGGTAGACAACCTTTCTCCCAAGCTTGAACCAGTCGCCTCCCTTTCCGCCACAGTATGAAAAAAACTTTATAGCACTTAAAAATGAGGACAAACTGTCGCAAAATGTTAATACATTTGGGGTTTCTGGCAGTCATTATAATGGAGTATTTAGATGGACTGTGCGCGTGTGTATATATGTGTGTGTGTGAGTGTGTGTGTATGTGTGTGTGTATGTGTGTGTGTAAATGTTGACTGTGTGTGTCTGTCTATCTGTGCAAGCTTTGAGCGTGCGTGTGTGTGTGTGTGCGTGTGTTTGTTTGTATATGGATCTCCGTGTGCGTGTGTGTTCGGGGAGAGAGTTGTGGGGAAGGGGCGGTTGTACAGGTTTTGTGTGTGCGTGCGTGTGAGAAAGAGGAGTGATGATGAGGGTGAGGATTAAGGAAAGTCAAGAGAGAAAGAGGGTTGTTGGAGAGAGAGAGAGAGAGAGAGAGAGAGAGAGGATGGGAGAGAGAGGGAGAGAGGGAAAGAGAGAGGGAGAGAGAGAGAGAGAGAGAGAGAGAGAGAGAGAGAGAGATATGGTTAATTGGAACAGAGATGTGCGAATAATATAGGAGAACAAAACGAGAAAAACATGAGAGATGATGGTGATGATGGGTTGGTGATAAAAGAAAACTGACCAGAAATTGTGACAATTAGGAAGATGACGACGACGACGATGATGACGATGATGATGATGATGATGATGATGATGATGATGATGATGATGATGATGATGATGATGATGATGATGATGATGATGATGATGATGATGATGATGATGATGATGATGAAGAGAAAGGGAATACTTTTAAAAAGTTTTGTAATGTGACCACGACAAAGAATGGGATAATGGAATCATCGCGGAACATCACTGGAAAGAAAGGATGCAAAACTATTTACAGGAATGAAAATGAAGATATATGGGCAGCAATAGAGACACGACGACCAAAGAAGGGATTTATTGCGGTAAAAACATAAAAGGGGTAAAAAGGCGTTGCAAAATAATGGTATCGTAAGATAAATTCAATAAAACGGGAAGATACGAGCAGAAGAATGGAGGGAAATTGTTCGAATTCAATTTGAAATACACAGCAGAAGAGGTGAGTAATGGAAATGGAGAGAGGCGGAGGTGAAGGCGACAAAGAGTGGGACGGAGATGGGAGAACGATATGGAGAAACTGAGTGAAGACAGACTGGTGAGAATGGAAAGAAGACCAGGACAGAGAGAGAGAGAGAGGAAACATTGGATAAAATTAGAGTGACGAATGACGGGAAAGGTTGCTGTAACCCGGATTGCAACCGGAAACGGAAGTCGTTGAGCCAGATCGATCAAGCTCTTTCCGATCTCTTCCATAGAAAACTTGAGAAATGTTTTGGTCACTAACGTGATGCGGATTTACAACAACAACATTAAAAAAAAAAAAAGTAAATCTGTGAAATTTGGTCATAGTGATGATAATAGCATTACCCGGGATTGCTCGATTTTGGCTACAAAAGTTAGGTTCAGTGCTGTTATCTAAAGCAAATTAGTCATGAAAATGTGTGCCAGGCAATTTGTCGAATAATTTTCTGCAATGCCCCACAATACACTATGACATTCTGAAATCAAGGCGTTTGTAGCGTATTTTTCGCTGTAATATATGAATTAGGAAGAAAAAGAGAGATGCACCATCCTCATAAAGCTGACTTTGAAGATATGGAGACACCTAACGCCGGCTTTCTCTACCACTAAAATTTAAGGGGGAAATCTTGACATTTAGGCTTACTTCAAAACATTCTGTGTGTATAGTTTGATTTGCTGTAGTGGTATTTCACGAGCACATTGTGTTTTATACAACAATGATTCTCACCTTTCTGCTAGATGAAAGGGTCGCGAGTTTCGTATCAGCAACTTCTTACTTAAAACTCGATTAATGCTTTTGCGGTCAGGGCTAGCAGCTAAAAATACATGTAGACTCTCTCGTAGAATTTCCCCGAAGCACCCATCAGATCAATTCTTATCCGTTTTTACCCCTACTTGAGTCCGTCTGTATTTAT
>CM072513.1:74341495-74363995 GCA_036898135.1 Oncomelania hupensis
CCCCTGTCCTCTCCTCTTTCCTTCCTTTCTTCCTGCCTTCCTTTCTTTCTTCTTTTTTTCCTTCCTTCCTTTCTTATTTCTATGATTTCTATGGTGTGCTTAATTCATTAATTAATTCGGAAAATATCTATGATGTGCGCATGGTAGATTTTGTAAATTGATTATGTTACATGAGTACAACTTATGTTAGTCTGATGAATAAAAATTGAAACAACAACAACTTCCTTCCTTTCCGTCTTTCTTCCATATTTTCTTCCTTCCTTTGTTCCTTCCTTCCTTCATTCTTTTCTTTCTTTCTTTGTTCCTTCCTTCCTTCATTCTTTTCTTTCTTTCTTTGTTCCTTCCTTCCTTCCTTCTTTTCTTTCTTCCTTTGTTCCTTCCTTCATTCTTTTCTTTCTTCCTTTGTTCCTTCCTTCATTCATTATTTTCTTTCTTCCTTTGTTCCTTCCTTCCTTCATTCTTTTCTTTCTTTCTTTGTTCCTGTCTTCCTTCCTTCTTTTCCTTATTTCTTTGTTCCTGTCTTCCTTCCTTCTTTTCTTTCTTTCTTTGTTCCTGTCCTCCTTCCTTTTTTTGTTCTTGTCCTCCTTCCTTCTTTTCTTCCTTCCTTTGTTACTTCCTTCCTTCCTTCTTTCCTTTCTTTGTTCCTTCCTTCCTTCATTCTTTTCTTTCTTTCTTTGTTCCTGTCCTCCTTCCTTCTTTTCTTTCTTCCTTCCTTCTTTTCTTTCTTTCTTTATTCTTTCCTTCCCTCATTCTTATCTTTCTTTCTTTGTTCCTTCATTCTTTTCTTTCTTTCTTTGTTCCTTCATACTTTTTTCTTTCTTTGTTCATGCTTTCCTTCATTCTTTTCTTTCTTTCTTTGTTCCTGTCCTCCTTCCTTCCTTCCTTTCAATTCATCTTTGCTTCTTTTATTTTGTGCAGGAGTACATGATAGCGTTCGCGGATCCAGAGCGGCTGCCGTGGTATGTGTCACACCTCATCTTCTGGCTGGCGTCATTTTGCCTGCTGTCGTGGCCGCTAAGGGTCATCATCGAGTACAAGACTGCCCACCTCCATTACCATGTCCACAAGCTCTTCGGCACCAATTACGTCGACGCTGAAGCCGTGATTTCCCGTAGTGTTGGAGGTCAGCTTTTTTCGCAATTGTGGTGGTTAATAATAAATGATGTATGCTCTAATCGGTAGTCCGTCCATCGCATAGAGTATGAGTTGTTTCTTCACATAAATGGTGATATTGGACCCACCTCACCAGACACCACCACCCCACCACCCTTATACTCTATCATCCCTCTCTCTTTCCCCTTCCTCCCTCCCACTCACCTCACTGCTTTTTCATACAAAATCATGATTTACACTCTAACCTTTGCGTTCATAACATCAACAATGTATACCAATTACATGATATTGATGACTTTCAGAATTGTTTTGAGTCTTAATTATATTGACCTACCGGCGCTTTACTATTTATTTTATTTACTTAGTCGCTCTTATATAGCGCTTTTCCAGTTCAAGAGCTGCTCAAGGCGCTGGCCAGGATCTAATTCAAGCCGAACGAGGCGCCAACTGGCAGCTTTTGAGCGCATCGTCTGATGCCAGACAACTGAGCACAATCCTGGTCGACCGGGGATGGGGGAGAAGCTTAAGGGACCTAGCACTCGCGGGGTGTGTTCGTGTAACCGGCACTCACCCGACTGCCCCATCCTCGGCCACTTCCGGTGACGTTGCAGCTAGAGTTGTCTCTCCGAACACTGCTCAAAGATGTTACCGGTCTATCCACTGTATGGAAACATCTTTGTCAGACTGAATTGTAAATAGAATATGTCCGGAACGCTACAAGGCTTTCACATACATGAGCGTCAGAATATTTAAAGTCCGTGCGATGTAATGCATGCATGCGTGCACAGACTAGACCTCGGTTTATACTCTCATCCGACTAAGCTAATACAAAATTCTGTCACACGGACGTTCCATAAGCCGATTTTCTTAAATGAATTTCTGGACTATGTTCCATTTTTCTAGCGACACGTTGAAGAACAAAGTCAATGCATTGTTTGCACGTTTGAAGAGTCGTGCATACTGTCGAAAACAGAGGGAACCACTAGGACGGATTTCAAGACACTGATTGAATTTAATTTGGACTTTTGAGGGACCTGAATGGAACTGATCTGATCAAACTGTACTGTAGATCTACTTGATGGAAAACCTGCTTGAAAGTCAGTTTAAAGTAACCTCGGTTTAAGCTACAAAATGTAGCACCCACAACAAAACAAACTGGTAATAGAATACACCGGAAAATTGTTAGCATTCAACATTTACAATAATGCGAAACAAATGGATACATTTAAATAGGCCTTCACAGCCAATAAACAAACTGACTGAATTAATTTGAATGAAATTACAGTGCACTGACTTGGACTTCACTAAATCGAGCTGAATTATAGTGTCTCTGTTTGGTTTTTTGCAGGGGGCGGAAGCAGTTATGTCGGAGGGGGAGGTGGAGGAGGAGGAGGGATGTCGCGTGCATCGACGATGAACAGCACTGAGATGGAGATGAACATCCGCAACAACAACTTCATGGTGCCAAGCTACTCTGACGCACTGCTTATGAACGCTGCTAGGCGTGCTTCAGTTCTCTCAGGTAGGGCAGTGCTGAATGCAGTTTTGTTGTTGTTTTTTTTAGATGGAATTATAAATAATAGTCCTTATTCGCTTTAGCGTATTGTCCTTGTATTGCGATAAGGAATTATAATTAAGAAACCTAATTAATCTTAAAATGTGTTTGTACTTTTGCAGCGATGACGACAGCAACGTTGGGCGGTGGAGAGGGCACAGGCAGAGAGACACGCTTCTACATCGGCACCCCTACCACCACCACCACCACCTTTACCATCACCACACCACGCAGCAACACCAACCCAGCTCTCCACCAGCAGTTGATGCACGCCTCGCGTAGTGGCCACTTCGTACCGCCTGGTTCCCTCCCCTCCTTTACCATGACGACGGCACGCCGCTTCCACAGCTGCACGGCCATCAACGTCCACGGGGACAAGCCGCCCGTCATCGCTCCCTCTCGTTCCAGCAGCATCCTCGCCAGTTTCTTGGCCAATTTCGGACGACGGCGCAGTAACAGCAGCGGCTTCGGCAACGGCTTCGATGATGATCACCCGTTTGGCGGCGTGGGCAGTATATCCATGACGACGCTGGGCTTCCGGGGCAGTAGGCGCCGTAGCAGCAGTGGCTTCGTCAACGACGACAGCGACAGCGACCGACGCCTGGGTCACCTCAGCAGTCGCTCTACCACAAGCATCAACGCGGCCTTCACCGGCGATGACCTTGACAGCGGTAGAGATCATTGTCGTGGTGTTGGCGCCAGAACGAACCTCGGTGTTAGATCCGTCGATAGCGTTTCCTTGACCAACTTCAGAAGTGTGCATGGCGGTTCTCGATACCAAAACGGCGGGAACAATGGGCAAAACAGCGGTCGCCGGCCTTTAGAGAGCATATCACTGATCAACTGCAGTGTGGCGGGCACGTCCTCCACGCCTGCTGGTGAAGAGAACGCAGCCAACCAGAGGATGGATAGGCGACGTTGGCGACGGAAACGGCCGGCCAGCGCCATAGTGCTGAGTGGCTCCTTCGTGGGCAGCATGCTGCCTACCACCCCTGAGACGCCTGAAGGCAACTACCTCATAGCGATGGACGACGCCGCCAATGTCCTTTCTTCTTCCGCCTCCAACGCCGCCGTCATCCCGCTTCCCCCTGCCTTGATTAGGTACCAGTACTCCCACAGTGTTGACGATGCTGACAGTTACTGTGATAATCCAGCTGGTCTTTCTTGTGTTCCCTCAGCCAGTCTTTACAACACTTCCACAAGATCTCCGGACCAGACTGATACTTCCACACCAGCATCAAGCCGGGATACTTCCAGTCCCACCACCAATGAAAGCAGGGGTATTGGCAGTAATGCTAGGGGTAGCGATTCGAGGAGTAACTCTTCTTCCCCAAGACGATCGCAAGAAAGACTAGTGGCAGGGGAAATCACGGGAGGCGTGAGAAATGATAAAAGTGCTGTTAGAGGACCGAACTGTTCTTCTAGTTTAGGTTCCTTACACAATGTCCCCTCCACATGCACCACCACGCCTTTAATAACAGATGCACCGCCCGCTTACAACGAAGCACTAGCCATGCCCAAGCTGTATCACAGCACTAGTCAAGGACCGCGAACACTTCACAACAACAGCCAGTCAAGGTACGGTAGCGGGGGAAGACTTAACTCAGCAGTCGCAGGAGGAAACTCAAGTTTGAACAGTAGAGCTGGTCTTGCGCTGCATAGACAACACAGCGGAGATAAAGACTCTGCCACGTCTCGGCCTAGGCTTCAGCACAGTGAGAGCTTGAGACTTTTCGGCAGAGGTGCAGGAAGGGCAGACGATGGCGATAGGCGTAACAGCAGGTTTTACCGTAGTATCAGTCAGGGACTAGAAAGTGACAGCCACCATCTTCAGCATCGACAGACGAGGCGTCAATCCAGTCTGGCCAGGGAAGATAGCAGCGCGCGATTAGAACGTAGTCGGAGCGAGGGAGGTTCTGACGGTCAGGTCGATAGATCGACCTCCGTGTCTCCCGCCGTTAGTGCACAGGCGCCTGTAGTGACCCCGTTACAGCAGCAACATCAGATCTCGCCGAGCACCGTCGCCGCCACGTCGTTACCCCCTCCCCACGGCCAGGCCGCCAGGGCGCGCCTTTTGCATTCTGACGATGATCCCGATCGATGCCACTGGGGACTGCAGAGACGGGAAGGAAGAAGCGGCGTGGTTGATGGTGGTGATATGGCCGTCTCTGGGGTGGCGGGTCGAGGACTTATCGTAGCAACTGCCACACATCAGACCTCAGGCCAGCGCCAGCCTCAGTCTGCGAGGCACGCCATTCCCTGCCACTCTGATAACGGAGGTAGTGGTCCCCTAAATACCCCTGACAGGGAAATCACTACCACAAATCACAATAACTTAACTCCTCACTCACCTGTTATAGTCACTACTTCTACTATTACCAGTACTACTGACAGAAACCGACCCGCATCTCACGCTGGGTGTGATCGAACTGTTCTTACTACTACCGGTGCTTCTGCTATAGATCTACAGACCACCTCACACCTACCATCTTCATCTGTGCATTTTCTCCATTCTTCATCAGCTCCAGCCATCAATAGACAGAAGAACCAGGTAGCAAGCAGTCACAACGACGCACAAAGTGCCGCTGCAGTAGCAGCACGAGAAAGAGCCAGACAGCAGTTGGCCAAACTGCCGCTACGTCTGCCCAAAGTCGTTACGCCTTGTGCCTTCGACGATGACGACGATGACGATGATAGCGTCAGCTTGTCGTCTATTTTAGGATCTTCCACCAGTTTGGCTGAGGAAACTTTACACCACGAATCGAGTGAGGAGCAAAACCCCGAAGAGTGCCGAGAATTGCGTGAAAGACTCAGTGAAGATGCAGAGAGAGAAGTAGCTGATAGTTCCATTTCAGCTTCAGCGCAGTCGGTTTCTCTGTCATCCCGTCCTCATCGAGGCGATCGTCCTTCGAGATCGTCGTCTGCGGGAGCTTCAGCGCAGTCGATTTCTATGTCATTCCGTCCTCATCGGGGCGATCGTCCTTCGAGATCGTCGTCTGCGGGACGCGAAAGATCGGGAGAAAGAGATGCCGAAGGTGCTAGTGCCGGGACAACATCATCCTCGGCTACTTCCGGTGAGGCTGCAGCTAGAGTTGTCTCTCCTAACACTGCCCAAAGATGTTACCGGTCTATCCACTGCATGGAAACATCTTTGTGAGACTATATTGTAAATAGATTATGTCCGGAACACTACAAGGCTTTCACATAGGACAACACCTGAATACGTAATACATCTTCGGGACATTTTCCTCTGTCAGAAAACTATTTAGTGATCTAAAGGTAAAACCCATTTCGCTCGCTATTCACAGTCTTGAACTGCGCCACCTGAAGTAAACAATCTTGGCGAAAAACTCTGCTGAAAGACATCAGAAGAAATTAGTTAGCAAAGCAGCCTTGAAGAACCACACCTGTGACTTTCCAGTAGTGGGGAAAATCAAACATGATTCCTTTGTGAACTTTTGACATCTGTATTCCTAAGACGCACAATTGTTAAAGGAACTAACTTTCCAAGTCTTGTTTACTTGTCGCGACAACTAGTTTACCCGAAAATTGGAATTGCCACAATGAAAGATAACATAGTGGCCATTCGTCGCTACAATCGACCAAAAAAATGAATTTTGGGGATCTGCTCCATGGTACGTAATCAAAGCTTTTGTTTTCAAAATGCTCCACTGCAAGTGGTCCAGCTTTATGCTGTCCTGTTGTAGAATCTGACTCGATCTCGCTTCGCGGCTATTACGAGAACTTAATGTTATTTGTTTTTAAATGAAAACGAATGAATTAATCGATTTATATCAAACCCGTACTTTTAAAAAAGGTTAGTGTTTGGTTTAATCTCATCTTTTTCATTTGGAGCAAAACTCATTGTGAGTTTGAAAAAGACAATAATAATAATAATAATAATAATAATAATAATAATAATAATAATAATAATAATAATAATAATAATAATAATAATAATAATAATAATAACAATAAGCTGATTTATATAGTGCTGTTCACAGTAAAACCATTGTAAAGCTTTGATTAAATCACTAAACTAAAATAACATCCATACTACTAACATAGCAATGAAATTGAATCAAAATGACTATATCACGCCTACGACATTAAAAACAACGTACAGATTTGCATCTGCAACGCTGAATGTGTAAAAGTTAATCCCTTTAGCAAAAACATTTCCCTTGTAGCATTATGAATAACAAGACATCGCCCTACATTTTGAGTGAAAAATGAAACATTGGTTTTGAAACTTTGATGTGTTTTGATGAATTAAAAACAATGAACGCATTCCTAAATGGCTTCTATGCATACTTATTGCATTCCATAATAACATACACATTTGCAATAACTACGGAAATAATGTTTGCCAAAATCTTTGCTATTTTTCATTGTACATTTGCATTTTGATCATATTGAAAATCATACTTGTGCTTTACTTAATTTTTTGTCAGACTGTACGTTTAGAATCAGAGGTTCCTGCTAACATTTCGTATCAGTGCAATAATTATTGTGAAGGTAGTGTTATACTAATTTGAGATGTTGAAATGAATTTTTTTGAAAATTTTAAACTCTGTGATTACGGTTGCATTTAAACTGTTAATAATAATAATAATAATAATAATAATAATAATAATAATAATAATAATAATAATAATAATAATAATAATAATAATTGCCTTTCATTGCTGTTGAATTTCATTCCAAATACGGCTATTGATCATTAATGCGTTGTTCGTGGAGAAAAAAAAAGTTTTATAAATTGTGATGTTGTTCTTGATCATATTGGTTGTTTTAACCAAAATACCTGTGTACATTCCTGTTACCACATTTTTAATAACCGCTGTTTTATGTTCGCCGCAACACTGAGGACATTGTAATCAAGTATTAACTTGTTTATGAACGTTGTTCTGTTGCACTGAAGATCGATTTTATTAAAGTATATTAAAGAATCTGCGGGACCTGGGATCCACTATTATTGGCTATTCTTCGTAATTTAAAGTGAGTCTGCGGTTAAAACCAAAGATTTCAAACTTTAACACGAGACTGTATGATCATAGAAGAGTTTCTTAATCAAGGATTGAGGTGAACGCTCTGAGGTAAGCTTGTAAGCAGCTTATAAAGAATGATTTTTGAAGTTTAACGTCTACACCCACCATTGGCAATATGGCAGACGTAGATACCCATCCCAGGGAAGAGGCAGATAGGGACCTAAATCAACGCTGAACCACCAAGGCAATGACAGGGAAAATGCCCACTTTTATCTAGTCCGCCACGGGATTCGAACCTCGGTCATCGGTGTACCAGTCGAACGCTCTACCGCTGAGCTACGGCGGTGGGACTTTTAAAGATATTCGGCGCCTCGATAACGTAACCTTGCGAGTCTAGCAAGTTAAAGATCTTCTGAATATAGCCATAACGCGTCATTCAGTGCGACATGGCACGTAATAATCCTGCTGGATTAATTCACCACAACACCTTGGAGCATGTTCGTCACAGTTATCTGTTGGGCACCTGTGCTTCTATTCCAAAGGAGATACGCCACGTTCATTTACAGTAAACAATTTTTTTAACAGTCGGGCACGAAGTTTGGGATTAAAAAGTGTATAAACAAACAGTCATCTCTTAGCATGAATTAGACACTTTATACGTGGGTATGTGGTATTTTTCCCCGCAAGTTTGATCTTCACATCACTCTTGCTTTAAGATAGTCGAATTGTTTCAACCGAGAACGCGAGCAATTTCGACTATAGGAGATATTGACTTGGATATACAGGGTGTCTCAAAGAAATGTACTCACACTTCGAATGACGAGAAAAAACATTATTTATGAACATAGAATGAAATGGAATAGCTTCGAATACAGAAGACATATGTAATTGAAGAATCATGTTCGCAAATGTTCAAATTGATGACCATTATTGTCCAGACAACGCTGATAACGCGCATCAAGGTCCGGCGCGTTGGTGGCGATTTTGCAAATTCCCTTGTGAATCGTCTTTGCACTTCAATGGCGTTTTCGCTCCAATAACATTTCAGGACAAACTTCCTCTCTTCCAAACTAAGTTGATTTCATGCCATGCTGTGATGATTTTTTTTTTACAACTTTATTATCACCGAGGTGAATGTTACACTCGATTGATGTTGGTGTTTTTCTATCAGTAGTTGATTCAGCCCCAATGCTTGAATTCTCCTGATAGGTGTAAACTCGGATTCGTTTATCCACGCAACCCGTTCAAACAGCATATAAGTCACAGAGTCGACGTATGAAGTTTTCCACTTTTATTCAGCACACATCAACAACTGCATACAATCGCCTTTTCACACTTTTATAACAACACTCTCAACTTTTTACTTTCCAACTCACTATCAACACAAAAAGCATCCATTTTATAGTTTTTCTCTCGATCGAGATAACGTCAGAATGTTCCCGATGACGCTTTACCACCAATCAAACTAAAGTTCGTCATCACTGACTTACGTCATACATCTTTCTAAACATTCCAGGAACGTTCTCAAACTTCGACATTTATCGGGAAGTTTCTATCGACAGTAAACACGCAAATCTAGAGAATTCTCCAATAATATCGACTAACTCTGTGGGTTCGGGCATTAAATAGAATAGACCCAACGTTTCCCGGCGTGTCGTAAGAGGCGACTAACAGGGGTGATGTTAGCACGGCATCACTGGGCGAAAGTCTTCTACACAGAAGTCACCGGCCAGGGCGGAGGAACCTCACGTTACTACAGGTTCAACGACCATGTGCTCAGGGCCAAGGCGAGCCACACTGTATTCGTGGATTTCGGCTGTGGCCAACAGCCTGGAGAGGATTGGGCACCGCCAGGTCTTTTTTGCCCAAGACACACTACATGATGACACAACCCACTAATTCCATACCGGATCGGTCGTCGCCCGGGTCGTCACACGGCACAAGGACCGCGCCTTCCGTTGGCCACCAGGACGGAGGTGTTAAGTATGCTACTGATGGACAATTTAGCAAGATCCGCACGAGAAACAACATCGTCATAGGAACCTGGAATGTCAGGACCCTAACTGCGGAAGGAAAATTAGAAGAACTGGCCCACGAGTTGGACCACTATCGATGGAATGTTCTAGGTATCAGCGAACTGCGCTGGAAAGGCCTAGGTGAAACAACGACCGACAAAGGCCACAAGCTCTATTTCAGCGGTAGGGATGACAGGCACGAACACGGCGTTGGATTCTTGGTCCACAAGAACATTCTAGCCACTGTCATGGGTTGCCGCCCAGTCTCCAGTAGACTCATTACCATCCGCCTGAGAGCAGCCCCTTTCAACATCACCATCATCCAGGCCTACGCCCCAACATCAGACTATGACGACAGCGAAGTGGAGGATTTTTATGAAAATCTACAGGCGGTCCTTGACCAAGTGCCGAAGAAGGACATAGTCATAGTGCAAGGCGACTGGAATGCCAAGGTTGGCCAAGATGCGCACCACAACTGGGGAGACACATGTGGACCCCACTGCAACAACGAGACAAATGACAGGGGTCTGAGACTCTTGGAGTTTGCCAGATACAACAATCTGGTACTGGCAAACACGCTTGGTCTCCACAAAAACTCCAGACGATGGACATGGCACAGTCCTGGCGGGGAGCATCACAACCAAATAGACTACATCATGGTCAAGAAACGCTTCAGATCAAGCATCAACATTGGCAGGACACGTACTTTTCCAGGAGCAGACATCGGAAGTGACCACGATCTCGTGATGATGTCTTTCCGGCTCCACTTGAAGAGAGTAAATACAGCAAAGTGCACTAGACTGAAGTTCGACCTGGACAAACTGCAAGACCCGGAGGTGGCAGAACTATTTCAGGCCACAATTGGAGGGAAATTTGCACCACTGCTCATTTTGGGGGCTGGTGAAGTAGATGTCAACACCATGACCACCACCTTCAACTCAGCTGTGACAGATGCCGCCACTGAGATCCTTGGCAAGCACCGACCAAAGAAGAAGCTGTGGATCACACCTGAACTTTTGGATCTGTGTGATAAACGAAGAGAGATGAAAAAGAAAAAGAACACCTCACAGGGAGCTGATGTCTACCGAAAAATCAACAATGACATCCGAAAAGGCATGCTCACAGCAAAGGAGAACTGGATAGAAGATCAATGCCAGGAAATAGAGAACAGTCTGAACAAGAACAACAGCAAGAAGGCCTACCAGACTGTGAAGCGGCTGACAAGTGTCAAACAGCCCAAAGTCTCCACTATCCAAAGCAAGTCTGGCATATGCCTTACAGAAGAACAAGAAGTCTTGGACAGATGGACAGAGTACTGCTCTGACCTTTACAACCATACACCAAATGGAGACCCATCAGTTCTAGCATGTCCCGAGAACAGAGAAGAAGAAGAAATCCTCCCAATTCTCCGGGAAGAAGTTGAGGCAGCAGTGCAAGCGCTAAAGAAAGGGAAGTCAGCGGGAGTGGACAACATACCCGCGGAACTGCTACAAGCAGGAGGAGAAGCGATGATTGATGCCCTCACCATTATCTGTAACAAGATCTGGCAGAGTGGGGAGTGGCCTATACCATGGACCCAGTCGCTTGTCATCACTCTTCCCAAAAAAGGTAACCTTCAGGAGTGTGAAAATTACCGGACCATCAGCCTCATCAGCCATCCCAGCAAGGTCCTCCTGAAAATAATACTCAACAGGTTGAAACCCCAAGCTGAACAAATCATAGCTGAAGAACAAGCAGGATTCAGGGCAGGGCGAAGTACCACTGAGCAGATTTTCAACCTCAGAATAATCTGGGAGAAATACCTACAGCACCAACAACATCTATATCATGTGTTCATAGACTTCAAGAAGGCGTTTGACCGAGTCTGGCATGCAGCTCTATGGGCAACAATGAAAGTGTACAACATCAGCCCTAAAATTATTGAAGTCATCAAAAGCCTGTATGACAAGGCTACCAGTGCAGTCCTCCACAACAGAGCCATCGGGAATTGGTTCAGAACAACAATTGGTGTGCGTCAAGGATGCCTACTCTCTCCAACACTCTTCAACATCTTCCTAGAGCGCATCATGTCGGATGCTCTTGCAGACCATGAAGGCACAGTCAGCATAGGGGGTAGAGCAATCTCCAATCTTCGTTTTGCAGATGACATTGATGGATTGGCTGGAGAGGAACAAGAACTTGAACAGCTGGTACAGAGGCTTGACACCACCTCCAAAGCCTATGGAATGGAAATAAGTGCAGAGAAGACCAAAATGATGACCAACAACACCAATGGCATCAATACGGACATCAAAGTCCAAGGCCAATCCCTCGACACAGTGCATAGCTTCAAATATTTAGGAGCCATTGTATCAGACAATGGGTCCCGACAGGAAGTCCTCTCCAGGATCGCACAAACAACTGCTGCCCTGACAAGGTTGAAGCCCATTTGGAAAGACAGGACCATCAGTCTACATTCCAAAGTAAGACTGCTGCGCTCCCTTGTCATCTCCATCTTCCTATATGCTTGCGAAGCATGGACCCTCACAGCAGATCTCCAACAAAGAATACAAAGCATGGAGATGAGGTGCTACAGAAGACTTCTGGGCATTTCCTATACCCAACACATCACCAACGACGAAGTCCGACAGACCATCACACAAGCCATTGGACAACACGATGACCTGCTAACAGTGGTGAAGAAACGGAAACTTCGGTGGTATGGCCACGTCACCAGATCATCAGGCCTTGCAAAGACTATTCTGCAAGGCACAGTGCAAGGAGGTAGAAGAAGAGGGAGACCGAAAAAGAGGTGGGAGGACAACATTCGAGAATGGACTGGTTTGACACTGAGCGAAGCCATCAGGGCTGCTGAGGACAGAGAAAGATGGAGTATGCTGGTTAAACGATCATCTGTGGTGCCCCTACGACCTTCGGGTTACGGGACAGGATAGGATCGACTAACAAAAATTATCAACGTTATACAAAGCCTCTCCTAACAACAACGCAAACTCAGACCAAAGATAAATACACTCTATTATTGAATACTTTGCAAAGCGAAACGATTAGATCTATCGTGCGCGTTTCAGACATACTATCCTTCGCATTTCAACGTAATAGTGAAATTCGGGCACTTTCATTTTCGAAAGTACAGCAGCCCCAAGTGAAGCGCTTTACCCAAGGTACATGCTGGGTGTGTTTTTGTCACCGGCACTCATTCGTCTAGGACATGAGCGTCAAGATCTTTAAAGTCCGTTATGATGGAATGCATGCGACACAGACTAGACCTCGGTTTATACTCTCATCCGAAGGAGTTGGAAACGGGTGTAAAGTGTCTTTCCCAAGGACACAACACAATGCCCCGGCATGGGCTCGAACTCGGGACCTTCAGATCCGCAAGCCAACGCTCTAACCACTCGGCCACCGCACCTCCCTGCAATACAAAAAAGGCAGCATGTTAGCGACAGTTAAAATGTGAGTACATTTTTTGGAGACACCCGCATATGCGATCTTCATTGTTTTTAGCAATAATTGTCTGTTTATAAAGTTGTAGTAATAAGCCGTTCTCTGTTTTTTAACATATAGGGTTTTTTTGTACCAGTTTTCGCCAGCTAAAGTCTTGTCTGTTAGATGTAATTTTAACATTACTCGCCGGCTATAGTTTTGTGATAGATGTTAGCGTGTGTTGGCAGTGGCTTATTATTAGTACTGCTTGGTGATATGGTTTTGTTATTGTTGTACTGAACACTATTTACAGCACACATCTTATTCGATTTGTATAACAATAATTTTTGCGATTGTGATGTTTCTTGCAATAGACAACATTTTGTGAGTTTTTATTGCGTTTTGGGTGGCAGTGAAATATTTTTGACCCAGTTTTTAACCCCAACATCAAAGGGTGTTGTTGTGTAATGTAATTATTGCTTAACAATCCATGAATGTGATTGTATATGTATATTATGTGTACTTGTTCTGCGCATGGCATGATTTATAGCTATGTACATGTCTACCATTTTGATGTTTGCGCTTGCTGTGTGAGCATGTGTGCGTGCGAGTGAGCGAGCGCATTAGAATGTTTGTGTGTGCGTATGTTTGTCCGCGCGCGGGAGAAAGAGAAAGAGCGTGTGTGCATGAACGTTTCAAGATCTTGTTGTTGTTTTTTTTTTTTTAATGTTCCAAAAGGAAATGCATGACGTTTATAAGCTGATGTTGCTTGTTGCAAATGGCAAATAAAATTTACTACTCAAATATAAAATTATTTGGACGTTGCGCGCGTGACTCGGCATAGGTCTATCTATCTATTGACAGCATCACCCCAATCCTTCTTCCTTCTCCTGCTCCTGGTTTTCATGATTTAAAATTGTCAGTATCATTTCCATCATCATCATCATCATCATCATCATCATCATCATCATCATCATCATCATCATCATCATCATCATCGTCGTCGTCGTCGTCATCATCATCATCATCATCATCATCATCATCATCATCATCATCATTGTCGTCGTCTCGTCGTCGTCGTCTCGTCGTCGTCATTAGCAGTAGCTGCAAGCAGCAGTGTTCTCTTTCTCTTTCCCTCAAACGTAATTATACTTTGATTATAGCTTTTGTTGTAACCTCATAACTTTGATGGAGTGACAGACCTCGGAATATAACCAGTAACAAAAATATTGCAGAGACAGACAGACAGACAGACAGACAGACAGACAGACGGACGGACGGACGGACGGACGGACGGACGGACCGAATAATAATGTGGATTGTCTAAAAGAAGTCTTACAACATGAGTAAACATAACATAATTACTTAGACGTGTAGCTCGCCCCTGCTGGCGGTGAACCAAATAGCTAGGGTTGGATTAGCGACCTCTTCGCCCTCCCTCTCTCCCCCTCCCCCCGCCTCTCCTGGGAAACCCATAGAAAGAATAACTGAATTGGTATACGGCCAGCATTATTGACGTTTTGGAAGCAGAATAAAAACCAAGCGAACATGGAAGAAGGATTACACAGACCGAGCATATTCTCTAGAGAAATGATGTCTGCATATTGTTAGGACAAAGGATGTTTCTCAGTGGGCAAGCTCGCTTTCACTGGCTTTACTGAAAGAACTGCGATACAATACCGATACGAAGACGGTATAAAGGGGACATAATCTAAACAGTAGATACCTATACGCTAAAGAGTGAACCGGAAGACTCTCTGAACAACCAGCCATTGTATAGGAATGAATACCGATTTTGGAATCCCCAGTTAAGGAATGGCGCAGACATGACTGAACTGGAGTTATATATTTGCTACTGCGGTTGTATTTCGAGACAATACAACAAACTGGCTGTAGTATTTGCAGAACCTTTTGTTTGTTGTTGCTTTAATGCGCGGCCGAGTACAGCGTTAGGACAGAATCACCCAGGCCAGAGGGACTATTGTCTGTATGTGTTAAAACCCACCCCCTTCCCCGCACTGTTTTGCTACCACTGACCCATTTCCACCACTTACCCCTTCCGAGAGTGCTCATTCGCGTAACTTCTTCCATCTGCTATGAACTTATTTGTTGTAATGGATCCTTTATGTAATGTAACCTAAGTAATATTGTGCGGGTGTGTGTGTGTGGGTGTGGGTGTGTGTGTGCGTGTGTGTGTGTGATAATATATATATATGCACGCGAGGGTACAAATGTTGTGTAATGTAATATGTAATGTAACCTAAGTAATATTGTGCGGGGGTGTGTGTGTGGGTGGGAGTGTGTGGGTGCGTGTGTGTGTGTGTGATTATATGTATATGCACGCGAGGGTACAAATGTTGTGTATCTGGTACGTGTGTTTGTTAAAACGAAGAGCTGAACATTATATTGTAATAAAACAATTGTGTGTGTGTGTGTGTGCGTGCGTGTGTGTATGTGGGTGTGCGTGAGTTTATTTCCCTCAATGTTATGTTATTATTCTATCCTGTCTTGTCTTGCAAAGCGACAATTCACATTTTTCTTTTTGAGAAATAAAGAATGCATTGACTTGACTTGATTTGTTCATTAAAATCCATGGCCTGCACAGCGGAAAGTGACTCGAAGTGACGTGCGTTTTGGGGCGAAGTGGGTTCGTTCCTGGACAAAGCAAACTATATGTAGTATCTCGGTGGCTAGTGCCTTAATAATCTGGCGATATATCAGCTTGCTTATAAACTTGTATACATGTTCAGTTGTCTTTCCATGTGTCTTCTTCACATCCTTCTTCATATCATCTCTCCCTCGTTCTCTCTGTCTCACGCAGTCTCACCATCTGCAAACCATTTCCCAAGATTCTCTCCTATTCTCAGGGCATAAGCTGGAAAGGGTCGATTGTGGTAGTCGTAGTCGTGGTGAACTTACCTTGTTCTAAGTTCAGTAAGCTTATTATTATTATTATTATTATTATTATTATTATTATTATTATTATTATTATTATTATTATTATTATTATTATTATTATTGAGGATTTGTATAGCGCACTTATCTCGCCGTACTTGACCAGACTCTAGGTGCTGGCCGATACAGGATCTAACTCAAACAGCCCGAGACGCCCACCGGCAGCCTTTGGGCGCAAGGTCTGACGCCCGGACAACTGAGCACTATCCTGGCCAGCCAGGGATGGGAGAGAAGGACCAAGTGCATGCTGGGTGTGTTCTTGTTACCAGCACTCACCCCTCTATGACATGAGCGTCAGGATCTTTAAAGTATTTATGATGGAATGTATGCGACACACAGAGTAGACCTCGGTTTATACTCTCATCCGAAGGAGTACACCCTTCCCCTCATCTCCCTCTCCTCCAACCCCGTACTCCCACATTCTTTCCCCTTCTGCACACTCGACTCGTTTTCGTGTCCCTACCCACCCCATGATTCTCCTCATTCCCCCACCCCAACATTCGCCACTTATCTCTGAAGACTGATTCTCAGCGCATAATGTAATTTGATACGGTTCCTCCGCCATCGTAGTCGTAGTGAGTTGCTCTGGTGTAAATTAGGTACCAGAAAATACCACCCTTTTCTCCCCTCTCCCTCTCTCTCTTCTCCACCAAACGCATTGCGTTAATCCTTAAGGCGTCTGACCTTTCTGTCCTCTAAATAGTAGATAGAGCATCGTCGTTATCGTATTCGTTATCGCTGACGTCATCCCAAACATAATCCCTGCGTCGTTATCATCGTGGTCGACGAGAGCAGCATCACCACAATCGCCGTCGTTATAATCATCAGCTGCAGCGTTATTTACTCCTTATAATCATTATCGTCTTCATCGTCATGCGTCATCGCGGACTTTTTCTTCTTCTTCTTCTCCTCTGCATGTAAAAAATAAATATCATCGCGCCGGAAAAAAAATGGGGGAGGAGGATGGGAAAAGAGGTTGGTGAGTTGGGGGAGGAGAAAGGGGGGGGGGGGGCGGGCACAATGGGAGAATCGAGAATGATAGAAAGGAGCACTAAGATAACACAAGAAGCGTTGTTTGGGTGTGTGCTGGGCACGAGGTAGGTTCAAGGGACAGAGACAGACGGACAGCCTGGCAGGTAGAGACAAAGAAACAGTCAAACCCAAGAAATAGACAGGCAGAAACAGACAAAGAAACAGACAGACCGACAGACAAGCAGACTGACTGACAGACAAACATGTTTGGACAGAGCGAGAGAGTCGTGCAGGTTCAACGGGTTCTTTTTCTTTCTTTTTTTTTTCGAGGGAGGCAAACCGACTGGGACTCCCCAAAAGGAAGAGAAGAGGGAAAAGTCAGATAACAGAACTAGGAAAGTGAGAGGCTATACCTAGTACCACAGTACCAAAGGGTCAAAGAATGGGAAATGACTGTATGACACACAGGATTCACCTCTTCTTCTTCTATCTCGAAGAGGAAAAACTAACAAGCATGGGACAGAGGTGGTAGATTTTAAGGCAAAAAGGAAGCGGTCGATTGGTTTCATACAGTGAAGAGATATTATATAGAGCAAACAGATGAAGAGATGAAAGGAGACATAAACAGGCGTGCAGGGAAAACTACTTAGGCATCAGAGATAGGCCGGAGGGAAAAACATCAGCAGAGACAAATTGCAGACATTATCACACTGACCAAGTTGTCGTGCGTTATTATGGCTAAGCTACTTATACGGAGCCTTAATATGACCACAGGCACAGGAAACTATATCAGCAGCAGCAGCATCCTCATCATCATCAGCTGTGTAATTAATTCTTTTTATACAGCGAACGTGCAAGCTGAAAAAGTCGTTCATGGTACTGATCACTGAGATTCCGCCTCCGCAAAATAGTTTGCAGAAGTCGTGACCAATTTCGTTGTTGCTACTGTAGTTTTCGTTGTTGTTGCTGTTGTTGCTGCTGCTACTAAACTTCTTGTATTGTTCCTTTGGAGTTTCTAGATAACAGGAATAAATATCGGGGTATTTCATTTTCTTCATCTTCTCAATAAAGTCAGATACATTTTCTTTAGAGCGCATTAGCCACCCACGCAGACCGCCACTGAGACGGGAAATAACTTAATGTGACCAAGGGCAATCTATCTCTCACCTTCTCTCGCTCGCTCGGACGGTTGAGCTAACTTGCCCGTGGTGTTTCACAGTAGACCAGGTTGTAGCAAGTGTGTGCCTTGTTCTTTTGGGTGAGGTGGGTTTGATACCGACTGCAGCAAACTGCATTGTGCCTGTTTGAGGGATGACAACCTTGTTGGGCAGCTTTTGAACTGGTAACATTATACCTTATGTTCTGTTTCAAGTGGTCAGGTGCCTGTACACTGCACATGTACCAACAATCACAATGTCCCGTGAGTTGCGTGCTCGTTATAAAATTTTGGTATTCTCCATTGTCATCTGCATCTTCCTATTCTCTTGTGGAACATTGACCCTCACAGCAGATCTACAACGAAGAATACAAAGCATGGATCTGAGATTACATTAGATTATTGCTTTAGGTCCAGCGGACTCTCCGAGCCAAATCAGGACCAAAGCATGGAGATGAGGTGCTACAAAAGACTTCTGGGCATTTCCTATACCCAGCAAATCACCAACGACGAAGTCCGACAGACCGTCACACAAGCTATTGGACAACCCGATGACATGCTCACAGTTGTGGTGAAGAAACGGAAACCCCTATGGAATGGCCACGTTACCAGAGCATCAGGCCTTGCAAAGACCATCCGGCAAGGCACGGTGCAAAAAGGCAGAAGGAGAGGGAGACAGAAAAAGAGGTGGGAGGACAACATTCGAGAATGGACTGGCTTGACATTGAGCGAAGCCACGAGGGTCGCTGAGGACGGACAAAGAGTATGCTGGTTAAACGATGCCCCAACGACCTTCGAGTTACTGGATAGGATAGGATAGGATGATGATGATGATGATGATGATGATGATGATGATGATGATGATGATGATGATGATGATGTTGATGACCTTAAAGATCCTGACGCTCATGTCCTAGACGGGTGAGTGCCGGCTACACAAAGACAATCAGAACGCACTAAAGCCCTTCTCCTCATCCCCGGTCGCCCAGGATGGTGCTCAATCGTCTGGACGTCAGACTATGCCCCCAAAGGCTGCAAGTGGGCGCCTCGGGCGGCTTGAGTTAAATCCTGCATCGACCAGAGCCTTGAGCTAGGAAAGCGCTATATAAAAGTGATTAAATAATTAAATGGTGGGGGGATTTGGTGGTGGTGGTGCTCCTGCTCCTGCTGCTGCTGCTGCTGTTGCTGATGATGATGATGATGATGATGATGATGATGATGATGATGATGATGATGATGATGATGATGATGACATGTGCAAACCTAGTGAGAGCACAATTAATTTCGTATCTCCTTCGGAAAATCCAGAGCTTTGCTGCAGAGAGGTCTCCCTAAATCATTATCTTTCATTATAATTTTACCTTTGATAATAACAGCTGTGCAAGCTCCAAACGCTTTGCAAGCTATAATTGGTTTCCCCTCCATTTTATTTCAAGACTTTCTGTAATCTCTGTCTATGAATCACAGAAGAAGTCGTCGTTTCATTTTGATTCGGCTCTCTAAGTCATCTCGTGATTTTCAAATGTCATAAACTGAAAACCTAACAATGCTAATCACAGTGTTTTATCGTTGACAATCCGACGTACTGTCAAAGTACTCCTAAAACTTCCCTGACATGTTATTGTTCCTAAAACGTCCCTATGTGCGTTATAGTAAGACTTCACGCGTCATCCAAAGTTTGACAGAAATCGTCTTTGTTTCTAGTTCTGTTGTCAGTTACCATCCGACATTTCTACTGTATTGCAGAATAAATTGTATAACGGTATAGCAACGCTCATCTGTCTTATTTGGTATGTTGGAGAGGTTGGCCATCGCGTTTTTTTGTTTCGTTTTTGTTTGTTGTTGTTGTTGTTGTTGTTTTGGTGGGAAGAGGGGGGGGGCGGAGGGGATTGGAGGCGGGAGGGCGAGGTTTGAAGACCATTTACACCCATCTTCCTGTTCAAAAACATGTAGCGGACATCTTATAGTTATATTAGTTTATGTTTGTTTTGTTTTTTTATAATCGGAGTAAAACACTTTACTCCTGTTTTCCTACTCCTTCGGATGAGAGTATAAACCGAGGTCTAGTCTGTGTGTCGCATACATTCCATCATAACGGACTTTAAAGATCCTGACGCTCATGTCCTGGACGGGTGAGTGCCGGTAACAAGAACACACCCTGCATGCACTTGGTCCTTCTCCCCCATCCCTGGCTGCCCAGGATAGTGCTCAGTTGTCCGGGCGTCAGACCATGCGCCCAAAGGCTGCGGGTGGGCGTCTCGGGAGGTTTGAGTTAGATCCTGTATCGGCCAGCGCCTTGATCCTTCGGCTAAGGCGCCTTACAAATGACGAACATTATTATTATTATTATTATTATTATTATTATTATTATTATTATTATTATTATTATTATTATTATTATTATTATTATTATTATTATTATTATTATTAAGAGTTTGTTGAAGTTGAAAAAAACGTTGGAGGCAATCAAGCTGAGTATTTTATCTGTCAAGCGTGGAGTGGTTTGGATTTTCAAACATCACAGCAGAGCCCTGAATTTCCAGACGAACTGGGAGCAGACATTAAAATTAGTCCCTCCAGACTTGGTAAACTATATTAGCTCAGGCTAGTCTGGTGACGTACGTCCTACTTTGAAGGTATTGAATTGACTTTTTGTGTGTGCTGACTTTGATGCTGAAAATGTGTCTCCTAGCTTCTATGACATGTTTTAAATTCAACATGATATCCGGTATTTTAGTTTTAGGTAACAATATCAAGAGTAAGCTTAACTAATGAAATCGAATTAAACAGTGTACGGTAGGATTATTTCCATTTTGTCATACCTCGGTGTTCCTCGTCAAAGTTAACAGTATAATTATTTCCCTTTTACTTTGAAATAGACGTTTTCATCGGTTCAGCCTAAGTCCATTAAAAAGCCTGTTAAAATCGAAAGCGTGGTTTTTTTACATTGTTTCTTGTTTTTATTACAAATTTTTGATACAATAAAAATCGAAGCAGCAACAACTCTCTTTAAAATGTGCGAGTTTGAACAGAGTCAACAACGTGGTCTTGGCGCCAATTTTACCACCGGGCTTATCTGCTTCTTAGTCGAGTTTCACAAGTCTTTAATGCTTCAGAAAAATTGTAGACTATATATTTGTATTTCTGGAATGCTCCAAAAGTATTATCTATACATCTATAAACTTGGGATGGGAGGAAGAAAGGGGGGGGGGGATATGTAGGCTTCAGTTTTAACCTTAGCTTGGTCTCGGTACGAGCGAGATTGATACAGCTTGTGGGCAGTAGCGTATAGCTTTATGCTGTTCCAAAAACACTGTACGCCGCCATTTTTTCTCTCCCTGGAGGAAAATGAGAGATGAGGCCATGTAAATGAAGTTTGGGGGAGGAGGTTGAACGGTATTGCGCTGTACTGCCTTCCCGCATTGGAAAGCCCAAGGGTGTGTTTTAGGGAACAACGCTCTAAGGATCTTCCATCAAACCTTCATACCGAGGATCACACAGCGTGGAGGGTATGTTATTCAAACGGTACTCCTGGAGTCTCCCAAAAATCTCCTATAAACCTCAAAACATTGTCAATTCAAGATCTTAAGCGTGCGTTTTGATTTGAATGTTACACAGCAAACACAATGTTTTTGACAAACACCTGTTTCGTTTGGAAACAAAACGCTCCCCGTAAGATGGCACTCATTGATGATGAGTCTCAGATGATCTTTATTGTATTCGACCGGTACGCACAAACTGGTTTTGGCTGCAGTAGGCACCAGGGTGTCCTAAAGCTTTGTATATTGCAGTCAGTTATACCAGAAAAGTCGTTGCAAGCGCTGTTGCAGAACACTTTGTAGTTTACTCAGAGCTCTGTACTTCCATTACCGGGAAATGTATTTGCTGGCGCTATTGCTAGAAACGTGTGTAGTTCATTGAAGGCCTACACGTATAGCCAAAAAAAAGAAAAGTTCTATATTGTGCCTCCGGAAACCGCTGCATACGTAAATTGTTGGACCAAATGAACGACTGGCCAGGTTTGATGAAGAAGAGCGCTCACTATTCTAGAGAGGTCCAATTAGTCGCATTCGTTCTGAAGGTCAATTTACCTTATTGTTTTTCACAATGGTTCATTTAGGCGCATTAAGGTGAGACAAATAAAGCCCTTTGCAAGTACATGCTTTTGCTTTGTGGCTATACTTAAATCAACGAAGAGTTCAACACTGAATGTTTCTTGATGTAATTGTCTACTTGGTTTCAAGCAGTGTGCTTCTTGTTGAAAGTACTCCTTTTGAAATTTGTACAAATTTTAGGCTGGAGTAAGCTTTCGCGAAAAAG
>CM072513.1:74373995-74401495 GCA_036898135.1 Oncomelania hupensis
TAACCGACACCATACTTCCTCTGCAACGATCTTACTACGCTCAAAATGCCGCCGAAAAAAAGCTTTGTGTTGCTAAATGGCAGTCTGTTTTGAGCTCGTATTTGAAGAAAAAGGAAGAGACAACTGTCTGTGACAAGTCTGCTGATATTCAGCTTGCAGGGCCCTCGGCTTCGTCAGGGAATCAGGCTGAAGGCGAAAGTGAGAAAGAAACGAAAGAAGGCGATGAAACGAAAGTAGGGGCTAGTACTAGTAGTAGAAAGTTAGTTCAGAGCTATGTCCTATTGCTTTTATGTAGTCAGGACATGATGTCCGATTAGTTTTATGATTTAGGACAGTTTGTCCTATTGCCCTCTAATCCTAGGAACACCACTGTGGCAGCAAGTACCTCACCACAGACTCTACAGCCAAACTTGTCATTCCTACCATTCTCTCTCGTCTTGACTATTATAACTCCCTTCTTGCTGGACTTCCCGCTTCTTCTATCAATCGTCTTCAACGCATCCAAAACGACTCAGCGCGTCTTCTTCTTAAAAAGAAAAAGAAAGACCATATCACCCCTCTGTTGCAACAATTGCACTGGCTATCCGTCTCGCATAGGATCAAATACAAGCCCAAACTCTCATCTACAAATGCCTTAACAAGCTTGCTCCTACGTATCTCTCTGATTCTCTCTCACTCTATCAACCTTCCCGACCATTCTTCTCCACAAACGACAACCTCAAACTCAAACAAAACTCATACAAAACTTAAAACTGCAGGCCAACGCTCCTTTTCTTTTCAAGCCCACCAATTGGAACTTCCTATCTCTCCCTCTCCGTCAACAACAGTCTTTAAAAGCATTGAAATCTGTCCTCGAGACTTTTATTTTCCCTAAATAATCATCAGACTACAGTGCCCTGCTACACCATCTTCCCCCCTCCCTTCTCCCACCTAATCCACATCACTCGCAAGCCTAAATCATAGCAGTTGTAAATGGCCATGTACTAATAATCACTCGAAATATTGTCATGTTTATTTTTTTTAGTGCCGTGTCTCTGTTTGTATTGGTACCTTGTCATCTTCATGTAATCTATGTGCAAGTGTGTATTAGTGTGCTTGAATGGTCAATGCGAAAGAATGTGTATGTGTGTGCCTTGAGTCGCCTTGTAGTGAGATATGTGCGCGTTATAAGTTCTCGTTTTATTATTATTATTATTATTATTACTACACACAATTTGGCATATCATATGTACTAATTCCCCGATCACTTCTCGGGCGGAGAGAAGAGATGGCGTAGATTTGGGCTGGGGAAGTGCGACGTGGTCGATGGCAACATTTGCAACCCTGAAAAAATGTAAGCTGTTACTGAACTCATGGATCACATTTTTTTAGACTTTAAATTTTAAAACGCAGAAATATGGCCAACTGACAAATGACATTGCATTACGGAAGTCTTAAAATCTCACACAACAAATGATCTTTGTATTACGGAAGACGTAAAGCACACCCAACAAACGCACTGAACGCGATCCTTGAAGAACACACCACAGTAAAATTGTTTCTATGGAAGACAAACGGATCGGGAGAACACAACAGGATGATTATTTAAAATCCAATCCAAGTTTGTTTTGTGTTTTTATATATCATACAGTCTTAACACGGGCAATGATCAAACTGTCGCGCAGGCGCGGTGATAACGGAAGCGCTCATCTCCCAGGTAACGGAATTGGCGGACGATGCAGAAGACATTCCCAGCACAGGATAAATTCTAGATAAACTGTACCGACAATAGCACGCTGCTGCTGTCTCAAAATCCACTATGTCTTTTTTAGGGATTTCGCACGCGTCTCTATCTGTCTCTGTGCCTGTCTCCGTTGAACACTGGATGTTGTTGTTGAGATCGGCGATGATGTTACGGCGGCAGAGGCAGTAGGGCAAACCATCGTAGTCGCTGAGAGACCATGAGGAATAGCATCTGGCCATCAGGTGGTTGCACTGTCGGAAACTGGTGCAGGCTTTGGGGATTGTCTGTGACGTCTTCGGAAGATCGCTGTGGAGGGAAGAATTTCTTAGAGTTATTATTTGTCTTCTTGCTTTTCAGTGTAAATATTCGTTACAGGACTTTTGAACGTAATTATTTATTTTGATTACTTTTGAAAGTATGAGAGTATGAGAGCGAGATGGGTGGAAGCAGTGGGGTCGGAGAGGATCTCGGTTATATTGCCGAGCATTTTAAATGACTGGAAGAAACAAGTGAGGTAACTGCAAGTGATGTTTGCTTTTCATATCTTTTTCTGAACTTGTTTTTTTTTATACGGTTCTTTTTCTTGTTTTTTGAGCCTTTACTTCTTCTTCTTCTTCTTCTTCTTCTTCTTCTTCTTCTTCTTCTTCTTCTTCTACTTCTTCTTCTTCTTCTTCTTCTTCTTCTTCTTCTTCTTCTTCTTCTTCTTCTTCTTCTTCTTCTTCTTCTTCGTCTTCTTCTTTTTCTTCTTCTTCTTCTTTTTCTTCTTTTTCTTCTTCTTCTTCTTTTTCTTCTTCTTCTTTTTCTACCCCCGCTGGGGTTCCGGGGGTTTCAGTACAAATAGTATCCCCACTTTCTGGAAATTTAGTGCTTTAAATTCCCACTGTCGCTGTTTTTTTTATTTGCTCTTTCTCATTCCTGCTCTGTCCTATCAATCTGCTATACTATCTTCTTCTTCGATAGACCAGTCACCTACCTTTTTTCTTGAAAACTCTTCCGGGATAAGATTCCTTATTTGTGTATGAGGTCTGTTGGATGAGCTTGGGAATATTGGACGCATTCTGCCAGGTGGTCACTAGGGCTTCCTATGATGTTATTATTTATCAATGTAGGCATTTTATATGTATGTGTTTTGTTGATAATTTATAATTATTGATGTTTGTATTCTATTTTGTTTTTGTAAACGGGGGTTCGATAAATTAGAGTACAGCCTCAGCGTCCCCTGCGTGGGATGTCTTTATTGTAAAGTGACTGGCTGGTGGAGAGCTTTCAGTTTTATCACTAGGGCTGTTACAGCAGATCTTTTATGCGGATTAGGGGTTGTCCGGTCCTGATTTGGCTCGGAAGAATCCGCTGGACCTAAAGCAATAATAATGTAATGAATGTAATGTTCTTCTTTTTCTTGGAGCTTCTTTTTCTTCTACTCCTTTTTCTTCTTCTTCTTCTTCTTCTTCTTCTTCTTCTTCTCCCCCTCATCCTCCTCTTCATTTTTTTCTCTCTGTTATTTTGAGGGTAAAACTAAAAGAAAAATAAAGTTAAAATCTTGAAAGAACGAATAACAATTATATTAATAAGGAATGTGATTTAAAAAAAAAATATTTTAAAGAAACCTATTGAAATGTATTGCTAGTGCATATGAACTGTTACCACAAGATTTCACGTCATTTTAAAATCAACAATCTTTAATTAGCACTATTTCTCTATGTTATAGTTCGTAAGTCAAGTCAAGTCAAATCAAGAAAATGTTTATTCACAGAACAACAACAACAACAACAAGATGAAAATGTTTATTCACAGAACAACAACAACAACAACAAAAACCACAGTGGCGTTTAAAATTGTTATAAAACCATCAAATACAATCTTCAAATCCTCAGCATTACCATGACATACATGCGATCTCCATACTACAGTGCAAATTCTTTAGCTGATCAGTCAGTTGGATACATTAACGACTCAAGAAGAAGTGCTGTATAACTAGAATAAATGACCATCTATATTAGACTAGTATGAATGGCAATATGAATATTGTAATATATTAGAATAGCATGAATGGGTAGGTTACTTACGGACACCCACTGTTGTCGCATGGCAAGTCCCAAAAGAGTGTTGTATTGTCGCCACATTTGGACACTGAAAAACAAAGTTTTACATTATCAAAAACAAAGTTGAAGACAACATTTAAAAAATAAATTTCTACAATATAAAAAATGAAGTTGTACATTATTAAAAAAAACAAAAACAACTCATTCCTACATCATAAAAAAGTTCTACAATAAACAAAGCCTTACCTTTTTTTTTAAGTTGAACATTATAAAAAAGTACTTTTGAAAGTCCTATATTAAAACACACACACACACACACATGCGTGTGCGCGGTAACGAATGGGGTAATTTTAATCGGGTAGCACATTTTTGAAGAAAAAAGGGTTAAGGTAAGGGCTAGTTGACGCGCTGCCTTAACCCTACCCGTTTTCGAAAAAGTTGACCTAGTTCGTGTCCTATAGGGGACGAACTAGGTCAACTTTTGCGAAAACGGGTAGGGTAAGGTATTTTCTAAAACGGGTAAGGTAAGGTCTTTTCGAAAACGGGTAGGGTAGGGTTAGGGTCAGGGCTAGTTGCAGCGCTGCAACTAGCCCTGACCCTACCCCTTTTCGAGAAAGGCCTTACCCTACCCTACCCGTTTTCGAAAATGTTGACCTAGTTCGTCTCCTATAGGGGACGAAGTAGGTCAACCATTTCGAAAACGGGTGCCCTTACCCTACCCGTCTTGGAAAAAGTTGACCTACTTCGTCTCCTCTAGGGGACGAAATAGGTCGAAATTTCTTCAAAATTTCTTCAAAAATGGACTGCATTTTCTCCGTCGCGACTAGTGCACTTCTGTGTACTTAAAACACTCCCATGCACTACAACTGCACTCCCATGCACTAAAAGAGCACTCCCGTGTACTTAGAAACAAATGGGGAACGGCAGACAAATGGGGAACGAGCAAATTACCCCATTTGTCACTAAGAACATCAAATTCCGTTTCTCATTTGTGGCGTTATACAACCACACTATAAAACAAAGAAAGTTGTACATTAAAAAAAAAAGTTTTGCATTAACAAAGTCAACAAATATAAAATTCTCTTTTTTTTAAAGTTATATTATAAAACAATATCCTACATTATTAAAAAAATTATATTATTAAAGTTATACAGCATAATAAACAAATTCCTATGTTACACTCAAGTTCGATGTTGGTGTTTTCTATCAGTATCTGATTCAGCCCCGATGCTTGAATTCCTGATAGGGTGTAACTCAGATTCGTTTATTCACACAGCCCGTCCAAACAGCATACAAGTCACAAAGTCGACGTATGAAGTTTTCCACTTTTATTCAGCACACATCAACAACTGCATACAATTCTCAATTCAACTCAACAACTTTCACAGCAACTTTCCAAATCCTATCAACAACTTTACTCTCAACAGCGACTCGGCTCACGATTAAATAACCTCTCTCTTTTCTGGAACGATTTGGTACGTGGTAGAAATGACGCACTGCCACCAATCGAACTAAAGATCGTCATCACTGACTTACGTCATTCACATTTTCTCTACTTCCGGGAACATTCACGACCTTCGATATCCATCCGGAAATTTCTATCAAGAGTAAACAAGCATATCCAGAAGATTCTCAAATAATATCGACTAACGCAAATTATCAACGTTATAAAAAGCCTCTCCTAACAACAATGCAAACTCAAATCAAAGGTAAATAAACTCCATTATTGAATACTTTGCAAATCGAAACGATTAGATCTATCGTACACGCTTCAGCCATATTATCATTCGCGTTTCAACGTAACATAACCCCCCACTCAAGAAGAAATTTACCTAATTTCTTTCAACAACGTTGAAACGTAATGCACAAACAAAGTTCAGAATTAAAACTTATTTCAGTCTGCCTGAGTACTGTCAGTGTTCACAGTTCATTCACACAGAGTCAAAGTTTCTCATCTGCAAGTCTTTCTGGATTCTGTCAATGTTCACAATTCATTCACACAGAGTCAATGTTTCTCATCTGCAAATCTTTCTGGATACTGTCAATGTTCACATATCATTTACCCAGTCAACGTTTTTCATTTTCAAGTCTGTCATTACCAATATTTTTAGTTCATCCACACAGTCAATGTTCTTTCATTCGCAAGGAAACGACGCCCTCGTCAGTTGCAGTCGTCATCGGCCCAGGGTCAAAGACAATGATCACGTGGGCTTCCCTGGAATCAGTGCGTCCTCTGTTGTGTCCTTCTTCCATCGGATGTCCGACGCAGTCGACGTCGTCAGCTCCCAGGATGCATTCGCTGGGTCTCACGGTCAGGTTGGCTTCTGCGGGACGGTGGAACAGCTCCCTCAAGGTCTGCAGATGCTCCTTCCAGGTCTGGGTGTGGACTTCATGTTCGACCAAAGTCGTAGAGCCTGGGACATCACTGAAGCTATGGGGAAATTCGCCCATAAGGTCCTTGAGCTCCAACATTTGACCTTCCGTCAAGCCTGGTCCTAGCTTAACGTCATCGATGCCTTCTTTGCTATGGAAGTCTCCCAGTTCCAACAGTTCTTCGCTGTCAAAGCTGTCGTCGGTCACAGCTGCTGTGGCTGCGTGCACAGTCTCTGATGGCCTTTCCACGTACAGCTTAAGGAGGTTGGCGTGGTATATCTTGGAATGCTGGCCGACCTTCACCTTGTAGTCGTTGATTCCCACCACGGTCTCAACTTCGTACGGGCCTTTCCACTGCATCAGCAATTTATTATGATCAGTAGGTAGCAGCACCAGCACTTTGTTGCCAGGTTTAAACTTCCTGTTCACAGCCCTACGGTCATAGTAGTGCTTTCCACAGTCCTGGGACTTCTTCAGGTTTTCTCTGGCTATCTCGAGAGTCTGCTCCAGCTTCTCCCGTAGCTCAAACACGTACTGGTAGCTGTTCTTCACCTCTGGGGTGTCTACTTCTTTCGTCCACAGTTCTTTTAGGATGTGCATCGGCCCTCGGATGGTTCTTCCGTACAGCAGCTCGAACGGAGAAAAACCGGTGGACTCCTGCGGTACTTCTCTGTAGGCGAAAAGTAAGGCGTTGATATAGCGATGCCATTGTCTGGGCTGCTCGCTGCACAGTTTCTTCAGGGTGGACTTCAGCGTAGCATTGAACTTCTCGACAAGCCCGTTGCACATCGGATGGTAGGGTGTCGTAGTCAAATGCCGGATGCTCAGCAGTCTGTTGACCTCCTTCATGCAGTCAGAGACGAACTGCGTCCCGAGGTCTGTCAGAATTTCTTCAGGCACTCCAAGCCTACTGAACATGTCCACCAGTGCCTCTGCTACAGTTTCAGTGTCAATCTTCTTCAGTGGCACTGCTTCTGGGTACCGAGTCGCATAGTCCACTAAAGTCAGTACCCACCGATGACCTTCTTCACTCGGAGGTCTTATTTCGCCGATTAAGTCTAAGGCCACCCTCTTGAAAGGTCGGTCGATCAGAGGCATCCTCTGCATAGGCACTTTCGGGACCCTTCCTCGAGGTATGGTCTTCTGGCAAATGTCACACGATCGGCAGAAACGGCTGACGTCCGCATGAAGCCCTGGCCAGTAGAACACCGCCTGGATTCTGTCTGATGTCTTTCTGATGCCTAGGTGACCTCCCATGATAGAGTCATGAGCTACTTCCATCACTTGGCGCCTTAGGGGTAACGGTACCAATACTTGACGTAGTGGTTTCCCTCCATTGACCCTCGGGTGCTGGAAGATTCGGTACAAGATCTTGGCCTTCACCTCAAAGTAGACCGTACCACTGCCTTTGGTCACGTGGTCTTGGCGGTTCCTGTACTTGTTTAAAGTACTGTCAGCTTCCTGGAGCTGGATCAGCTTATCTCGGTCCACGATGGCAGCTTTAGAGTTGTCGGCGACCTTCAGTGGCGTAGACGTCTTGTCTCTCTTGGCCTGGGCCCTGGTAGTGACAGCACCGACGATCTCTGGTCGGCAGGGCTGAGCCGGAGTAATCACATTGTCCCGTAGCAGCTCTGTAAGGTCTCCATCGGGAAATGGCAATGGATCCTCCTCCACAACTTCGACGTGTTGAGTTGAGGCAGGACTCCACTCTGGATCGGGGTCGTCTGGTCGTCTCGCGCCGTCGATATTCCCGATCATCAAATCATACAGCGGCTTCTTCAGGCAAACCGCTTCGACTTCGCCTATGTAGAAAGGGGTGTTGACATGAATCTTCGCAACTGGCGCTCTCACACATTTGCTGTCGGCCATAAGTGTCCATTTTGAATCGCCAGTGAACTGTTCTTTAGCGATTAGGTCTTCTCTGACGATGACCCCACTGCAGCCAGAGTCTCTTAGAACAGTCACTTCATGATTTCCGACGCGTCCCTTGGAAACAGGCATGTTCTGGACGGTCACAGCTGCGCTGGCGACGACGGGGATGGATTTTCCGTTGGCAAGGAGAAGTTGGCCATCAGTCATGCACTCTTGCACGTCCGCAGGGGTAGCTGTGCGCTTGGTCTCACTCGGAAGAATGACGCTCCCGCCGCACACTTGATGGTCAGATCTACTGTTTTGCCGTTGATTGGAGAACCGCCTCTGCCGGTTGCCCGCCGCTGCATTGTCCGTACTGCTCCGCTGTCCGCTATTTCTGCTTTGAGGGCAGCTGGCAGCTCTGTGGTCTGTAGCGTTGCAGATAAAACAGCCTCTTGAGTGCCCTTCCCTGGGAGGAGGCGTGGAGTCCGTCTGTCTCTGGCTCGTCTGGCTCCCTTGGACCTGGTTCCCATGGTTTGCAGTCTTCTGAAAATGTTTCGTCGCGCTGGGTAGCCCCAGGGTTTTCCCATGAGCGATGAGATATCTTTCAGCAGCCTCAGTCACATCTTTAAGCGTCTGCAGCTTTTGTTCTTCTAAGTAGGTCGCTAGGTCCTTGTGACAGGCATTGAGAAATTGTTCCTTCACGATCAGGTCATGGAGACTGTCGTAAGACTTCCTTTCGCCTGATAACTCCACCCACTTGTGTAGATATGACGACAGGCGCTCCACAAACTGCTTTGGCGTCTCGCCTGACTTAGGCCGGCATTCACGGAAGCGTTTACGGTAGCCCTTCTCTGTAAAGTTGTAGCACTGCAATAGGGCCTCTTTCAAGACGTCGTAGTCTTTAGCGTCATCGTCCGACAATCTGGTGTAGACGTCGAGTGCTTCTCCCGTCAGAAGTGCACTTAGTCGAATCGCCCAGTCTTGAGGTTGCCAGTTAGAGCTTTTGGCAAACCTTTCAAATCTCGCCAGATAACAGTCAATCTGGTCCTTCCCGTCGACGAAAGCTGGCAATCTTGGAGCCGTATGGTCGTTGGTGACTTGTGGCGCATGCTGATTGTTCTGGATACGCGCCAACTCTAGCTGGTATTGACGCTCAGCCTCTCTTTCCTCTCTTTCTTCACGACGTCGTTGCTCTTCTTTTTCTTGCCGCTGCTGTTCAATTTCTAGACGCTTCTGTTCTAGTTCTATTTCTTTTTCTAGACGCTTCTCTTCCAATTCTCTTTCTTTCATATTATCATTCGCGTTTCAACGTAACATCCTACATAAAAAAACACCAAAGTTGTAATTTTTTTAAAATTCTTTTTTTTGTAAGTTGTACTTTATAATACAAAGTTGTACATTATTGGTAAAAGTTCTAAAGTTGTATATTATTTTTTTTAAAACAAGGTTGTACATTACAGTAAAAAGTCCTTAAGTTGTATATTATAAAAAACCAAGTTTTTCATTATTGTAAAAAGTCCTAAAGTTGTAAATTATTAAAAAGCAAAGTTGTACATTGTACATTACTGTAAAAAGTGTTAACGTTGTATGTAATAAAAAACAAAGATGTACATTATTGTAAAAAAGTCCTTAAGTTGTATATTACAAAAAACAAAGATGTACATTGTACATTATTGTAAACAGTCCTAAAGTTGTATACTACAAAAAGTTTTTCATTGTACATTAATGTAAAAAGTCCTCAAGTTGTATATTATAAAAACAAAGTTGTACATTACAAAAATCAATGTTCTATGTCACAAAACACAAAGTTGTACAATATTAAAAAAATTTTATATTATAAAAACAAAGTTGTACATTGTTTAACAAAACCAAAGTCCTACATGTAAAAAAATGTGTAACATTAGTTGTACATTACAAGCTGTATATATATATATATATATATATATATATATATATATATATATATATATATATATATATATATATATATATATATATATATATATATATATATATATATATATATATATATATTATCGGAGATCCCATAGTGGATTTTTAAACTCTTCCATGATCATATTATTTAGTGTTAAAAACAAAAACCTACAAATTAATGAAGTTAGACTCACTATAACATTACGCATTGGGTTATTAGATTTTTAAACAATATATATTATAATAACAGAAAAGGAAACTCCGATGGTATGGCCACGTCACCAGATCATCAGGCCTTGCAAAGACCATTCTGCAAGGCACAGTGCAAGGAGGTAGAAGAAGAGGGAGACCGAAAAATAGGTGGGAGGACAACATTCGAGAATGGACTGGTTTGACACTGAGCGAAGCCATCAGGATTGCTGATGACAGAGGAAGATGGAGTATGCTGGTTAAACGATCATCTGTAGTGCCCCTACGACCTCCGAGTTACGGGACAGGATAGGAATAGGAATAGCAGAACAATGAAGTGAAAATATTACTTCACAAAACTTATTTATGGTACTTAAACTCGCATAATCCTAGGTTCCTAATGATGTCATATGACCCTTTCACTCTTCCTGGGGTTTAGCATAAGGGTTGTGTAAAAATTTGTGCGTGTTATGTGTGATTTCATCATTGTGCGTGTGCCGTCTGTTTTGTTGAAACAAGATTCAAGATGGCGTTTTGTCCACACTGCGTAGCAGAGACTGGCCGAGGCTTATGTGGCCTTCTCTATCATCATACAAACTGGTTGCAGGTTTTCTAGAACTAAACTAAACTAAACAGTACCAGTTTTCTTACTCCCTTGCTAGTACATGTACTAACTTGCTCACCATTTGTTGGACGAAGGTTACAGTATTACGTAATCGCTGTCCCCGTCCCGAACTGAAAAAGAAAGGGTCCAACTACCTTTTCGTCACCCGGCTTGATAAGTAGGCTATACGACCTGCGGCAGAAATGGTAGAGAGGCCAAGTGAAACTCTGCCGTCTGTGCTTACGCAGTGTGCATTCAGGCATCACGTTCAACATGTGTTTACTTCGGGCATGAACTTTCGCCATGAATTAACTGCTGACCCACCCCATTCACTCGTTCAGCATGAACGAAGAATTTCATTAAAACGTCTGTCGTCATGAATTAGCTTTTTACCCGCCCCATTCACTCGTTCAGCATGAGCGAATCATGTCATTAAAACGTCTGTTGCATCAGAATTCTATAGTAAATTACTGAAAATTCCTAGCTCTTAATACAGGTGTTGGTTGGTTTTATCTCTTTGTTTAAATCCTCTGACCTTTTCATCCTTCTGAGTGAGTTACGCAAGGATTAATCCAGTCAAGACAATAAATCTTTATTACCCCGTTGGAGAATTAATACAACACATTGCAAGCAAGGCAAAAATGTAAAACAACATCACACATAACCAATAAATCTTAGCAATATAAGCACGAATCCTTTTGCATTTTCAATGATTACACACACACACACATACACACACACAACACGCACACAACACTCACACACACAAGCCTTACTGGTTAAAATAACTGTATCATTCTAAGATATATATTATGAATAAATGAGATTTAGAACTACACAATGTAAAATAATAAAGATAAAAACAAGTGCTGGACACCAACGGGTGCAGAGTTAACTCGCGTGCTGCCTCACACACACACACACACACACACACACACACCCACACCCACACATGCGTATGAAATGGGGTAAATTGACCTACTTCGCGCTCCTTAGGAGGCAAAGTAGGTCAAGTTTTGGCCACACGGGTAGGATAAGGAATTTTCCTCGACGGGTAGGTTAAGGCACCCACCTCCACGGGTAGGTTAAGGCACCCCTTCAAGAAAAGGGTTAGGGTCAGGGCTAGTTGCAGCGCTGCAATTAGCCCTGACCCTAACCCTTTTCTTAAACGGGTGCCTTAACCTACCCGTCGAGGCGGGTGCCTTAACCTACCCGTCGAGGAAAATTCCTTATCCTACCCGTGTTGGCAAAACTTGACCTAGATCGTCTCTTAGAGGGCACGAATTAGGTCAAACTTTTTGGGAAAAGGGTGCTCTAAAACCTACCCGTCTGGAACAAAACTTGACCTACTTTGCGCTCTATAGCAAAGGAAGTAGGTCAACATTTTTCAAAATTTGTTCGGAAATGGGCTGCAAGTTCTCCGTCCCGGATAGAGCACTCCCTTGCACTAAAAACACTCCGATGCACTACAACTGCACTTCCATGTACTACAACTACCCTCCCATGCACTACAAGTACCCTCCCATGCACTAAAAGAGCCCTTTTGTGCACTACAACTGTAGTGCACATGTACTTAAAAAGCACACCCATGCACTACAACTGCACTCCCATGCACTACAACTGCACTCCCATGCACTAAAAGAGCACTCCCGTGTACTTAGAAAAATGAGGAACGGCAGACAAACGGGGAAGGAGAAAATTACCCCATTTCATACTAAGAACGTCAAATTCCGTTCCTCATAAGTGACGTTTTACAGGTACACACACACACACGCACATACACACCCACACACACCCACACACACACACTGTATTTCAGACAATGTAGAAGGACAAAGAGGGAGAAGACGTTGGAAGAGAAGGAGGAAGAGGAGGATTATGAAGATACTATTCTCGGATTTTTAAGATACTGACGCTCATGTCCTTGGCGGGTAAGTGCCAGTTACATAAATACGATGACTGAGGCTTCAGGCGATGTGCCTAAGAATGCAACATGGCTTTGCCTTCAGCAGCTCTCGAGCTGGAAGAGCACTATATATATGAATGATACAATAAAATAAAATGTCACGTCATCATGATTACATCACCAGATTTGCATAGGTTTGGTGTTACGTAGGGTAACGTCTAAATACCTTTATATCACAATTGAACCAAATCCCTCCATTAGTTTGGGAGAAAAGGGATTTTTTTTTTTAAAGAGAAGGAAATTATGACGTCTCCGTGATGACATCACACGATGACGTCACTCAATATAGCAAAGTTTAGTTTAAGGCTCAAGGCATCTGTATGCTCAACTTACATAGAAAGTTTTATTTAAAATACAATAAATGAACTGTAAAAATTATTAAAAGGTGGTGTCACCATGATTACGTCACTTGATTTGCATAGGTTTGGTTTTACGTTACAGGCATAGGTAAATTCTAATAAATACCAAACCTGTACCAAAGCCCGGCCAAAGAAGGAGCAGTGGATCACATCTGAACTTTTGGACCTGTGTGATAAACGAAGAGAGATGAAAAAGAAAAAGAACACCTCACAGGGAGCTGCGTGATGCCTACCGAAAAATCAACAGTGACATCCGAAGTCCGACAGACCATCACACAAGCCATTGGACAACACGATGACCTGCTCACAGTGGTGAAAAAACGGAAACTCCGATGATATGGCCATGTCACCAGATCTTCAGCTCTTGCAAAGACCATCCTGCAAGACACTGTGCAAGGAGGTAGAAGAAGAGGGCTCAGACCAAAAAAGAGGTGGGAGGACAACATTCGAGAATGGACTGGTTTGACACTGAGCGAAACCATCAGGGTTGCTGAGTAGAGCTGGGGTACCGTGGGTCAAAGTGGTACCGGTATTACCGCGGTATTTTTAGGTCGTATCGGTATACCGCGATTTTAAGTGTTACAGTCAAATGGGATATGGCAGTGAGAGTAATGACCGCAAAGAAAGATTGTCATACACTTCAAAACAGTTTCAAGGAACAACACTTCCATAGAAACTGAAGCTTTATTATTGCTTGAACGCCTTCAAAACAAATTATGATAAATCACTGTTTAGAACATCAGCAAACTTTAAACCACAAAATCAAAATAAAACAAAAACATTCAACGGGAAAGGTCTTTAAGAACTTTAACAGTTTAAGAGTTCAGAAGGCATTGGCGACTGATACCATGCTCACACACGTGGATAAGCTGCTGTTCTTATACGTTCTTCTTCAAGAACAACTGCCTATCCACGTGTTTGGGATTTAGACTCGCTCTCTGAGCGGACAAGATGTCGCCCACTGTCATGTTATGTGTTGTCGAGATTTCCCAGTAAACCGGACCTTGGACGCCCGCACCGGTAAACCGTACCGTCACGTTTCCGAACCTGAATACAGTTACGTTCCGGTAAAACCGTCCAGCCCTATAGCTGAGGACAGGGAAAGATGGGATACGCTGGTTAAACGATCATCTGTAGTGCCCCTACGACCTCCGAGTTACGGGCTAGGATAGGATATGATAGGAACCAAATCCCTCCATTAGTTTGGAAGAAAATATAATGAGAAAAACACGCAACACACCAAAAAAACCAAAAACAATAAATTATGACGTCACCATGATGACGTCAAACGATGACGGGACTGAAACATTCAAAGTTTCGTTTAAGGTTTAATACATTTGTACACTCTAATTCCATCCTATCCTATCCTATCCCGTAACTCGGAAATCGTTGGGGCACCACCGATAATCGTTTAACCGGCGTACTCCATCGTTATCTGTCCTCAGCAGCCCTCATTGCTTCACTCAGTGTCAAGCCAATCCATTCTCGAATGTTGTCATCCAACCTCTTTTTCTGTCTCCCTCTTCTTCTGCCTCCTTGCACCGTGCCGGCCATACCATCGAAGGTGAGCAAATGATCGTGTTGTCCAATGGCTTTGTGTGATGGTCTGTCGGATTTCGTTGTTTGTGATGTGCTGGGTATAGGAAATGCTCAGAAGTCTTCTGGAGCACCTCATCTCCCTTCTTTGCATTCTCCTTTGTAGGACTGCTGGGAGGGTTTATGTTTCGCAAGCGTATAGGAAGATGGAGGAAACAAAGGAACGCTGCAATCTTACCTTGGAATGTAGACTGATGGTCCTGTGGGCCAAATGGGCTTCAACCTTGTCAGGACAGCAGTTGTTTGTGCTATCCTGGAGAGGACTTCCTGTTGGGACCCATTGTCTGATACAATTGCTAATAAATATTTGAAGCTGTGCACCTTCTTGACTTTGATGGCCTTGGACTTTGATGTCCGTGTTGATGCTATTGGTGTTGCTGGTCATCATTTTGATCTTCGCTGCACGTATTTCCATTCCAAAAGTTGTGGAGGTAGTGTCAAATCTCATTATGCATTATTACCGTTGGCGTCTTTGTAGTGTGTGTGTGTGTGTTTGTGTGTGTGTGTGTAGGTGTGGGTGCGTGTGAACGCAAAAAAGCGCACAAATGGGTAGCAGACCTTGTCTTTCTTAGTAACAAATGGGTTTATTTGTTTGGAACCCACTTTTTTCCAGGAACCCACTTTTTTCTAAGTGCGAAGGAGTGCTCTTTTAGTGCAAGGGAGTGCAGTTGTAGTGCATGAAAGTGTTTTAAGTACACAGGAGTGCTCTATCCGGGACGGAGAAAATACAGTCAATTTTCGGAGAAATTTTGAAGAAAATTCGACCTATTTCGTCGCCTATAGGAGACGAACTAGGTCAACTTTTTAGACGAAAAGAGCCAATTTTGACTTAGATTCTTACATTACAAGAAGAAGTTTGCGTTCTTTCCGTCAAAAAATCACTTTCCGATTCCTACATTCTTAAATAAACCCAGTTCTGATGAATTGCAAGTATGTGTGTGTATGTGTGTGTGTGAAGGATGAAAAGTATCTCGGAACAAATGTTGTGATAATATGCAGTGAGAAAGGCAATATCTAGTCTATGCATCTTAGAGAAATGACATGTTCAATGTTGGAATAAATGTGATAGTAAGTGTACTGTGCTAGAACTTGAAAGCAATGTCCAGTCTATGTGCTTTACAAGTAATAATGAAACGTGAATGTGTTGTGTTATATAATTATGTATGCATAATGTGCTAATACGTTTCTTAGTTCTTGTCCATGTACTCTCAATTTTTATGTCGGATTGCAGACCATGTATCGAATTTCTCAGTTTGAGATCAATAAAGTTATATTGTAATAATAATAATAATAATAATAATAATAATAATAATAATAATAATAATAATAATAATAATAATAATAATAATAATAATAATAAGATAAAAATAGATTGTTCTTCAATTATAGCGCGCAACTTTCTACGCTCCGTCCTCCTTGCAGATCTACAGACAAAAACATATATATATATATATATATATATATATATATATATATATATATATATATATATATATATATATATATATATATATATATATATATATATATATATATATATATATATATATATATATATATATATATATATATATATATATATATATATATATATATATATATATATATTGTTGTTTTTTTGGGTTTTTTTAAATCCTACATTATAAAAATCTAAATCCTACTTTATGAGAACTTTTTTTTTTAATCCAACATTATAAAAATTAAATGGTGCATTATAAAATATAAGAAATATATATTAAAAACATCCTACATTACAACAATCAAAGTTGCGCTGAACATGTTCAGAGGAACCGGATCAGTGTTACCACTATCTAACATCATTAACACCACTACCATCACCGCCATCGCCACCTCTACCACCACTACCATCTCCATCATCACTACCACGAATAGCAAGGACATCAAAAACTCACACTCAGAGCCCCACTTGAAAACGTGATCGGGAGAAAGAGTGGAACAAGACCCGTTCAATACAGAAGCCACCGTGCTGGACACATTGTAAGGTGCGCTAGTGTACACAGCGTCTACCACCACCGTCCTCCCTCGTTCTTCATCTTCGTACCTATTGCCTCCATCCTGTTGGAACAAAAGCGGGCAACACAACAAAAGTTTTGAAGTGTTTGAGACAGGCACACACAAAAAATCCACTGCTGTGTTGGTGATTTTAAAATAAGAAATCGGTACATGTTGTGTTTTTTTTTAAATCAAATTCAAAACCGTTAATACACTTTTTAAAATGTATAAAATAAATAAATACATCAATCCATCAATCAACGAAGGTATAGCGCAGTTGAATAGTGTCAAACTCGTTCATCTTAATTCATGATGGACCCATATTTCATAAAACAAACTTTTATTGATTTATTTAATTTAATGTCTAATCACGTCTGTGATATTAGACAACATATTTAGTTATACAAAGATTAACTTAAAATTAAAATTAATTAATTTAATTAAACAAAACGTAACACCGGGTGGCCCAAATGTAGGGTTACAGTTATCACGTAGACTATTAATTTGAAAATTCGACAAATAAACTCTGAAATTGAAAAAATATTATCAAGTAAAAAGGTAACTTTACATAATAAAATAAATTACAATCAGCAATAAAAAAAGCTGTTTATGTAAATTAGATTTATATTCTGAGGAATGTTTTATATTGGTATTAATAACTGTAAACTTACCCTGTATATCAATATACTTGTCTGACAAAAATCTATAGTTACTGCTTATTTCTTATATGATGAGGAAGAAAGCAAAATGGCAACATGCATGCTTGTTCCCATCATTACAGAAAATGTATTTAAAATTAGAATCACTGAAAAATAATTACATACTAATCTAAATATTAAATATATTTAATTATAAATAGAACTATTTCAACTCTTTTTTTTTTCGAACATATGCTATTCTGCTGAAACATTTGTTGAAACCTAAATTTGAACTCTATGTATCGTTTTAAATAATCAGTATATTTTATACTTGTTTAACTGGTATGATGAATGGCACACGTTTGAATGAATACAATCTTGAAGATGATATCGTCATTATACTTTGGTTATTTATGTCGTTTGAATGATTACAATCTTGAAGATGGTATCCTCATTATAATTTTTTTTATTTATTTGTGTATTTATTTATAAAACAAAGTCTTGGGTAATAAAATACCGAATGGAAATCCTTGGGAAAGACACTTTACTCCCGTTTACTACTCCTTCGGATGAGAGTATAAGTCTGTTTCGCATGCATTCCATCATATTGAACTTTAAAGATCCTGACAATCATGTCCTAGACGGGTGAGTGCCGGTGACAAGAACACACCCAGCATGTACCTTGGGTAAAGCGCTTCACTTGGGGCTGCTGTATTTTTGAAAAATGAAAGTGCCCGAAATTCACCTTGGTGATAATAAAGTTGTTAAATTTGTTAAAAAAAAAAAAAGTTTAACAGATTGGAAACAAATTGAATTAACCAAACTCACTGTCCTCTTCTTCTCCTCCTCCTCGTCCTCTTCTTCCTCCTACACAACCTTTCTCCTCCTTCTACCCTCCCCTCCTCCCATCCCCCACTGCCACCGCCACTGCGATCATGCTCTTTGGCGTTGAGATATTTAGGTGCTTCATAAGTTATTAATTCATCCATACATTTATTACTTCGCAGGCACAAATACTAAGGAACTACAGTTTACCTTCAAGGCGGAAGACGACGTGAAAGTTCCTATGAAGCCTCTTTCGAAGGGACTACTTTCACATAACAACACGGACTTTTCCACCGTAGCACCTGTAATGGCGTTAGTATCTTTTTCCACAATGACGTAGATATGCTGCTTCTGAAAAATAAAGTTGTTGTTGTGGGTGTTGTTATTATTGTTATCGGTGATAATGATGATGATGATGATGATGATGATGACGATTGGTCAAAGAAGAAGATGATGATGATGATGATGATGATGATGATGATGATGATGATGATGATGATGATGATGATGATGATGATGATGATGATGATGATGATTGATGATGATGATGATGATGTTGCTGTTATTGTTGTAGGTGTTGTTGCTGCTGCTACTGAAGCTGTCGTCGTCGTATAAATCAATACTGTTCTTCGTATACATTAATTGGTCATTTAGGCGTTGTCGTTGTTGTCCATCATCATCATCATCATCATCATCATAATCATCACCATCACCATCATCATCATTATCATCGTCGTCGTCGTCATCATTATCATTATTATTATCATTATCATCATCATCATCAACATCATCATCATCATTGTAACTGTTACCATCATTAAACGTTGCCGCCTCGGAAGACGTCGTCATTAGCAGCCGTTTTATCATCAATAATTAATTTCAAGTCATGTCATAAACAAGTTAGTAATCGCAATGGTCAGTGTATCCATTTTCAAGTTATTTCATAACTAATCCAATTTCATGTTCTTTTATCGATATCTGTTTAGTTCACCGTATAACTGGTAAGCTCAATATCACTGGATTACAGCGAACAGCTGTCTTCAGGGTTAAAACAGTGAAACCAAACATTGCCATGATTCTCTGTAACTCCGCAGTTGACAATCATCAAACAAAACGGCCACAAAGTATTTTCCTATGGTGACTGAGAAATGGACACCGTCAAAACTTTGACCTTTCTTTGTGTATGTGTGTGTGTGAGTGTATGTGTGTGTGTGAGTGTATGTGTGTGTGTGACTGTGTGTGTGTGTGTGTGTGTGCGTGTGTGTGGGTGTGGGTGTGACACATTTATTGGACTCGGTTTTTTTTTTTTGTAAAAAAAATAAAAAAAATAAATAAAGGAGCAACACACCTTCGATAAATATTTGAATACCAAAAATATCAGAGAGTCTCAGCATCCATAACTATATGGATATAATAACATTAAAAAAAATAATAATAATAAATATAAACACTTAACCTAAAATTTCAAGAGACTATAAAACATACGCAGGGATGTCGTTTGGGTCGGATCTTCGGCTTTTAGCCGAAATTTTTATAAAAAAGCCGATAAACTGTCCGTCATGTCGGCTCGCCGAGCCGAAGTTTTCACGGGTGAATCGGCTCAATTTTGTCAATTTTTTGCGATATTCCTGTGCTGTACGCTTGCAGTTTAGGTGAGGATTCCATAATTACTAAGGTTAAACCCAGAAACTCTGACAGTATTGTGGTCTGTCAAGGGACAGTCTAAACTTTTTATTGTTTGTGTCTAAAATTTAAGAAAATAAAATTTCTTTTCAATGTTCTTATTCTACTCTTAAAATTATGTTTTATTACAAAGATATGCATCGACAGAACACCTTTAATATATGGAGGTGTAGGGTGCATGTTAACGTAGTGAATCTAGTCAAAAAACTTGTGAGACTGCTTTGGAAGAGAGAGCCGAAACTTTCTGTAAAAAGCCGAAAGTTTTACGGCTGTTTCGGCCAAATCGCCGAAGAAAAAATTTCCTAGCAACATCCCTGATACGTTTGCTCATGATATGCTTATTGATTCAGTTGTCTTCGTCATCTTCGTCTTCGTCTTTTACGTCTTGTTTGTTGTTGTCGATCTCCTTCTCCTTCCTCTTCTTCTTCTTCTTCTTCTTCTTCTTCTTCTTCTTCTTCTTCGTCTTCGTCTTCTTTTTCTTTCTTCATTTTTTCCTTCTTTCCCCTTTTCCTCCCTTATACTTCCTTCCATGCCATACTTTCTTTCCTTCTACTTCTCTTTCAAATTACCTTGGGAAAATCAACTATGACGTAGATGATGTAATGTTCGTTGCCGTTGATTTCGATAACGTATTTCCTGTTGACGTCATCTACTGCGATAATTTGCGAGAATCCGGACGATGGCAGTTCGACTTTAAACTGATGCTGCAGTTGTATCGGCTGTGATGGCTGCAAAGAAGGTAAAGCACAAGTGTCACACAAACATTCAAACTTAATACAAAAGCGATAACAATACTAGCCAGCTCAGTGTGTCCCCCCCCCACCCCTCCTCCTCCCCAGGGGATCCATAAATGAAACCGACCTATTTTAGCTCTCATAATTCTCTGTAGTTTGGTACTATTTATTTTCATAGTCCAGTATGCACCACCGGTAAGGAATAGGTCGAGACTTGTCAGGCTCAAACTAAATGTTGATAGTACCGAACTATCCTGAAAAATCCTCAAAGGGAGGCTACTCAGCCCCGTCAAACCTACATATTACGCAGGTTTGACGTAACGTACTTGGACCCCTCCCTACCTTTTCATTTCAGGACGGCGTCACACTGCGCAACGCAGAGGTGGATGCTAGATCAAGTTCCTCGGCCATTTCAAAAATGGTGTGTCATGGCAGACAAAGTCTTCTCATAACTTGGTCATCATTACAAATTTCCAGCGGATGATGCTCTGTCACAAAAAAAAAAAAAAAAAAAAAAAAAAAAAAAAAAACGCTCTTTCGACGCAGTGCACGCCTGTATTGATTCAATATCAGTAGTCCTACGTCGGCAGCCATATTGTTTTCGGCTGTAGTCCAAAACTCTGGCCTCTAGATCCTGGTCCCCCGTCAAAAATCTAGATCTATGTCCCCCTCCAGGTTTATGTCCCTTTGAAGGCTTTTCGATCAGGTCTACGTTCGCCCACGATCTTTATGCGTACGATATTGCTTATTTGTACACGTGCGTGCGAATCTGCTGGGGTGAGCGAATACAAGCAACATTTATTAGACACCAATTACTATTATGATCAGGAATATTATGTGGAGGAATTTATACCTTGGGGGGGACCCAGGCCGGCCGGACCTGGAACAAAGACCTGGACATGTGTGACTATAAACCTGGGGGAAGACTTGGGGGTGTGGGGAGGGTGGAATATAGCCCTGGGCTAATATAGACCTGGGGGAAATTGATATGGCCCCCTCTCCCCCCCCCCAACCTCTTCCCACCCCAATATTTCTTTCATCTTTAATCTAATTAACTAGTACCACATAAAATGAAACTCCATACTTCAGCAACATGCACTCACAAAGGTCGGCTTATTTAAAAATAAAATTTAAAATTTAAAAAAAAAACTACTCAATAACAGATTTACAACGGCATTAACTGCTGGTCCTAATGAATTTGATGCTGTCGGAATAACTTATATAATTTAAAATCTGTGGCTTTTATGATCTCATTTTGTATGATCTCATTGTGATTCAGGGTAACTAATATTAGAGAGAGAGAGAGAGAGAGAGAGAGAGAGAGAGAGAGAGAGAGAGAGAGAGAGAGAGAGAGAGAGAGAGAGAGAGAGAGAGAGAGAACAGATGCAGACAGAAAGACATGGTAATCAGTAAATATGTAGCCTACTACTCACCATGCTAGAACCGCTAACATCGCCCCTTTGATTTCCTGTATCACCTCCTCCTCCTCCTCCCTCGTCCCCTCCTCCTCTTGTTGCTACGGTTGCGGCGACGACGATAACGACGACGAGGAGGACAGCGACACCAACACCCACACCTACTTTGATGCAGCAGGTTTTGTTGTAGCTAGTCTTGATGGCGTCACCAAGCTGACGTATTCTTTCCATTATTTATTACGCCGTCAGCAGAGGAGGGTCATTCAAGGAAGCAGTGCTTTTGTTGTGGTGTTTGAGATATTTGTACACAAACACATGGTCACATATTGAACTAAGAAGCGTCTGTTGTTATTATTCAATGCAGTGATAATGATAGTGTGATTAAGTGTCAGCGACTGTTCAGCAAGTTCAAAACCATGGGTTGTTATACACCGATAGGATATAACGTAGTCATGAAGGCTATTAAGCACACATTAAGAAAAAACAATATATTGTTAAAAGAAGTCTGAGGTCTATGTCGAAGTAGCTGGGGGGGGGGGGGTAAGGAGGGAGGAAAGAAGGGGGTCTCTTATTCACGCTAAGATGGCTTTTTGCTTAGATCTATATATATATTCACACTTTTCTGCTATCCTATGCACCAACGGGAATCCCCTCAATGAAACATACTTCCGTTTTTTTTCTCCGCGTGTTTTAGTGAGTTATTTCCAAATATTCAAGAATAATAACATGTGTCACTGGCCACCTGTATCGTACCCTCACATAGTTTTATTTTTTTTGCTGCAGTTTATTATCCCTTTCTATCGCCAGTGGCGCGCCTAAACCCTACCTACCTAACATTATTTGTGAATTTTTGAAAAATATTCGGAAAAACATAACGCCCAGATGCTGTCTCGAACCCACACCTGTCAGGCGCCATTGGTTTCTGGCTTGTGGACAAGGCAAGTTAGTCCCGCCTTAGCCCACTTGGCCACAACGCTCGCCTAACATACACAGTTACTTCGTGTTTTGTGAAGGTTGCGACGGCGAAGCTATGGAAAACTACAACAGTCTTCAGGTCCTGTTTCACTTTCTGTCGATGATCGACGCACCTCCGAAGTCGCCACAAATACAAGCCTCTACGATTGTTTTTTGCATCCTTTCACTGAGCATGTACTTCCTCCACCGTTTTTATACTTATCCCACTCGTTTTCTGGCTCTAACAATCGTCGTTTTCGGCAATTTGCCATATTTAAAAGTCACGCATCAAGCTTTGATAAAAGCAAAACAAGCTAGACCGGAACTTGGTTTTATACTAACCTCGTTTTAATTTATAATGGCGATACCCACGAGTTTTTATGAGAGGTGCCGGAAAGTTGTGAATATTTACGAAGACTTTCAATACCATTATCTTTGATTTTCATACGTTTGTTTGTGTGTTTAAAGTGTGCCAAATTTGAATTTAAATGCCGTGTCCGAACGTTCAAAAGGTCGTCTACTATAAACAGTAAGTAGCTCCCCACCTTTAGATTACAGGTACAAGCGTACACAAACAATCTCAGCGAAGCGTAAACAACAAGCTCCACTGCGTTGCTGTGGAATAAATAACCAGGGCAAAACACTTTTGTACCTGTAGTCTGAAGTGACGCTCAATAACGGTATTAAGGGCCCCGTTGCTAGCGAAGCCCCCTGACGTTATCAGGGACCCAAATGAACTTTCAATCCGCTTACACTCCTATCGAAAAGCTTTCACCTCAATAATGTTGATTAACAAGCTCTTTTTCTATCCTATCCCGTAACTCAAAGGTCATTGGGGAACCACAGATGATCGTTTAACCAACGTAATCCATCGTTATCTGTTCTCAGCAATCCTCATGGCTTCGCTCATTCTCGAATGTTGTCCTCCCACCTCTTTTTCTGTCTCCCTCTTCTTCTGCCTCCTTGCACCGTGCCTTGCAGGATGGTCTTTGCAAGGCCTGATGCTATGGTGACGTGGCCATACCATAGGAGTTTCCGTTTCTTCACCACTGTGAGCATGTCATCATGTTGTCCAATGGCTTGTGTGATGGCCTGTCGGACTTCGTTGTTGGTGAATTGCTGGGTATAGGAAATGCCCAGAAGTCTTCTGTAGCACCTCATCTCCACGCATTGTATCCTTCGTTGTGGTGTAGATCTGCTGTGAGGGTCCATGTTTCGCAAGCGTGTAGGAAGATGAAGATGACAAGGGAGCGCAGCTCTTTTATGATCATATTATCTAGTGTACAAGTTTGACATTAATACTATAGACTCACTTTAACAACTGTGCTTAGATTTTTGTTTGCCGTCGACGTAGTTCGGATTTTCCTCTTCTTGATTTGAGCAGCTACAATCAGTAGGTCTACGCTGAATCATTCGCTGCTGCTTTCATTCTCATTATTCTCTCCTTTAGACCTCAGATCTGTTTATGCAGACTATCCATAACTACAAAATGTGTACTTCTAAAAAACGTACATTCCCTGTTGGGCCTGCAATGTTGAGAAAAATGGGTTCAAAGATTTCTACTTCTAAATTACATTTACTTACAATGGAAAAAAAACAACTTTCAAAATGAAGACATTTAACGCTAAATTTTGGGACATATCCTTCTAGTGTAAGTTAAAATAAGCATCAGAGAAGTAAATAATACACACACAAAACAACAACTAAACATGTACATTTGTCCACTTCTTCCTTGTAAAACCTTCTGGCTGGTTTGGTTTGCGAGCGGATTGTAAGCGATTTTGGAAAATCAGGTCACATTTAGGCTTATATTTATTCTTGTTTTCCCCCCTTTTGTCTTTGTATGCAATGCATAGGCCTATTTATGTTTATATCAAAATGTGCCTATTACACCAAACCTTGTTACAGGAAATGACTTTATAATCAAGCTGACTAACGAACACAGTCTCAAAACAGAAGAACCCAAAATCACAAACCACGTTGCAAAACGCTTGCTCCATAATCTTAGCATAGACTACCACCGCTAACACACACAGCATATTTCAAACATTTACAACGGACATACTAATCCAATCCAAAGTCAACCTGAATGCCTAACTTCTGTTTGTCAAAAACGTCAAATACAACTAACCAAACGTTGTGCACCCACTTTCAAAAACTGTTGTGTACCCAAAGCATGTGCGTAAGTCGTCGAATATTGGAGGAGCGAAAGTTTCGTACAAAAATCAACACTGCCGATGCTGTGTACACGATTATGTATGAAAGTCGGCAAATACTGGAGGACCGAAAGTTTCGCACTTGGTTTGAAAACTGTTGTTACGTTAAAAAAAAAATTTTTTAAAGGTAACATTAGTAAGAATGACACATCTCGCAAACTCTCCTCTGCCGCAGCAGCAAAGCACACAAACACACCGCAAGACAGTCATCCGCAACTACCCAAAAATGGACAAGAAAATAGACAGAAATGCCGAAAAATAAGGCTATAACGAATAGACGGTCGCTGCACAACTCTCTAAATTTACATAGAAATTGTGTTTAAACTCAAAATCAATCTCAGTACTATCATAGTATCAGTAAGCGCTTTTAGCATTTTTATGATCCGAACCTGTAAGAGCGCTATCAAAGCAACATTTTGTTAAATAGTCATTTTAAACGTTGAATATCTGGTTCTCGTTTATCGTTGTCAGTTTTAAGAATTACATCAATGTACAGCAGTTCATCTAATGTATAACTTTCCCAACGGAAGTGAACTAATGTGCACTGTTACAGCCCTAGTCACTCGTCAGATGTTCCAAGGAGTGGCGGAGCTGTTGGTGATTCTGAGTGTCAGAGATCAGATTCCGTAACTAAATTTCACCCGACGACAAATAACTGAGTTAAATTCAGTGTAATGTAAATTGTTCGTGGATAGCGCTCTTACCAGCACAAAAGAGTTGCTTAAGGCGTTAGCCAAAATAAAAATAAATCTCAAGTCGGCCAAGATACCAACTTATTGCTTCGAGGCCCTGTATAACACGCCATGGACCACAAAGCCATCCTCATAATATGAATGCTGTGTTTTTATTTGTTGGGTTTTGTGGGGTGTTTTTTTAGGAGGGGGGGGGGGGGGGTGTTTGTTTGTTTTGGTAGCTTGGTTTGGTTTGGTTTGGTTTGGCTTGATTAGTTTGTGATTTTGTTGTTGTTGTTTGTTAAGCCTGCCATTTGACTTTTTGATGTAAGGACTGGGTTATGTATATAGTGTCTAAGAACACGTGGGGGATATGCAGCGCTGTACAAAGTGTCATGCAGAAAGTGACAACTCTTGCTGTATTTGTTGTTGTTGTTTATTGTCCAGTCGCAAATTACAATCAAAACACATGTTGTTTTAGCATGTCCGACGAACAGCACTAATGACTGACCTGGCGGAAACATCCTGATACACTCTTCAAGATCGCCTCAGACTCAAAAATGCCTCGAACCAGGCTTGTGTCAGCCGCTCAGCGCTCTTTCTTATATTAAGCTCCGGTCAACTGGAATTCATCACTTCTTTCACTCCTTCAGAAACAATCTGTTTCATCTTTCAAAACTGCCCTCAAAATCCATTTGTTTCCCCAGTAGTGACTATCTTGATCTCACTTGCGCTGACCGGCTTGCACAGCGTCTACAGATCTAACACAGTGTGTTGCATGTGTGTATGTGTGTGTCTGTGTCTGTGTGGTGTGTAAGGGTGGGGTATTTCTTCCTCCGCCATAATTATGTATATTTTCCTGTTGGCTTTTATAGATAGATAGATAGATAGATAGATAGATAGATAGATAGATAGATAGATAGATAGATAGATAGATAGATAGATAGATAGATAGATAGATAGATAGATAGATAGATAGATAGATAGATAGATAGATAGATAGATAGATAGATAGATAGATAGATAGATAGATAGATAGATAGATAGATAGATAGATAGATAGATAGATAGATAGATAGATAGATAGATAGATAGATAGATAGATAGATAGATAGATAGATAGATAGATAGATAGATAGATAGATAGATAGATAGATAGATAGATAGATAGATAGATAGATAGATAGATAGATAGATAGATAGATAGATAGATAGATAGATAGATAGATAGATAGATAGATAGATAGATAGATAGATAGATAGATAGATAGATAGATAGATAGATAGATAGATAGATAGATAGATAGATAGATAGATAGATAGATAGATAGATAGATAGATAGATAGATAGATAGATAGATAGATAGATAGATAGATAGATAGATAGATAGATAGATAGATAGATAGATAGATAGATAGATAGATAGATAGATAGATAGATAGATAGATAGATAGATAGATAGATAGATAGATAGATAGATAGATAGATAGATAGATAGATAGATAGATAGATAGATAGATAGATAGATAGATAGATAGATAGATATGATTGGACATCCATTGTTTCATCATTTGTTTACGTATCATTTTCTATTTTATGTGTGAATGCGAGAGAATGCGTCTTGAATCACTCTTTTTTGTGTGAGATATGTGCGCTATATTATTATTATTATTATTATTATTATTATTATTATTATTATTATTATTATT
>CM072513.1:74406495-74486495 GCA_036898135.1 Oncomelania hupensis
CACACACCTACTTGTGTATATATATGCTCTATGAGTGTACTGAACCTGGGGTTATTCTTGTTGGTGTTGTTACTAATTGTTCAATATTACAAAATAGAATATTATTTGACCAGTGTTTTTTATTTTATTTATATAGATCAATGTTAAAATCATCCAATATTAAAAAATACTCTTTTGATTCTAATAACACATAATCATGGAATAGAAGTGATTATACTAGTTTATATGTTCAATTGGATGTCTGCATACAAATCCAATAATGGGAGCTGTATGTTTTGTCAATTTGAAGTCAAATAGATAAACACAGAGAGACATAGAAAGAGACAGTGTGTGCGTGTAGCCTGTGCTAACTAAATAACTAACTCACTCATTCATTCAATCACTCACTCACTCACACACACACCCTCTCACTCTACAAGCGGCATGTGTTAGGTAGTTAGTTAGTTAGTAAGTTAGTCATTGTTTATAGGGCCCATCGGACTACAAAGAGCCGAATCGGGACCACAACTTGGTTGAAAGGGGATTTACTGATCCGCATAAAAGATCCGTTGAAACAATCCTAATGGTTACACCAGCCGATCACTTTACAGTAAAGGTATCCCATGCAGGGGCGCTGAGGCCATACTCTAATTTATCGAACCCCCGTTTACAAAAACAAAATAGAATATAAACATCGTGATAAAATATTAACAAAACGCGTACATATAAAATAAATGCCTACATTGCTAAATAATAATACAATAGAAACATCTAGTGACTATTGGGCAGAAAGCGTCCAATATCCTCAAGCTGAACCAACAGACCCCATACACAAATGAGGTTTGGAAGAGTTCGAATCCTGACTTCAGCAAACTATTTTGTGATTGCTGGATAGTAGTGGCCAGCGCTTTGAGAAGCTCTCTGAGCTTGTAAGCGCGCTATATAAAAGTAATCTCTTTCTTTCTTTCTTTTTTTAAGAATAAAGAAATGTAGGTGACAGGTCTAGCGAAAAATAACATAGTATTGTAGATTGATATAACAGAGTAGGATGAGAAAGAACAAAAGAGAAAGACAGCGGCAGTGGGAATTTAAAGCACTAAATTTCCAGAAAGTGGGGATACTATTTATACAAAAACACCCGGCACTCCCACGGGGACAGAGAGAGAGAGAGAGAGAGAGAGAGAGAGAGAGAGAGAGAGAGAGAGAGAGAGAGAGAGAGAGAAAGAGAGAGAGAGATTGACAAACAATACAATACACTGACAGAATTAATACCTGACACTGACTGACTGAGCCAGTAAAAAATGAACAAGGCAATAAGACAAATATGTTATGACAGTATGGAATAAAACAGTGAACTTTGCCTAATTTCAGAAGCCCAATACCAGCCATCACAGCAGATCTACAACGAAGAATACAAAGCATGGAGATGAAGGGCTGCAGAAGACTTCTGGGCATTTCCTATACCCAGCACATCACCAACGACGAAGTCCGACAGACCATCACACAAGCCATTGGACAACAGTACGATGACATGCTCACAGTGGTAAAGAAACGGAAACTCCTATGGTATGGTCACGTCACCAGAGCATCGGGTCTTGCAAAGACCATCCTGCAAGTCACGGTGCAAGGAGGCAGAAGAAGAGAGAGACAGAAAAAGAGGTGGGAGAACAACATTCGAGAATGGACTGGCTTGACACTGAGCGAAGCCATGAGGGTTGCTGAGGACAGAGAAAATGGAGTACGCTGGTTAAAAGATCATCTGTGGTGCCCCAACGAGCTTCGAGTTACGGGATAGGATAAGATAGGATAGAATGTGTGTATATGTGTATGAGTGTGTGTGTGTGTGTGTGTGTGGGTGTGTGTGTGGGTGGGTGTGTGTTTGTGTGTGTGTGTGTTTATTTCCAAATTTACCTCTTAGAATCGAGAAGACCACCGGCGTTTCAGGAACATACAAATAGAAGCATTATTTGAGACTATGGCAACTCTTGCAAACAGTTTGTTAAAAATCACGTTAGTTGATGCCTTTCACAAGGTTGTTATTGTTTTTCTTTCTGCCCACTGAGCCGCGAGGATATGACAATACACCATAGAAACGCCATCCTTTTTGGGAGGTGGCAAAATAAAAGGAAGTAAATCAATACTTCAATATTTTAGCGGCAAGAGTTGTTGACCTTTGCAATAGTAGCACTGAATGCAAAGTGCCGTTGCGAACTAATAGCAAAACATTATGAATAAACCGTGTCGTATAGTTCCGTTGTAACAGAACATTATTATTTTACAACATCCGGCAAGGTTTTACGCCTGGTATGGATTCGAAAATACTTTGGCGCAAGTACGAAAAAGTGCCTTAAGACGATCGATGTCTACGTGATTTGTATCCATCCCTCCCTCCCCATCTCAATTCTGTAGACTTCTCAACCTAACTTATTAGCACTTACCAATCCTAAAATTAAATATTATTTTAGACCTACGAAGAGTTATGGCGACATCATTCGTGGTGAACATTCTTCACCTTCGAGGAGGAGCACCATTGTCGGACTTCACAAAAGATGCAGCTCTTCTTTCCACTACACCAGCGATAAACTGCATGCTTCACCTGTCCCTGTTTGTGTCTGTCCGTCTGTATGTCCGTCTGTCTGTCCCTCTGTGTGTGAGTTTCTGGATACTATTAAGCAGCATGTTATTTCGTTCATGAAGGAAGGATATATATCTATGCTTTCCTGGTCAAAGAGCGCTACGTACTATAAAAGTTGCACACAAAGCGGTTACAGCATGTCCATCCCTTGAAGACGACAATGATGTCCCATTGATTCCAGACAAAACACTATCTGCAGGATTGATTTTACAGAGAAGCATTTCCGCTTCATTCCAATTTATTTTATTTTACGTTTATTTTTATAGTTTGTGCCCTCGGGCGCTGCCGGTACGATCTTAGTTTTGTCGTTTTAAGTGTTGAAACTTGTCTTATTGTGCTTCAGCTTGTCGAATTTTCACAAAATTTGCTGTGCATGTGATTCACTATAAGAATATCTTGCAGTTAAACTTACATTAACAGCGGAACGCACGGGATTTATTTATTTAATAATAATAAAAAAATATTTATTATTATTATTATTATTATTATTATTATTATTATTATTATTATTATTATTATTATTATTATTATTATTATTATTATTATTATTACACACACACACACACACACGCACACACACACACAAACACACACAATTCTGGCGCAAACTGTAATGCTGAAGTAATACAAAATTCATCTATTTCAGTGCCACAATCGTGAAAACTCTGATGCTTACTATAAATATTTCCACATAACACGCGCTTTGTGATGTTTGATTATCCCCCCTACTTTCCCCTCTTCTTTCTTACGTTCTTTGCTTGACTACTAGGGGTCGGTATGTGTGATTTTTACACATGCGCTTTTATCTGGACACGCGAGCGCCTACGCCTGTGACGCGTCTCCCTTCTGTTTGGTATATCTATCTGCTATAAGCAGTATGTGACTGAGCTCCCTCACAATGCGCCATTTATTGCTACAGGCGCACACAAATGAAAACAATGTAGATTATCAAGTGTAACCACACACTGCCAGCATAAGCTTCAAGGTGTTTGCAGTGATTTTCGATGATTTTTCATTTTTAGAACACGCCCTTATTTCGACAAACTGATTGCGAGTTATTTAGCATGGGAACCAATGAAACGCGCTACTTTGATCACGTGATCTTGCAAAAAATGGCTAATAATAATTATTCCAAAACCGTCCCGCTAGGAACGTTAAGTTTGAAAAATACCGGTAAAGTAGGGTATGTCATGAATTGGCTAGTATTAACTCTGCTTGTTGACTATTTAGCATTGTGTAGCCTTTGTAACAGTAGAGAGTTAGTATAGTACACAGCAGCAATTAAATTACAGCACACTGCGAGCCTGAGCCACACACACAGCGCAGTGACGTCAGCACTTGAGTTTTGAATCTGAACATTTTACCCAATGATAGCTTAGGCAAAGCGGTTCGAGCCAGTTTGACTGTGTCAGAGCCTAACACAGCTTTGGTCAGTTGGGAGGAATACACCGAAGTGTTAACAGCTAGAAAGCTGGCAGAGAAATCTCTTCACACTTAGACCAGGAAGCAGGACTTAGAAGCATAGAATTCTCTCAAGTCACAACGGGCCTGAACTTGTCAGACAGGTAAATGAACACCCTTCTGTTTCATCGTGATATATTTATATTATTGTTGAAATTATGTTTGAAGAATTTGCTATGCATAAATGTGAATTATTAATCCGAATTTGCCGTACCACGTGGAAGAGCCGACCACGAGCCGAAACACGACCGGTTGCGCCGCCATGTTGTATACTGTACGGAACCACTGTTGTTTAACTTTTTGCAGACCAGTGGCTGTACCACTGAATGGTTATATTATTATTAATTCTGTATGTGTATAGTTAGACACGATTGATATTTATGTATGTATAGGAATTTAGAGTTGAGATTCCAGTGGAACCCGGAAGTAGCAGAATGTTCGTCGCTTATGTATAGAGATGTGGAGCTATCACTGAGGGCTACTTGGCTTTCAGTGAGACGCTCTGCACAAACCGATTATTCAGGGTTGTGCAGAATTTCGTCTCTTATATTACAGACGAGCAGGCGAGCTATCCCGAGCTATCCCGAGCTATCCTGTGTGCCCCACTCCACAGAAACGACTAGTTGGTTGAGGAACCTCTACCGCACAAGACGGAACGAGCGACCCGGTAAAACACCCTGTCAGACCCCACAGCGTGGCAAGGGAACCCAACTACACAACGACACAGGTGGACCAGAAGCTACCTCACAGAAGGACTTCGACCGCACCACCCGCCAGTTAAGTGTGTTATCCCAAGTGCACTTAAACTGATCTTAACAGGACCACAGTAGTCCAACTATTCAGAAACTGTAAAACGGACCACAGTAGTCCAAATCTACATGAAATATACTAGCAAGTGCCCGAGGAAGAAATAACAGCTGCATAGACTATCAGCGATCGAACTATTAGCATTGAAAGAGACTTTTAAAGTAGATTAGTACTTAGAGAATCTTGTATAGAGTAGAAGAAATAAATGTGTGATTTTAACTGTTATCAAGGGGCTGGACTACATATGATTCATAGCCGTGTGAAAGCTAGTGTGACAGTATTCTTTTACCATTTTTCTATCTATTTCTGTACCCCAACCTTAACACAGAACGAGCTAAACAAATAAATTTATTAAAGTAATTCATAGGGTGACGTACTAGCAGTTCCCACCGAATAAACGTGAGGGTCCATAATTCCATTGTGCAGAGCCCATAAACCCCACGTGACAGGGTAATACAAATGATACAGTCACAATAATGTTTATGGACTATAGTCTTTTTCTTTGAACTTAGCAAATGAAAAGCTATCATTAATGCAAAACTCTTTGTCGCTGCTTTTCCCACATTTTGACTTTCGGCGCAGCAAGGGTAACAACTCTAGTGCTTTTGTTTATGAGCAGTGACTGTGTGCATATTTATCAAAATTAAAATTTTTAGTGTGAATACTTGCAACTCCAAGCGCCAATCATCCCATTCAAATCATGACTCGCAAACACTCACTGCCATTGTGATTGCAATCAAACCGTTCGTCGTCAGACCTCCCCAACGACGCTCTCTGTGAGATCCCAGATTTCCTTGATTTGACCACAGTGTCATTACACCAGTTGGGCGCAGATAGGAGATACCATATAGCACAGCGGTAGACAACACATAGCCTTGCATTTGATAGAGAGCGCTAATTAAAGGGATACACTTTTACCCCATCGACATATTATTCTTTTAACATTCACCGTGAGTGTTGCCCCACTGATAAAATAGGATTACAAAAAAACTAGTAGTTATTTGTTAATTAATAAATTCCGTACTTTTTGTGACTATTAGTAGCAATAGCCGTAACCTATCCAATCCTATCCTATCCTATCCTGTCCCGTAACCCGAAGGTCGTAGGGGCACCACCGATGATCGTTTAACCAACATACTCCATCTTTCTCTGTCCTCAGCAGCCCTGATGGCTTCGCTCAGTGTCAAACCAGTCCATTCTCGAATGTTGTCCTCCCACCTCTTTTTCGGTCTCCCTCTTCTTCTACCTCCTTGCACTGTGCCTTGCAGAATAGTCTTTGAAAGGCCTGATGATCTGGTGACGTGGCCATACCATCGGAGTTTCCGTTTCTTCACCACTGTTAGCAGGTCATCGTGTTGTCCAATGGCTTGTGTGATGGTCTGTCGGACTTCGTCGTTGGTGATGTGTTGGGTATAGGAAATGCCCAGAAGTCTTCTGTAGCACCTCATCTCCATGCTTTGTATTCTTCGTTGGAGATCTGCTGTGAGGGTCCATGCTTCGCAAGCATATAGGAAGATGGAGATGACAAGGGAGCGAAGCAGTCTTACTTTGGAATGTAGACTGATGGTCCTGTCTTTCCAAATGGGCTTCAACCTTGTCAGGGCAGCAGTTGTTTGTGCGATCCTGGAGAGGACTTCCTGTCGGGACCCATTGTCTGATACAATGGCTCCTAAATATTTGAAGCTATGCACTGTGTTGAGGGATTGGCCTTGGACTTTGATGTCCGTGTTGATTCCATTGGTGTTGTTGGTCATCATTTTGGTCTTCTCTGCACTTATTTCCATTCCATAGGCTCTGGAGGTGGTGTCAAGCCTCTGTACCAGCTGTTCAAGTTCTTGTTCCTCTCCAGCCAATCCATCAATGTCATCTGCAACATTAGCCGTAACATTACATTAAATTACATGGTTATTGCTTTAGGTCCAGCGGACTCTTCCGAGCCAAATCAGGACCAGGAAGTGAAAGAAGACTCACCCGTGATCCGCATAAAAGATTTGCTGAAACAACCCTAGTGGTAACACTGAAGGCAATCTACCAGCCGGTCACTTTACAATAAAGACATCCCACGCAAGGGACGCTGAGGCGAAACTCTAATTTATCGAAGCTCCGTTTACAAAAACAAAATAGAATAAAAACAATATCAACAAAACACATACATATGAAATACCTGCAATGCTAAATAATAACATCATAGGAAGCCCCAGTGACCATTTGGCAGAAAGCGTCCAATATTCCCAAGCTGATCCAACAGACCTCATATAAAAATGAGGAGTATTGTCCCGGAAGAGTTTTCAAGGAAAGAGGTAGGTGACTGGTCTAGCGAAGAAGAAGATAATATAGTAGATTGATAGAACAGAGTAGGAACGAGAAAGAACAAAGGAGAAAGACAGCACCAGTGGGAATTTAAAGTACTAAAATTTCCAGAAAGTTGGGATACTATTTATACTGAAACCCCCGGCACCCCCACGGGGGAGGCAATAGCCGTTCTCTAGCCAGCTAACACCCTGGAGCTAAAAATAGCAGCTACCAAAGCCCGTATGAGACAGAACCCTTAAAAAGGAGCCAAATGGCGGTATGTCTGTCTGTCCGTCGGACGATCCGTCAATCGGACATCTGGAAGCCATATCTTAAGAACCACAGAACGGATTTGACCCAATTTCATAGGTTAGTGTCCTGCCTCCCGAGCCAATAGGCCTTATTCGGAAATGGGCGGTAACTTGTCTTTTTTGTTTTGTTTATAGTTACCTAGATTTATCCGGGCGGACATCTCGTCCCAGAACACTATGCAAGCTACCTCGGGTGGTGGTTGCAGGGCAGTGCAAGGCCGAACTAGCGGAGCTAGCCAGGATTGCACCTGAACTCAACCTTTCGGTTGATCCTGAAGGTTTGATGGAGGACAGAGCAGAAATTGTAGGCGAGAAACTGTGTTGTTCGAATCCTGACTTCAGCAAACTATTTTGTGATTGCTGGATATTACGGGCCAGCACCTTGAGAAGCTCTCTGAGCCTGTAAGTGCGCTATATAAGATAAATCTCTTTCTTTTTTTCTTTTTCTTTTGCCAAGATTGTCCGCCTAACGTTAGACAACTCTGCCCCCAATATGCGCGCAAGCCAGCTCAAGTTGTTTCCCCTCGTATTCCGAGCAAGGTCTAGCTCGTAAGGTTTTTCGTTTTAGGTTGACAAAATCAACCCTGCCCCTAACCCAATCACCAACGGCACGCTCTTGAGCTTCGTTGTTCACTCAGGAAAAAGGTTATGGGTATGGGCTATGGTATTCGATGTACCTCTAATCAGTGGAAATCGCTCCCTGGCAGACCCAAAATAGAAAATTTAGCGGTTGGTTTGAGCAACGAAAGCCCACTTTATCATTGTGTAATGTAATAACAATGCGAATGTTAGGGTAACCCCGTTTTCGAAAAAGTGAACAAAGCTTTGGAATTGTGGCTCTTTAAACAGCTTATTCCCAAACGCGTTTGAACTAACATGTTTTTATCTCTGCTCGGATCGAAACGGCACAGGCCTGTGACAGACGAAAGTTCCGCAGTTAGTAACATAGGCTTATAGTCTTTCGAAACGGGTTTAGAAATAAACTGTTCATGCGACGCATTCGTTTTTCACTTGCCCCGAGATGCCTAGGCAGAGCGCTCCGTAACTATATTTTGGCAGAAAGTCTTGGCTCTTGTCCGCAGAGAGCGCTACAGAGCGCTCTGTAGTAGTCTCGAAAGGTTGTTTGCGAAAAGAAAAAAATGGTGGCCAGAGGGGTGAGTTTCCAATTTGCGAATGGCGATGTGTTCAATGGTGAAATAACAAGAGAGGACATTTTGTCATTTTACAGTCTGGTAAGATTTGTGTACTTTTATTTGACGGAATAATTATGTTTATGTGCAATCGGTATGAAGTAACAAGATCTGGCAGATTGGGGAGTGGCTTTCACTATGGACCCAGTCGCTTGTCATCACTCTTCAAAAAAAAGGTAACCTTCAGGAGTGTGAAAATTATTGCATCATCAGCCATCCCAGCATGGTCCTCCTTCATAACAGCGTCATGGGAAACTGGTTCATAATAACAGTCGGCGTGCGTCAAGGATGCCTACTCTCTCCAACACTCTTCAGCATCTTCTTAGAGCGCATCATGTCAGATGCCCTTGAAGATCGCGAAGGCATAGTCAGCATATGGGGTAGAGCAATCTCCAGCCTTCGTTTTGCGGATGACATTGATGGATTGGCTGGAGAGGAACAAGAACTTGAACAGCTGGTACAGAGGCTTCACACTAACTCCAGAGTCTATGGAATGGAAATAAGTGCAGAGAAGACCAAAATGATGACCAACAACACCAATTGCATCAATACGGACATAAAAGGTTAAGGCCAATCCCTCAACATGGTTCATAGCTTAAAATATTTAGGAGCCATTGTATCAGACAATGGATCCTGACAAGAAGTCCTCTCCAGGATCGCACAAACAACGGCTGCCTAGGCAAGGTTGAAGCCCATTTGGAAAGACAAGACCACCAGTCTACATTCGAAGGTAAGGCTGCTGCGCTCCCTTGTCATCTCCATCTTCCTATACGCTTGCGAAACATGGACCCTCACATCAGATCAACAACGAAGAATACAAAGAATACAAATGAGGTGCTACAGAAGTCTTCTGGGCATTTCTTATACCCAGCACATCACCAACGACGAACCATCACACAAGCCATTGGACCACACGATGACCTGCTCACAGTGGTGAAAAAACGGAAACTCCGATGGTATGGCCACGTCACCAGATCATCAGGCCTTGCAAAGGCCATCCTGCAAGGCACAGTGCGAAGAGGTAGAAGAAGAGGGAGACAGAAAAAGAGGTGGGATGACAACATTCGAGAATTGACTTGGCTTGACACTGAGCGAAGCCATGAGGGTTGCTGAGGACAGGGAAAGATGGGGTACCTCCGAGTTACGGGATAGGTTAGGATAGGAATTATATTTATGTGCAGTCGGTATGAATGAGTATTTATATTTGATAGTATTTTAGCCGAGTGGAGTATTTGGCTCCCGCCTGTCGGCTACCACCTTGTGAACACGGTGCGACCTGAACGGTTATTTGGAACAGAGACATAAAAATATTTGCCCTGCAAGGTGGTGAAGCGTGTTGAAACCGGACTGCCGGCTACTAGTGCCACGACACTCCATATAAGTCACTGCCACTGACTTGCATAAAATGCCTGCCGACAATGCAGTCCTGCTTACCACCAAAAGCAGAAGATGAATGGTCAGGCGTGGAGAACATATGTCGAGTCGCCTTGTCCTGCATACCCCAATGGCTCATCAAAGGATTCTGCACAGCAGGAGCCACCCAAGGCTAGACTAACCAACAAATGGAAGGTAGACAACCTCTCTCCCAAGCGTGAACCAGTTGCCTCCCATTTCACCACAGTATTGTTGTGTCGTCAGTGCGAATGACAGGAGCTTTCGCTTTCAGCCAACTTCACTTTGATTGGCTGTTGTGCAGTCAACATGTGCTGCGCCATTTTAAAAGCGCTCGCTTATGGCAAAAGGTTGCCTAGAAGCAAAAATAGTTCGTGCGGAGCAATCGCAAACGTTTTGTAGCGCTTGTTTTTTCTAGACTGATTGATTGATTGATTGTTGCTTTAGGTCCAGCGGACTCTTCCGAGCCAAATCAGGACCGGACAACCCCCGATGCGCATAAAAGATCTGCTGAAACAACCCTAGTGGGAAAACTGAATGCCCTCCACCGGCCAGTCACTTTACAATAAAGACATCCCACGCAGGGGACGGCTGAGGCTTTACCCCAACTAATCGAACCCCCGGAACAAAAACAAAATAAAATACAAACATCGTTACAAATTATCAACAAAACACATACATATAAAATGCCTATATTGCTAAATAATAACATCATAGGAAGCCCTAGTGACCACCCGGCAGAAAGCGTCCAATACTCCCAAGCTGATCCAACAGACCTCATACACAAACAAGGAGTCTTGTCCAGGAAGAGTTTTCAAGAAAAAAGGTAGGTCATTGATCTAGCGAAGAAGAAGATAGTATAGCAGAGTGATAGGACAGAGCAGGAATGGGAAAGAGCAAATGAGGAAGACAGCGACAGTGGGAATTTAAAGCACTAAATTTCCAGAAAGTGGGGATACTATTTATACTGAAACCCCCGGCACTCCAACGGGGGTACTGTTTTTTTCTAGACAGCTCGGGGCTGTTGACTCCTTTCTAATTTTAACATGTGTGCAATGCTGTGTGACCGCTTTGCTATGGAGGATCCGCTATAGACGCCCAACTTGTGTAATGCCCCCTGTGGTGTGACCAAGTAAGCTTATGGTGCGTGGCGTCTTGCTTTGTTGTGTATGCGCTAATCGGATTTTTTTTTTAACTTCAATTATGTAGCTCAACAAACTCCATTCTAGGATCATACTCTCTCGTTTAAAAACAAAACAAAAAATAAAAAACAACCAAAAAAAATACACCAGCCTCATTTTATAAAAAAAACAAAAAAAAAACTATAATGTTGTCTTCACTAGATTCGTGTCAGATAGTAAGAATTCAACATTTTCATTGACACCAGGTCGTCTCGCTGTGATCAAAGGAATCCATTTACTCACCAGCCAATACTAAAAAATTGACGACCGTTTTGTCCCACTATCAGCGTGCTGTTGAGAGTCGTTACACAGTGTTTAATAACGAGAATGCCATGCATGAGGTTTACTGTGGACAAACAGGCTACGATGCGACGTGAAAGGAGAAAACATTGGGTCTGTAGAGCTTCATTGGGCAAAAGGACAATAAATTATAGTCATGCGACACCATAGCGTTCAGGCGACTACTGGTCACATTATTCTGACAACAGGGGATCTACGCATGAAAAAGGACTAAACGCATAGTTCCAAACTGTAAGCCCAGTCCGGTTCTATTGGTCGTAGTCCGGAATGCAGTAAAATGGCCTATGATTCTATGAAAAGTTCCGTTCTAAAGTACTGACTAAATAGACCCGAATGTAGTCCTCCTCCGATCGGGACTACCGGCTCGAGTTAGCGGAATAAAGCCGAACACAATATGGCTGCTTTGCGTCGAAATCGCATTTTTCACGCCAGAACAGCATCCACTGGAAAGTTTTAAATATGACCAAATTATAAGAAGGCATCACCTGCCACGACGCACCATTTTTAAAATGGCAAAGGCGGACGATGCTTACGTCGACCAAAGATAGTGGATGTAAAATTAATGTAAACAAACAACAAAATAGATAAATAAACCATTCAACTGATTATGTCTACCACAAAACAAAACATAAACAAAAAAACAAACAAAAAGAAATACATTGAAATAAAACTTACAAAAATTACAACTAAACAAAGCTATCAAAACAAAGGGGAGGGGCGTGTGGGAATGGAGGTTATTTCAAACATTGAAAAGACTACATAAAGAATTCCCTAACAACTCATATCAAAAGTCACAAAGAGTTGGTTTTTTTCATTCTATAGATGTTTTTGCAAACACCCTACCTGCACCCCCAAAGCACTTTTTTTTTTTCGTTTTAACAAACGGCCAGCAAGCTTGTTCATGAGATATCTATATATATGTTGTCTAGATGAATAATCAATAAAAATAGAGGTTTTAAAAGACAGAACGAAATAAAGTCACTGCTTTTATATAAATATAGTCGTATAAACCCAGCATAAACAATCGCATATTTATTTTTATTGCGCAAAGGCCACGCCGAAGTTACGACATATTACAAAGTACACACAAGGAATGCTGACCGCGAACACGTTTTCAAGGGCAAGTAACTCGTGCCGCGGGTACGCTTTCGCTAATATAAGAAGTGTGCCACTGTCCAATCTTGGTCATCCATTATCTTTGCGTCCACTCTCCAACATGGCGACGTAAACTTCGACCGTCTCTCTTACGCAGCGTGACCCCGTCCTGCTCTGAAAAAGTCCTGCGTAGTAGCTAGCTTGACGTGGCGGAGTAGCTTCCCTTTGTGGATTTTATAGGCTAGTTCGGTAATATCAACATTTAGTTTGATACTGAGAAGTCTCAAACTATTCCATCGTGGTGCATATCTAACTATGAAAACAAATATTACCGAACTACAGAGTTCCGAACTATGACATAGTTCCGAACTCAAATAGGCCGGTTTCATGCATAGATCCCCAGCAAACCAGTTGATGGTAAAGGGAAAATAATATGGTCACACGTTGGATAATCCGGGATTCGGACCAAGGTCTTTTCGGTTACTAGTAAGACGCTCTACCAGCTGAGCTACCCGATCCCTCATTTTATTGGGAAATGGTTCACACAAGAGAGAGATGAAGGACGGTGGAATTATTTATTAATTATACCGCTACGGGTCCCTGGAGGCGTTATGCTACAGCGGCAAAACACAGTCTGTACGGAGATTCAACCATTGGCTCAATTGGAACAGAGTGCTCTTCTGGCGTGAAGAGAGTGTCGTAACGACGATGACGTCACTGATGAAGGAAGATTTTTCTCACATGGGGTAAGTAAGTAAGTAAGTAGATTAACGTCCCCGGACACAATGCGTATAGGGGACTTGTACGTTAATACAATTGGCTTTCTACATATGGGGTAAACTTCTGTAATGGCTTTTTATACGGTGGTTTACTCTCCCTACCCAACCCCCAATCCCCAACGCCATACCAACCTCCCACCCTTTGTGTCGTCAACCGATCGTTCCGTCAAAACGGTAGGTGACAGGCTAAGTAGCCTTCGCAGGCAAAGACATCTTTTGATCGAGGTCTTAGGCTGCTTGAGTTCAGTTCTGAATTCTCCTAGCGCCCAGAGCAGCTCTTGAGCTGGAAAAGCGCTATGTTAGAACGGTTAAATAAACTAACTATATGAAATAAATAATGAACTAAATAAATAAACTATAATGACCACGAAAATTTGGAGCTATGTGGGCAACCATGAGAGTGCACAATATCAGCTCTAACATTATTGAAATCATCAAAAGCCTGTATGGTTGGTTGGTAGGTTGTTTAACGTCTTTTTTCTTCAAGATGATAACGACCATACATACAGATTCACGCATTTAAACAGACACATATAAACACATACATACACACAGGGACTAGTACTAACTCTCCTTCTTCTTCTTCTTCTTGATGTTGAGGGCCCACGATCAAGGCGTCGATCATTCTGGCTCCTATGGGTTGATGAGGGGGTTTGCGGTTTTACTATATTTTGTGTACTGTTGCAGACTGGTGCAGGTCTACCACAGCCTATAACAACTGTATAACTATAACTATACAACTATTTTCAAAAAGTATTTGCATAGTTCAATGCCATAGTTTGTAGCCACGTTGGTGTTTTCTGGCTGGTTGTATGGGGAGTGTTGGGGATGAGGGAAGGTGTTAGTGGAGAGTATCAGGAGCTGGAAGTTGGATGGGAGCAGGCTCTTGGCACAAACGTGCCAAGTGTATTAGCCTCTGCTACATCTTTTGGCAGATTGTTCCAGTCTCTGATGGTCCTTGGCAGGAAAGAACAGCCTCTATATTGTGTTCTTGTTGTGATGAGCCTAAACTGCTTGTCGTGACCTCGTCGCTGTCGAGAGGGGAGAGGGATGAGTTTTTGTTGAAGGCTGGGGCAGTGGGCTAGCCCATTGTTTATCTTAAACAGCATGGAGAGTCTGGCTAGTCGTCGTCTCTCTTCCAGTGTTGGCCAACCCAGCGTCTCCAGCATGTTGCTAACACTTGACGTGTTTCTGTAGCGGTTGAGAACAAAACGTGCTGCACGCCGCTGGACTGCCTCCAATCTGTCGATGTTCTTCTGGGTGTATGGGTCCCAGACGTTAGATGCGTATTCCAGGATTGGTTGTACAAAGGCTTTATAAGCCCTTTCCTTTACACTGGCATTACTAATCTTCAGGTTTCGTCTGAGGAACCCAAGGGTCTTGTTTGCTTTGTTGCATACATTGTCAATATGATCGTCCCATTTGATTTCTCTGTGAATTGTAACGCCTAAGTATTTAACTGAGGAAATTGGTTCCAGAACATGGCCGTGCAGTTGGTATGGGTGGTGTAGAGGGTTTCTGCTCCTGGTGACGGACAGAGTCTGGCACTTGGCAGGATGGAACTCCATGTCCCAGCTCTTCTCCCACTCAGCGAGGTGGAGGAGGTCCTGTTGTAGCCGGTCTTGGTCCAAGCTGTTGCAGATCGTCCTGTACACCGCCGTGTCATCAGCGAACAGTCTTGCCAGCGAGGACAGCTTCTCAGGCAGGTCATTGATGTACGCTAAGAACAAACAGGGACCCAGCACCGAGCCTTGAGGGACGCCGGATTTGACGCTGACGAAGGAGGAGCTTGCGCCATCCACCACCACTGCCTGGTACCGGTCGCTGAGGAAGCAAGAGATCCATGTTTTGGTTGTGCCCTTAATGCCGTAGCGCTGGAGCTTGTGTAACAGCAGGCTATGGTTGACACGGTCGAATGCCTTCGAGAAGTCCATCACAAGGACGTCAGTCTGCTTGCCGCCTTCCAGATTGGTCGTCAGGTCCTCCACAAACTCAAGGAGCTGGGTTTCACAGGATCTCTTGCCTCGGAATCCGTGTTGATTGTCGTTCAGTATGTTGTGGCTTTCGAAATGCTTCATAACTGCGCTGACGATAATGTGCTCCAACAGCTTACATACTACACTGGTGATGGATACCGGCCTATAGTTGGCAGGATCATACTGCTCTCCTTTCTTATAGATTGGTGTAACATGCGCTGTTTTCCAGTCTGTTGGAACGATGCCTGTGGACAGTGATGACTGGAAGAGGATCGTCAATGCAGGAGCAAGTTCTTTGGCTAATTCTTTGAGTACTCTTGGTTTGATGTTGTCAGGGCCTCTCTAACATAACAATAACAATGTCAGTTAAATAAAACGAGCGACTGGAGAATTGATTAAAGCATTTGCCAATCCCACACTTAATTCATTGCTACTGTCTTTAACTGTTGTTATAATATTTACTTCAAGGGGTAAAAGAGGATGAATATGAATACAATCAAATAATATGTTTTAGCGTTAAAGGTTCATCACAAATGCACTTTACATTTTTTACAATATTTGGTTTTAATTGAATTTAATCATATTCTGTTTGCCGTAGATGAAACTGATCTGGGAAATCCACGAAGATTTTTATAGTTTTGTATAGATCTGAAGTTTCTTTACACGATCATTTTCAATATTGTTTTGAATTTCTTTGGAAGACAGATTTAATTTAACTGATATGGAATTAATATTTAATGCACCTAATTTTGCAGCATGATCAGCCCAATCATTATATAAAAATCCAAAATGTGATGGAATCCAACAAAAGGTCACTTCAGTACCACTAATTATCAATCCATGAATAACGTTCTTAATAAAAAAATATTCTCTTTTCGTTCACAGTTAATATTAGATTTTAGAGCATCTAAAACCGACAGAGAATCTACGCATAGAACTATACTAAATATGTTCAGACATAAACTATAAATTTTGTTTAGAGCCATTAATATTACAATTAATTCCGCAGTAAAAATAGAATAACCTTTTCCTATATAAAACGATTCTGATGTTTTCAATCTGGTATAACAAAAGCAACTCCTGTTTCCCCTGTTTCTAAAACAGATCCGTCAGTGTATACTTTTAATTTTCCGGAATAATTATCTCTCTCATAAATGATTTCAAAATTCAACTGCAATAAGATTCGGATTTTGACTCTTTTTTTTATTACAATAATGTATGTTGTAATGTGCTGTTTCACGTTCCCATGGAAGTATTGGTGATAAAGTAAAGTATCAATATGTGTTATATCTAACTGGATAACATCTTTAGTATATGTTGCTATTGTTTGAAAAGAGTGCACCTTTGGGGCATGTTTTGGAAAATCTACAATCCGATCTAATATAAATCTCTTCATCTTTACTATTGTTTACAGCTTTAGCTCTACTTATCTATTTCGCTCAAGATAATCTCCCATATTTAACTAAGTTCATAATTCCTGCAAATTTATATACTTCTGTTGTTTTTGTATAAATAGACACTCCTAAAGCTAATTTCAATTGCTGAGGACAGCGAAAGATGGAGTACGCTGGCTAAACGATCATCTGTAGTGCCCCTACGACCTCCGAGTTACGGGATAGGATAGGATAGGATAGGATAAAGGTAATTCTATTGCCTTACTGTCTACGCTTTGTAACTTTTTGGGGTAACAATTTGGAGAAGAAAAATATGCTTCCTGTCCATATGTTAAATTTGATCTCACTAGGGCACTAGCTAAATGAACTAATGTTTTTTCATCTTGTCCCCAAGATTGTTTACTTATAATTTTCAATAAGTTATAACTTCTAACAGCCTTTTGTATCACATACTCTATGTGTCTTTTCCAATGTAACTTGCATGTTAAATATACTCCTAGAAATTTAACCTCTTTAACATATTTGAGTTCTTCATTTTCAATTACTAATTTTGGAAGTTGTCTTGGTTCCTGACCATTACTAAAAAGTACCACATTTGTTTTTTCTTTTGATAGTTCGAGACCATTTTGATTCACAAACTGAGTTATGTTGTTTATTTCTTTTTGATATAATTTTTCAATCTGTTTTATTTCAAAGAGGTTTTCTTTTTTAAATTGGCATTCATTCATATAGCTAGATCATCTGCATATTGAGCAAGCGTTCATCTATTACCTAAAAACTGTTGGCAAGTCACAAATTAATATATTAAATATAATTGGAGATATTATAGAACCTTGTGGAATTCCCATATCAGTTGCAAAACCAGAAGAATATGAGTTCTTCACCTTAACCTTTATAATTCTATTTGTCAAAACAGTACTAAAATGATTATATACACGGCTAGACAACCCAATTTGTTTTAATTTATACATCAGTCTAGCATGCTAAACTCGGCCGATCGGTCATATGCTTTTGTTACGTCAAAAAATGTTGCCAAAATACTTTTTCTCTGTGCAAATTGTCTTTTTATATGTGTGGTAATTTTAACAATATGATGTGTTGTGGATCTCCCTTTCTGAAACCCTGCCTGATTTACACGTATTCTATTTTGTTTAATACAATACTATGAAATCCTTTGTAATATAATTTTTTTTCCCATTATTTTACAAGTGTTAGATGTTAAAGAAATGGGTCTATAACTGGACGAAACTGCCCGAGGTTTCCCTGATTTTAATATAGGTATTACCAAAGAAGACTTCCAAGAGTCGGGCAAGCTGCCAGTTATCCAACATTTGTTAATAATAGTACGTAAAATAGTTATCCATTTATCAGGGAGAAGCATTAATAAATTATAGAATATTCCATCCAATCCTACAGCTGATCGTTTTCTTCCCAAGTCTAAAACAGCAATTTTAACTTCTTTAATTCCAATTTCTGAATTAATATATAAATTATTATTTTGTGGGGGCGCATTATATTTTTTAGTATTTTCTAATATTTCTCTTTCGTTTTTAATATGATGTGACAAATTATTAGAATTACTAGTTTTTGCAAAACTTTTACAAATTCTTCAGCTTTTTTTTTAGGAGTAGGGAAGTCATTATCTATTATTTTAAAGGGCAATGTGGGAGCTGAAATCTATTTTTCGCACAAAATTATCATATGCATAACTGATACCATCATTGGTCACTATTTCAGTATCATATTCCAGTAGTATACTTTGATACATTTCCCGGTTTTCACGACTATAACTATACTTTGGCACACAGTCTTCTTCAAGTTGCGTATCAACAATGTTATTAAGAATTATAATTATAGGAAGATGATCACTGCCGAGAGAATCAGTCTCAACATCCCATACGCAATCTACAACCAGATCTGGAGTAACAAAAGTCAGATCAATGTCTGAAGGACGATGTGTAGATACATCAGGAATGCGAGTTATCCTTCCATCATTAATCAAAATTAAGTCACAGTCAATAACATTTTCATTATAACAGTTACTATTTGTGTATGTATGTATGTATGTATGTATGTATGTATGTATGTATGTATGTATGCCTGAATGACAAGGTTAGCTACCACTAGTGCAGTCTTCCACAAAAGCGCCATCGGGAACTGGTTTAGAACAACAATCGGCGTGCGTCAACGATGCCTACTCTCTCCAACACTCTTCAACATCTTCCTAGAGCGCATCATGTCAGATGCCCTTGCAGATCACGCATATTTACAATATGGGGTAGAGCAGTCTCCAGCCTCCGTTTTGTGGATGGCATTGATGGATTGGCTAGAGAGGAACAAGAACTTGAACAGCTGGTACAGAGGCTTGGCACCACCTCCAGAGCCTATGAAATAAAAATAAGTGCATAAAAGACCACAATCATGACCAACAACACCAATTGCATCAACACGGACATCAAAGTTCAAGGCCAATCCCTCAACACAGTGCATAGCTTCAAATATTTATCAGTCATTGTATCAGACAATGGGTCCCGACAGGAAGTCCCCTTCAGGATCGCACAAACAACAGTAACTGCTGGCCTGACAAGGTTGAAGTCCATTTGGAAAGACAGGGCCATCCGTCTACACTTCAAGGTAAGGCTACTGCGCTCCCTTGTCATCTCCATCTTCCTATATGCTTGCGAAACATGGACCCTTCTACAACGAAGAATACAAAGCATGGAGATGAGGTGCTACAGAAGACTTCTGGGAATTTCCTATACCCAGCACATCACCAACGACGAAGTCCGACAGCCCATCACACAATCCATTGGACAAGTTGACATGCTCGCAATGGTAAAGACACGGAAACTCCGATAGTGTGGCCACGTCATCAGAACATCAGACCTTGCAAAGACCATCCTGCAAGGCACGGTGCAAGGAGGCAGAAAAAGAGGGAGACAGAAAAAGAGGTGGGAGGACAACACTCGAGAATGGACTGGCTGGACACTGAGCGAAGCCGTGAGGATTGCTGAGGACAGAGAAAGATGGAGTACGCTGGTTAAACATTACATTACATTACATGATTATTGCTTTCGGTCCAGCGGACTCTTCCGAGCCAAATCAGGACCGGACAACCCCTGATCCGCATAAAAGATCTGCTGAAACAACCCTAGTGGTAAAACTGAAAGCTCTCCACCAGCCAGTCACTTTACAATAAAGACATCCCACGCAGGGGACGCTGAGGCTGTACTCTAATTTATCGAACCCCCGTTTACAAAAACAAAATAAAATACAAACATCATTGTAAATTATCAACAAAACACATACATATAAAATGCCTACATTGCTAAATAATAACATCACAGGAAGCCCTAGTAACCACCTGGCAGAAAGCGTCCAATATTCCCAAGCTGATCCAACAGACCTCATATACAAATAAGGAGTCTTGTCCCGGAAGAGTTTTCAAGAAAAAAGGTAGGTGACTGGTCTAGCGAAGAAGAAGATAGTATAGCAGATTGATAGAACAGAGCAGGAATGAGAAAGAGCAAATGAGAACGACAGCGACAGTGGGAATTTAAAGCACTAAATTTCCAGAAAGTGGGGATACTATTTATACTGAAACCCCCGGCACCCCAACCGGGGTTCTGGTTAAACGATCATCTGTGGTGCCCCAACGATTTCGAGTTACGGGATAGGACAGGATAGGAGTTTGCACTGGTGATTGGTATAAGAAAACTAGCTACAGCCTGCATTAGTCTTCTAAGAGGCTGACAGCGGTTTTTTAAATTGTCAACAGACACCTTGGGGGTTGAGATATCATACAAATCAGTGGTTGGAAAGTAGTGTGTGTTGGGGGTGGGAGAGATAGGGTGGGTTGGTGGGAGGGGAATACTATCGATACTATTCTACACTTTGTACGATTTACGCTGTGAACGAGATCTAAACAATGCACTGTACTTCAGATCATTAGAGCATACTAGAGTGCCCTGTGATGTTTATTGCTTTGGGATCCATTTCATTGTCTTTCACAATACGGCCGGGCTACGCAAACAATATTGGCAAACAACACCACACGAGGGATGTTAAATAGTGCTATTGTCAGTCACCGTATCTACACTACGCTTGAAAGGTTTAAAATACAATGAAGTTCTATAGCGTTTCCGCGGGTTTGTTCTATGATTGTGCTATGTTACCATAGGCCTAGTACTAGTGCTATGCAATCGAGAGCTAGTACGATGCAATGTCCGATAGGACTCGTGTTTGCAAGTGGGATAGGCGTGCGACGTCGAACAGCACTGCTCCATCATTCACATGCACATCTTTTATCTTTCATTGCCTATGTGCCGCACGGCAGCAACAACTTCAATAACAAATCACCAACAACTATTACAACAACAATAACAACAACAACTACTACTACTACTACTACTACTACTACTACTACTACTACTACTACTACTACTACTACTACTACTAATATGACAATAACAACGATAAAAGTTCTTTTTGTTAAGAAGACGAAGACATGGCCAACCAACCAACCCGCCCAGTATCCATGACAACAATGTTAGCCCTTTACATAAAGAGGTGTTTGTGTTTATAACTACTTATAATCGGATTGATTACACAAATAACAAGCAGAATACACTTCCGAAAAAGTCAAGTTTGACACCCATATTACAAAATAATCTTGCGCGAGAAAGAGTCCTATGTTAAGTATACGGAGGAAAATATATTTCCATAGTTATGGGTAGGAGTTTCCTTAATAACCTTAAAATCAAACCCTGGCACTCTGTCTTTCACAGACGGCATTTGAGACTCTGAAAAGATGGCCGCTGATGTTTGAAAAAAACCTTGAGACAGAAGTGTTGTAAAAGAAACAATAAAAGAGAACAATGTTTCAGTGTTTTGTAGGCGGGCTGTTTTTAGCACTCAAGTGCTTCGTGAATCTTTTCAGTTTCTTCATCTTCTGTCCATTGGACCGCTGACTTAAGGAGCATCTTAGATTTACAACGCTTCACGAACAAGAATGATCATCCACAGCATTCATGGATAACTTCTGTAGGGAGTTATTCTAGACCGTTAGCCCATTTCGTCTGCTAAATTGATTAGTGTCATGTGCACAAGCACATTATGGCGCAGTCACCCTCTGCCGTGATTGGCCCTGTCCTCGGAAGTCCCGTAACGCGATCGACACTCAAGCCACACCACCAACCGTACCCTTCACAGCTTTTTAGTTTGGAGCCGGATGTGGGAGCAGTAACACAGGAGCATCCTTGTGTGTCACAGTCTTTCTCTGGCTTTGGCTGTATGTGTAACCCTACATAAGACTAGTAGTGGGGCCTCGCGTTAGTTGTAGATCTCATATTTTATATCAATTCACTTCAGTTATGAGATTTACCGTTATTTTACACATTGGTAACATTTGACAACGTTTAATGAACATTTTGAACATTTAACTCCATTTTACACAAATCAGCCAATTGGCGATTTAAAAATGACATTTCAGAGTCAAATTTCAGAGATTGTATTTACGAGAAACTGGAAAGTACAAACTGTTGCGTGTTGTTTCGTTTGTTCGTTCGTTCGTTCGTAGTGATCTGATCCTCAGTGGCACGATAGAGATTGTGAAAAGTAAAGGATTTGCAGTGGGGTTCCTCATTGTGGAGAGTGATGTGAGACAATTTACTGTTTACACTGGTCCTGATTTGGCTCTGAAGAGTCCGCTGGACCTAAAGCAATAATCATGTAATGTAATGTAACTGTTTACAAACCCTCAGTGATATTTCTTGTACAATGGTCTCGTTTTATTTACTTCTTCGCTTGTGGAAAATATATCTTCTTTGTTCATGCATATGGATAGTCTTAATGTTCGTTTTCTGCCCGACATAAAATAAAAGGGACGAAACCCAAGAGGAATAGCCACAGGCCTTGACAGCTTATAAGCAAAGACCGTTTTTAAACATGAAGTCCAAACCAACGCAATCTGTTGTTGAGACGTCTAGCCCTGAGCCACGCGTGATGCGGGTGGGGTGCCTCCTGTGGACGATCTTTCTGGTGGTGGAGACGCAAGTACTGATGGATCCCAGACAAGGCAATGACTTGTTAAAGGTCTACAACGTCAGCAATCGTCTTCAGTGTCAACGCCTGTGCTGGTATCGCAAACTGTGTACACGATTTTCATACTCCGACAAGGTGAGACTTTGTGACATTTCTGACTAGTCACATATTTTATTGTGAATTTGCTTTGTTCTAGAGTTTATAGGTAAAAAACCCAAACCCAAACCTATATATATATTAATTTATAGCTATGGTAAATATTGACCGAAAGTTTTTCGTCTGTATTAATTCTAATTTAAGTCAACGTGGTTTCGGACTTTTCATTGTTTTTCTATAGTTGCCAGTTGGTAGCTTGAGTGAGATCCTGTTTCGACCAGTGCCTTGAGCAGCTCTAGATCAGGTAAAAAGCTATATAAGAACACTTACAATGATAATGGCGTGAACATTGTTATGATTTTAGTGGTGAAAAATGAGCCATTGATAACTCCAGTTACCCTAAAATGGGACATTATCGTTAAGGTTTCCACTGACTATAACCGAACCCACGCCACTAGAGCATCAGGCCTTGCAAAAACCATCCTGCAAGGCACGGTGCAATGAGACAGAAGAAGAGGGAGACAGAAAAAGAGGTGGGAGGACAACATTCGAGAATGGACTGGTTTGACACTGAACGAAGCCATGAGGTTTGCTGAGAACAGAGAAAGATGGAGTATGCTGGTTAAACGATCGTCTGTAGTGCCCCAACGACCTTTGAGTTACGGGATAGGATAGGATAGGATATGAAGAATAACCGAACCCCAAAACACATCAATCACACCATGTACGTTCCTATTCTGTTTATTTGCGTGATGTCGCTGCAGGGATGATCTATGCAGTAAGATGACCATTGTGTTTTAGTTGGGAATTTAGAAGGGTAAATAGCTTGTGGGTTATAACAGAGTCTACCTGTCACTTGTCCTTTGTTCAAACAAGAGATGCCCACCAGTGAAGAAGAGGGAGGAATGGGAGGGGGAGCGCAGTGACAACAACATCATTGTGACGGTGGTTTCTATTGTTGCTGGGCTCTGCACAATGGAATGCTATTACCCACTCGTCTTTCGTCTGCGGGGATCGGCTAGTTAGATCGCCTTATGACTAATCTTAATACATTTATTTATTTGGTCCAGTCTGTGTGAGGATGTTGTTACAGAAATAGGGAGAAAGGTGTAAAAGATTCACTGACACACTAGCTCTTGCACGGCTATGAAACGTAGGTAGTCCAGCCACTTGTTAACAGTAAACATCACACATTTATTTCCTCTACTCTATACTTAATTATCTAAACACTATATTAACTTAAATGTCCAAAACGTAATTTATCTAGGATTAACTTAACAGTCCAAATTCACTTCGAGTAGTTCGCTCCTTGATGGGTCTATGCTGCTACTGTTCTCGATATTTGCTACTGTCTCATCATTGCGCTATTGTTCTTTTTGGCCTAATGTTCTTTTGCAGGAGAGTGGACTACTGCACAGTCCGTTCGTTCACTTTTTCTGTGTCAGTTAGCTGTATCGTTGAGGTGCGGTGCTGTTGTCTCCTCGTCTTGTTTGTTGACTATTGGGCTATCGGAGCTCAGTGCTCGATGCTCAAGTACAGGCCACGTGTCAGGGTTGACTCTCAATAGGGTCTATCTCCTGCCGCGCATCAAGCCTGCTCGTCTGCAAAACATAAGACGAGTTTCTGCAAAGCCTTGTTTACAAAAGGGGTGCAGAGCGTCTCACTGTTGGCAGAAACAGCTCTCAGTGAGATCATCTCCACTTATACAGATAAGAGACAAACAATCTTCTACGTCCGTGGTCCACTGGAATCTCCAACATACTTCCTACAATATATTTACATCATGGCTAAAATAAACACAGGGAGAAGTAATTAATAATATACACATTCTCCGGTACTCCGGAACGCAAACTTGTTTTTTCCAACCTAGTTCCAGTCATTCGCCCAAAAAGGCAATCACCGAAGTCGAACGAAGCTCTCCGATGTGTTACGAAATGATGCTTGCATGACTATGACTAGTTGACATTAAAAATGATCGCTGTTGCTTCTAATTCTGTTCGATTTACACAGATTAGCATTTCGCAACGGTATACTTTGTTATTATCGACCATATTTAATAGTTGCGTTCCTTGATTTGCAATTTGTTAGTTCTCAGCCGTAGGCTAATAATAGCAATCCCCATTTCCTGCCTAAAACCAAGTAGACACTGTTATACAGTATACATAGGCTTAATCTAGCCTACATTATATATTATAAGTCAGTCTTCGCGCAGCGAAGAAGCTCACTAGCTGAATATAATTATTAGACCTGTATTGTTTGTTTTATACGTAAATAAATGTATAAACTATATCTATTCTAATTATTCTATATTTAGGCCTATACTTTATAATATTTGAATCTTTAAATTTCCGGAGAAGGACGAGTAGGCTAAGGGAATTTTTTTTAAATAACTCGAGATCAGAGTTAAATTAATAGTTAGTTATTCATTGCTTACAGGGTCCAGCGTACTGCAAAGAGCCGAATCAGGAGCACAAAATCAAGACCACCACTTCGCTAGTAGTAGTAGTAGTAGTGGTGGTGGTAGTAGTAGTAGTAGTAGTAGTAGTAGTAGTAGTAGTAGTAGTAGTAGTAGTAGTAGTAGTAGTAGTAGTGGTGGTAGTAGTAGTAGTAGTATAGTTATTTAGTTAAATCTTTAATTTATTTATTTGTTTTGTTTGTTTATTATTATTATTATTATTATTATTATTATTATTATTATTATTATTATTATTATTATTATTATTATTATTATTATTATTTTGTTATTATTATTATTATTATTATTTGTTATTATTATTATTATTATTATTATTATTATTATTATTATTATTATTATTATTATTATTATTATTATTATTATTACTATTATTCTTACTTTTTAAAAAAAAGAACAAAATAGAATTGTGTTTGTTTTTGCTGAAGTTGGGTGTAATCCGAAATATTCAGATGGTGTTACTGGTTATTTTTTTCTTATAGATTTAGCAAAGTTTTCAGATGATTTATGGAAATTTCCGCCTGCCACGCAACATTTTTTTAATACGTGTTTCTCATTAAAATACATATCCTTGAAATACATATAACAAATTTACTGTATCAGTTAAAAAGAATAATATTAGTTAAATAAATAATTGCTTTGGTGCTTGCAATAAAAATGTCACTGTTTTTTGAGACCATTATAAACTTGCTTTGCCTTGTTGTGCTGAAGGGACATCAACGTATCCATAGCGCTTTGAAGTTTTGTCATGGTTTTATTGTTGATATAGATGTGAAATCGTTGTATGTGTGCATTATGTGTTATGTATTTACTTTTACTCTTTATTATTAATTGTATCAGTATATTAATCATCATAAAATAATAATACTAACTGCTTCAAATTGCGAATCTCGACTTCACTTAAAGCTTGAAGCTGTGCAGATCGAAATAGAATTAGATCTAGAAGCAACAGCGGCTACTTTTACGCACCGATGTTTCACCACAGGCTCTGAAGTCTTTCCTTTTGTCTTTGTAAACTCGTGGGCCTCCTACATACGTGCGTAGTATAGTATGTAATTGAGGCCTACGAAAGACAAGACTTCTCAGCCTGTGGTTTCACGTAGTCCTGCCAGCATTCGTTCGTAAAATATCGGATAGCTTGGCTCGACTCGGAGAGCTTCGTTCGACTTCGGTAATTACCTTTTTCGGCGAATGACTGGAACTAGGTTGGAAAAAACAAGTTCGCCTCCGGAACTGGTCTGCAATAATACAGATAGGAGAAACAACAGTTGGTCAGTGGGCGCTACCTCGTGGTCTCGAAAACCGGTCGCGGGTCAGCCACGTGATCAAGCATAGTTTTACTACCATTCACAAATATAAAATATGGCAAGACTTTACAAACATAATCCAATAATAATATCAATAAATCGTGGTGAGACAAAAGATTGATCATTTACCTTTTGGACAATGTCAGGCTATGCTATACTGTGATGAATGAATTTCACCCGTCACCTGCGTAGTCTTCTGAGAGAGATCTTTCAGAGCGTGCGTCCTTCTCGTGGGAGGTTTATACAAAGACTGACCTATCTTAACGCTGTGGTCAGCTTAAGCCCGCGAATATCCCAATATTCCTTGCGCTGGCGTGGGGGCTGCTGGATATAGGTCAGCTACTGGACTATGCTACGGCCTACCTTAGCGAAGATTTAGCCTACCTATGCTTAGAATAATCCTTTTGTAGTCTGCTAAGCAGAGACTTTAAGTTACAAAGGCCAAAGCAGGATGAATGTTTAAGGCGAGAAGCCTTAGTGCTGGGTTCAAACTCGCCTCACGTGACAATCATCATCAACAACAACAACATCAAACACAACAACAACATCCTCGTCATCATCACATCATCGTCATCATCATCAGAATCATCATCAACAACATCAACAACAACAACATCCTCGTCATCATCACATCATCATCATCATCATCATCAACATCAACAACAGCAACAATAACAACATCCTCGTCATCATCACATCATCATCAACAACAACAACAACAACATCATCATCAAGTCCTCGTAAGATACCAGACGAGACAAAGCTACTCAGATCGGACTTTTCCATCTTATCTGACTTTTCATGGCATTACAAATGCTAACTAACCAAACAGATTTAGTAATTACTTATATTAAACTGAATGTTAATTTATTAATTAACTGTTTTATTAGGCGGCCAATCCAGATGGTAACTGCGTGCTGCACGTGGGCCTAGGAACACAGACGACTGAGCCGTCCTTGGCTGCAGGATGGACACAAACCTGGGCAACTGAAGTCAGTATACTTACAGCAACACTATACGGTCTGTTGTGGACAATACCAACTATACATACAACTTAGAAGAGCAACAATTTGACAAGATGGATGTTCAAAAAATAATGGTGTAAATATAAGTAATAATATAATATAAAAAAAAGGTAAAGGTAAAGGTAGTCCCATAGCCTTGTGGCCGTAGGGGAGCGTGATGTTGGAGATCACACTTATCTTGGGCCAGCGTAATGAGGGTGATGCCCAACTCTCTCCCTCGCTGCTTTACCTTCCCCACCCTCAAGAGAGTAGGTACTCAATCACAGTTGAGTCAACTGGGGGCGTTGTTGTTTGTCGCTTCACACCTTAGCGGTCACCCATCCAAGTGCTAACCGCACCGGACGGTGCTTCACTTTCGACACAGTAGCGAGTGCTCCAACCACTGCACTATCCGACACCCACAATATCATATAATATAATATAATATAATATAATATAATATAATATAATATAATATAATATAATATAATATAATATATCGATTTCCACGAGTGTCTAATATTCTCATTGACTAAGAAGAGTGACTAAAACTGATATCGCAAGGTACATGTAAGTGACCAATCACAGATGACGATGTTTCTAGCAAGCTGTGAGATGTGTGTCATAAGAATACAGGACCTACTTTAACCCATTTATAATGTGGGGACAGGTAGCTCAGTTGGTAGAGCGGCTTACTAGTAACCGAAAGGTACTTGGTTCGAATCCCGGATTGGCCAACGTGTGACTATATTATTTTCCCCTTACCATCAACTGGTTCGCTGTTGTCAGAATAATGTGACCAGTAGTTGCCTATACGCATCGGTATCGTGTGACTATAATCCACAATAACGTTTTTAACCCATTTATGAATCGCAGTCTACTATGCCTTTTCTGCAAATGACTGAAAAACCAATACTGATGGATCGGTTTTAGAGACAGGGGAAGCTGGAGCAGGCTATGTAATTCCAGCTCTAAACTTGCAAAAATGTTTCTCTTTGAGTCTAAATACTTCTATTTTTGCATGTGAACTTATCGCAATCCTTATGGCAATAACTAAAATTTCAGATCTTTGCTTAAACGCATTTCAAGTTGTTGTATGTGTTGATTCGATGTCAGTTTTAGATGCTTTACAATCTTATGGTCATACTGAACGGCATGAAATTATTTTAGAAATTCAACATTTAGTCCACAATCTCATTATTAATGGTACAAAGGTAAGCTTCTGTTGGCTACCTTCACATTGTGGTTTTCTGTTTAATGATAGTGCGGACAAAGCAGCAAAGAAAGGAGCTAAAAATATCAATGCTCAGAGTATTCAACTCAAAAAATCCCCTAAGGAAAGTAAACGTATGATCGAAGAGAGGTCAACGAAACATGTTGTATTTAATACACTTTTTCCTGTAGACTGTAGACTTTCGAGAACATTTTTACTATGGCTAACAGAATAATGTTGAATGCCATAAAAACAAAGTATTGTCCAGATGTCCATTGTGTATGCAATGAGACTTTTTCATTATATCATTTACTTTTTGGTTGCCGTCATTTTCTGCCTCTAATAACTGTGCATCTGCATGACATAAAAACATTAGATGATATTAATTTTCATCAAAGTGCATTGTTAGCAAAACTTTTGATGGATTCCCCTGTGGCTAGATTTGTGTAAATAATTTTATTTTATTTATTTATTTATTTATTATTTTTTATTTTTTTTTCTAAATTATTATTATTTCCCCCCCCTCCCCTCCCCCCCTCTCCCCCTTCCCCCCCCCCCCCCCCCCGTCTTATCATTTTTGGTGCAAAAGACGTTAATGAAACAACCAACCAACCAACCAACTGAAAAACCAAACGGTCTTCTTGTATTTTCTAAGACGCGATAAAACAGCAAGGTTTTATTCCCAAACCGTCACATATACTACAGCAACAATTATCTCCAGGAAAGAAAGAGTCAAAAGAGTAAATGAGCCGAAACGAAACTAGATTTGTGTAAATAATTTTATTTTATTTATTTATTTTTTTTTTTTCTAAATTATTATTACCCCCTCCCCCCCTCCCCCTTCCCCCCTCCCCCCCTCCCCACCCCCCCCCCCCCCCCGTCTTATTATTTTTGGTGCAAAAGACGTTAATGAAACAACCAACCAACCAACCAACTGAAAAACCAAACGGTCTTCTTGTATTTTCTAAGACGCGATAAAACAGCAAGGTTTTATTCCCAAACCGTCACAAATACTACAGCAACAATTATCTCCAGGAAAGAAAGAGTCAAAAGAGTAAATGAGCCGAAACGAAACTGGCATTGCTTTTCATTGGCTGCCTAAGCTACAGTTGACCGAAGACTTAGTCTAGACCTACGTTTTGAGCGGAGCGTCGACGAATAAATGAATGAAACTGGCATTGTCTTTCAGTGGTCAAGTTTGGTTGAAGACACCTGCCCCGGGTTGCCCAGAATAAAAGCGCCACAAATCGCTTGCGATTGCTCCACGCGAACAATTTTTGCCATAAGCAAGTGCTTTTAAAATGGCGCAGGACATATTGACTGCACAACAGCCAATCAAAGTGAAGTTGGCTGAAAGTGAAAGTTACTATCAATCGCACTGACGACACAACAATACTATCAAATATAAATACTAATTCATACCGATTGCACATAAACATAATTATTCCATCAAATATCAAGTACACAAATCTTACCAGACTGTAAATGACAAAAAGTCCTCCCTTGCTATTTCACCGTTGAACACATCGCCATTCGCAAATCAAAAGCCCACCACTCTGGCCTGCCATCTTTTTCTCTTCACAAACAACCTTTCGAGGCCGCAACAGTGCGCTCTATATCGCTCTTCGCGGGATAGGGTTGAATTGCCTCCCAGACTTTCCGCCAAAATAGTCACGTAGTGTTATATAGCGCCGTGCCTATGGGCAACTCGGTGCAGTCATGTGTCACGTTCTCTTTTCTCTGTATATTTGTGTGAGCGGGTGAGCGTGTGGGTGCATGGGTGGGTAGGTGTGCGCATATGCGTTTATGTTTGCGTGCTGAATAAATGTGAAGGAAAGTTGTGGTTTTTGGACTGTTTTTGGTTGCGCATTTGGATGACATTATTGGAAAACAATGTTTGTTTGAGTGGTCGTTTACACACATGTCGTCAATATTGCCCGATCCCGATTATATTACATTACATGGTTATTGCTTTAGGTCCAGCGGACTCTTCCGAGCCAAATCAGGACCAGAAAAACGTTATCTTAAAATATTAGATTAGATTACATACTCGGCGCCCACAGGGTACAGCGGACCGCCAAGAGCCGAACCAGGCCCACAAAAAATCAAGCAAAATCAGACAAAACTGTAAGCATTTAAATATGATAAAAGATGTAACTAAAATCAGTCTTACCAACAAAATCCAACCAATAATACAAAACATGATATGATTTATATGCGATAAAACAAACCAACATCATGTAAAAGTTGAAACAGGTGTTGACCATTGCATACTTTAAAAATCTCTTTGAAAGGTATTGAACCAAAATATCTTTCTCTTTCATCAATCAGGTCAGCACATTCAGACATGAAATGGCGAACGGAAAAGGATTTGTCACATGCAAAGCACCATGGTAGTTCTTCTCCTTTTAAAAGGAAACTATGGGTGACATAAGTATGCCAATATGAATGCGAGACAAAACTGTTTCTTCTTTGCGGGTGGATGCAAAGTCAGGCAAAGAAGCAGACAAATCTGGAAGAATGTGAAATAATTTGTTATTGATTTGATTAAACCAATCAGTCTGCCACAGCCGTTTACAATAAGATCCAGTCATACAACGCAGGTCAGAGTAAGGAATAAACGGGAAATTTTCTGAAGGGAAATCGAGGTGCAGAGCTTCTTTAGCCGCTTTGTCCACTGCAATATTGCCGCGGATCCCCATGTGACCAGTTAACCACATAAAGATTATATTTTTACCCTCAGAAACAAGTTGTGTGTGGAGGTCATGGATCTCTGCCAGAAAAGGATGCGATATATTTCTCATGGAAAGAGCCTGAAGTGCTGACGGTGAATAAATTAGACATGATTAAAAACTAGGTTCTTTTAGATTGATAAACCTGTGTCAGAGCTAGATGAATTGCTTTGAGCTCAGCTGTATAAACATAACAAAAATCAGGTAGACGCTGTTGCAAAGGCTGGTCAATGTATTTCCCAGAGACCGACGCAGCAGCAACTGAGTCTCCTTTCTTTGACCCGTCTGAAAAAAACGTTTTTCATATCCTGGGTACATAGCACACTGTTCTAAATAAAGTTGGTTATAGACAGTTTCAGACGTATTGTTCTTGAGGAAAGCGGACAACTGCCAGTTAATGTTTGGATTACGTTATTTCCATGGAAGAGCTTCAGTCCGAAGGTCATCATTGTTGATGGAAACAACATCAATACCCGCTTTATTCAAATGATCCTGCATTCTGGTGCCAAACAGATGAATTTCGTTCGGCTTGGCCTCAAATTTCTGCATAAAATCTGGGTTGAGATAACAGTCATAAGCGGGATTCATAGTTTCATTTTTAATTTTAAATAGTTATTCAGTGATATTCTTATACGTCTCAGATCCAGCGGATGTTCATTAGCTTCCACGTAAAGGCTTTCACAAGGGGAGGTGCAAAAAGCGCCCAAAGCATTGCGTAGTGCCTGGTGTGCAACTGGATCTAACATTTTAAGATAAGACTTTCTAGCAGAACCATAAACAATGCATCCGTAGTCTAACTTTGATCTAATTAACGAACGGTATAACATCAATAAAGTTTTCTTGTCAGCTCCCCAGTCTGTACCACTGATAACCTTGAGCAAATTGCAGGCCTGTTGACATTTAGTTTTCAAATCTTTCAGATGAGGAAAGAAGGTTAACTTTTGATAAAAAAAATAACACCCAGAAATGTGACTTTTTGGACCGTCTTTATGGAGTTTTATTGAGTGTAATATTAGGATCTTTAATGATTCCTCGGTGCTTGGAAAAGTGAATACATTCAGTCTTTGCCTAAAAAAATTGGAAACCATTTTGTAATATGCAGTTTTCGATGGCATTGACACATAACTGTAGCTGACGTTCTGCAGATGCCAAGGTTTTACCCTAGCTACTTATGCAAAATCATCCACAAACAAAGAATTGTCAATTCTTCCTTTCAGTGAACGAACAATATTACTTATTTTAATATTAAACAGCAAGGGAGACAGGATACTACCCTGAGGCACCCCCATCTCCTGTTCCCTCATACCTGATAAAGATCCTCCAACTTTAACCTGAAAAATTCTGTCCGTTAGGAAATTGGATATAAACAGAGGTAAATGCCCCTTCAGTCCCATCTCTTGCAAATCTGAAAGGATGCCATATTTCCATGTAGTATCGTATGCTTTTTCCAATTCAAACATGATGGCAACGGCATGTTCACCTTGGACGAACGCGTTACGTATAAATGTTTCCAGTCGCAATAGGTGATCAACAGTACTTCTGCCACTTCGAATAACACACTGAGTTTTAGATAATATATTATTGATCTCGATATACCACAGTAAACGAGAATAAACCATTCTTTCCAGCGTTAAGGCTATTGGTCTGTAATTTGTTGGATTAGTATGGTCTTTGCCAGGTTTAGGTATGGGAACAATAATGGCCTTTCTCCAAGAGGGAGGAAAGGTGCCAGTGATCCAAATCTGATTGAAGATGTCCAGCATTGAGACCGTGAGTACCTTGTTAAATGTCGTAGAAATTGATAATGCACATCATCCGGTCCAACTGCTGAATCTGCACTTTTGTTAATGGCATCATTAAGCTCAACTAATGAGAACAAAATGTTGTAATCTTCAGAATTGTCAGAGGTAAAATTTAACCGTTGTTTTTCTTTACGTGTTTTAATAGTTTGAAAAGAAACCGAATAGTTTTCAGAAGAATAGTTTGCAGCAAAAGAAGAGGCCAAAAGATCAGCTACTAATTTTTTATCTCCGATTATGTCCCCCTGCACATTAAGACATGGGCTGACCTGTTTGTTACTTTTTATTTTTGAGTTTGCGGACCACTCTCCAATCTTTCGACAGTTTCGCTTTCGAATATAGTGTGAAGCAGAAACCTCTCCATGATTCTCTTCTCTTATGTTTGAAGACCTGTCGACATTGGGCTCGCAAACGTTGGTGGTTCTGTTTATTTTCAGAGCTTGGGTGTAAATACATGATTCTTAAAGCTTTTTTGCCGGCTTGCTGAAGTTTTTTTTACATTCATCGTCAAACCATGGTTTTTTAAGTGTATGAGACTTTGATGAAGTTTGTGGAATGGACTCCTTGGCACTGTTTATAACTATGTCAGTGTAGAGCTGTATTGTGTCTATGGCATGTGAAAATTCCTGTTTCTTATCACGTAACTGAGCCTCAGACAAGTTGGAAAACATACTCCAGTTAGCTTGTTTCAATTTCCATCTGCCATGAGTTTGCTCAAGGTTGTCTGAATCATGATTTAATAGAACTGGAAAATGATCGCTGCCATGAAGATCGTCTTAAACTGTCCATTTAAAGTCCAAAAGGAGGGAGGGATCACAGATCGATATATCAATGTGGGATAAAGAAGCAGTTCTCGAACAGGAAAAAGTTGGAGAACCCTCGTTCAGAGTTACCAGATTCAATGAGTCTAAAATGTCTTCAATTATTTTCCCCTGAGTATCGGTACGATCGCTGCCCCACAGGGGAGAGCGTCCGTTAAAATCTTCCAACAGAAAAGGAGTGGGTAACTGTCGGATCAAATTCTAAGGTCATTTTAATTTACATTTAGAGATGGCGTCAAATATATGGAACATACTGTAAGTGACTTGAAAAGGGATACTCTTGCTGCTACTGCTGGTAAACTTGTGTTAAGTGAAATTGGGTTAAATGGGACGTTTCTATGGATAAAGAGTGAAACGCCTCTGGAAGATATACAATTTAGTGACAAATACCCAGAACTATCTATAGATAGATTGTTTCTCTGATAAGACAGTCTCCTGAAAGGCCAACACCTCAGGTCGATGCTCCGTTAGCAGGCAGCATAACTCGCTCCTTTCCCGCGTATGTTCCATTGTAGGATAGCCATAAAAATTAAGTAAAAGAAAGCTAAATATTTCAGTCTCTGAGAGCACATTTATAATATATCTCTAAGTTTTCTGGTCCTCATCCGTATCCTCATGGTCCATCAACTCCCCGAAACGGTTCTCCGTCTCGAGAGGCTGAGGGTGCTTGGAAGAAAGAGGTCCGGCTTTTGATTTTTCTTCAAACCCCCGGATCCCAAACTGCCAACCGTCTTCCTCCTCTTCTCCCCAGCACTGGTTCCTGGATCTTCTTTTTCCCTCTCACCCTTTCCAATTTTGCTCTCCCCTCCCTTGGCACTCCCCTGTTGAGCCACCAAGATCTTGGCCGCCCCTGCGACCACCCGGTTGCTAAAACCTGCCGTCGATGACGCGGCGGCCTGAGGTATGGCCTTCTTCGCGGCAGGTGTGACGGCTTTAGACAAGGCCGTCTGCGTGTTGGGATTGACGGTTTTCGACGTGACTGTCTGCACGTTCCCCAGTGTGTCCGACGGGGCTGGAGAAACCCCCTGTGACCAAACGGCGTGAGCATTTTCTCAAGAGTGCCCGTCCTTTTGCACAACGCTTCCAAAATCTGAGTCATTTCATTCATAGAGATTTCTATTGCCGGATGTGCACTAGGTTCCGCAAGAGGTGTGGAACCCGCCACCGACGCACCGACCCCTCAGTAGCCCGCATCTTTTGGATCTCAAGCTCCAACTGCCACTGACGGCAATCTTTGGACCTGGAAGAATGCTGCCCCGAGCAATTTACACAGCATATGGAGTCTTTGCACTCATGTTCATGCTTGTCTTTGGCGCATTCTCTCCGAATTTCTTTGTTTTTACATGTCTTGCTACCGTGACCAAACCTTTGGCAGCGGTAGCAGCGTAACGGTGATGGTATGAAAGGTGTCACCTTCACCCTAAGGTATCCCACTTTGAGTGATTCCGGCAACTTGGCCATGGCAAAAGTCACAAAAAGAGTGTTTGTAGGGATTTGCTTGGGTCCTTTGGTGACAAATACCCTCTGTACTGCTGTGACCCCCTGGCTGGATATCTCGTCACGGATTTCTAATTCGGACATATCAATCAAGACCTGGCGTCGGATGACTCCTTTGGAGGAATTCAGCCGTTCATGCACTGAAACTTTGATCTTCTGTCAAAAAAGACGGTTAAATTACTCCTCAAAAGAGAATCCGATGCCCTTTTGGTTGAGCACTCCACCAGATAGGCCCCAGATCGAAGTTTCTTTACATCTTTGAAACCGACTGTAGAAATAAATTGAAAACCTTTATGAATAGCGAACGGGGAAAGCTTGCCCAGTGGCAAAACCGGATCCGCCCCCTCCACAACCAAAGCACGAGGCCAGGCCCCATCCACACCAAAGTCACAAGCTTTCTGTCTCGTTTCCAAGTCACAGTCTGTGCATAGCTGGGCACACGCCAAAAGACAGGACCCAACAAGCACCGCTCTGACAATGCTATGGCACTAACCCTTCATTGTCTCTGCTGTTGCCAATAGTATCCTTGTGCGTTAAACTTTGTGTTTTATTAATATTGGTTATACCCTCAGTGCAACAACCAATGTAACAGGGTGGAAGCAGAATCTAACGTCCCGTGTCAACTTCTTATCGATCTTTTCTCGCCATAATTTTTAATCCTAACACACAAAGACGTGAGAACTGTATTTTACTCTCTGTGCTTACAGTCAGACAATGGGTGCAGGACTCGACCCTGTGGCTTCATGGAGACTTGCTTCCCGGTCAGAGGTCAGCCCAATTTCTTCTGCGGATCCACTCCCATTGGTGTGTACTTTTTATACATTTGAACATTGACTTACATGTGTACAAACCTAGCGAGAGAGGTAATCTTGCTTTAATATTGACTAGAACGACACAAAACGATATGAAAACATACCACGCCACATCATGCAACATCACATCACACACCACTCCACAAAACGCAACAAAACACAACGCAACTCAACAACATGTTTTTGTATGGTTTTTCCTTGAAGTTTTCGGTAGGCTTACGCTCACGATAAATCCTCGTTAGCCTGAAGTTTTCGGTAGGCCTACGCTCACGATAAATCCTCGTTAACCTGAAGTTTTCGATAGGCTTACGCCCACGATAAATCCTCGTTAACCGGAAGTTTTCGGTAGGCTTACGCCGACGATAAATCCTCGTTAACCTAAAGTTTTCTGTGGGCGTACGCCCACGATAAATGCTAGATAACCTCTTGCAGTTAAAAGGCTCCCAAGTCGAAGGCTTTCTTTAGTTTGGGCGAAAATGGGTTTACCCCAACATTGGCATTGTTATTATTACATTACACAATGTTTGTTTCGTTGCTCAAGCCAACCGCTAAACTTGGATTTTCCATTTCTAGTCTGACAAGGAGTAATTTCTCCTGTTTTAACGGTACACCACTATGCTCTACGATCTACTAGATGAACTTTTTTTTAGCTAACGGTATCTAATAATTAATAGGCACAACACTACGGAATTTATTGATTTAAAAAAATCCTTTCGAAACATTGTCCCTTACGGCAGATCTACAAAGAATGGTACAGAGCATGGAGATGAGGTGCTACAGAAGACTTCTGGGCATTTCATATACCCAGCACATCACCAACAACTAAGTCCGACAGACCATCACACAAGCCATTGAACGACATGACATGCTCACAGTGGTGAAGAAACGGAAACTCCGATGGTGTGGCCACGTCAGCAGAGCATCGGGCCTTGCAAAAACCATCCTGTAAGGCACGGTGCAAGGAGGCGGAAGAAGAGGGAGACCGAAAAAGAGGTGGGAGGACAACATTCGAGAATGGACTGGTTTGACACTGAACGAAACCATGAGGGTTGCTGATGACAGAGAAAGATGGAGTATGCTGGTTAAACGATCATCTGTGGTGCCCCAACGACCTTTGAGTTACTGGGATAGGATAGGATAGATATGATCCTTTCGAAAGAGTTGTTTTTTTTTTGTTGCAAGTTAATTCTTTTCTCAATGGGGCAACATTCACTGTGAATATTAAACGGATCTATAGAGGGAGCGTGGTCAAAATGAGTCCTTTTAAGTTTAAAGGACAAATAGAGAGAAAAAGCCTTAAAACACGGAACTTATCATTCACCGCCTTACTTCAGAAAGTATCCCCACTTTCTGGAAATTTAGTGCTTTAAATTCCCACTTTCGCTGTCTTTCTCATTCCTGCTCTGTTCTATCAATCTGCTATACTATCTTCTTCTTCACTAGACCAGTAACCTACCTTTTTTATTGAAAACTCTTCCGGGACAAGACTCCTTATTTCAAGTCAAGTCAAGTCAATATATTCTTTATTCCATCAAAAAGGAAAATTTGTTTTGCCACTCACTGTATAAAAACACATTACATAGGCAAGATCATAACTAATTAATTATCAACAAAATAAACCTGTTTATTTTAAATTTATTTATATTTATATTTATTTATTTTATATTTATATTTATTTGTGTATGAGGTCTGTTGGATCAGCTTGGGAATATTGGACGCTTTCTGCAAGGTGGTCACTAGGGCTTCCTATGATGTTATTATTTAGCAATGTAGGCATTTTATATGTATGTTTTGTTGATAATGTATAATGATGTTTGTATTCTATTTTGTTTTTGTAAACGGGGGTTCTATAAATTAGAGTACAGCCTCAGCGTCCCCTGCGTGGGATGTCTTTATTGTAAAGTGACTGGCTGGTGGAGAGCTTTCAGTTTTACCACTAGGGTTGTTTCAGCAGATCTTTTATGCGGATTGGGGGTTGTCCGGTCCTGATTTGGCTCGGAAGAGTCCGCTGGACCTAAAGCAATAATCATGTAATGTAATGTAATTTCAGAAAGTGAACCAGGTTTTTATTCCCATTGTATTGCGTGGTGTTCTTAATTGAAGGCCATTTCATTATTTAGGCAGGTAAAAGCAGAATCTTTGTATTGTAAAACTAGGTGAAGATTTGTTTGTTTCTTTTCTTTTTTTTAAAATGTAACTTCTAATGATTTATTGTTCTATGTACTTGTATAATACATTCTGATTCGGGTCCTAATACATTCTAGCCTAAAATGATGGTTGTTTTTCAGTGTGTGATAAACCCGCCAACATCTCCGGGGTAGTTATGACCGGAAGTGGACGTAATGTTGGCGACAGCGTGACTTTGGACTGCGAGTTCACCAACTTCCGGTGGGTGCCAGCTGATGTCAGCAGAGACATAAGTTGCCTGGTGACGTCATCGTGGAGCAAACCTTTAGGGTTGTGCAGGCAGTTCTTTTTCGCTAACAACTGGGTGAGTCCTAACGGAAACTTATCTATCTATCTATCTATCTATCTATCTATCTATCTATCTATCTATCTATCTATCTATCTATCTATCTATCTATCTATCTATCTATCTATCTATCTATCTATCTGTCTGTCTGTCTGTCCCTCTATCTATCTCTGTCTATCTCTCTCTCTATCTATCTGTCTATCTATCTATCCATCCATCTATCTATCTATCTATCTATCTATCTATCTATCTATCTATCTATCTATCTATCTATCTATCTATCTATCTATCTATCTATCTATCTATCTATCTATCTATCTATCTATCTATCTATCTATCTATCTATCTATCTATCATCATTTTTATATAGCGCTTTTCATCTCAAGAGCTGCTCAAGGCGCTGGCCGATACAAGATCTAACTCCGGCCGCCCGAGGCGACCACCTGCAACCTTTGGGAGCATAATCTGACGCCCAGACGACTGGGCACAATCCTGGTATGGGGGAAAGGGACCTAGTGCGTGCTGGATGTATTTGTGTAGCCTGCACTCTAGGACATAAGCGTCAGGATCTTTAAAGTCCATGCGACGGAATGCGTGCGTGCACAGACTAGACCTCGGTTTATACTCTCATGTGAAGGAGTAGGGGCGTAGTGTCGCAGAGTAATGTTTTACTATTATTTTTTATTATTATTAATTTTAATTTATTTAATAATAATAATAATAATAATGATAATAATAATAATAATAATAATAATAATTATTATTATTATTATTATTATTATTATTATTATTATTATTATTATTATTATTATTATTATACATTATTATATTACTCCAGGTCGGCAGCGGGGTTTGAACCCGCTGCCTACCCCTTGGGGTCATGAGCAATCTTGCCACTGTAGATTGTTCTAACCTATAAAGGGAACAGTGAAAGCCCCAGTTGAAAACCTGTCTTGCCTTTGTAGGCATTACAGATTCACTGCGGCAACAGTACCCCCGTTGGAGTGCCGGGGATTTCAGTATAAATAGTATCCCCACTTTATGGAAATTTAGTGCTTTAAATTCCCACTGTTGCTATCTTCCTCATATACTCTTTCCCATTCCTGCTCTGTCCTATCACTCTGCTATACTATCTTCTTCTTCGCTAGATCAATGACCTACCTTTTTTCTTGAAAACTCTTCCTGGACAAGACTCCTTGTTTGTGTATGAGGTCTGTTGGATCAGCTTGGAAGTGTTGGACGCTTTCTGCTGGGTGGTCACTAGGGCTTCCTATGATGTTAGTATTTAGCAATATAGGCATTTTATATGTATATGTTTCGTTGATGATTTGTAATGATGGTTGTATTCTATTTTGTTTTTGTAACCGGGGGTTCGCATAGTTGAGGTAAACCCTCAGCCGTCCCCCGCGTGGGATGTCTTTATTGTAAAGTGACTGGCCAGTGGAGGGCGTTCAATTTTCCCACTAGGGTTGTTTCAGCAGATCTTTTATGCGGATCGGGGGTTGTCCGGTCCTGATTTGGCTCGGGGGAGTCCGCTGGACCTAAAGCAACAATAAATCAATAAACCCGCTACCTGTACAGGCTGCAATGTTCTCGCCTGACATTTGTGTACACTGCGTACCTCACTGCGCCAACTGCGCTCCTATCTATGTAGGCCTACCTTGTTTGTAGATTATAGTCACACGACACTTTCGCATATAGGTGACTACTGGACCGATTTATACTGACACCAGCGGGCCAGTTGTTGGTAAAGGGGAAAATAATATGATCACACGTTGACCAATCCGGGATTCGAACCAGCGACCTTTCGGTTACTAGCAAGACGCTCTTACCAACTGAGCTACCCGGCCCCTCTAGGCCTACCTATACTTCGGGTGAGAGTTTAAACTGAGGTCTAGTTTGTGCTCGCTCGCATTCCATCGCACAGACTTGAAAGATCCTGATGCCCATGTCCTAGATGGGCGAGTGCCGGTTACACCAATACACCCATCACGCACTAGGTCCCTTCTCCCCATCCCCACGTCAGTGGCTGTGCCTGCCCTAACTGCTGATGTTTCAACACATTCCTCTCGTATTTAGAAACCTTCACTGGTTTCCTCTTCAGGACCATATCCATCACACAGATATGGTTAGATGGCGTAGTGTGTGTAGTTTCATGTTGTCAGTGTCGACTGTGGGTGTGGTTTCAGCTTAAAAAATCCGACGTGCTCACGAATTTCCCGGTGCCAGGGATCAAGCAGGGGTGGGCAGCTTGCATCAACGCCACCTTCCTAGGCCCTGATGAGTAAGTGGTCTACATTTTGTTTTTCTTCTTTTGACGTTGGTGGTGATGTTGTAGTTGCTGTAGCTGATTTTTTGTTTTGAAAATATGGTGATCCTCACAATCAACTCACGCACCCCACCTCTCACCTCATTTAAACTCAGTTGACCTCGGGTACAGAAATTCATGTTATCGTTGATGATGATGATGATGATGATGATGATGATGATGATGATGATGATGATGATGATGATAATGATGATGATGATGATGATGATGATGATGATGATGATGATGATGATGATGATGATGATGATGATGATGATGATTTAAACTGACTGTTGGGAATATTTTTTTAATTCTATTTTGTTTGAGCCGCATTAACTGACTGACATGTGAACGACGACAGACTCACGATCTGTAGTGGTGTGTTGCACAGGTTTCAAATCAATTACGCGGACTCATCGTCACAGACTATGCTAGTCACTCGCTTCAGCAAATCCAACAAGGACGTCTCGTTGGTCAAAAAAATCTTCTGGAGGACGAGGAATGCTACTAGCCAAACTGTGGTCGGAACCTTTGATCTGATCAACGGACAGGCCTTTCTCCTGACGCTCAAGGACACGGGTACTTCGTTGTTGGTTAGTACTGCTGTTCCACGATAACTCAGTCGTTAGTTTGCTAGCCTGGCCTGCCAGGTCTGGGTTCCTCTGTCGAGGCTGACGGAAGATAGGTGTTGTTGGGATTTCTTTTCCACCCGCCCTCTCCCCCCTCACATGAATAGGCATTCGGTACAATTACTCACTCAGCAGAAAGTTCAAAACAAAAATGCCTATTCAGTTTGGTTTAAATCTCTATTGCACATCTAGGTCTAATCATTATTCAGCCTCACCATACTTCGGGGTAAGCCTAAATATGACCGCCCAAAGGTAAAATCTACCAAAACTTCACGTTGCCTCACTGCTTTGAAATTTCAGATTTTCCTTCAATATAGTTACAGTGTTCATGCAGTAATTATTCCTCGTGGTTGAATATATTATGTTCTTTGCCTCCAATAACAGCTACTAATAATAAAACTTCATATCCATAACGCGAAGTAAGGAGAAATCTTCAAAATTGCCAAGTATACGCGTAAACTTATTGTTACACTCGTTGTTGGCTTTTTAAAAAAAATCATTAGTTGATTCAGCCCCGATGCTTGAATCCTGAAAAATGTTGCGTATTATCGGTGATGGGGCAGATAACTATGCCCTAAGAAAATAAATAAGAGAATGAAGTCTCTTTCATCACCTGCTTTTTTCATACAAAAAAGATACGACTCTATTTTTCTTTATTTTTCAACATAACCAGATGATTCGATGGAACTTAATATGTATTCATTAATTTAACAAAAAGAACAAAAGATATTAACAATTCAGATGCTGCCTGTCAGCGAGATTTGTACATGTTTCGTTGGCAGGCAAGTATCGTCATTACTCAGCTGAAAATCAGTGAAGAATCAACGGTGAAGAGACTCTAGCTGAGGGGAGGTTTCGTTATCCACTAGCTTTCATCGTCCTACATTGACTGTCCACGTTACTGTTCATTATTCATTGGTTTTCACCGTTAAATCAACCGATGACCGTTCTACGCCCGACGTCATCTTTCATCGGTCTTCACCGTCGTCTGTTGACTGTTTGCATTCGCCGTCGTCCTTCATCGGTTTTCTCCGTCGTCCGCTCTCATTTATCCATCATCGTCTCTTCACCGTTGATTGACACCGGACAGTCAATGGAGGATGATGAACCCTAGTTGATAACTAGTTCTGTAACAGTCAGAAAGATTCGATTTACGTAGATAACGTTCGAACATTTCAGCGTGACGCAATTACAACCAAGCAGCGTAATATTCGTCATCACTGTCTTACGTCATACAACTTTCTTTAGGGTCCAAAAATTTCTCAGCTACCAGTAGATCTCTCTAGACGCTTCGATCAATAATAAACAAGCAATCCTAGAAATTTCTCCAATAATATCGACCAACGAAAATTATCAACATTATACCAAGCTTCCTCTAACAACAACGCTAAATCAAATCAAAGGTAACATTACATTACATTACATTACATTACATTACATTACATTACATGATTATTGCTTTAGGTCCAGCGGACTCTTCCGAGACAAATCAGGACCGGATAATCCCCGAGCCGCATAAAAGATCTGCTGAAACAACCCTGCTAGTAAAACTAAAGGCTCTCCACCAGCCAGTCACTTTACAATAAAGACATCCCACGCAGGGGACGCAGAGGCTATACTCTAATATATCGAACCCCCGGTTACAAAAACAAAATAGAATACAAACATCATTATAACTTATCAACAAAACACATACATATAAAATGCCTACATTGCTAAATAATAACATCATAGGAAGCCCTAGTGACCACCTGGCAGAAACCGTCCAATATTCCCAAGCTGATCCAACAGACCTCACACACAAATAAGGAGTCTTGTCCCGGAAGAGTTTTCAAGAAAAAAGGGTAGGTGACTGGTCTAGCGAAGAAGAAGATAGTATAGCAGATTGATAGAACAGAGCAGGAATGAGAAAGAACAAATGAGAAAGACAGCGACAGTGGGAATTTAAAGCACTAAATTTCCAGAAAGTTGGGATACTATTTATACTGAAACCCCCGGCACCCCAACGGGGTAGAATCAAAGGTAAATACACTCTGTTACTGCACATGCTTTGCAAAACAAAACGATCGGATCTATCGTGCGCGTCTCACACGTACTATCGCGCGCGTCTCGAACGTAACACTTATCTATTGTTCAAATGTCTGTTTCAGAACCGGTTTGAAGGCGTAAACAGCGTGGAGATCGTCTACAATACTCTGACACCCGACGTCAACATCACGTCATTCATCAGTTTAAAAATCATGAGTGACGTACTAGTCCACTCCGTCAGCTACCTAGGGCCCTGCTGAGTCACTAAATACCACTAGGTGATCGTCGTGGCCGCCGTCATCAGCAGTAGCAGTTGCTGCAGCGCCGTCAACACCATCATCATCATCACCATCATCATCATCATCATCATCATCATCATCATCATCATTATCATCATCACCATCATCATCATCGTCGTCGTCGTCGTCGACGTCATCGTTAGGGTGGTCGTCGTCAACTTCTTTTCATCCCTTTTTCTCAGTTTCGATGTTCACCATTGTATGAAATTTAGCTGTTGAAATGACAGTTGCTTGTGTTGGGCGTGCTTTCTGTGTGTTTGATAGCCCAGGTTGGGATCCAAATCAACATGTTGAAAAGCGTTCGCTCCACACTTGTTTATTTATTATTGTATCTAATTAATTGTTTAATTATCTATGTTATGATTTTTTTTTTTGGTATTTATATTCAAAGTGAAATATTATTTTGACTTTTTTTTAAATTTAATTTTGTTTGATTACTGCTTGTAATGTTACCAAGTAGTGTGCTGTGGTTTTAATGCATTTTAATTTCGTTCAATTTATTTACTTCTTTATATTTATGTATTTATGGGCGGTGTTTTGTGGTTGTTGTTTTGTGTATGTGTGTGTGGGTGTGTGGGTGTGTGTGTGTGTGTATGTGCGTGCGTGCGTGTGTGTGTGTGATTTTGAATTGTTATTATAATACATTGTGTCGACACTAACTTAAAGTGATCTTGGGGCTCATAAAGCCATATTATAAATAATAACACGTCTTGTTTGTGAGAAGAGCCAAATTAGGTCAGTAGTACAACGCTTGGCTGCCAGTCAAGTGGACTTAGATCCGAATTTCCGAACTTTCATGGTTCTCAAAGTATTTTCCTCACGGGACTCATTGTACTGACACTTTAGGCGGTATTTCACTTCCTTTCCAGCCCCTAACCCGCTTTTTTGGTGTCCACTGGCGGCAGGTTTAAAGAACTCGACCTTTCTAGAAAGGCTCAGTGGTCTTGGGCGTTTGACAATGCAAAAGGATGCAGCAAGTCGGTGTTCTTTTATTGGCTCGACTCCGATCCTTATTTTTACCGGCAAGCGCATTGAGTAGCTCTTTGAACCGGCAAGTGCGTCATATGAAATAGCAATAACCTTTTTGAATGGCGTTGTCGATCGACACGATGATAATAACGACGATGAAGTTGATGACACCTTCTACGACAGCAAGAGGTTACTACCCTGCCAATGAACAATCATTACTTTATTCGTCATCATCATCATCATCATCATCATCATCATCATCATCATCATCATCATCATCATCATCATCATTACTTTATTCGCACCCATTGCACCAAGGTAGGCTTACCAGCGCACTCAAGATACACCTCTAATCTTCGCTGCGTAGCGTGAACAGGATATATCGTAATATCGCCAAGATAATAACTTGAGTCCGCTATGAGCGGACGAGGCTACCTGCGAAATCACGGAAAAAGCGCAATTTCACTGTAAATATATACAGAATGTTGCTCTACAACATTCCGCTCTTTCCGTCTCAAAAACCCAATTGCCTTGTTGGATTCTTAAATTGCATGAAACCAAGTGAGGACACTATCCGGCGTCAACAAACGGTTCAAAAACTTTCTCAAACGGTTCGTAAAAGACAGTTGACCTAGAAACTAATACAGTTTGACCTAAATCGTCCCCTAGAGGAGACGAAACTTACATTTTTCTATTTTCATGAGTTCACTGCAGTGCAATTGCGCTTTTTCCGTGATTTCGCAAGTAGCCTCGTCCGCTCATAGCGGACTCAAGTTATTATCTTGGCGATATTACGATATATCCTGTTCACGCTACTCAGCGGTACTTTCAACTGTATCTTGAAAGCGCTGGTAGCCATCCGCATTACCTCTTATTCGTCATCATCATCATCATCATCATCATCATCATTACTTTATTTGTCATCATCATCATCATCATCATCATCATCATCATCATTACTTTATTCGTCATCATCATCATCATCATTACTTTATTCGTCATCATCATCATCATCAACATCATCATCATCAATTTTGTTGTTGTAACTTTATTATCGGAATGGCATGTACTGTGATAAATAAGTAAGCTTTTTATTGTTTACTATTTAATGTTTTTAAAAAGGTTTTATTTAGCGAAATCAAATAATATAGGCCTCACGCACTTGCATGGTGCACGTCTTATCTGTACATACACTTCGCGAGAATATGAATGGAGAGCAGTCTAGCCGTCTGCGTGTGCAAAAGCTGTAAGTGTATCAAGTGGGGCTTTGCTTGCCGAGTGAGCAAACGACGGATAGACTAAACAGAGTGAGAAAGAAAGACGGTCGAACATGCCGACAGCGGTTGCTATCACAGCCCAGCGTGCCGACATCACCCTGATGCTCAAGCAGCGCAATGGCTCTACTCCTTCGAGGCGTTCCATCGCACTGCCTTTAAAGATCCTGACGCCCGTGTCCTAAAAGCTTGAGTGCCTGATAACATTTAAAAACGCACCCAGACAACACTATGTCCAACCCGGTATTCTACTCTCGTCCTGAGCCATGGGTAGCGCAAACCTGCGGCTATAGCAAAAAAAAAGAAGCCGGAATATTGCATGTATGATAAAAAGAAAAAAACCAGTACAAAATATAGCCTACTATTTCTAAATAAATGTATTACACCTTCTTTTTTATGGAGGGGTGTGTGTGTGAGTGGGTTGGGAGAGAGATTTTATAGGCTTACATGCTCATCCGTAACGGCTTGCAAAGCATGTTTGGTTTGTATTACGTCATTTCACGTTAATAATATTTGATACATAAAATATACGGTGTGCATTGAAGTAAGAATACAACAAACTATAGTTAGGATAATAAGAAACTTAGAACCTCTTCATTCACGTTCTCGTTATTCAAGCTATGATTATAATATTAGTTATAGTAAGATATTAATTATAATATTAAGCTTTTGCAAAGTGTGTCTTAAACTGTGCCAGTTGTACCATAAAGTCCTCTTGTATACACTATAATTTTGCATTGCATCTTAGACTATTTGAATATTAGTATTTGGTAAATACACAATCCGAGTACAACTAAACAAAAGTTTTTAAAGTTCGATTATATTCTCTCTCTCTCTCTCTCTCTCTCTCTCTCTCTCTCTCAGACTCTCTCTCTCTCTCTCTCTCGTTCTCTTTCTCTCCTTCTTTCTTTCTTTCTTTCTCTCCCTCTCTCTCTCTTTCTTTCTCTCTCTCTCTTACTCTCCCTCCATTTGAAATAAATGTGTCTTTTATACCAAGGATTGAGGATTGATGCTTGGTATGAAAATTAAATTGATGCCAAATCTTGCATATAGACAGGTAGTTGTCCGTTCTGTAAGTAGGACAGGACACAAATGTATATTTTAAAAATAAAATAAAAGCACGCGAACGTGTCCCTGTGAGCGTAAAGTACCATCAGAATTACAATTACTACAGTCTGTTGTGGGTAACGTTTTGCATTTTCTAATTTCCGCCATCGTTGATACCCAGCAGAGCATATGAGTAATCTTACAGTAGCTGAGCTCAAGTTACAGATTGGCATTTCATCCAGAACACTCCGAGACTGACTGCTTTAAAAGCATTGCACTCTTATTGAGACACAGTGGGTGACTGAGTGAGTGAGTGATTGTGTGTGTGTGCGTGCGTGCATTAGAAATTCGTGATTACAGCTTGCCTGTGATATAGAATATAACCTACATATGTCCATTTTTCAAATTTTATAAGACCAGTGCGACTGCGATGCGCTTAAAGTTGAAACGGTATCTGCAAGATTTTTTAATTGAAGTGGATAATTGTGTGTGAGAGAGAGAGGGAGAGAGAGAGAGAGAGAGAGAGAGAGAGAGAGAGAGAGAGAGAGAGAGAGAGAGAGAGAGAGAGAGAGAGAGAGAGAGAGAGAGAGAGAGAAACTTAGTTGTTAATTCCTTTGTCTGCAGAGGATTTCAGGAAGAAGAAGACGTAGAAGAAGACGAGGAAGATGAAGAAGATAAAGAATACGAAAAAGATGACGAAGAAGACGAAAAGGAGAAGAAGAAGACGACGAAGAGGGAATAAAATAAAGAGGAAGAAGACGAGGACGAAAAAGAAGAAGAAGAAGACGCAGGAAAAGAGAACGCAGAAGAAGATGGATAACAGAGGCGGAGGAGGAGAGGACGAGGAGAAAAGGAGCCTGAGCAGATGAGGACGAGGAGGAGCAAAGAAGAGGCGGAAAAAAGAAAAAGGAAGCAGGAGAAAGGGAAGCGAGATCACAGGAAGAAGACGACATAGACTGATAAGGGACAAACGAGTTAACGCCATGTCAGACAATGTCATGAACTGGCTAGTCTTAACTCTGCTTGTTGACTATTTAGCCATGTGTAGTACTTGTAACTTTAGAAGTTAGACTATAACACAGCAGCAATTAAATTACACAGCAGACCACACACGGCGAGCGAGCCACCCACATCGCAGTGACTCAGCACTTGAGCTTTGAATCGGACCGTTTTAACCAATCAGAGCAGGCTCAGTGGGTAGAGCAGTTTTGAATGTGTCAAAACCTAAGACAGTTTGAATCAGTCGTGTGTGAGACGAGGTAGAGTCAACATCTCCACAGCTAGAGAAATCTCTACACTCATAGACCAGGAAGCAGGACTTTGAAATCTTAGAATTCTCTCAAGTCATCACGGGCCTGAACTTGTCAAACAGGTAAATGAACACCCTTCTGTTTCATCGTGATATATTTGTATTATTGTTGAAATTATGTTTGTGGAATTTGCTATGCATAAATGTGAATTATTACTCCGAATTTGCGTGACCACGTGGAAGAGCCGACCACGAGGCGAAACACGACCGGTTGCGCCGCCATGTTGTATCCCGTACGGAACCACTGTTGTTTAACTTATATGTATGTTTGCAGACCAGTGGCTGTACCACTGAATGTTTATAATATTATTAATTCTGTATGTGTATAGTTAGCCACGATTTATATTTATGTATGTATAGGAATTTAGAGTGAGATTCCAGTGGACCCCGGAAGTAGCAGAATGTTCGTCGCTTATGTATAGAGATGTGGAGCTATCACTGAGGGCTACTTGGCTTTCAGTGAGACGCTCTGCACAAACCGATTATTCAGGGTTGTGCAGAATTTCGTCTCTTATATTACAGACGAGCAGGCGAGCTATCCCGAGCTATCCTGTGCACCCCACTCCACAGAAACGACTAGTTGGCGGAGTATCCTCTACCGCACAAGACGGAAAGAGCTACCCGGAAAACTCCCTGTCAGACCCCACAGCGTGGCAAGGGAACCCAACTACACAACGACACAGGTGGACCAGAAGCTACCTCACAGAAGGACTTCGAACCCCCACTCATGAGTTAAGTGCATAACACGAAGGTGCACTTAAACTGATCATAACAGGACCACAGTAGTCCAACTCTTCAGAAACTGTAAAAACGGACCACAGTAGTCCAAATCTACATGAAATATTATAGCAAGTGCCCGAGGAAGATATAACAGCTGCCTAGACTATCAGCGATCGAACTATTAGCAGGGACTGAGACTTTTTAAGTTAGATTAGTACTTAGAGAATCTTGTATAGAGTAGAAGAAATAAATGTGTGATTTTAACTGTTATCAAGTGGCTGGACTACATATGATTCATAGCCGTGTGAAAGCTAGTGTGACAGTATTCTTTTACCATTTTTCTATCTATTTCTGTACCCCAACCTTAACACAGAACGAGCTAAACAAATAAATTTATTAAAGTAATTCATAGGGTGACTTACTAGCAGTTCCCACCGAATAAACGTGAGGGTCCATAATTCCATTGTGCAGAGCCCATAAACCCCACGTGACAGACAATAAGCGGACCAATGGGAACGTAACTCCTGTTATATATATATATATATATATATATATATATATATATATATATATATATATATATATATATATATATATATATATATATATTTATATATATATATATATATATATATATATATATATATATATATATATAGATAGATAGATAGATATAATACTTACATGCGCACTTTATTTTAATTTATTAGTTGGCAAATAATATCTGACTCCTAAATCAAAATAAGGTGCGCATGTAAGAATATCTGTTAACTACCACACCCACAAATTCACAGATTCTCACTAACACAGGTAAACACCGACACAAATATAAGTTCCACGCTCTCAATACTTTATATATCTAAACAATAATAATTTACACAAATCTTTCACCTCAGGTTACGAGTCCCCCAGCTGGCATTTTCATGTCCCGAGTCAAAATAATCCAGACTTCTGTGGCACCTCATCTCCATGCTTTGTATTCTTCGCTGTAGGTCTGCTATGAGGGTCCATGTTTCGTAAGCGTATAGGAAGATGGAGATGACAAGGGAGCGCAGCAGCCTTACCTTGGAGTGTAGACTGAATCCTGTCTTTCCAAATGGGCTTTAACCTTATCAGGGCAGCAGTTTTTTGTGCAATCCTGGAGAGGATTTCCTATCGGGACCCATTGTCTGATACAATGGCTCCTAAATATTTGAAGCTATGCACCGTGTTGAGGGATGGGCCTTGGCCTTTGATGTCCGTGTTGATGCCATTGATGTTGTTGGTCATCAATTTGGTCTTCTCTGCACTTATTTCCATTCCATAGGCTCTGGAGGTGGTGTCAAGCCCCTGTACCAGCTGTTTCTCTCCAGCCAATCCATCAATGTCATCCGCAAAAAGGAGGTTGGGGATTACTCTAACCCCTATGCTGACTGTGCCTTCATGATCTGCAAGGGCATCTGAAATGGTGTGCTCCAGAAAGATATTGAAGAGTGTTGGAGAGAGGAGAGAGCAGACATCCTTGAGGCACGACGATTGTTGTTCTAAACCAGTTTCCGATGGCAGTGTGGTGGAGAACTGCACTGGTAGCCTTGTAATACAGGCTTTGGGCTGATGTTGTACACTCTCATGGTTGCCCACAGTGCTGCATGCCAGACTCGTTCAAACGCTTTGTTAAAGTCTATACATATATTTTGTTTAGTAAAGAGGTTCGATGCTTGAACCACAGTTGAAGCTTTTCTTCTGAAAGGATTCCTCTGTTTGCCCTTTGTTGAAAGATATATAAAAGAAAAATATTGTAATGCGTGCTTTAAGGTTTATTAACCAAGTTTCTGCACGGTCAGCTGAGCTTTTATTTTTTTTATTAGTTTTTTTTATTTTTGCTCCATAATACTGGACTAGCACCGAATGCAGTGAACCATTTTCATGATTTAGGAATAGTCTACATTGTTTTAAAAGATGAACGTCGAACACAACAGCTGAAACAAGTATGCCTACGTGTAGCAGTTGGGAAATCTCGACAGAGATTGTATTGCTTTGGAGCGCCGCAAGATTACAATGTCACAATGGAAAGTGTATTGGAAGTTGGGAAGTCTCATATCGTTATCTTTCTTATCTATCTTTCTTTCCATGCTAAACTGATAAGGCCAGACATTTCTTCTATCATTGTGATTTTTTGGTTTGTTGATTTGAAGCAGGCAAGTCCATCCTATTATCAACTGACAGTGAACACTAACAGTTTTTCTTGAAATTCTAACCTTGTTGGCACAAAACGTGAGTTGTGTAAGTGCGTGTGAACAAAATTATGATTGTTTTATTGTAGGCCTAGGATTTGTTCTCAAGATGAAAGTCGCATTCGTTCAGCAGCATCAGTGAAATACTGTGTTCAAATATCCTGCATTAGAGGAAATCTATGCCTGCTTTGCTTGGACAAGTCTACTCCGTGAGAGAAATTATAACCTAGAATTCCAGCCTTACCCAAGACTTAGGCTAAATTCATCCCCAAACAAAGATCCTCCTGCTCCAATAGGCGTAATAATCGTCACGTGTTTTCCAATAAAATAATATCCTTATAGGTTTCAAAGCTTTTGTGAATGGCCATCATGCCAACATTGGTGATCTACGGTTGCTTGCTGCTGTCTGTCGCTGTTGTCACTGAGGGCTATCTCTCCTTCTGCGATCCCAAGCTGTGGGAGGGCCATGCATGGACCCTGCGCGTCGCACACACTTCAGATGGTCCTCAGATTGAAGAGGTACGTTGTCATCCATTAATTAGCCTGTATGTGTGTGCGAGTGTGTTGGAGTGGGGATGACAGGGTGGCTGGCTGAGTGGGCTTGGTGACGTGGGGATCTTATGCCAGTGTGGGTGGGTGTGCGTGTATGTGTGCAGGGATCAGTTTACTAGCGCGCCCTGCGCCATTGACGCATAAAAATTAAAAATGACCCATCTACAATTCTTGCCAGGGGCCGAATGGCGCTTCGATTTTTGGTACCAGTGCGCCACCACAATAACAGTGCAGTGGATTGGAGGCGACAAACGTGCTTTTGCTAAGGCAAGTTCAGCGATTGGCTATGAGGGCCCGGATGTTGATCTTTCAGCCAATAAGAAGTGTTGTATGATTCTTCCAAATCAGAATTTGCTATCGTCTGCGCGTATGTTGTGTCCGTGCAAGGAGGATTTTGTGTTTTTCTTTGTGCCGCTTTGAAAATGCCCCCCCTCCCCCCCAAAAAAAAAACAACAACAACAAAACAAACAAACAAACAAACAAAAACCCACCTAAACTTGAGGTAGGACAGTCTAGACTGTCGTTTGCTGCTGTTAAACTACAGTCTACCGCCGCTAATCCTACGCAAGATGATAGTGTGAGCCCCGAGTCAAGTCAAAATACTGATCCCTGTTCTGGTTAGTGTTTTGTTGGTAAACATGCTTCACAACACATGCACACTCACACTAATCTATGTTGTTTTAATTTCTGTAATTTCTCCAGGTTATCTTTTACATGTACGTAAATTACTGCTGAAATCATGGCCCATTGAAATTTGATCTGAGGGGCCCAATGGCCCATAGCTTTTTTGTGTCAGGCTGAACCCTGTGTGTGTGTGCGTGTGTGTGTGTATGAGTTATTGTTCTTGCTGTTTGTGATAGTTGCATCGATATTCTTGTTTATTTGGTATATTTATTGCGGTTGGCAAGCTGGTAGTATCAGGCAATTTTAATAAATTCATACAATTTAATCCGTTTTCAGAGAACGATACAGTCTGCCAATCTGTCATGTTCTTTCAATAATTTCCGTTGACTTTTTGGCCAGGATCTAGCTTTGTCTTTTAGACGACACCCCTCCTTCCCCAAAACCCCTCTCCAAGAACCAATCCTCTCTCTCTCTCTCTCTCTCTCTCTCTCTCTCTTAAGATCTGTATATTTATTTAAAAGATCTGTAAAAACAATTTCTTCTTCTTCTTCTTCTTCTTCTTCTTCTTCTTCTTCTTCTTCGTCTTCTTCTTCTTCTACTTCTCTATTTAATTGTGGCTGAGTGTGTATTTTTAAATTAAATTTATACTTTCATGTAACAGACCCTTGAGAAAGTGAGCGTGGACTCAATTGGACAAAGGCTTGCTTCCCTGGAGACAAAAACTGTGAATGGGGTACAAACGTCGACGGCTTTCAACCTCTACTATTTCTGAGCTAAGCAATGCTCGAAGAACTGTTTTTGCTTTTTGTAGTTAGTAGGCTACCACGTACTGTTAAATTCGAAGAAACCGGGGAAAATGCCCGACGTGTTTGCCGCCAGCTGATGCGGATGGTACCGCGAAAACTAAGGAATGCGCAGCAGAAGTACCTACGGTTCCAAAAAAATTTTTCCGTATTAAGGAAGAACTTCCATCATGCAGGTAAAGGATATGCGCACCCCTCAAAACAATGGATTAGTCGGTGACGTATACTCAGTAGATTGCCTTTTGTAGAGGATGCAATGACAACTGAGAACGTATGATAGGACCATGGAGTAGGGTAAAATAGATCAGGGTTATAAAAGAGCCCATGAAACTCACCCGATACAGTAACTTAAGTGGTGGTGTTTCACCCGTCCCCTATACGCTGATGTGTCCGGGGACGTTAATCTATTTTAACATAACATAACCCGATACACATCGGTCGAAGGCTACCAGAAGCACGCTGAAGTTGTTGCTCCCATGCTTCAGAGCACTGCTTTCTATACGCTTCAAGCTCTATAGTCACGGAAAAAGCGCAATTTCACTGCAGTGAACTCATGAAAATAGAAAAATGTAAGTTTCGTCTCCTCTAGGGGACGAATTGGGTCAAACTGTATTAGTTTCTAGGTCAACTGTCTTTTACGAACCGTTTGACAATGTTTTTGAACCGTTTGTTGACGCCGGATAGTGTCCTCACTTGGTTTCATGCAATTTAAGAATCCAACAAGGCAATTGGGTTTTTGAGACGGAAAGAGCGGAATGTTGTAGAGCAACATTCTGTATATATTTACAGTGAAATTGCGCTTTTTCAGTCACTATAGCGCTTGAAGCGTGTAGGAAGCAGTGCTCTGAAGCATGAAAGCATGCTTTATCGCCTTTTGAGGCGACAAGTAAAACATGCTTCTGGTAGCCTTCGACCCATGTGTACCGGGTGTGAAACTATAGAAGCCGGGATTCTTCTTCTTCTTCTTCTTCTTCTTCTTCTTCTTCTTATTATTATTATTATTATTATTATTATTATTATTATTATTATTATTATTATTATTATTATTATTATCGTTGCAGTTGTTGTTCCCGGAAGCCAATAATAAAAAACCCAAAAGATAGGTAGTCAGTAAAAAGTGAAATATAGATGAAGGTAGACTCTTCAAGAGTGAGAAGTGAAGTAAACGGAAGTTTCGAAAGATTAAAACTTTTCTATCTGTTTTTATGTGCGTGCAATTGTGTGTTTTATGATTGTTGGACTTGACGTCGTATTAGATCCGAGTTATTAGTAAAAAAAAAAGTAATCAAAATGAATAAATTATGGACTTGACTTTTTGTTTCTTTGTTTAAATGTTAGTGTCTTTAGATGGCAGTTGAGCTCTGTTCTGTGTTGTGTGTTCTATAGATTATGACTTTTCATGGCCCAGACCCCGTACAGATAGTAAATTACTTTAGTTAAACTCTCACAAAGTTAACGCCCTGTATAAAATAATAGAATAATCACATCCACAGCCCCTGTTACATTCTCACGTCGGCCGGTCGTGCTTAACACGTGTTCGGCTTTTCCACATGGTAAGGCAAATTCGGATTAACAATTCACATCTATGCATGGCAAATTCTACAAACATAATTTCAACAATAATATAAATATATCATGATGAAACAGAAGTATGTTCATTTACCTGTTTCACAAAGTCAGGCTCGTGGCTACTTGAGTGAATTCTAAGATTCTCAAGTCCTGCTTCCTGGTCTATTCAGTGGAGGTATTGCTCTACTCAGGTGTAGCTGTGTACCATGTGGCGTCTTACTCTCAACTGACCTAATACCTGGTTTGGACTGAATCAGCCAGAACTGGATCTAGCCGCTCAGCCTGAGTCCTGATTGGATAAAACGTTTCGATCCCACACACACAGTGCTGACGTCACTACACTGTTTGCGTCAAGCTCGCAGTGTGTGTACCTCTGTATACTGTAATCGTCTGCTGTGTAATACACTAACTTTCTAAGGTTACAAGGACTAAACAAGGCTAAATAGTAAATAGGCAGGGTAAAACTAGTCCTCTCGCGACAATACTTTAAACATGTTGCAGACGAAATCGAAGGCTGTATCAGCACGTATAGTTAGTTTGCAGTATGATAAATGCGCGGTGCAACAGCAGCAGTTGTACAACACTAGAATCTTCCTGTTCTATTTCGGGAACTTTATTTGTTGGAAAAGCTGTCTTTGAACATACCCAAACGAATATTTAGTATGGCTCCCTCACACAGGCCAGGAGGAAGACCTCACTACCCTCATCCACTAGTTTTGCCCACGCTATTGAAACGTCCTCAATACGATCTCTTGCGTCATGACCACGCGGTTATCACGATCTTGATACGTTCTTCCCTGCTAGCATCACGATGTATGACGACATCGCTGCCTTTGCACGAAGATTATCACCGTTGGTTTTACGTTTGTACTACGGTTTGATTGATTGATTGAGTAGATTAACGTCCCCGGACACATGGAGCGTATAGGAGACCTTCGATGTACTACGGTTTTACGTTTATACTACGGGTTTATTGCGAGAGTTTTGATTGGTTGACCAAGCCACACCCTTGTATTGGGCCTCATTACTTAGATGACGCCGTTGTCATTCCGATCCTATCGTGTGTCCACCACGCTGTCACTACGATCTCAAAACACCGCGACCCCACTATGTTCAAAACTTAGGCTACCTGCCAAGTTCGTGAAGCATCCCGATTGTCCACGTTCTCTCAAGATCTGTCACGATGTTACTGCGCTGGAAATCCGATGGAATAACGACACTGCCATGCTCAACCACGTTTTGGCTGATTTTTGTGATCGTAGGCAGTCTTCGTTCTATGCTATGTAATTTGCTGTGACCTGACAACAACAAGCGTATGCCCCAATCTATGGCGGCCTACTAGCGCCAAAACCTGATAATTACAATTATCATGTGATAATTACAAATATCATGGGATAGTTACAATTATCAAGAGATAATTACAATTATCATTGAAAATGACACAATATGTTCGTGTGATCATGTTTAATTTTTAGTTTTGGCTCTATCAATCCACCTGGAAATGCGCCAAAACTGAAAATTGTAATTATCACATAATAATTAAAATTATCACTTGATAATTATAATTTTCACGTGATCATGCTTAATTCTGGTAAGGCGGCGTACTAGCGTCAAAACCTGCAAAACTTACATGTATCAGTGATAATTGTAATTAACACGTGTTCTGTGTAATTCACAGAGATACCGGTAATTCACAGTGTTAAATACTAATTTTCAGTTTTGGCCACGCTTTACTAGGGCCAAAACCCTGGGAACAGTGCCGCTGCCGCGCATGCGCATCGCGCATCGGGCCGCGTATGCTCATCTTGATATTTATAATTTTCAGTGATAATTGTAATTATCGCTTGATAATTGTAATTATCGCTTGATAATTGTAATTATCTCTTGATAATTGTAATTGTCTCATGATATTAGTAATTATCAGGTTTTGGCGCTAGGAAAGCATGGCAGAAACTGATAATTATTAATTAACACTGCGGATTACCGGTATCTCTGTAAATGTTCAGAGATCGTTGTTGTATTGATGTCTTTGCCATTTATTTGATCAAAGAATGATTCTTCTTCAAGAAACAAAAACTTGATTTGGTACTGGTTTAAGATACATTGTCGATTCAACATTATGGATATGTTTGACAATGTACTTGATATAGGGCTGTGCCAGTCGGGGGGGGGTTAAGCACAGGGGGCCGCTATGGTAGCCGGACTGCCTCATCCAGAGGCCTGTCTAAGGTTAAAATTTTACAGCTAATAGATTTTTAAAAAAGAAGGTTATTTTATTGTAAATAAATACATTAGCCACACTTCAAATTGCTTGACAATATATCAACGACAATCAACCAATTGATACTGGATACTACTGGAAGAAGAAGAAGCTAAGATATAACCTTATGGATACTGTACACAATAAATGAATCAGTATTAAGAAGCTGATAATTTTTCACTCGCACACTGACTCGGTCACGTAGCCTATCCACGGACGTAATTTTTCACTCACACACTCATCTAGCCTACCCATGCATGAATCGGCTATATAACTCTTTTATGCTAGATTATGTTGACAGTTACACTCTTAAGAATCAGAACCTATTCCAGGAAAATGGCTTGAAGAACGATTAAAATATGTACAATTTTTGTATAAAACCACGTAAAATGAACACCACACTGAACACATTAACACACTAAACAGAAAGAAGATACTTACGAAACTAACGCTGCAAAAAAGTTTGATCTTTCTGCTAATTTGAGACAAGGGATCCTCCAGCTTGAGAAAACAAACTTAAATATTTGACATATGAAATACAGCCCGTTGCTAGAATTAAGTTGTACAAAGATGATATGCCTACCCTAATAAAATACAAGCATTATTGACAGGCAGCATATATTTGGAATCACACAATCATGACATGCAGAAGTTATCTGAAAGTAGTGAAGGGTCACATGACTTATTAATTGTTTTGTAACACAATTAAAACAAATAAATTAAACTTCTTACAGTACTAATGCAATAAAGGCTAGGGAGCGCGTTGGCTCAGCGGTAAAAGCAACGGCGTAACAATTGAAGCACTGAATAATATGTGATAATATATTGTACTTAGATAGTGTTTCCACATTTTATACTTGACTGACCAGAGTGGTCCACCCTTCCCCCAATCCCCTTCCTCCTCCTCTCCCACCCCACCCCCCCCCTCCCACCAAACAACAAAAAGAAACAACCCCCCCAAAAAAAACAAAAAACAAAACAACAACAACAAAAAAAACAACAACAACAAACAAACAAAAACAACGTAACCCTAATAAACAGGAAAGCGCCCCTATCCCTGCACTGCCGTTGATACCTAACATCCAGACGAGAAAGCATAAATTAAACTGGCATAGGCTAATAATGAAAGATGAAACAAAAGTGGAACTTTGTACTAAATGTCGTGGAATCAACCCACAAACTACAACATTTTGAAGGTGACAATTACATTAAAATACAAGACGTATAAATACAAAAAAAACTTGAATGCAGAAAGATGAAATCAGTAACAATAGCTGAAGTGTACATGTCACGGCCCCCGAGCGGGTTCCGTGACTTCAGCACATAAAGCGAGTGCAAAGGAATAAAACTCAAACAAAATAAACTAACACAAAATGCCAGAATACAATCACACTCTTTTATTCCACAATTAACAAGCAAACACAGGACAAATGGGAACTAACCCCCCTCAACCCCTATCAAGACCCCCATCCCAATACTAACTAACAATTACCTCCCCTTGTAACAACCCCCAAACAGAACTAAACAGCAACAGTTTCTTTACAAAATGTGTACAACAAAATCACAATTAATAAATCAATTCAAAATGTAAATCTTCAAATAATAAGTGATGGCGTTATAAATCTTTAATCTTAAACTACTATCTCGGTGAAGCTGTAGCACTGAAGCACTGTTCCAATGTTTTTGTCAAGTAGCTCAGAGAGCTAAACAGTCTCTTTCACAATAAGTGGATGATTCTCTAACTAAATGGATATGTTTTAGGTGTGGTGCAGTGCGAGTCTGTGTGTGCATGAATTAGATGTGAAAACCCCCTGAAATAGTGTTGCCTCGACACATAGGCAAAACTCGCAGCAGTGGCAGAGACCAAAAACTACTCTTCTCTGCTGTAGAGGCAACGGCACACCCCAGGCTGGCTAGAAATCAATCAGCGTCAACAACGGTAACCAAACGTCAACAGCATAAGAAGCAGCATAAGAAGTAACAGCATAGAAATAATAGCGTAGAAGTAACAGCCCAAACCTTTTAGGCCCCGGCTTGTGATACACCTTCTCCCCCAACACCACAACACAACACAGCACTGTCACAGTACACAAATGGTTAGTCTTTTGAGAGTCACTTTGTCTTGCTATTGCTGGTTATTTCACTTCCCAAATAACACTTATAACTGAGGATGAGGTCACCTTAGCTCTGTAACAGACACTAAGTCTTGGTGGGTGTTCAATCGAGAACAACACACACCTTAAGAACAAAACCCTACATTCGTTCACAAATGGCAGTTAATATTCTTCCTCTCGAATTCTAAACATCCTTATCCCGACGAGGGCATAAGACCTTGGGTGGCTATATAAACAATAAACACACCCTTCCAGCAGTACCCTACACTACAATGACCTCTGTCACAGGGTTGCTGCCTGGTTAGATTCGTCCTTCTCGCAAAAGCATCTCAAACCACTCTGCCCTACCAAAAACGCACCGGCCACAAGCAAATAGTCGAGCTCTCGTCAGTATGCTCATTCTTTATTACACATAGCCCTGTTCTGAATTTGGCCTACCCCTGTCTTCTTCGTTACGCACGGACTTTACGAAACTGCACCTTCATACGCAAAAAAGTAAATCGGTCACGCTACCCTATGTACACTACATACAAAGAAGTGTAACTTCGTAAAAAGTACAATTCTCCCTGCTATCTGAAAACTCGTGTCGTCACACAACCCCCCCCCCCCCCCCCCCAGTTCTTAACACCTTGAAGAACCTTAACTACGACGCGAATTTCCCTACCCTACTCTACTGAGCGTTTCTGCTGAGGAAATCTGCTGGAACGTTGTCCTTCCCAGAAATGTGCTCTACAGACATTGAGAAAGGTTGCAGCTGAAGTGCCCATCTCATCAGTCGGCTGTTGGTGTTCTTCACCTGCTGTAGGTACTGCAATGGCATGTGGTCAGTCTGTAGGTGTTACAATTACAAATCGAAGCATTTCATATAATATATATGTTACCGGCAATGTGTGAAATCCCAGTATTGTATAGAATGCCTAGGTAAAGTATAGAATGCATTGTATACTTTACCTAGGAATTCGATAGAATGCATTATGATTCTATAATAATAATAATAATAATAATAATAATAATAATAATAACTAGCATTTATAAAGCGCCTACCCTAAGGATCTAAGCCCTATACATGCACACTTTCTTACGCAAACACACATATATATATATATATATATATATATATATATATATATATATATATATATATATATATATATATATATATATATATATATATATATATATATATATATATATATATATATATATATATATACACTATACATATACTTTAATTATAAGACAAGTTACTCTTTCACACGTAAATACTACTGCTGTGTAAATCAATATGACAAAAACATACTAAATTACTACTTTACCCCCCACCCCTCCAAACCCCTTTTACCACTACAGATACTGCTGAAAGACTTTTGAGAAAAGATAAGTTTTAAGGTTGGAAATGAACAAATTCACAGGAGGTAGAATGTCTAACATGAAAGGGGAGAGAATTCCATAGGTGAGGGCCGTGGACAGCAAAAGAGCGGAAACCATGAGATTTTCTTTTGTAACGGCCCTGATGGAGAAAAGGACAGTCAGTGGATGAGCGAAGGGAACGAGGTGGAGTGTAAAGGGAGACAAAGTCAGATAGATAAGAAGGAGCAGAACCGATGACAATATTGTAGCAGATACAGGCAGTTTTATACTTAACACGTTACGCGACAGGAAGCCAGTGTAGCTTAACAAGGAGAAGTGTGGAGGGTTGGCGATGATTTACTTTAAAGATAAGACGGACAGCAGAGTTCTGAACTTTTTGAAGCAGAGAGAGGATAGAATCTGGACAGCCAATGAGAAGGGAATTGCAATAATCTAATCTAGATAGAATACAGGAAGTAACCAAGGTCTTTGTGGCGTCTTCTGATATAAATTTTCTAATTGAACTAACTCTCTTCAACTCAAAGTAGCAAACCCGACATACTCTAGTGATATGCTGTCTCATAGAGAGAGTAGAATCCATGATGAACCCCAGGTTTCTAGCTGAGTCAGAAAAATAAATATCACAAGAACCAACAATGATAGAGGTAGGCAGAGAAAGATCAGTGATGGAAGAGCAAGTGAAGAGAAGGGCCTCATTCTTGTCATCATTTAATTTAAGCATGTTTGCATTCATCCAGGTTTTTATGTCAGTGGTGCAATTCTGAAGTGTAACAGAGTGAATGTCAGCAGGCTTGCATGATTGCTGTAGTTGGGTGTCATCTGCAAATAATTGGTGGTTGACAGTATGCTGTTTTATGATTGTAGATAAGGGCGTGGTGTACTACATAATGAACAAGACAGGGCCTAAAATGGAACCCTGGGGCACACCATAGAGAAGCGGAGAAGGAACTGAAGAGGAATTATTGGCAGACAACTACTGAGTATGGTCTTGGAGATAGGAAGTGAACCACCGAAGAGCTACTGAACGAACACCAAAAACAGTCTCAAGACGAGAAAGGAGAATAGAATGATCGATAGTATCAAAAGCAGCAGTTATCAAGAAGAAGTAGAATAGAGAGTTTGTCCTCATCCAGAGCAGTGAGAATGTCATTGACAATACGAAGCAGAACAGTTTCGGTGCTTTGGCCCGCTCGATACGCAGACTGGAAAGGGTTGTGTAAATTGTTAGAGTCAAGGTGAGACAGTAGCTGATAGAGCACACCTTTCTCTAGAGTTTTTGATAGAAAGGGAGGGTTGGATACAGGTCAGAAGTTCTTTAACTCGTTTTTATCTAAGGAAGCTTTTTTTAGAAGAGGTTTCACTACAGCCGTTTTCAAATCTGCAGGTACAGAGCCGGAAGCGAGAGAGGTATTGATGATTTGAGTGATGACAGGAAGAAGTGTGTCAAGATTATCATACAATAGTCTTGTAGTTCTATAGGATCTAATTCACATGACTTGGGAGCGGTATTTCTAAGGATGTTGAGGACAAACTGTTCAGAAACAGGACAGAAAGAATCCAGGAAAGTGCAGAAAAATGACAAGAGACAGGCAGAGCAGCAGAATCAGAGGGAGGAAAACTGTTTCTGATATTCGAAATCTTGTCTGAAAAATAATAAAAGAATACAGTAGGAAGAGTGTGCGGATCATACATTAAATATACTTTATCTAGGCATTCTATAGAATATGATTCTATACTTTACCTAGGCATTCTATAGAATGCCGGATTTCACACATTGCTGGAAAATACATCAAAAGTCAAATAACACACCGGAGTTGCTCAATAGTCCGGCACTGCACACTCACTAACAGAAGGTGTGCGTCTTGGTAGTTCAGTGGGTAGATTACCGTCCCCGGACACAGGTGCCTATAGCCTTAGGGGTGCGTCTTGGCCACGACTTCGACCCTCGGTGTATCTCCATCGTAGTAGTTCTGATTCTTTTCTATCCGTCACCATTTCCTTTGTCAATGGGCCACGATGGCGTCTGCATTGTGGCAAGTGCCCAGAGTAGATCTTTGGAGACGTGCGCTATATAAATAGGCCTACTCATCAGGTACCATTTTAGATTCTACACTTGGATTTAGAATCCCGCCGCAGGTTGTGGGTGGCGGGTAGGTCACGTGACAGGAGCTAGCCTAAAGGCAGATTTAGAAATTTGCGTACCAGGTAATGTTCGCGGATGGCGTCTTTCTTCGTACATTCTCTCGTCTTTGCCGACATAGTACGCTGACATGCGTACGATGCCCTCAGAGCTGATCATGAGGTACCAATGAAAGGCGTTGGTCTGCATGGCGTACGCGTCTGGAACACTAGTTTTCTTGTCGCTTACGTGGTTCATGGCTTGAGCGTAGATGATGTACTCATTCTCGTCGATTCTCAAGTTGTCTGGCTCGGTGAGAAAGTCGCCTCCCTTGTCGTCCAACTGAAAGCATCGAAACAATAACATTAGGAGCCAGGATAAACCACAAGCTGATTGCGGGTCCTCAATTGAATCCACCCTCCGGCCAACCCCTCTCACCCCCCTCCACGATTCTCCCCTTCTCCACTCTCCCCGCCCCCCCCCCTGCTATTAATACTAATAATTATGATATCTGAAGTTACATGTATGTTTCTAAAGCAGCAACAGTGAGCACTGATGATTTGTAGCCTAGTTTGACAGTTATCGTTCAGTATGGCTGAACAAACTACCACATTACCAGTCAGAAGTCGAGTCCTATAAAATAGTCCTCAAAGGAGTGGACTGTCTCTAGACTAATTAGACCCAATGGCCTTACAGCGGTTCATTAAATAATTCATTCATTAAATAATTGATGGATGATATTGATTGACTGATTTTCACACTGACCCCTAAGTTTATCCTGATGCTGGCGCCCTGCTCAATGGCTTTACGGAGGAGGTTGGCGTTGCCTTCAATAAGACGACCCTGGTCCTCCGTCCTGAGCACGACTGTCCAGGGCCTGGTGTCCACGCTCCAGGTCATAGCCTTGAAGTCCTCGCTCTCTTTCCTGACAGGGCTACCCACCAGGTACTCGTAGTTTTTCACCGTCCCTGAAGAGTGCAGGGGCGGACGAGGGGGGGGGGTTTCCGGGGTTTCCGGAACCCCCCCCCCCCAGCCCCCAAAAAAAGGAAAAAAAGAAGAAGGAGAGAGAGAAAGAGAGAGGGAGAAAAAAAACTTTAAAGGAAACAGATCAATCACTTGGAAACGGTAACCTCCATATTCCATATATGTATGTAAAAATATATATATATAAATTTATAAAAATTTAAAATTTAAAAACAAATAAACATAATATATATTTTTTTTTTTTATTTAATTTTTTTTGCTACAAGTATTTGACCTCTTTCACAATATGCAAGCCCTCGCTATCTTCTCCCTAAAAAACTTCAATCATTGCAATCATTCTAAACAATCTCCAGACGAACACCGTCTTTCGTGCTCCACAAAGAGCAAAGCTGATATTTCCCGTCTTCGGCGTCATTCTAGTTATTTATTTATTTATTTTATTTTATTTTATTTTATTTTATTTTATTTTATTTTATTTTTATTTTTTAGGGAGGGGGGGGGGGGGGGAGGATGCGCCACGAGCGGAAGAAATGAAAAGAAAGAAAATGATATTCCTAATGGATAATATAATGGATTACGACAGGAGTGCCCAATACGTCGATCGCGATCGACCGGTCCATCGCGAAGGCAGTGTGACTGAGTATAGATAGCATAGCAGTAAACAAAATTGACGTCAGCCTATTATAAGACTATATATATGTTTTGCATTTTGGTGGTAGGTAGATCATTTTGGCTTGGTCATTTTAAAAGTATCTCGCATGCTGAAAAAGTCATAGTGTGGGCAACCCTGGCTTACGTTGACGTTTTAGCAAAAAGACAAATAGTTAAAGTTCCGTCTCTTTGCTTGCTTATTCCGACTCGCGCCAGCGTTTCAAAATGCCGCGAACGCCGTCATTGAAGCCCTCCAATTCGAAAGGTGTGGCAAAGCTCAGTACATATTTTGGGAGCAAAGGAAGTAATTATTATTTTGATAATTTAATCTTACAAGTAAATAACATATCCTATCCTATCCCATAACTCGGAGGTCGTATCGGCACCACAGATGATCGTTTAACCAACGTACTCCATCTTTCCCTGTCCTCAGCAACCCTGACTGTTTCGCTCAGTGTCAAACCAGTCCAGTCTCGAATGTTGTCATCCCACCTCTTTTTCGGTCTCCCTCTTCTTCTACCTCCTTGCACTGTGCCTTGCAGGATGGTCTTTGCAAGACCTGATGATCTGGTGAGGTGGCCATACCATCGGAGTTTCCGTTTCTTCACCACTGTGAGCAGGTCATCGTGTTGTCCAATGGCTTGTGTGATGGTCTGTCGGACTTCGTGGTTGGTGATGTTCTGGGTTTAGGAAATGCCCAGAAGTCTTCTGTAGCACCTCATCTCCATGCTTTGTATTCTTCGTTGGAGATCTGCTGTGAGGGTCCATGTTTCGCAAGCATATAGGAAGATGGAGATGACAAGGGAGCGCAGAAGCCTTACCTTGGAATGTAGACTGATGGTCCTGTCTTTCCAAATTGCCTTCAACCTCGCCAGGGCAGCAGTTGTTTGTGCGATCCTGGAGAGAACTTCCTGTCGGGACCCATTGTCTGATACAATGGCTCCTAAATATTTGAAGCTATGCACTGTGTTGAGGGATTGGCCTTGGACTTTGATGTCCGTGTTGATGCCATGGGTGTTGTAGGTCATCATTTTGGTCTTCTCTGCATTTATTTGCATTCAATAGGCTCTGGAGGTGGTGTCAAGCCTCTGTACCAGCTGTTCAAGTTCTTGTTCTTCTCCAGCCAATCCATCAATGTCATCCGCAAAATGAAGGTTGGAGATTGCTCTTCCCCTTATGCTGACTGTGCCTTCGTGGTCTGCAAGGGCATCTGACATGATGCGCTCTAGGAAGATGTTGAAGAGTGTTGGAGAGAGTAGGCAACCCTGACGCACACCGATTGTTGTTCTGAACCAGTTTCCGATGGCGCTGTTGTGGAGGACTGCACTGGTAGCCTTGTCATACAGGCTTTTGATGACTTCAACAATTTTAGGGCTGATGTTGTACACTCTTATGGTTGCGCACAGAGCTGCATGCCAGACTCGGTCAAACGCCTTTTTGATGTCTACGAACACATGATATAGATGTTGTTGGTGCTGTACATAGGTACTTCTCACAGATTATTCTGAGGTTGAAAATCTGTTCAGTGGTACTTCGCCCTGCCCTGAATCCTGCTTGCTCTTCGGCTATGATTTGTTCAGCTTGGGGTTTCAACTTGTTGAGTATTATTTTCAGGAGGACCTTGCTGGGATGGCTGATGAGGCTGATGGTGCGGTAGTTTTCACATTCCTGAAGGTTACCTTTTTTGTGAAGAGTGATGACAAGCGACTGGGTCCATGGTGTAGGCCACTCCCCACTCTGCCACATCTTGTTACACATAATGGTGAGTGCGTCGATCATCGCTTCTCCTCCTGCTTGAAGCAGTTCCGCGGGTATGTTGTCCACTCCCGCTGACTTACCCTTCTTCAGCGATTGCACTGCTGCCTCAACTTCTTCTCGTAGAATTGGGAGGATTTCTTCTTCTTCTCTGTTCTCTGGACATGACAGAACTGATGGGTCTCCGTTTGGTTTGTCGTTGGAAAGGTCAGAGCAGTACTCTGTCCATCTGTCCAAGACTTCTTGTTTTTTTGTAAGGCATAAGCCACTTGCTTTGGATCGTGGAGACCTTGGGCTGTTTAACACTTGTCAGCGGCTTCACAGTCTTTCTTGCTGTTGTTCTTGTTCAGACTGTTCTCTATTTCCTGGCATTGAGCTTCTATCCAGTTCTCCTTTGCTGTGCGCATGCCTTTTCGGATGTCATTGTTGATTTTTCGGTAGGCATCAGCTACCTGTCAGGTGTTCTTTTTTCTTTTTCATCTCTCTTCGTTTATCACACAGGTCCAAAAGTTCAGGTGTGATTTACAGCTTCTTCTTTGACCGGTGCTTTCCAAGGCTCTCAGTGGCGGCATCTGTCACAGCTAAGTTGAAGGTGGTGGTCATGGTGTTGACATCTACTTCACTAGCTCCCAAAATGAGCAGTGGTGCAAATTTCCCTCCAATTGTGGCCTGAAATATTTCTGTCACCTCTTGCTCGGGTCTTGCCGTTGTCCAGGTCGAACTTCAGTCTAGTGCACTTTGCTGTGTTTACTCTCGTCAAGTGAAGCCGGAAAGACATCATCACAAGATTGTGGTCACTTCCGATGTCTGCTCCTGGAAAAGTGCGTGTCCTGCCAATGTTGATGCTTGATCTGAAGCGTTTTTTGACCATCATTAACATTTACCGAGTAAGTCCCTTTAATAGAATTTTGGAAACCCTCCCCCAAAAACTAACTCATCCGCCCCTGGAGTGAGCCAGCACCCAGTGGTTGGCAGTGTCCTGCTGTATCTCGTACTGCAATCAGCACACGCAGTCTCACAATTTCATTTCAAATCGACCTTTTGCCGCTGTCGTGCTGTTCAGTAAGGTTATTTAGGTAGTCAGCCCGAAAGCGACACTGAGCCCAATCTGAAAGTGTCAAAGACTGTTGAGGGCATATATCCCTACACTCAGCCTATGTTTGACACTCAGACAGCATCAAGGTCACCTGTTTGATGGAAACTGCCCTATTCAGTTCAATTATTGATCAACAAAAAAAACACATTGAAAAAAAAACATTGAAAAAAAGAACACATTTTGACGTTCCATTTTGATTAGCATTTAATGCTGATAAAATGGAACGTCAAAAGGTGTTCTTTTTTTTCTTCTTTAAAAAAAATAATAATCCTTAGGTTTTATTTGTTTATTTCTCACCCACCTTCAAGTTCAACAGCTAATTTGTTTAGTTTAATTTAACCATAGACGGTAGAACAATAAGACGGGCAACTTCTTCTATACATATACTAATGAAGCCGAGGACACGGACTAGGTTATTTCCCTTGGCTTGTAGACGTAAATATTCATTCAGGAATACAAGGAACAGTGTCATTATAGTATTAAATTCATGTGATCGTGCATGCTGTAGTATTTAACAACTGTTGATTTTTAAATACTACTACTACTACTACTACTACTACTACTACTACTACTACTACTACTACTACTACTACTACTTATTATTATTATTACTGTTAATTTTTCTTTTTCTTAATTATTAGTAATAATAATAATAATAATAATAATAATAATAATAATAATAATAATAATTATTATTATTATTATTATTATTATTATTATTATTATTATTATTATTATTATTAATTTTGATTTTTCTTAATGTTTTTGGGTCTGTTTTTGTTTATTAAATAAAATAAAGTTAATATTGGGAAAAAAAATCAAACTTAGCACCGTTATTTCTTCAGTGTTTCTTCTGTTCTTTGCAGTGTTATGTTTCTTCTATCTTTCTTGTCTGATACTATAATCTTTATTTCTAATTTCATCCAGTATTATATATATATACCCGCTTGCCTGTCTTATCCACCCTCACACACATCCACCACTCAAACAGTTGGTTTATTGAAGGCAGGAAGATCGCTATTGGTTGGAAGACGGAAAGAAAATCGAATTTAAATTTTTGAAATTTTATATTGACTGCGTACAGTACCATTATTGAAGGGAGGTAGGGAACTGGAGTGCCCGGAGAAAACCTTCGGTGATCTCAAAAAGTCTCGTACACCTAAGTCACATACGTTCGCTCCTTGCGGCATTCGAACCCGCGACCTTCGGCATGGGAAACCGGCGACTAATCCACTGCGCCACGAGGCCATATATATATATAAACAGAGGGAGAGAGAAAGTTGATTGTTATTCGTCTACGCCCTAAGGGACAGTACTCTATATCCGGGATCGCTCATAAGCCTCAAGTTGCCTGTCTTATTGTTCTACCGTCTTTGATTTAACGTCTATTCACCAAAGAGACTTTAGACTAGGAAATGAGGGGGAAGGTACGAGAAGTGGAATATTTGCTAGTTGGATGGGAACAGGAGAGGAAAAAAACATTTTAAAACAATTTTTTTAAAAACGGTTAAGCTAAAAAAGTAAAATAAAAAAATAAATTAAAATAAAATAATGGCAACTTTAACTGATAAGTTCAACACCGTCTTGGAGAATGTACTTGCTACGCTGCTGCACCTGTCATGCTTCACACATCCCTCCCCCCTCCCTCTCCCTCTCCACATCCCCCCTCCTTATCCATACCCTCTGACAGCCAAAACTAACCAGCCATGGGCGGCTTGAGTTAAAGTCTGTATCAGCCAGCGCCTTGAGCAGCTATTGAGGCGGAATGGCGCTAGATAAAAGCGATTAAGTAAATAAAATTTACAAAGTGTCAGAGAATCTGCCGCCCGTAGCTTAATCATTTCATTTAAGAGGTGCTACAGAAGACGTCTTGACATTTCCTATACCCAGCACATCACCAACGACGAAATGTCCGACAGACCATCACACAAGCCTTTGGACAACACGATGACATGCTCACAGTGGTGAAGAAACGGAAACTCCGATGGTATGGCCACTTCACCAGAGCATCAGGCCGGCCTTGCAAAGACCGTCCTGAAAGGCACGGTGCAAGGAGGCCGAAGAAGCGGGAGACAGAAAAAGAGGTGAGAGGACAAAATTCGACAATGGACTGGCTTGACACTGAACGAAGCCATGAGGGTTGTTGATGACAGAAAAGATGAAGTAGGCTGGTTAAACGATCATCTGTGGTGCTCCAACGATCTTTGAGTTATAGGATATAGGATAGGATAGGAAGAGGTTTGAACCAACTATGCTGAAAGGAATAAGCGCCTGCTTAGTTTAGGAAATAAAGAAAAGACACTCCACACACATAGCTCGCTATTATCATTATTATTATTATTATTATTATTATTATTATTATTATTATTATTATTATTATTATTATTATTATTATTATTATTATTAGGCCCTATTATAAATTGTTATACTTTCACTGATGGTATTGGATGCAGTCACTCGATCATTTAAAAATAAAATTGGATTTTCATTCTGTCTTCTAATAGCGATGTCCCTGGCTTTACACCAAATGTTTGAGTTATGAATGTATGTTTATTGTGAATGTAAGAGTGCGTGTGACACGTGAGCGTGGAATGGATGTACGCGGTTGGTACAGATAGACGCGCTTTGGGCCTGATTAATGGTTTAGGGAAAAGCGCGCATATTGCTTCTATTCCTATCCTATCCTATCCTGTCCCGTAACCTGGAGGTCGTAGGGGCACCACAGATGATCGTTTAACCAGCATACTCCATCTTTCTCTGTCCTCAGCAGCCCTGATGGCTTCGCTCAGTGTCAAATCAGTCCATTCTCGAATGTTGTCCTCCCACCTCTTTTTCGGTCTCCCTCTTCTTCTACCTCCTTGCACTGTGCCTTGCAGAATGGTCTTTGCAAGGCCTGATGATCTGGTGACGTGGACATACCATCGCAGTTGCCGTTTCTTCACCACTGTGAGCAGGTCATCGTGTTGTCCAATGGCTTGTGTGATGGTCTGTCGGACTTCGTCGTTGGTGATGTGTTGGGTATAGGAAATGCCCAGAAGTCTTCTGTAGCACCTCATCTCCATGCTTTGTATTCTTCGTTGGAGATCTGCTGTAAGGGTCCAATTGCATCTCTTATTATTATTATGATTATTGTTATTATTATTATTATTATTATTATTATTATTATTATTATTATTATTATTATTATTATTATTATTGGTGTATATTGAAAATAACGCTACCTTTGCTGGAGCGGTCCAACCAGCTCTCACCACGTTGTCCAGCAACTGGGCCACCACTACTTCTCCGGAAATGCGCACGTTGCTAACGTCAAAGGTAACGTCATCGATCGTCACTCTGGCGCGATGACCTCGTCTGATCTGGAAGAAAATGTGAAACGTCAATTAGCCTTGATCAAGTATTCACCAAAGTTATTATTATTATTATTATTATTATTATTATTATTATTATTATTATTATTATTATTATTATCATCATCATCATTAGTATTCTTCTTCTTCTTCTTCTTCTTCTTCTTCTTCTTCTTATTATTATTATTATTATTATTATTATTATTATTATTATTATTATTTCTTAGGGGGGTCGGATAGCGCAGTGGTTGGAGCACTCGCTACTGTGTCGCAAGTTAAGCATCGTCCAGGGCGGTTAGCACTTGGATGGGTGACTTCAACGTGAAGCGACAAATAACAACGCCCCCAGTTGACTCAACTGTGACTGAGTACCTACTCTCTTAAGCGCGGGGAAGGTAAAGCAGCGAGGGAGAGAGATGGGCATCACCCTCATTACGCTGGCCCAAGATAAGTGTGATCTCCAACATCACGCTCCCCCCTACGGCCACAGGCTATGGGACTACCTTTACCTTTACCTTTTTTTATTTCTTAAAAATTTCTGCTGTTAAAAGGGGAGCGTTGTGGCTGTTTCTTATGCCGAAGGTCGCGGGTTCGGTTCATGCAAGAGGCGAACTTATGTGACAAGAGTACGAGACTACGATCACCGAGGGTTTTTTTCCCGGATACTCCGGTTTCCTCTCTCCATTCAATAATGGTATTGGATGCGGTCAATCTAAAATTTCACAAATAAAAATTCGATTTCCATCCCGTCTTCTAATAGCGACGTTCCTTTACATCACATGTTTGAATGGTGGATGTGTGTTTGTTTGGTATGTCGGAGTGTATATTAACATGTGAGCGTGTTGGTTATAGATCGCCGTGCTTTGAGTCTGATTGGCGCGTATATCATCCATACTTCTTCTTCTTCTCCTTCTTCTTCTCCTTTTTCTTCTTCTTCTCCTTCTTCTTCTTGTTATTATTATTATTATTATTATTATTATTATTATTATTATTATTATTATTATTATTATTATTATTATTATTTTTAGTATTATTATTATTATTATTATTATTATTATTATTATTATTATTATTATTATTATTATTATTAAATATTAATTGATCCTGATTTGGCTCGGAAGAGTCCGCTGGACCTAAAGCAATAATCATGTCATGTTATTAAATATTCTTCTTCTTCTTCTTGTTATTATTATTATTATTATTATTATTATTATTATTATTATTATTATTATTATTATTATTATTATTAAGAGAACAATTATGTTCCAATCGGAATCACAAAAACAAAATTGTACATATTACACTATTTTTAATGTTATTATTTTTGTTTTCGTATTTTTTCTTTAACAGTTCTTCCGACGTGAACTTTTGGACGAATGATTCTTTATATCTTATTGGGGCTTAGTGGTTTACGCCGTGTACTCGAAGGTCAGGCGATAACATTGCAGCCTGTACAGGCCAAGGCACCCCTACTCCTTCAATTGAGAGTATAAACCGAGGTCTTGTCTGTGCTCGCACGCATTCTGTCGGTTGGACTTTAAAGATCCTGACGCTCATGTCCTAGAGGGATGAGTGCAGCTACACAAATACACCCCGCAAACATTAGGTTCCTTCTCATCATCCCCGGTCACTAAAATTTTAAAATTAAAACAAAACAAAATTTAAAAGTATTAATTAATAATTAATAATTAAAATTAATTAAAAATGAAATAAATATTACAGACGCATTATAATTTGTACGGCAGAAGACCGCAAGAAACAATAGGTGCACGAAGTCACATGTCCGTGCCCATAATTATTGCGACAGGTATAATGTTGTACAGGCAAATGTAAAGAAGTGAATTATACTATATGGAGCCATGTTAAAACGTTCCCGGATGTCAGTACTGAGAATTGTTCCCAGGTTCTTCTGCGAAAGGCCTACACTCGAGCATTTTAATAATAATAATAATAATACAGGATGCTATATACGCGCTTTTTCCCAAATCAATCGGGCTCAAAGCGCGGCTATCTATACCAACATACACGCTCACCTGTCTCATCCACCCTCACACACACCAAATACACACCAATCACTCAAACAAGTGGTGTAAAGGCAGAGAGATCGCTATTGGAAGACGGAAAGAAACTCGATTTTTTATTTTTGAAATTTGTATATTGACTGCGTCCTGTACCATTATTGAAGGGAGGGAGGAAACCGGAGTGCCCGGAGAAAACCCTCGGTACCTAAATCACATACGTTCGCCCCTTGCGGGAATCGAACCCGGGACCTTCGGCATAGGAAACCGGCGACCTATCCACTGCGCCACTGAGCCAATCTGCTATTCCACGACGACTGACCTTTACAATCTGCCACACTATATTCAAGGACCGATCTTTGCTATCTGCTAGATCACGACGACTGATATATTTGCCACTTGCTATAGCACGACGATTGACATTTGCCATCATCCACGACGGCTGACATTATCCATCTTCTATACAACGACGACTGATATTGGCCATCTGCTATACCACGAAGACTGACATTTGCTCTTTGCTGTACCACGACGTCTGACATTGGCCATCTGCTATAGCACGACGACTGACATTCGCATCTGCTATACCACGACGTCTTACATTGGCCATCTGTTACATTACGAGGACTGACTTTAAAATCTGCTATACCACTGACCTTTTCAATCAATCTCTTGGCGGATCCGAACTCGGGATAACCTGTGTAATCGTGTTGATAGATGGTCCTCCAGCATGTGTCAGCCTACCAGTCCAATGACGCCATATCAGCGTTGTGACCTGTCAGTAAATTAATCAATCAACCAATACATCACAATACAATACAAGACAACACAATACGATACAATTACGTCTTTATTTATTTCTAAAAAAGAAATTACAATCATAAATTATAATCAGTCAATCAACCATGAACATCTTTACACTTGCTGGAATATTACAAAGTTTATAATGAAGCATAAATAATAATTTAATTCATCTCAAGACAAGAAAGACAAGACCATCAGTCTACATTCCAAGGTAAGGCTGCTGCGCTCCCTTGTCATCTCCATCTTCCTATACGCTTGCGAAACATCGACCCTGTCAGCAGATCTACAACGGAGAATACAAAGCATGGAGATGAGGTGCTACAGAAGACTTCTGGGCATTTCCTATACCCAATACATCAACAACGACGAAGTCCGACAGACCATCACACAAGTTATTGGACAACATGATGACCTGCTCACAGTGGTGAAGAAACGGAAACTCCGATGGTATGGCCACGTCACCAGATCATCAGGCATTGCAAAGACCATCCTGCAAGGCACAGTGCAAGGAGGTAGAAGAAGAGGGAGACCGAAAAAGAGGTGGGAGGACAACATTCGAGAATGGACTGGTTTCACATTGAGCGAAGCCATCAGGGCTGCTGATGACAGAGAAAGTTGGAGTATGCTGTTTAAACGATCGTCTGTGGTGCCCCAACGACCTCAGAGTTATGGGATAGGATAAGATAGGATAGGACATCTCAAAATAATTCTTCTTCTTCTTTTCAAATGCCTCATTTTATTTCAGATATTAAATTAAGCTTACCTTGGAACTTTGTCCTTTTATTTCATACAACACCATCAGATAGTATTAAATAAGGCCTATATAAAAGATCTATACATCTTCGTTGCACTAAAAGAAGTAGAGACTAATCCTCTGACCTCATATTATTTTGTACCAACGTTAGAAATTTAACGTTTATTATAGGAAATAAGTTCCACGTGACTTCTGTCTACCAAACTTAAATTTCCCCGGTCAAGACGGAAAGAGCGACGCAGAGCGATTATTTTTGTCGTGTTATACGTGGTTTGAAAATGGAATAAGCTGTGATGTTTGTTTGTTTGTTTATTTCATTTAACGTCTATTCACCGAAGTGATTTTAGACTAGAAAATAAAAGGAAGGTGGGGAAAAAGGATATTTGCTACATGGATGTGGGAAAGCAGATAACATTTAAACAAAATAGTACAGTAACATAACAATAAATAAAATGAAACAAAAAATTAAGTATTCAAACAATATAACAACGAAGCTTAACGTCCTATTGCATCAGCGTTAAGGACGATCACCACGTCGCCACCCTGACAACAATGATTATCATCATCATATCAAAGATTACAGTCCAAAAAAGTTACAATAGAACATGTCAAACTTGTGAAATGTTCATGTACAGAAAGTAAAATTTCTGATATTGTCATATAGTAAGTACTCAGAATAAACTTCCAATTTTTATTTTAAAAATGTCATACTGGACTATAAATTATAGATTAACGATGGTTATCCAATATTCACTATTTTTAATTGGAACATTATGAATGTTTAGTGGAATATATTGTGCTATTACACTGTATAATAAGCTGTGAGTACGACTGGGGAGTCAATGTTTTGCCGCGTCGCCAAGCCAACACTTCTTTTCCTAACAACTGGAATAAAGTTTATTTGACATCACTTGACTTGACTTATACGGACTGCGTTCTCGTACTGTACTCCCCGTGCAAGGTAAATCTCGTTGACAATTTAAAAAAAAAAAAAAAAAAAAAGGCGTTGTGTGACTTGGTAAATTTGACTGGTAACCTTTTGAGGTGTGAGCGTTGAGCAGCCATCTTGCGTTGTCACGGCGACCGTTTGTAGACCAAGAGGAGAACCAGCGGTAACTAGGTGCAGCGAATTGGATCTGACCTTGACGGATAACTTGACCTTGAAGACAAAACAAAATGTGTAGGAGGCGAGAAGGGAAGAAGGGTAGGGTGGAGGTGGAGGGTGGGAAATGCAATAAACATACTAAATAAATGTTAGATGTACATTTACGTAGATCTGTGGCACAGGCGCTTGTATATGGACACGCGAGCGCCTATGTCTGTGACGCGTCTCCTTTTGGTATTATAGATAACTAAAGGGAGACGCGTCACAGACATAGGCGCTCGCGTGTCTAGATACAAGCAGCTGTGATCAGATGATGAACAGATGTTAAATCTGACGTGATGATACACGAAAAAGGAAAACAGACCAATAGGCCTATTTTATTATGGTGTGCAAAACACAGTAAATAAGTAGGTTGGCAATAAGAACGGGGTATGGAGATAGCACAAGCATCTAGGATAATATAATTTTAGTTTATTAGCGGCAATTCTCCAAGGCCTAAAGTGGGTCAAAGGAAAGACACCATCACTCCCTCAAGTGCGAGTGTGGTGGCCAAGTGGTCTAAGGCGGGACTAACTTGCCCTGTCCGCAGGCCAGAAACCAATGGTGCCTCACAGGTGTGGGATCGATCCAGCATATCTGGGCATTATGTTTCTCCGAATATTATTTACTTTCGACTCGGGCAGCGTCTCGGGGGTTTTCTCCGGGTACTCCGGTTTGCTCCCCCAGCAAAATTTGAAAGACACAACTAATGTTAGGCAGGTTGGGTTTGGGCGCGCCACAGGCTGCGACTACGCCTTCCCCATTGGAGGCGGCCCAGAATTTCCCGATGAAAAGGGACAATAAAGCATTAATTAATTAATTAGTTAATTAATAATAATAATAATAATAATAATAATAATAATAATAATAATAATAATAATAATAATAATAATAATAATAATAGTAATAATAATAATAATAATAATAATAAAAATAATTATAATAATAATAATAATAATAATAATAACAACAACAACATCAACCCCATTGCCCTTATCGACTCTTCAATATTCAATTATACGACAGGTGGTTAAAAAGTATCTCCCTATTATCCATTGTTACAACGTTTGAAAACAATATTGCATTTTCATGAAACAATAATGTACTGTGATCCTTACAGAGAAAGAATTACACTGTCGATCTTTGATTTCTCTCACAGCAACGATAGCAGCCTATATAGGTTCCGTGGCCTGACACTAAGGCCTATGAGCGACCTTTGGTCAAGTGATAATAATCCTAATCCTGTCAACGTTGCATGCAACTGTAGGGCCTAAACAAGAGCGAAGGGACATAACTGCAGCAAGTTCAACATTTGGATGGGAGGGAGATAATCCTGTCAGTTCGACTCTTTTGTAGAGAGCTAAGTCGACCAACAACTTACCAATGTGTTTGACACTCTGTCCAGTGACGACGCCAGTCAGGGCGTCAACAGCAACGTTCTGCATGGGAAACACGTAACCACGGTCCCTCATTACGCCTCGTATCGGCATCGACCTGTTCGAGGAGAGAAAAAACAACAACCACAACACACACAGACACACACACAGAGACACACGCACACAGACACACACAAACATCAAAACGTTGAACTTCGGTTGCTCTGGCCCAATCCTTATTACAAGGTGGGATTTATCAGGTGACGTACACCAGCTCTCTTTTCAAACTTTTTGTTAAAAAAAAACCAAACAAACCAAAATGCCTAAATGTAACGGAGCGAAGTATTAGATTCCCAACTCTCGCCCGCGACCATGAGAACACTCCCCAACTCAAACTGTTAACTTCAAGACGGACATAAAAATGTTAGTTGTCTGGCAAGGCGGGAACGGGGATTGCCGGTTACTAGTGCCACCACACTCTCTGCAGGTCACTGTCACAAACCCACATACAATGCCAACCGACAATTTAGCGCACCCCCAAAAACAGAAGATCAAAGGCCGAGGGAGAGAGAGAGAGGAGGAGGAGGAGAGGGGGGAGAAGAGGAGAAGGGAGGCGGGTGGGAAGAACATATGTTGTGTCGCATTGTCGTCCATAACACAAGGGCTGGGCACACACGCAAGAGCTCTGCACAGCAGGAGACACCCGTGGTCAGACTAACAACAATTAGGGCACAAACTCCCTCCGGCAGCCCCAACCAAGGGGGATAACCCGAGCCAGACCAGTGGTCTCTCACTCTGCCACATATCCCACAGCTCAAATTCCATGGTTTGCAGGTTCGTTGCAGGTATGTCTGGAACCGCAACTGTTTACGCTCAGTCAGTCTCCATTCACTGACTCAACAGTGAATGACTGTCTTTAACAGTGGTCTAATGGTAGTGCTTTGGCTTGCGGATCTGAAGGTCCCGGGTTCGAGCCCTGTCCGGGCCATTGTGTTGTGTCCCTGGGAAAGACACTTTACTCCCGTTTCCTACTCCTTCGGATGAGAGTATAAACCGAGGTCTAGTCTGTGTGTCGCACACATTCCATCATAACGAACTTTAAAGATCCTGACGCTCATGTCCAAGACGGGTGAGTGCCGGTAACAAGAACACACCCAGCATGCACGTGGTCCTTCACCCCAATCCCTGGCTTGCCAGGATAGTGCTCAGTTGTCCGGGCGTCAGACCATGCGCCCAAAGCTTGCGGGTGGGCGTCTCGGGCGGATTGAGTTAGATCCTGTATCGGCCAGCGCCTAGAGTCTGGCCAAGTACGGCGAGATACGTGCGCTATAAAAATCATCATCAATAATAATAATAATAATAATAATAATAATAATAATAATAATAATAATAATAATAATAATAATAATAATAATAATAATAATAATAACAGTTTCACGGCCACTCCTCGCCGCGCTATTTTGTAGCCAAGCGGATTATTTGACTCCCAGCTCTCGGCAACGACCATGAGGACGCGACCCAACCTGACATGAAACATTGCTAGTGTGTACCCAAACCATCATCCTACTGCGCCATCCTCCTGTAGATAAAGGTGATCTGTAAGGTGCCAAGCATGGAAAGCATTGCTTATTGTGGAGAAATGTTAAGACAACAACAACAGCAGCAGCAACAACAACCTACTTGTGTAATATCCCTTATTTTATTCCTAATTATGTTTAGGCCTACCTAGCCGCGGTCCATAGGTTCTGTAAACTGCCTCTTGCTGGAGTGCCGTCAATGTAGTTGGAGTAGACAGGTCTTCCCCGATCGCTCAGGTCTTTGGTGTACCAGTACATCGCCTGCTGCCGTGTCGTCTGCGTACCGTCCTCCTGGAGACCAGCAATCAACCAGTCACTCCATCCATCAATCAATATATCAGGTGCAGTCAAGTCCAGTCCAAACAAGTCAAGTAGAAATCAAAACAGAATAAACTCAAACGTAGGCCTATTATCTCTAAGACAGTATCTTAACTATGTAACAGTGCACAAACAAGAATTATTATTAAGTGATAGGTTTTGAGCCAATAATTCAACCTGTCAGCGGTAGTAGTAATGAATAAACTAATGAATAGATGAACAAAAATTGTTACAGTGAGACTGGCATAGTGGTCACAATAGCAGACATGCGTGCATCTTCCAGGGCTGATTTCATCAACGTTTGTTCTGTCGTTAGTCAACGACGGAATAAATCAACGATTTCCTATCCTATCCTATCTTGTCCCGTAACTCGGAGGTCGTAGGGGAACCACAGATGATCGTTTAACCAGCATACTCCATCTTTCCATGTCCTCAGCAACCCTGATTGTTTCGCTCAGTGTCAAATCAGTCCATTCTCGAATGTTGTCCTCCCACCTCTTTTTTGGTCTCCCTCTTCTTCTACCTCCTTGCACTGTGCCTTGCAGAATGGTCTTTGCAAGGCCTGATGATCTGGTGACGTGGCCACACCATCGCAGTTTCCGTTTCTTCACCACTGTGAGCAGGTCATCGTGTTGTCCAATGGCTTGTGTGATGGTCTGTCGGAAATCGTCGTTGGTGATGTGTTGGGTATAGGAAATGCCCAGAAGTCTTCTGTAGCACCTCATCTCCATGCTTTGTATTCTTCGTTGTAGGTCTGCTGCGAGGGTACATGCTTCGCAAGCATATAGGAAGATGGAGATGACAAAGGAGCGCAGCAGTCTTACTTTGGAATGTAGACAACAAAACTTTATTAAATCAATCACACAGCCAACTAACAGATTAACTAATGTACCTCCATTACGGT
>CM072513.1:74488995-74586495 GCA_036898135.1 Oncomelania hupensis
ACTTCTTTGCAGAGCTTTGTAAACTGTCCGTAAATAGATAAACGTTATATTTCTCTTCCACACTGCCACAGTGTTCAACGCGTCATCCCACTCATACCCATTGAAATACTGTCCATTCCCTGTCGTTGATATACGTGCGAAGGTCATAAGAGGTACACTCAATTTATTCAGGTTACACACATAATAATAATTAACGTACCGTAATTAAATGAAACTAAAGACACATGGGCCTACTATCACATCACATCACATCATACTATAAACACTTACCTCCGAAAGTTGCAATTCGTTCCCGAAGAAATTCAAATGAAAAAATCCTAACTTTTTTGTTTCTGGAGTAAAGCTATTAGATAAAATCCTGAAATTACAAACCTTCACTTTTCTGGGCGATTCGAATTAGCACGAAGACTGAGAAAATAAGACACAGAAGAGGAAGAAGAGATGGTTTGACTAAATAACTATTTTCAATTTTTTTTAAAAAGATAGCCAGACCTACCAGGATGACCGAAAAGAGAAAATGTTGACAACGTGAGAGTGTTCACTTTTCCTTGAATGACCAGAGTAACCTCGCTGCCCGTTGAACAAAGACAGCCAATGGCAAAGACAGTAACGATGACACTTAAGGCGGAGAAGCAGCATAAACAAAGAAGAAAGGATGTTAAGATACAAACAAGTAGAAAGGTCTTAACGTCTTAAGGTACGTACTTGATCAAAAGGGGTGTCACTTTTTCTCCTTTCTCCGGTTAGTCGTCTTTCGTCATCCTAGATGCCTATTAAGCGGAACCGTCGGTTCGAGATCTAAATGATTTATTTGTCTCATTGACAAACCCTGCCCTGTAGATCTGACGGACAGGAGGGTCGGTTTGACAGATCTGTCAGGGTCGGAAAAAAAGACTGTAAAAAACATAAACAGGTCTATGTCACGTCACTGTCAGTGAGTGACAGATTAGAAAGATTGCTAAATGTATGTCCACTGTTCTCCGTCTTCTTTGTCTTCCTCTCTCCGTCTTTCTTCTTTATGTGTTGTTCCTGTTTCCTGTTGTTGTTGTTGTTGTTGTTGTTGTTGTTGTTGTTGTTGTTGTTGTTCTTCTTCTTCTTCTTCTTCTTCTTCTTCTTCTTCTTCTTCTTCTTCTTTCTAGTGGGCGCCTCGGAGGGCTTGACTTAGATCCTGTATCGGCCAGCGCCTTGAGCAGCTCTTGAGTTGGAAAAGCGCGCTATATAAGAATGATACTAGAATGTCTTCATTCGTCTTCCTTTTGGTTTTCTTTCTAATATCCTTTTCTCCATATGTCTGTCTTTCTCTGTCTCTCTGTATGTCCCTATCTTGCGGCCTCCATCTCTCCTTTTCCCTACTCTCTCCAGTTACACTCACCTACCCAACTCTCCCCCTCAATCTCTTCCACCCCCCAACCTCCTCTCTCTCTCTTTCTCTCTCTCTCTCTCTCTCTCTCTCTCTCTCATCCAATCAACATTTTTTAAATGTTAGCCAGCCTGCTCAATGTGTTGAAGATCATACTAAACATTACTCTTTTCTTACACAATTTTGTAATCGTAGACTAAAATCAAACGATCAATATGTTATACATAAAATTACAATGCATGAAGTTGGGAAACATATCTCATCATAAAAAAAACCACAAAGGCCACAGGTCGCAATAATTTCACTACGTTTTTTGGTCCAACGTTCCTATATATACGTATAACTGAAGTATTAGGTCAGGCTTTTTTTTTCAGATATCTGTAAATCTGTAAAAGTTATTCCTTTACCAAATGGAAAAGATCTTAGTGACATCAACAATTTCCGCCCAGTATCCATGTTGTCGGCATTGTCTAAAGCTCTTGAACAACATATTCATATTAGTGTTACGCAGTTTATTGAACAATATAACTGTTGACTCATTTTCAGTCTGGATTTCGTAAATGTCACTCGCTATCAATCAATCCCAAATCGTGGGCGCTGTTTTTCTTGGTCTCAGAAAGGCATTTGATTATGTTAATCATAGAATCCTTGTAGATAAACTTCTATTGTACACTAAAAATGATCGCAGTCAACCGTCTTAAGTCGTATCTGACTGATAGGAAGCAACAAATATTAATGAATGGGACTTACTCTTGCTTATATAGTGTCGTAACCGGTGTACCCAAGGATCTGTCATATGTCCGCTACTATTTTGCATGTTTTTAAATGGCATGTCCCTTCACATATCTGCAAGTTCTGCATCCTGTGATCTCTTTGCTGATGATAGCTCTATCACACTTCTCCTCATGACCTAAACAAAATTCATGACCAAAGCAAAATTCAGTCAAATCTTCAGGAGGCAATTAAGCCTAATAACGTTGCACTATGGTGCAATAATAACAAAATGTCTCTACATCCAAAAATGACTATGAGCACTGTCATAACGTGCAGACAGAAACACCAGAGAACGCCGCTCTGCCTTGACCTCGTGGTTGGGGCCGATGTTGTTGAACAAGTTGAAACTCATCGCATGTTTGGAGTTATTATTGATCATAATGATCATAATAATAACTTAGATGGCATAAACATTTAGATTACGTTTGCAAACTTGTCTACAAATATCTGTACATCTTAGGTGAATTAACACATTTTTGTCGGTACTGATGTGAGAAGATTTTTTTGTTTTTTCACGTCCCAATGCCTTTCACATCTCAATTATGCGCCATCAGTATGGTGTGGTGCAGGAGAAGTGCATATCAATCCCAGTCTTTTAGCATCGAAAAAACTTAAAGCATCAAACCTACTGTCCTTATAGTTATTTGTCTTGTTAGCATATTATGACTGAAATCGCAGAATATCAGTATGAATGATACGAGGAACCATTGTAAGATTAGGTTCCCGCCTAAAATCTGTATCCTTGTACTTGTTGTGAGTCTCTCTCTCTCTCTCTCTCTCTCTCTCTCTCTCTCTCTCTCTCTCTCTTTCTCTCCCTCTCTCTCTCCATCTCTCTATCTCTTTAAAAAATATATTTATTTTTATTTAACCACTTTTATATAGCGCTGTTTCATCTCAAGAGCTGCTCAAGGCGCTGGCCGATACAGGATCTAACTCAAGCCTCCCGAGGAGCCCAATTGCAGCCTTTGGCCGTGACCTTGTCCTTTGCGGTAGAGCAAATACGACGGCACAGAAGCAGACCACTAACCTGGGTAATGTTCCTGTGACGTTTGTAACGAAGCAGCGTTCGTTAAAAATCTATATAACAAATAAACTTGGAATGATAAAAAAAACACAAAAGAAGACTTTTTGTTTTTGTTTGAATACTACATTCACACTCATTTATTCCTCACTAAGACGACATAACACAACAATAATAATAAATCATAACACCAATTTGAGGGATGACGAATACGTTGATGTCCGATGATATTGTCTCAATGGCGCAGTCGATGTTCAATGAAGTTGACAGTCTTATGGCACGATGAAAAACAGATCCCCAATGTAGATGAATGGTTTACCGCATTATTGTCCCCTGATTAACTCCCACATAAAAACCCTAAAACAGACAATGTGAACAAAATTCTTAACGTTATGTCATAAAATTATTTTCACCTTAAATCTATACATAATGAAACTTCGCCGCTCTTCTTAGGGCAAAACAACGGTCATTTTCTCCATTTTATGACCTTCACTATTCACGTCCTTATTCTAAATACATTTCCATCAAAATCTATATTATTATCATTTCTTAATATCCAAGTACTTATTCTATATATTATCTATTGGTCTACATACCTCCAAAGAGGGCTGGACACGACTATTTTACAATAACAAACACGCAGCTCAACATTCATTCATCCATTTTCTTCAGACCATTTTAACGAACACCGGAAATGGCGAAATGTGCGTCATCATGCAGCGACAATGACGTAACAAAAATATAATTTTATTTTGCACTAATATCGAGAGTTGAACAGACTCAATTCTTTACAATACTCCCCCCTCTCTACAAAAAAAAAATAAGGCAACTAAAGCCTTCTTTTTTTTTAATATCGTCGGTGTCCATTCAAAACCTCGTAACTCCGAAAAAGTAGTTTTTGCAATCTTTTCATGGTTATGTCCCTTGAATTTTTGCGCTTTTTTTATCACAAGCTCGGAAGTCATAGCTCAGTTAGAAAGCATCAGTAATACAAAATATCAAAACCTCGTATGTCCCAACAGGTCAAACGATTTGTATCAAAATCTCGTATCTCACTTACGAGGTTTTTATCATTTGGAATAAATTTCTAAAACCTTGTAACTCAACTTACGAGGTTTCATTCAAATAAATGACGCGCTAAGAAGTTGAGTTGACGTCACTTACGCGGTTTTTGTTATTGTCATCGTGGAAATGTCAGCTGCTTCTGGTCAGTTTTTCTACATTTTGGTGAGTACTGATGATACATGTTGTCATTTTATTCAATCATGATTTCTTCTAGATTGATATCGTCCAGATCTTCTCCATATTACTCTTCAGGAATAAACGAACAGGCACGTTATATCACACTCTGTGACTAAATCTGACATTGAATGAGTGCAGTCAAAGGCATACTGTGGCATAATTCAAAATAATTTACAAAATACAGAATAATATTGTGTGTTTTTAGTTTTTAGTTTAATGCCCGTCACCCCTGCCAGGGTATTGGCCGCCAACAACAGCTCTCCAGAGTCCTCTGTCCTATGCCATTCTTTCTAACTGACTCCAGGTGTAGCCCATCTTGGTGGTGTCGGCCTCGAGGTCGCGTCGCCAGGTGTTCCTTGGACGTCCTCTCTTTTGCTTTCCCTGGGGGTTCCACTTCAGCGCTTGCCGGGTGACGTTCGTCGCTGGTTTGCGTAGGGTATGCCTTATCCAGCCCCATCTCCTTTTCCTGATTTCATCTTCAGCAGGGAGTTGGCGGGTCCTTTCCAAAGGTTGGCGTTGCTGATGGTGTCGGGCCAGCGGATCTAGGGAATCCTTCTGAGGCAACTGTTGATGAAGGACTGGACTTTTTTTTATGGTGGTCTTGGTTGTCCTCCATGTCTCTGCTCCATACAGTAAGACTGACTTCACATTGGAGTTGAATACCCGTATCTTGGTGGCCAAAGACAGCTCTCTGGAGGTCCAGATGTTCTTGAGCTGAATGAAGACATCTCTTGCTTTGCCGATCCTAGCCTTCCGCATCTGTGCCGCCCTGCTGATCAATGATGCTACCCAGCTAGGTGAAGGACTGCACTTCTTCCAAGTGACTTCCATTCACGATGACTGGTTCGGTACTGATGGAGTTGATCTTCAGGATCTTGCTCTTGTCCTTGTGGATGTTGAGGCCGACCTCCGACGATGTGGCCGCCGCTGCATTTGTCTTCTCTAGCATCTGCTGTTGGCTATGGGAAAGAAGAGCAAGGTCGTCAGCGAAGTCCAGGTCCTCGAGCTGGTTCCACAGTCCATTGGATTCCGTTCCTACTTTCCCTGGTGGACATCTTCATAACCCAATCTGTGGCGATGAGGAAGAGGAAAGGTGACAACAAGCACCATTGTCGGACTCCAGTTTTCACCTGGAAGTTGTCTGTGAGCTGTCCGCCATGGATAACTCTGCAGGACATGCCGTCATAGGAGTTCCTGATCAGATTGACCATCTTGGTCGGGATGCTGTAGTGTCGAAGGAGCTTCCAGAGGGTATCTCGATCCACGCTGTCAAACGCCTTCTCATAATCGACGAAGTTGATATACAATGGCGAGTTCCATTCCAGGGACTGCTCCACGATAATGCGGAGCGTTGCTATCTGTTCCGTGCAGGATCTATTCTGTCGGAAGCCTGCCTGCTCGTCTCGTAACTGTGGGTCGACAGTATCCTTCATCCTTTCCAAAAGGACCCGGTTGAAGACCTTCCCAGGCACAGATAGAAGTGTGATGCCCCTGTCCCTGTATTTGTTACAGTTGCTGAGGTCACCTTTCTTGGAAAGCTTGATCAAGTAACCTTCCTTCCAGTCTGCCGGAACATCTTCCTCCCAGATCCTCTCAAAGAGTGGGTACAGCATCTCCACTGATGCTTCCAAGTCCGCTTTTAGAGCCTCTGCTGGGATGTCGTCTGGTCCAGCGGCCTTTCCGTTCTTCATCAGGGTGATGGTCTTCTTGATCTCTTCCATGGTCGGTTTCTCACAGTTGATTGGAAGATCCACATTGGCTGGTTCAATGACTGGGGAATTCGTTGGTGCTGGTCTATTCAAAAGTTCATCAAAGTGTTCAGCCCATCTGTTCAACTGCTGGTCTATACTGTTTATGGTGTTTCTCTGCTTGTCCCTAACAGGTCTTTCTGGTTTGCTGAACTTTCCGGAGAGTCGCTTAGTGGTGTCGTACAACTGTTTCATATTGCCGCTGTACGCTGCCTGTTCCGCTTCAGCCGCCAGTCCATCCACGTAGGCCTTCTTATCTTTTTTTATGTTTCTTTTCACTTCTCTATGGGCTCCTGTGTAGTCTTTTTGGGCCTTGGCCTTAGCTGCTCTGGTTCTGCTGTTGTTGACTGTTGCCTTCCTCTTCTTTCTTTCTTCTATCTTGACCAAGGTCTCTGCTGTGATCCACTCTTTCTGTTGATGTTTCTTTGGCCCCACAACTTCTTGGCATGACGATCTTAGTGTCTCTTTCACTTTCTGCCACCTGTTGAGTACACTGTCTTCTTCTTCTTCAAATAATTCCCGAAGCACTTCGAACCTGTTCCTTAGCGCCAGACTAAACTGTTCTTTTGTCTTTGGGTCTTTCAGAAGGCTGATGTTGTACTTCATTCTTCTGCCTGACGAATGTCCTCTTCAGCTTCAGTTTCGCCACCACCAAGTTATAGTCGGACGCCACGTCTGCTCCTCTACTCACTCTAATGTCTTGCAGGGATCTTCGGAATTTCTTGCTAATGCAGATGTGGTCGATCTGGTTCTCTGTCGCATTGTCTGGAGATACCCATGTACTCTTGTGGATCCACTTGTGAGGAAAGATGCTGCCTCCGATGATTAGGTTGTTGAGTGCACACAGATCCGCAAATCTCTCTCCATTCTCATTCATTACTCCTAAGGCGTGGGTACCCATAACTGGTTGGTTCGTATCCGGTGTTGTCAGACCCAATCTTGGCATTGACATCTCCCATGAGGATGGTGATGTCCTTGTCTGGGTAGGTCTCAAGAATCTTCTGTAGTCTGCTGTAGAAATGGTCTTTAACATCCTCTTCCCTGTCGTTCGGTGGAGCATAGCACTGGACAAGGTTCATCTTGATCTTCCTCATCTTGGTACGGAAGGATGCTGTGATGATCCTGGGGCCATGGGCCTCCCATTCTATAAGTGCCCTCTGTGCCTGATTGGACAACATAAAGCCTACTCCCTGCGTGTGGGTGCATAGTTTTCTTCGTGCCCGGAATACAGCAATAGTTCTTCTGTCATCAGTCGCCTTTGTCCAGCTTGGGTCCATCGTGTCTCGCTGATGCCTAACACGGTCAGGTCATTATTCCTCATCTCAGCTGCTACCTGTGCCGTCTTTCCTGATTCGTACATGGTCCGAACATTCCATGTGCCGATGGTGGTTCATTTAGGCTTATGTTATGATAATAAATGTTCATTTAGACTTATGGTAGTAAACGTTCATTTATTATGGTAATAAAAGTCCATTTAAACTGTTACGGTAATAACAGTTAATTAAGACTATTACGTTAATGAAAGTTAATTTAGACTATTATGTTATGGTAATAAAAGTTCATTTAGACTGTTATGTTATGGTAATAAAAACTTCACATAAGTGTCATGTGTTACTTAACTTACATCTTATAATTCATTTCACAGGAAATTTCCGAGAAAGGACTTCGTGCTACTTTAAGTACAGGGCGTGTACTGGTCAGAAGGACATTATTATTTCAGTGATGAATGCAACAACGCGTTCATTGATTGCTGGGTGTTACAGTGTTAATCTATCAATGGCCTATATTAGCCTATTTCAATTTTGTAAAGACAAGGGTTGTGTCTGCATTATTGAATAAAACAACATTGACAATGTTTTCAACTGCATTTTTCGGTCTTTTATTTTGTATTAATGTTTCCTTTGTTGTTTGCTATTGTGACTAATCCTTATAACTTGCAACTTCAAGCTCAAGCAAAACAGTCAAAACCTCGTAAGTTGCAACTTCCAGCTCATACAAAATAGTAAAAACCTCGTATGTGAACGTTTTTGTCTATTTCTCAAACAAGCATGCGCTCTAAATCTTGCCACTATTACTGCCAAATTTCCTGTTCAGTACTGAATGCAAATTATACTAAAACCATTTGTTTTGGTGACGCCTGATTTTTTAAAACAGTTTTTTTCATTTTTCTCAAAACTGTATTTTGGGACATACGAGGTTTTGAATGGACACCGACGATATTCTAACGATATTTACATAAAATTGTAGCACACAAACTTTAAAACCAACAAAAAAATACATTATGTGCTATAGTAACTTTAACACCTATGTTAAAGCCCTTATGAAACTAGTCCACAGTTTAGGTTTCAGTCTTATTGACTACTATTTTTCTTTCTTTTCTTGTTGTGATTATTGATCGATTTCAGCACGAGATAGTAAGTCAGCAAAAATGTTCTGAGTTCCTGGGATTGACTGAATATCAAACGAGAACTCTTGCAAACTCAATGTCCTTCGCAACAATCGCGAATTCTTGAAGTTGGATGTCTTCAAGTACGACAGTGGTTTGTGATCAGTCTGGAGCATGAAATGTGTACCCCACAGGTAACGAGAAAATTTGTTGACTGCCCAAACAATACCCAAACATTCACGTTCAATTGTACTGTAACGTGTTTCTCGTTCCAACAATTTTCTGCTGGCAAACGCAACTGGGTGCAAATGTTGATCTCGTTCTTGTAGCAGAATAGCACCTAGTCCTACCGAACTTGCGTCAGTACGGAGAACAAATGAATCTGCTAATCGAGGTAAGATAAGCACTGGTTTGGATGCTAAAAGCTTTTGAACCGACCGTAGTGCCTCAGCGCACACAGGTGTCCACACAATTTGACGTTTTGTATTTTCTTTTGTCAAATCAGACAGAGGAGCGGTTAGGGAAGCAAAATTCGGGATATATCTTCTGTAATAACTCAGTAACCCTAACAATGCTCGTACTTGACGTTTTGTTGTTGGTGTGGGTAATGCCATCATTTTGTCAATTTTCTTTGAGTCTGGACAAAGTTTTCCTTCTCCTACAACATGTCCTAGGAATTCAAGTTTCTGAAACCCTGCTTCAATTTTGGATGGTCTAGCATTCAAATTGAATTTTTCTAGCTTTTGCATGACCATGTCTACATGTTGAAGATGTGCTTGCCATTCGACACTGTGTATCAGAATGTCATCAAAAAAATTCAGAGATGATGCTTCTTCTAATTCTAATGTCCGCATCATTCGTGCAAATGTAGCTGGTGCAGAAATTAGACCAAATGGCATGCGTAACCACTGAAACAATCCTAAGTGAGTGGTAAATGCTGTTTTGTGACGGTCTAGAGGATTGATCAGAATTTGCCAGTAACCTTTAGTTAGATCTATCTTGGTAAAGTAGCTTCCATTGGCTAACTGAGCAAAAAGCTGTTCTGTGTCTGGAATGGGTTCAGCGTCAAAAACAGTGACCTGATTGAGAGCTCTGTAATCAATACAGAATCTTGTTGATCCATCTTTCTTTTTAACAAGGACAACGGGAGCAGAATAAGGTGAAATTGAATGTTCAATTATTCCTGCTTCAAGCATAAGTTTGACTTCAGTTTCCACAATTTGTTTTGATGCAAATGGGAGGTCGTATGTCTTCTTTCGAACTGGCTCTGCAGTTGTTAATTCAATGTTATGCATAACTGGACCTGAAAATAAACCTGCTGTTGATGACAAGTGTGCAGCAAAAGGTTGAAATGTCATTGTCAGGTCTTGTTTCTGTTCAGCAGTCAATGCTGAATCATACTTGATATCATCAATGGTTTCTTGCTTTTGTGCTATTGGAGCAGTGGGTAATACAACACCGTCGTCAACAGTGTCATCAGTTACTCCGATAGATGTTTGGTTGCTAAATAGCATATCTGTTTCACAATTTGTGATATCAGACCAAAGAACTGTTTGAGGCAAACTGGATGTAATATTGCCAATGTGCTTGTTTTCAGCTTGTTGTGTAACTGTTTTCTTTGACTCAACAGTGTCATCATTGTGTACATTGATCGCAACGACTGGTATTCTGCGATGATATTCTTTCAACATGTTTGCATGAAAAAGTTTATCACGGCCTTGCATTTTGATGCTATAGTCGGGGTGTTTGCATTCGACTACTTGATAAGGTCCTTTCCATTCTACAAGTAGTTTGTTTGAGGAAGATGGTAGCAGCACTAACACTTCAGATCCTACTTGAAATGTGCGTTGTTTTGCGCGTGCATCATGATAATATTTGTTCTTTTCAGCAGCGTTTTTAGTGTTTTCCTTTGCAATTGCCATTGTCTCTGAAATGCGATTTTTCAACTGAAATATGTACTCATACAATGGTTTTGCCTCTGAATCTGCTTTTGTTTGTTCAGTCAATTCTTCAGCTAGAATAGAAACTGGTCCTCTGGGTGTTCGACCAAACAGAAGCTCAAATGGGGAAAATTGTGTACTCTCATTCGGCAATTCACGACATGCAAATAGTAATGCAGGTAAGAATCGGTGCCAGAGCTTTGGTTCTTGTATGATTGTTTTCTTGAGCATGGCTTTCAAAGTTCCATGAAAACGTTCAACACATCCGTTTGATTGCGGGTGGTATGGTGTTGTTCTCACCGCATTGACGGAAAACAAACGATGAAATTCTTTCATCAGATCCGAATTGAACTGTGCGCCTTGATCCGATAAAATTTCTGATGGGATCCCTACACGAGAAAAAGTATCAAACAAAGCTTCAGCAATAGAAACTGAATCGATGTGTTTGAGAGGGATAGCTTCTGGATATCTTGTTGCAACATCAATAATTGTCAGAATGTATCTGTGACCTGCTTCAGATGGTGGATTGAATGGGCCTACAATATCGATAGCAACACGTTTGAATGGTTCATCTATGACTGGTGGTGTACATAAAGGAACTGGTTGTGTTTTCCCTTTTGGTGCTGTTTTCTGGCATATGTCGCATGTTTTGACGTAGTCTTTGAAATCACGTGCTACACCAGGCCAAAAGAAATGTTGTAAGACTCGCGATAATGTTCGACGTGTTCCGCAATGACCCGAGATTAGCAAATCGTGCGCTGTAGCGAGTACTGCTGGTCTAAGACTAACAGGTACTAGAATCTGATGTGTGACCAATCCTTTCTTGACATGCTCTCTGTATAACACATCATCTTCTTGAAAGAACGAAATTGTAGCATTCTTTGTTTTGAACTTTCTTTTTCTTTCAGAATTGTCAAAATGTGGTGTCAGTGTGCTGTCTTGCTTTTGCAATGCAATTAGATCTGATCTAGTGATCTTCAAATCCTGAACAACCGTAGGCAACGGACGTTTAGGAATTGCCTCGCGTTTCTTCTGCGCGCGTGTGACAACAACAGCAGCGGTATCAGATACCTTTGCGTTTTTGACTTCTGCTTCATTTTCTTTCAAAGTTACACTCACAGAAACAACATCTGTGATACAATTCAAATTCCCTAGAATTAGATCTGCTACAGGTTTTTCAATCACGCAGCATCGCAATTTTCCAGAATAAAATTGTGTCTGCACTTCGACTTCAGCAATGTCGAATTCTTCTACATGTCCTCCAAATGAAATACATCGCACTTTTTCACCTGTGTATTGGTTGTCGTTCACTATTCTTTTCCGAACTCCGCAAACAGTTGCACCTGTATCTCGCAAAACGGATACTGGCTGTCCATTGACGATGCCATCATGGAGCTTGAGTGATCCTGAATAATCAATGCCCTGCAATGAGCAAACAACTTGTGATACTGATGTAGCTTCTAGTTCTACATTTTGTTCTGCTGGTTCTTGGTATTCATAACCTGTGTATGAAACATTGCCGTATTGCATATTTTCGGGTGTAGGGCATTGTCGGGCAATATGACCCCACCCTCTACATCGGTAACACCCTTTATTGACCTGTGGTTGTCTGTTCCCAGTGTTCTGATTGTGGTATGGTCCTTGATTGTACATGCGTAAATTGTGACCACGGTTGGCATTTGCATTGAACTGTTGTCTATATGAATGTCCACGATTTGCTTGACCATTTTGGTTATTCTGATTATCAGGACTTTGGTTTTGAGTGTTCTGACTGGGATTAGTCTGCATGCTTGATGGTGTGTAACCCCCTCGGTTTTGAACAAATCCGCGGTTACGGAAACGATTGTACCGTTGGCCTCCACGAAAGCCTCCACGTTGAAATTGTTGTTGTTTGTATGTCTGTCCGGTGTTTTGCTGAGTTCCAGGAACATTGCAACTCACCGATGCAAACAAATCAACCGCACCCGCACGGGCTAACGATTTTCCGGGGTGTGCTTCACGGTATGCATCTGCGATAACCGTCATTGTTTTGAGATCTTTCGGGTTATGTTCGCATATATGTGTGGCTAAGTCTTTTGACACGCTCTGCATGAGTTGTTCTCTCAAAAACAAGTCTAACAAGGGCTCAAAATTACGTTCGATTCCTGACAAAGTTATCCAACGATCAGCCAAGTGACGAATTCTGACGGAAAAACTCAAAAATGATTCGTCTGAACGTGGTTGTGCTCCTCGCAACAATTTACGAAAACCTTCAGTAGTGCATTCAAATTTCTTCAAGAGACCTTCTTTCAACATTTGATAAGAAAAATCTGGGGCAGCTGAAAGAGTATGATATAACTCTACAGCTTCTCCTTCAAGCAATACTGACAAAGCCTATGACCAATCTTCTTCTTTCCACTTAGATTTACGGGCATATTCTTCGAAACGGTACAAGTACGAATCTATCGTATCTTTGCCTTGTTGGAAATGAGGCATCTTCGGAAGACATGCACGATACGTTCTATCAGTACCATGAGTGCTAGCGCTGTTGTTAGTATTTCCTTGTAATTCTAGTCTTCTCATTTCTAGTTCATGTTGCATTCTATCTCTGTCTAGCTGGGCCTGTCTTTCTTTTTCTTTTTCCTGCCTATCTTTTTCTTCTCGGTCTATCTGGGCTTTTCTTTCTTCTCTGTCTATCTGGGCCTGTCTTTCTTTTTTTTCTCTAACTATTTGGGCCTGTCTTTCTTCTCTGTCTATCTGGGCCTGTCTTTCTTTTTCTTTTTCCTGCCTTTCTATAGCCCTTTCATGCCTCTCAATACACTTCTCTACATAGGCCTTTTTCTCAGCTTGATCTGAAATACCGAGTAGTTCAGCCTGTTGCAAAAAATCTGTGATCATCTCAGACGTTATTTCCGCCATGGTGCAAAAATAAAATTCAAAGATAGAAAAACAAAACAATTTAGTTATCTATCACAAACAAAACTTTACAACGCTTTACGTCAGTGTCTTATGATGACGCCCACTTCACTTCACAAAAATATATCAATTACATCAATACTCAAGTGATCAACTATCACTTTTTTTTCTCAAATATTTTACAACTATATCTTATTCTTAATATTCTCTTCTCATCTCACTTCTTTTATCTAAAAATGTACTCTCTTTACTTATTAATTCTTCTCACAATATCTTAATATTCTATTTTCATCTCACTTCTTGTATCAAATATTTTCTCCTTTTACTTATTAATTCTTCAAATATCTTCTCACTTAATATTCTCTTTTTATCTCAATAAATGTATCTCTTCATATCACTTTAACAAAGTCAATCACAATATCATATGACTAATCATCTGTCATTGTTCAAAACTTCAATGTCACTTTTTCCAAAGGACTGTTCATATTATTCACTTCAATGTCACTTTTTCAAAGGACTGTTCATATCATTCACTTTAAATCAGATTCTCTGTCATGTCTCTGTGATTCACACTTCTTCATATATATATCTACATATTCTCTGTCATGTCTCTGTGATTCACACTTCTTCATATATATATCTTCAGTTCTGTCTCTTCTTTTATATCATCACATTGTTCTCGTCTTTTCTCACACTGTTAATGTTCATTTTGTTCCACATTATTTTCCACAAAGTCAAATTACTGTTCTATTTTCTTTCACAACACATTCATAACAATGCTTCAATTTTTTTTTTATCATTCCAACTTTCACATATTTTTTTTTCTTTCGAATCACGTCGGGGTCACCAAATGTAACGAAGCAGCGTTCGTTAAAAATCTATATAACAAATAAACTTGGAATGATAAAAAAAAAAAAAGAAGACTTTTTGTTTTTGTTTGAATACTACATTCACACTCATTTATTCCTCACTAAGACGACATAACACAACAATAATAATAAATCATAACACCAATTTGAGGGATGACGAATACGTTGATGTCCGATGATATTGTCTCAATGGCGCAGTCGATGTTCAATGAAGTTGACAGTCTTATGGCACAATGAAGTTGACAGTCTTATGGCACGATGAAAAACAGATCCCCAATGTAGATGAATGGTTTACCGCATTATTGTCCCCTGATTAACTCCCACATAAAAACCCTAAAACAGACAATGTGAACAAAATTCTTAACGTTATGTCATAAAATTATTTTCACCTTAAATCTATACATAATGAAACTTCGCCGCTCTTCTTAGGGCAAAACAACGGTCATTTTCTCCATTTTATGACCTTCACTATTCACGTCCTTATTCTAAATACATTTCCATCAAAATCTATATTATTATCATTTCTTAATATCCAAGTACTTATTCTATATATTATCTATTGGTCTACATACCTCCAAAGAGGGCTGGACACGACTATTTTACAATAACAAACACGCAGCTCAACATTCATTCATCCATTTTCTTCAGACCATTTTAACGAACACCGGAAATGGCGAAATGTGCGTCATCATGCAGCGACAATGACGTAACAAAAATATAATTTTATTTTGCACTAATATCGAGAGTTGAACAGACTCAATTCCTTACAACGTTTGGTAAAAGAACAATCCCTTCGTTCAGCGTTTCCTTTTCCCCAACCCGTCTCTTTTTTTTTTTTTTTATGTAAGCTACATTGCTGTTGATTCTTTGCATTCCTCAACCAACCTCCACCTCGCCACCCCCACCCTAACCTCCATTCTTCCTCTACATCAGAAGTTATTAAAATAACAACAACAACAACAACAACATTACATTACATGATTATTGCTTTAGGTCCAGGGGACTCTTCCGAGCCAAATCAGGACCGGACAACCCCCGATCCGCATAAAAGATTTGCTGAAACAACCCTAGTGGTAAAACTGAAAGCTCTCCACCAGCCAGTCACTTTACAATAAAGACATCCCACGCAGGGAACGCTGAGGCTGTACTCTAATTTATCGAACCCCCGGTTACAAAAACAAAATAGAATACAAACATCATTATAAATTATCAACAAAACACATACATATAAAATGCCTACATTGCTAAGTAATAACATCATAGGAAGCCCTAGTGACCACCTGGCAGAAAGCGTCCAAATATTCCCAAGCTGATCCAACAGACCTCACACACAAATAAGGAGTCTTGTCCCGGAAGAGTTTTCAAGAAAAAAGGTAGGTGATTGGTCTAGCGAAGAAGAAGATAGTATAGCAGGATTGATAGAACAGAGCAGGAATGAGAAAGAGCAAATGAGAAAGACAGCGACAGTGGGAATTTAAAGCACTAAATTTCCAGAAAGTGGGGATACTATTTATACTTAAACTCCCGGCACCCCAACGGGGGTACAACAACAACAACAACAACAAAAATAATAATAATAATAATAATAATAATAATAATAATAATAATAATAATAATAATAATAATAATAATAATAAAAATAATAATAATAATAAAGATATTTATAAGGCGTTTTTCCTCGTAAGGAACAGTTCAAAGCGCACCTATGACGACCTATTAGAGCCAAAGCCGAGTTTTTTTTATATGTTTTTTTATTTTATATTTTAACAACTTTATTATTACCAAGGTGAAATTCGGGCACTGTCATTTTCGAAAGTACAGCAGCCCCAAGTGAAGCGCTTTACCCAAGGTACATGCTGGGTGTGTTCTTGTCACCGGCACTCACCCGTCTAGGACATGAGTGTCAGGATCTTTAAAGTCCGTTATGATGTAATGCATGCGACACAGACTAGACCTCGGTTTATACTCTCATCCGAAGGAGATAATTTAAATTAACACGTGTTCTGTATATTTTACAGAGATACCGGTCATCCACAGTGTTAATTAATAATAAATATTTGCCACGCCTCCCTACCGCCCAAACCTGATAATTACAAATATCATGGGATAATTACAAATATCATGTAATAATTACAAATATCATGAGATAATTACAAATATCATGATATAATTACAAATATTATGAGATAATTACAAATATCATGGGATAATTACAAATATCATGAGATAATTACAATTATCAAGAAATACAATTATTATTGAAAAATTACAAATATCTTCGCGTGATCATGTTTAATTTTTCAGTTTTGTCTCTAGTAATCCGTCTGGAAATAGGCCAAATCGAAAATTGTAAACTTGATAATTACAATTTTTACGTGTTAACTGTAAATATGTCGTTAATATTTGTAATTATCACATGATATTTGCAATTATCAGGTTTTGGCGCTAGTAGGCCCTCATAATGTGAATTGCACAGAACACGTGTTAATCACGTGTTAATTACTATTAATTATCAGTTATTCATGTAAATGCACGTTTTGACGCTAGTAAGCCGCCTTTGTCAGAATAAAGCCTGATCACGTAAAAATTGTAATTATGAAGTAAAAATTGCAATTTTTATGTGATAATTACAATATTCGGTTTTGGCGCATTTTCAGGCGAATTTCTAGAGCCCAAACTGGAAATTAAAACATGATCACGCGAAGATAATAATTTTTCAATGATAATTGTAATTATTGCTTGCAAATTGTAATTATCTCATGATATTTATAATTATCAGATGTTGGCGCTAGTCTATGTACCCTCACGCATTGACACACTCAGTAAACATTGGCTTGGAGCAGGACGAATCAAAGTGGACTGGGCAGTAATAAACAAAATGATTCCCCACACATGTACACACTGACAGGCATACACACACACATCCACACACACATCCACACACCCACTCACACACACACGCACACCCACGCACACACACATACACACACACGTGCATGCGCACGCATGCACAAAAATGGATGAGGCAATATGGAAAAAACAGTTTAAAAACAGAACATTCAGGGGAAGACTTTAGAGAAGAAATGAGCTTTGAGGTTAGCTTTGAAGGTGATATTCGGTATGCTGCGGGGAGAAAGTGGTAACGAATACACCAGTCATGTAACCTGTGACTCACCGGCAATAAGGACGACGAAGATGGATGATGCTGCTGAAAAACCAGCAGACAATCCAATAACAGTGACTCTGCATACTTTACCTAAGGACCTTCATGTATATACTATGCATATAATTTGCTCATAAGTCAAGTGTGTTTGGTATATTTTTCGTCTTTCCAGACTAACCTGGAAATACTTTAAAATAATAGTAGGGAAGAATCAAACGCGCCAAACATCGGTCTGTCCGCCTGTATTTCGGTCCTTATCTCAAGAACTACTGACCGGATTTTGACCCAACTTCATAGGAACATAAGCTAGATTAGCCTGCCTCCACATTGGCTCTAACGCAAAGGGTCAAGGTCACTGGAGTACTTTTGTTGCGAAACACATTTTGCTCAATATTTTAAAAACGGCTAAAGCGATGAGGTTGAGTTTAAGTATTCAGATGCTTCAAAATCATGGGTCATCTTAGTATTACCCCTCCCCTCCCCACCCCCCACCCCCTCGTGGTGGTGCCGAGGGTTTCAGTATAAATAGAAATGTAGTGCTTTAAATTCCCACTGTCGCTGTCTTTCTCCTTTGTTCTTTCTCATTCTTACTCTGTTCTATCAATCTACTATACTATCTTTTTATTCGCTGGACCAGTCACATACCTTTTTTCTTGAAAACTCTTCCGCGACAAAACTCATTTTTTGTGAGTAGGGTCTGTTGGATCAGCTTGGGAATATTGGACGCTTTCTGCCAAATTAGTTAGTTAGTTATTCATTGCTTACAGGGTCCAGCGGACTGCAAAGAGCCGAATCAGGACCACAAAATCAAGACCACAACTTCGCTGAAAGAGGACTCGCCACTGATCCGCATAAAAGATCTCTCGAAACAACCCTAGTGGTAACACTGAAGGCACTCCACCAGCCGGTCACTTTACAATAAAGACATCCCATGCAGGGGACTCTGAGGCTATACTCTAATTTACAAAAACAAAATAGAATAAAAACATCATTATAAAATATCAACAAAACACATACATAGTACTATAAAATGCCTACATTGCCAAGTAATAACATCATAGGAAGCTCCAGTGACCATTTGGCAGAAAGCGTCCAATATTCCCAAGCAGATCCAACAGACCTCACACAGAAATGAGGAGTATTGTCCCGGAAGAGTTTTCCTGAAAAAATGTAGGTGACTGGTCTAGCGAAGAAGAAGAAGATAGTATAGTAGATTGAAAGAACAGAGTAGGAATGAGAAAAAATAATGGAAAAAGACAGAGACAATGGGAATTTAAAGCACTAAATTGCCAGAAAGTGGGGATACTATTTATACTGAAGCCCCCGACACCCTCCACGGGGGGTTCTTCCAAATGGTCACTGGGGCTTCCTATGATGCTATTATTTGGCAATGTAGGCATTTTATATGTATGTGTTTTGTTGATATTTTATAATGATGTTTCTATTCTATTTTGTTTTTGTAAACGGGGGTTCGATAAATTAGAGTATAGCCTCAGCGTCCCCTGCGTGGGATGTCTTTATTGTAAAGTGACCGGCTGGTGGATTGCATTCGGTGTTACCACTAGGGTTGTTTCGGCGGATCTTTTATGCGGACCAGGGGTTAGTCTTCTTTCAGCCAAGTTGTGGTCTTGATTTTGTGGTCCTGACTCGGCTCTTTGCAGTCCGCTGGACCCGGTAAGCAATGAATAACTAACTATCCTTTAATATTTGTCCGGTTGTCGATCAGTCGATCCGTCCGTAGCTCCGAATTCAATTTTTATTTGAACAATAACTGAATACAGCACGATCGCTAAAAACATTGCAACTCGTACAAATTTTTTTTACCGTTATGTGTGTGAGTAACTGGAAATTACATTTGAATTGCTTGCCATCATTACAATATTTATTTAAAAAAAAAAAAACTATAGTATTAGTGTTCACCTTACGCATAGGTCGTTAATAATTATTGATTATATCTACATCTTCATCCATAGTGGAAACCTACTTTACCGATATGACGTAAACACTATATTGACGTATGTAATATCCATATAGTTCTTGTTTACTTCGTCATCAGTACTTCTAGTTGTATGTTATCTAGCATCCATTATTATTATTATTATTATTATTATTATTATTATTATTATTATTATTATTATTATTATTATTACAATCTAACAAACACAACTTTACTATTATTGATCGATTTTATGTACTTTCGTATTGTTTCCCTTGACGCATTCATCGTTTCCTGTGTATATGACTACATCATAATCGTGATTGATTGATTGATTGTTGCTTTAGGTCCAGCGGACTCTTCCGAGCCAAATCAGGACCGGACAACCCCCGATCCGCATAAAAGATCTGCTGAAACAACCATAGTGGGAAAATTGAATGCCCTCCACCGGCCAGTCACTTTACAATAAAGACATCCCACGCAGGGGACGGCTGAGGCTTTACCCCAACTACTCGAACCCCCGGTTACAAAAACAAAATAGAATACAAACATCATTATAAATTATCAACAAAACATATACATATAAAATGCCTATATTGCTAAATAATAACATCATAGGAAGCCCTAGTGACCACCCAGCAGAAAGCGTCCAACACTCCCAAGCTGATCCAACAGACCTCATACACAAACAAGGAGTCTTGTCCAGAAGGAGTTTTCTTGAAAAAAGGTAGGTCATTGATCTAGCGAAGAAGAAGATAGTATAGCAGAGTGATAGGACAGAGCAGGAATGGGAAAGAGTAAATGAGGAAGACAGCCACAGTGGGAATTTAAAGCACTAAATTTCCTGAAAGTGGGGATACTATTTATACTGAAACCCCCGGCACCCCAACGGGGGTACTGTTGCCGCAGTGAATTGGTCATGCCTACAAAGTCAAGACAGGTTTTCAACTGGGGCTTTCACTTTTCCCTTTATAGGTTAGAACAATCTACAGTGGCAAGATTGCTCATGACCCCAAGGAGTTACATCATAATAAAAAAAAAACCTTCAGATCAAGCATCAAAATTGGCAGGACACGCACTTTTTTAGAAGCAGACATCGGAAGTGACCACGATCTCGTGATGATGTCTTTCTGGCTCCACTTGAAGAGAGTGAACACAGAAAAGTGAACCAGATTGAAGTTCGACCTGGACAAACTGTAAGACCCGGAGGTGGCAAAAATATTCCAAACCACAATTGGAGGGAAATTTGCATCACTGCTCATTTTGGGAGCTGGTGAAGTAGATGTCAACACCATGACCACCACCTTCAACTTAGCTGTGACAGATGCCGCCACTAATATCATTGGCAAGAACCGCCCAAATAAAAAAAAACCGTGGATCACAACTGAACTTTTGGACCTGTGTGACAAACGAAGAGAGATAAAAAGAAAAAGAATACCTCACAGGGAGCTGATGCCTACCAAAAAATCAACAATGACAATCTGAAAAGGCATGCGCACAGCAAAGGAGAACTGGATAGAAGATCAATGCCAGGAAATAGAGAACAGTCTGAACACGAACAAAAGCAAGAAGGCCTACCAGACTGTGAAGCGGCTGACAAAGTGTTCAGTAGCCCAAGGTCTCCACGATCCAAAGCAAGTCTGGCATATGCCTTACAGAAGAACAAGAAGTATTGGATAGATGGACATAGTACTGCTCTGACTTTTACAACCACAAACCAAACTGAGACCCATGAGTTCTAGCATGTCCCCAGAACATAGAAGCAGCAGAAGAAGAAATTCTCCGAGAAGAAGTCGGGGCAGCATTGCAATCGTTGAAGAAGGGGAAGTCAGCGGGAGTGGACAGCATGCCTGCGGAATTGCTTCAAGGAGGAGAGGAATCAATGATTGACGCCCTCACCATTATCTGTAACAAGATCTGCCAGTGAGGAGTGGCCTACACCATGGACCCAGTCGCTTGTCATCACTCTTCCCAAAAAGGGTAACCTTCAGGACTGTTAAAATTACCGCACCATCAGCCTCATCAGTCATCCCAGCAAGGTCCTTCTGAAAATAATACTCAACAGGTCTAAACCCCAAGCTGAACAAATAATAGCTGAAGAATAAGCAGGATTCAGGGCAGGGCGAAGTACCACTGAACAGATTTTCAATCTCAGAACATAGATACAGATGCTCAGAATAATCTGCGAGAAATATCTACCGAATCAACAACATCTATATTATGAGTTTGTAGACTTCAAGAAAGCGTTTGACCGAGTCTGGCACGCAGCTCTGTGGGCAACCATGAGAGTGTACAACATCAACCCTAAAATTATTGAAGTCATCAAAAGCCTTATGACAAGGCTACCAGAGCAGTCCTCCACAACAGCGCCATCGGGAACTGGTTCAGGTTCAAAACAACAAATGGTGTGTGTCAAGGATGCCTACTCTCTCCAACACTCTTCAACATCTTCCTAGAGAACAACATGTCGGATGCCCTTGCAGGTCATGAAGACACAGTCAGCATAGGTTTAGAGAAATCTCCAACCTCCGTTATGCGGATGACATTGATGTATTGGCTGGAGAGGAACAAAAACTTGAACTACTGGTACAGAGGCATCACACCACCTCCAGAGCCTATGGAATGGGAATAAGTGCAAAGAAGACCAAAATGATGACCAATAACACCAATGGCATCAACAGGGACATCAAAATCCAAGGTCAATCGTTCAACACAGTGCATATCTTCAAATATTTAGGAGCATTGTATCAGACAGAAAGTCATCTCCAGGATCACACAAACAACTACTGCCCTGATAAGGTTGAAGCTCATTTGGAAAGACAGGACCATCAGTCTACACTCCAAGGTAAGGCTGCTGCGCTCCCTTGCCATCTTCATCTTCTTATACGCTTGCGAAACATGGACCTTCACAGCAGATCTACAACAAAGAATACAAAGCATGGAGATGAGGTGCTACACAAGACTTCTTTGACATTTCCTATACCTAGCACACCACGGACGAAGTCCGACAGACCATCACACAAGCCATTGGACAACATGATGACATGCTCACAGTGGTGAAGAAACGGAAACTCCGATGGTATGGCCACGTCCCAGTGCATCAGGCCTTGAAAGGAGGCAGAAAAAGAGGGAGACCGAAAAAGAGGTGGGAGGACCACATTCGAGAATGGACTGGCTTGACACTGAGCAAAGCCATGAGGGTTGCTGATGACAGAAAAAGATGGAGTACGCTGGTTAAACGATCTTCTGTGGTGCCCCAACGACTTTCGAGTTACGGGATAGGATAGGATAAGATAGGATTATAATATCGTAGACAACATTCTCCGTAACTGCTCGTGTAGTTCTACATATCACAGGCGCTGGTTTTGCGCAGTAATAAGTCGTCGAGTGTACCTTATTAGTATTGTTACGTGAACGTCAGTCTGGGTTCAAGTGTTTATGTATGCTTATATACAATACCTGCATGCTACTGTGTTCGTGTTCGTCATTTTCTCATTATCTTGCAAACTGTAGACTTACTATGGTCTTTATTATTATTATTATGTTTTTTTTAAACGTTTGATTTCGTAATTAATACTTGTAGGTAAACTAACTTACTTAAGCAATATATCTGATTTAGTTTATTTACGTATTAATTTCGCTTTCTTGAGGATGCGTCATTCATAATGTAAATAACTCACGTGACGCTGCGCAAGCCGTCGACGTTTCCGTTGACCCCTGATATAATCAAAGAGCCAACATCACTACTAACACACCTGGAGGTAGTGTTATGGACGGCCATGAATAGGTAGAGGTAGAGCCCTGCATTATGTACAGTTATAGAGGTGTACGTCTAACTATTCATTTATTATACCAGTTCATAACACTGGGCCCAAAGCAACTTACATCAAAAACACTGATTTGGGTGAATTAAGCTCACACAAGTTTCATCGCTTTTCATCTACATGGTTAATCATCGGCGTTTCAACGTTGACACTCGTCTGGCTGCCCTGTTAATTGTCAGTGTTCTATTTCTCTTCAACAATTTTCCACAACTTTGAAGACTCGCTCATCGCTGATCATCCCACATCATCTGGTTGGAAGGCTTTCAATACTCGAGCGTTGACACGCGTAGAAGGGGGGTAGGGGGGGGAGTGGTGCGGCTTTAGACTGCTGAGCAGTTGTTGAAAATGTTGAAAATGTTCCCTTTCGTCAATACTTGAAGTATCAACCACAGGCTTTTCTTTTTTTTCGTCTTTATAAACTCGTGAGCCTCCTACATACGTACATGTACGTAGTATACAAGGTCTAACACTCAATGGCTTCCTTTTCAGCCACTGACCCCCTATGCACGCTTTTCCTATTTTTCGTGTCCACTTCAAACTCAAACGGAAGGTGCCGACAAATCACAAACACTCATAGCAACACATTCGTATCACTTCAAACGAATTCAGTTCCAAATTCACTGCAAATTTGTTCCAAAACGCAGTCACAAAAGCTGGTCCGAATTTTACCCCAACGCCGCTAGTCGCTCCGTATACATTCCAACTGCCTTTGCGCGCTCTCTCATTGGTCGCTTATTAATACACCCTATTAGACCTAATGAAGGGCGGGACTACTCTTGCGATATCAACACATGATAGTGACTTTCAAATCTGTTAGTATTCCGCCCTTCACCAGGCCTAATAGGGTGTATTTTTAGGCGACCAATGACAGAGCGGGTATGCATCCAGTTCGACTAGCGGCGCGGTGTCAAAATTCGGACCAGCTTTTGTGACTGCGTTTTGGAACAAATTCGCAGTGAATTTGGAACTGAATTTGTTTGAAATAATACGAATGTGTTGCAATGAGTGTTTGTGATTCGCCGGCAGCTTCCGTTTGAGTTTGAAGTGGCCACAAAAGGTAGGAAAGGCGATTTTTGGAGGTCAGCCGCTCAAACGGAAGTGAGGGAGTAAAACACCTTGTATGTATAGTATGTAATTGAGGCCTACGAAAGATGAGACTTCCCAGCCTGTGTATCAACCAACACTTTGAAAGATGAACAGCAACAACAACACAGGTGCACCCACACTGAAGTTTTAAACAGTAGAAGATGGGGTTTTTTGTTCAGTTTATGATACAAACGGGTTTGAGAGTACACATTAATACTATGCGCTGCACTGTCAAAATCTGGCATGTGAACATGGAATGACCCAAGTTTCCATGTTTATACAATTTTATGCACATAATACAGTTTACTTCATTAACTGATTCAGCAGCCGAACGTAAATTAAGCCTATATGATGAATATTTTACAGAATAAATTGTGTGCGTTACACAATATTAAAGGGGTTCTAACGCGTCGAAAACACTTTTTGTGGGTTCCAGTGTGTACCCAAACTAGAGTCTCAACGCTTTGCCCTTTTCTTTACAACCCCACTCGGCCATTGTATAGCCCAAGCACAGTTCACCTTTTCGGAGATTGTCGAGTGCGACCGACAATGCAACTGAAAGGAACGGAATTTCCTCTCCTACGTCACAAATATAGGAGCCAGGCTGATCGGCGCATTGATCGTGGGCCCTCAACATCACTCGTCGTGGTCTTGATAGAAATTGATCCATGGCCTTTGGTAATAGTCCTATCCTATCCTATCCTATCCTATCCCGTAACTCGGAGGTCGTAGGGGCACCACAGATGATCGTTTAACCAGCGTACTCCATTTTTCCCTGTCCTCAGCAACCCAGATGGTTTCGCTCAGTGTAAAACCAGTTCATTCTCGAATGTTTTCATCCCGCCTCTTTTTCTTTCAAAGACCATCCTGCAAGGAACGGTGCAAGGAGGTAGAAGAAGAGGGAGACCGAAAAAGAGGTGGGAGGACAACATTCAAGAATGGACTGGCTTGACATTGACCGAAACCATCAGGGTTGCTTAGGACAGGGAAAGATGGAGTACGCTGGTTGGTTAATAGTATTGGTAACAGTATTTCATGCTAATACCGTATCTTGTGACTGGATGACATTCTACACCACAGAATTGCACACATTCGTCTTGAACTCCTTCTATATGTCCTATCCTATCCTATCCTATCCCGTAACTCGAAAGTCGTTGGGGTACCTCAGATGATCGTTTAACCAGCGTACTCAATCTTTCTCTGTCCTCAGCAACTCTCCTGGCTTTGCTCAATATCAAGCCAGTCCATTCTCGAATGTTGTCCTCCCACATCTTTTTCTGTCTCCCTTTGCTTCTGCCTCCTTGCACCGTTCCTTGCAGGATGGTCTTTGCAGGACCTGAGGCTCTGGTGACGTGGCCATATCATCGGAGTTTCCGTTTCTTCACCACTGTGAGCATGTCATCGTGATGTTGATGGTCTGTCGGACTTCGTCGTTGGTGATGTGCTGGGTATAGGAAATGCCCAGAAGTCTTGTGTAGCACCTCATCTCCATGCTTTGTATTCTTTGTTGTAGATCTGCTGTCAGGGTCCATGTTTCGCAAGCGTATAGGAAGATGGAGATGACAAGGGAGCGTAGCAGTCTTACCTTGGAGTGTAGGCTGATGGTCCTGTCTTTCCAAATGGTCTTCAACTTTGTCAGGGCAGCAGTTGTTTGTGTTATGTCTCAATGTCGTTTGACAGCCGATTTAGGTGTATACCACAGGCGCTTACATTCGGCCGTTATGACAGTAAAAATGCTTTCACTGACAGGTACCACAAAGGTGTCTACGGTTACATTTGCTTCAAACTATAGGTGAGATCCACTTTAAACGCACAGCACTTAAATTCTTGTCAAATAAACATCCATTGTTTTGTATTTGCTGAATACACCACTCAGGCTCGCCACTCATATGATTTGATTGTTCAGGTTAATGACTAGCATTATTGTTCTGGCCTCAGACTATAAGGTTATAAGAACGATTTCAATAGAGATGATGGTAGGAGGTGGAGGGGGTGGGAGGAGGAGAAGAAGGGGTGGGGGTTTAAGGCTTGGGTAAAAGTGGAGTTATTGTTGTTGTTGCCGTTGCTGTAGTTTTTGTTTTTGTTGTTGTTGATGCTAATGATGACTACGACAACGACGACGAACAGGAGGACGACTATGATGGTGATGAGGACGACGACGACGTCCATGATGATGATGATGATGATGATGATGATAGTGATGGTGATGATAATGATGATGATGATAGTGAGGTAATGCGCATGGCTACCAGCGCTTTCAAGATACAGTTGAAAGTACCGCTGAGTAGCGTGAACAGGATATATCGTAATATCGCCAAGATAGTAACTTGAGTCCGCTATGAGCGGACGAGGCTACTTGCGAAATCACGGGAAAAGCGCAATTTGACTGCAGTGAACTCATGAAAATAGAAAAATGTAAGTTTCGTCTCCTCTAGGGGACGAATTAGGTCAAACTGTATTAGTTTCTAGGTCAACTGTCTTTTACGAACCGTTTGAGAATGTTTTTGAACCGTTTGTTGACGCCGGATAGTGTCCTCACTTGGTTTCATGCAATTTAAGAATCCAACAAGGCAATTGGGGTTTTGAGACGGAAAGAGCGGAATGTTGTAGAGCAACATTCTGTATATATTTACAGTGAAATTGCGCTTTTTCCGTGATTTCGCAGGTAGCCTCCGCTCATAGCGGACTCAAGTTATTATCTTGGCGATATTACGATATATCCTGTTCACGCTACGCAGCGAAGATTAGAGGTGTATCTTGAGTGCGCTGGTACCTTGGTGCAATGGGTGTCATAGTGATGATGATGATGATGATGATGATGATGATGATGATGATGATGATGATGATGATGATGATGATGATGATGATGATGATGATGATACCCACTTGCAATACACAACAGCATCATGTGACCACTGGTAAGGCCTCACACAAAAATAACATACTCTTTCTGGAGCACAGCATTAAACAAAATTACAATGGCCGCACTCGTCGGCGGCACATTAGCCGTTAGCATGCACGTTGTCCGATCGTTCAGTTTCTGGCATTTAGACGTCAAGTCTTACACCTTTTGGAATAGATGCAGTCGTTTTGATAAACAATAAATTCTCGGCTCATTTGGAAGAGGTCATACATTTCCAGTCAGATAAAGATGTATGATGCGACAAGAAAGGGACACAACTCTAATCCCACACTTGCAATGCCGTTCGTCTTCTGCTCTTTAAAACTGACAACTTCAACTTCTAGTTCAAAAATTCTGGATTGTTATTCACGCAACACTGTGAGTCTTGTTCCCCCCCCCCCTTTTTTTTTATGTGACAGTTAACTTTCAAACATGCGCGAGTGTCTGCTTTCATAACGAACATCAAGTGAGGAACATTATTTTTTTTATTAAAGTGAACATGAAGCCAGTGTTGCATTGTTCCAGGCTTTTAACACTAGATAGGATACAGGCACAATATTAAAACGTGAAAGAAGAAGAACAACTGGTGTTTAAATGTCACCAGACAAACACAAATCTTTTATAAGGTTTTTGGATAGAAAAACTGTAAAGTAAAATTGATGATTTGTTTGTCAGGAGCCCACCAGCACTGAAAAGCATAACATGCACAGTGTCACTTTTACTAGTGCGCACTACAGCTTTTAAAGTATGTCTCCAGTGTATTTGTGAGCCCACTGACCAGACAGCTGTCCGTACTCTGGAAGCGTCTTCAGTGGTCGCGGGGCTGGTGAGACGCAGAGCATTTGGCTCGTGCGCCGCCACAAGGTTATCTCGACAGCCCGTGAAACGGTCGAGATTGGGATTCTAGTATAATATTAGAAGAGTTTAATAATTCATATTGTTGCGAAGAAACGCCCTATAATAAGGGTATTTTAAATAGTTCAATAAGTTTAAAATGTGTGTAGCTTGCCTTTGGCCATCGTGGAGAATTACAGCAAAAATACCCGGAGGCTGTATGGACTCTATTTTAGTGGACTTATTCGTAAATAGCCAGCCGGTAAAGCTGTAGTTTATGCAGTCATATAACGGCCTCTGTCTAACTATGTATGCTCGTACCGCCTGCTATTCACAACTTTCCGGCACCTCTCATAAAAACTCGTGGGTATCGCCATTATAAATTAAAACGAGGTTAGCATGAAACCAAGTTCCGGTCTAGCTTGTTTTGCTTTTATCAAAGCTTGATGCGTGACTTTTAAATATGGCAAATTGCCGAAAACGACGATTGTTAGAGCCAGAAAACGAGTGGGATAAGTATAAAAACGGTGGAGGAAGTACATGCTCAGTGAAAGGATGCAAAAAACAATCGTAGAGGCCTGTATTTGTGGCGACTTCGGAGGTGCGTCGATCATCGACAGAAAGTGAAACAGGACCTGAAGACTCTTGTAGTTTTCCATAGCTTCGCCGTCGCAACCTTCACAAAACACGAAGTAACTGACTATGTTAGGCAAGCGTTGTGGCCAAGTGAGCTAAGGCGGGACTAACTTGCCTTGTCCACAAGCCAGAAACCAATGGCGCCTGACAGGTGTGGGTTCGAGCCAGCATCTCAAAAATTCACAAATAATGTTAGGTAGGTAGGGTTTAGGCGCGCCACTGGCGATAGAAAGGGATAATAAACTGCAGCAAAAAAAATTTGAGGGTACGATACAGGTGGCCAGTGACACATGTTATTATTCTTGAATATTTGGAAATATCTCACTAAAACACGCGGAGAAAAAAACCGGAAGTATGTTTCATTCAGGAGATTCCCGTTGGTGCATAGGATAGCAGAAAAGTGTGAATAGCGTTTTGCGAATGCAGTTAAATCGTTGTACTACTTATTGCAAGACGATATTGATCTCTCGGACACGACGTTTACATTCAAATGTCTCATATGTCAGACACAGCAAAATTATGACTAGGTAGGCCTTTAGCTCTGAACTTGAATTAGCATTTTATGTGGTGTTTCGCAGTTTGATCTATGGTTCAGACTCAATTTAAATTGTCTCCCTTACTTTTGTAACTTAGCCTTCATTTTGTTAAAACATCTCTAAACCCTACATGAAAATATTACTACTCGTTAAAACCGCTTATATTTTTTTTGTCGCTGTGTACTTGTGAAAGAATGTTATTGTGTAAATAAGTTTTTTTTTGTTTTTTTAAACATATTGTAGTTTTTCCCTTTAAAATTGTGGCCAGGGTTGATTGTTTCCCCCTCGCCCACCACATCTTGTCAAATCCAGTGAGCACTTCCTTAACCAGAAGTGGTACTGCGCTATACAAATGGTGACATTGATAATAATAATAATAATAATAATAATAATAATAATAATAATAATAATAATAATAATAATAATAATAATAATAATAATAATAATAATAATAATAAATCTACACAAGGAGGTGATTGCTTGCTTATATATATTCCGTCAATACGGAGTTTAAAAAACCTGACGCTCATGTACTAGACGGGTAAGTGCCGGCGGCCGCAAATAATACTGTCGCCCAGGATTGGGCTCAATTGTCTGAGTTGTCAGACAGTGCGCCCAAAGGCTGCAAGTGGGCGCCTCGAATGCTGGAGTTAGATCTTGTATCAGCCAGCTTGATGAGCAGTTCTTGAGCTGGAAAAGCTCTTTATAATAACTATTAAATAAATAAAGAAAGAAATAATGTGAATTTATATACCCTTCTGTGATCATACTATCTACGGTAAAATTTGAAAACAAAAAGGCATCAGACTCACTTTAAGGCTGAATGACAATGAAGAGCGAAGTGTTAAATGGCAAAACGTTGCATGTTATGGAAAGCAAGCAGCTAAAGGTGGATTACTGAAGTCAACATAAAAGTCCAAAGCCGCCCTTGCTTAGCATGCATGGTGGTGATTAACAGAACAAAGGTGCTACCAGTAAACCATTTTTCATGTTTATTCTTGTGATGGCTCTATCTGCCTGTTAATGCGTTCTTACCTGTTTGTTAATTCTCTCTCTCTCTCTCTCTCTCTCTCTCTCTCTCTCTCTCTCTCTCTCTCTCTCTCTCTCTCTCTCTCTCTCTCTCTCTCTCTCATGTATGTCGTACAGAGAGACGCACATTTTCCAAAGTAAACTGTCCCACACAAAAAAAGGGAAACAAGCCTCAAGACGTTGAGTGAACAACACTTCAAAATTTGGAAATAAAATTTGAAGTTGTCATTTAAAAGAGCAAAAGATGAACGGTAGTGCAGTGTGGGATTAGAGTTGTGTCCCTTTCTTGTCACATCCTCCATCTTGATCTGACCTAATATAACCTTTTCCAAAGGAGCCGAGAATGTATTACTCATCAAAGCGATCGAATCTATTTCAAAAGATGTCCACACTGCCAGAAACTGAACGATCGGACAAAGTGCATACTAACTTGACGACGGTACGAGTGCGGCCATTGTAATTTTGTTTAATGCCGTGCTTGAAGTAAATGCATTTTATTATTGTCTGTGCCCTTAACAGTGGTCACATGATGATGCTGTGCATTGTAGGTGAGGTGGATATTATCTGACTTTATGGTTCAATCAACAAACATTTCTAGAGAATTCCAATTCCAATTACATGTTTTTAAATTCTTCTAAACTTCCAACCTTATCTGGAAATACATTAAAATAATCGGGGCGAGTCAGAACGACCTAAATGTTGGTTTGTCTGTCCCTTTGTCGGTCCGTCCGTCGATCGGCCTGTCGGAAGCCATATCTCGAAAACCACAGAACGAATTTTGTTTGACCAAACTTCTTAGGAACATTACCTAGGTTAGTGACCTGCCTCCAGTGACGTCATATTTGCTCTACCGCAAAGGTCAAGGTCACTGGAGTCATTGTGTTGCTAAAACGTTTTGCTCAATATTTTAAAAACGGCTAAAGCGATCTTGGGGTGTGTCGGTTTACAGGCACTTGTAATCATGGGCCATTTTTCTTTAGCACTCGGGTTGTCGGTGGGACCTTCGCTTCAAATAACTTTTTGTTGGAAACACACTTTATTCGCCTTATCTTGTGACAATCGACGTAATAGGCCTGTACTCGAACACCCCCCCCCCCCCCCCCCCCCCCGCTATGAGGTACAAAAGTCACTTAGAGATGTTATCAACTCAAGGCAGCCTCGTTCTAGCGAAATTCATCCTGTGAATGACCTAGTTGACATCGTCCAGCATATTCTCCACAACAGCGTGTTCGAGTTTGAACAGAAGCTATACAGGCAAATCATGGGAACAGTTATGGGCACTCCTATGGCACCTTCCATCGCCAACATATTTATAGCGTGGCTGGAACGTGAACTGTTGTCGACTCCCCCCTGGCAGGTAGAGGCAGATTGTTGCTGCCCTGCTCTGGCTAGGAGGAGACGAGAATCTGCAGGAATTCCTGACCTGTCTAAATAGACAACACCCAACTATAAAATTCACTGCAAACTACGGTACCTGCAACATCCCGTTTTTGACGTAAGTTTAAGTTAACTTGAGGGTAGGATAACGATTTTCACATCAAGAGCACTGATGCTCAAATGACACGTCAAGTCATGTCACCCTCGCCATTGCGTTAGTTCAATCCCTTACAGCCAGACCCCACGTCTACGCCGCATTTGCTCTGATGACATCACCTTTAAACAAAGAAGTACAGAACTTGGTGAACGACTGCAAAAACGAGGTTATCCCCCAAAATTGATCCGAACAGCAATAGCCAAAGTTTCAGCGCTACCTCGTACAGAGACATTAAAATATAAACAGCAGGCCACTCATTCCGAAGAACACCGTACGTCATAACCCACAATCCCACCAATCTCCCCACTCAGCTGCTGGCTCAAACAGGGAATGAGCACACTGCACAAAAGCAGACTTAGGCGCAGAGCTGCACCTAAGCCACCAATCACCCCCGTTGGGGTGCCGGGGGTTTCAGTATAAATAGTATCGCCACTTTATGGAAATTTAGTGCTTTAAATTCCCACTGTCGCTGTCTTTCTCAATTGTTCTTTCTCATTCCTACTTTGTTCTCCCCGTGGAGGAGGGTGAGCAGAGTAGCTGGAATTATTCTCAAAGAAATTAATCATGATTTGTATTCATTCTTGATTGAATTTGATTTTGGTACAAATAGTGCTTGGTGTCTTTAGTTTTTATCCTTGGCCAGTGTGGTACACTTGACACAGGTTTTTAATGAACCCAAGATTTGTGTTATCACCTTGAGAGTTAGCGCAGTGGTTGGAGCACTCGCTACTGTGTCGCAAGTTAAGCACCGTCCAGTGCGGTTAGCACTTGGATGGGTGACCGCAAAACGTGAAGCGACAAATAACAACGCCCCCAGTTGACTCAACTGTGACTGAGTACTTACTCTCTTAAGGGTGGGGAAGGTAAAGCAGCGAGGGAGAGAGATATGGGCATCAACCTCATTACGCTGGCCCAAGATATGTGTGATCTCCAACATCACGCTCCCCTACGGCCACAAGGCTATGGGACTCCCTACCTACCATTAGCTCAAGAATAACTGATATGAAATTCACCATTTTATCTACCATTTTGTAAAGCTAGCGTTGCGCTGTATATACAAATGGGTAAATCCGTTATCAATCATTTTTGGTTTCCATACTTCATATAGTGGCCTATCGTTCCACGTTTTCCTTTGGCCTCCTTAGGACAAAGCCCCATCTCAACACCGCCAGCAAAATTGACACTTTTGAAAATGCTTATTCAGCTATGTGTGTGAATGTCTGGATATATCTTCGAATGGCTGGCCACCTTTGTTTTTTTCGTTCCATGAACGCGAGTTAAATTTAGATATAACTACGAAAGTTGATTTAAAATGTCTCGCAAAAGGGAAATTGGAAGACATTTAATTACAAAGTTTAATGAGAATTATATTATGTTTAAAGATGTCTAAACCGGAAGCGGAGTACAAAGGCGGAAGGAGATGAAACAACACCAGATTAAAATGTTTTAAATCCGCTCAAAGCTTCGTCAGGAATGACTAGACCACGGAGTTAGGGAATTCAATATTGCGCGCATTTCACACACACGCGCACACACACACACACTCACACACACACCCACGCACGCACATACATACATACACAAACTGGCGTGCAAATAGAAATAAATTGTGTTTGCCATCGATATGTAAACGTTTTGAGTTACTCCCAGTGCCTCCCCAAAAAGCCTCCCATTTGCACACGATTTCCATAGTTGCCTGTGAATTGCGGGAGAGAGAGAGAGAGAGAGAGAGAGAGAGAGAGAGAGAGAGAGAGAGAGAGAGAGAGAGAAACAGACAGACAGACAGACAGAGAAACAGTCAGGCAGACAGAGACAGAGAGAGAGACAGAGAGATGGAGACAGACTTAGAGAGACAAAGATAAAAAATATTAATACAACAACGATACAAATACCGTAATTAAGTTTCTTCTTCTTCTTCTTCTTCTTCTTCTTCTTCTTCTTCTTCTTCTTCTTCTTCTTCTTCTTCTTCCTCCTCCTCCTCCTCGACGTTGATGTAGCTGTAAAAATGAAGACTGATTTTCACGCCTCTACTCTACTAGACTATACATAGTTTAACGTCAGCAATGTTACCATTGGAACTGGTTAGATCTTAGTCTCCTCCTACCTCCCCCCACCCTCCCTGTTGGGGTGCCGGGTGTTTCTATATAAATATTATCTCCACTTTGTGAAAATTTAGTGCTTTAAATTACCGCTGTTTATGTCATTCTCATATGTTCTTTTCCCGTTCCTAATCTGTTCTATCAGTCTTCTATCTTCTTCGCTAAACCAGTCACCTATACTTTGTTTTTTTAAAAGAACACTCTCAAAACTCCTCATTTGTGTATGGGGTCTGTTGGGTCAGCTTGGGGGTATTGGACGCTTTCTGCCAAATGATCACTTGGGTTTTCTATGGTATTGTTCTATGGTATTATTATTTAGCAATATAGGCATTTTATTTGTATGTGTTTTGTTAATATTTTATAATGATGTTTATATTCTATGTTATTTTTGTAAACGGGGGTTCAGTACATTAGAGTATAGCCTCAAGGTCCCCTGCATGGGATGCCTTAATTGTAAAATGACCGGCTGGTGGAGTACCTTTAGCGTTACCACTAGGGTTGTTTCAGCAGATCTTTTATACGGATCAGGGGTGAGCCCTCTTTCAACCAAGTTGTGGTCCTGATTCGGCTCTTTGCAGTACGCTGGATCCTTAAGCAATGACTAACGAATTAGCTAAGATCTAAGTGTTTTACGATGCCTTTGTTTCGTATGCTGAGTCAGATTATCTTTGTGACTTCTTCACAGGAAATGACAGTGCTGTGAAATTGATAAAAGAACTACGTGAACTGTGTTGACATCATCTCTCTAACCCTTGATCATTATGCCCGGTCACCGAGGAATTATTCTTTCGTTGCCTTTGCGGAAGTTCAAGCGCTACAAACCTTCGAGAAAAAGATATTTCTTTATTTATTTATTATGCTTATATAGCGCGTTTGCAGTTCAAGAATTGCTCAAGGCGCTGGTCAACCTATAGCACTGTTTCATAATGAAAGCGAAAGTGGCGGATCGGTTGCGGCCCTTGGGTTTCGGCTAGTTCCGGTTGAAGCAAGAAAGATGCAGGGTTATATAAATTATATTTCTCTTGTACAATCGTTCAAATTTTACTCAGGGTGGCTGCTTGCCTAAACATTGATTGCTGATTTGCTTGTTCAGTAGGCCTAATTCGTTTGTCAGTGACCTACATTCACGAGAAATTCGAAGTCTCTTTCTTTTTCTTTGCTTTAATTTTTTAATTGAGAAATGTTAATTTTGCAGTTTATCTAGAAGATAACATTATTATACAGTAGAATAATTTTTGTTTTTAATTCAGTGAAGCAACTGCAATTATGTCTTATTATTTTCAGTCTTTCAGTTGTTATTATTATTAGTTGTAGTAGTATTGTTATTATTATTATTATCATTATTACCATATATTAATTATTAGTTGTCTGTTGGTGCTGCTGTTGTATTATTATTATTATTATTAGTTGTAGTTGCATTGTTATTATTATTATTTTTATAATTATAAATTACTCTAATGATTACGATTATTATTAATATTATGATGATTATTTTGTATTATTACTCTTATTATTATAATGATTATTATTATTATTATTATTATTATTATGATCTAGGATGGATCTAAGGCATGGAAGAATGGGTGAGTGTTGTAGTTGTGTATACATATACTGTGTGTTTGTTTGTATGTAGATTATAGTCATACGACACTTTCGCATATAGGTGACTACTGGACCGATTTATACTGACACCAGCGGGCCAGTTGTTGGTAAAGGGGAAAATAATATGATCACACATTGACCAATCCGGGATTCGAACCAGCGACCTTTCGGTTACTAGCAAGACGCTCTTACCAACTGAGCTACCCGGCCCCACTTACATATACTGTGGAATAATTATCTGTGTGTTAAATGTGTACGCATGGGTATGTGGCTGGTTATCTGTTTATGCATGTGTGTTAGTGTTTATAGATTTGTATTTTGGTATGGAAGTTGTTTTTGATATTATATCAAATGTATCAATATTGAATGTCCATGTTTGTAATAATTTTGATGTTGTTATCTCCTTCCTTATTGCACTGCTAAACAAATATCCATGCCTTGTGTTTGGACAATAAAGAATCTTGAATCTTATTTTACATTGTTGTAATCTTTCCGAATCAGTCGCAAACGTTGTTCCCACAATCGTTTCAGTGTTTTGTTAGCTGGTAATGTGTGTAACTTGACAATGCGCCCTTCAATAACTTTTCCTGCGAAATTAGGGCAGCAAACGCAATACTGTTTTTCTCCGCCACAAGTCTTCCGTCTACGTGCTGCCATGCTTAATACTCAACCGGAACTAGCCGGTGTACGTGGCATAGGTGAAGGCAGGGCCGGATAACTCTATCTGCACTAGTTTTGCAACAGTGCTATAGGATCTAACTCTACGCGCCCACTGTACTTGCTCCCTTAGCAGGGCTGAGATTTAGCAAGCCAGGCTAAGGAGCCAGCCGGGCTCCTAACCTGGGAAGTTGAAGTTGCCAAAATATTTCTCAGGTTGCCAGACCCCTTGATTGAAAGCACGGTCATTTTTTTAAAACTGTATAACTATTGCAGCTAATAAACAAGATAAATTTCAACAACAACACTGTTTCATTTTTTAAAACAAGCACTGTATAATTTATTCATCATCGACATCCTCCTCAATGTTCCAAAACTTGAAGGAGCTTGGGTGTGCCTTCTTCAGCTGTTTTTTTTTTCTTCTTCGGACTTTATTTCTTTTGCTGGAGGCTCCGAGACACCACTTAAAAAGCGCCACATCGTTCGAGATTGACAAAAGACTGAGAATGGGGAATATCGAAAGTACGGCAAGTCTCGCGTGACTCATCAAGGAAGTCAGAGACTCGTTCCGATACACGCAAGGAAGCAAGAAGGCTAGGATCTCGCAGGGCAGTAGCGTTTCGCGGCGAGGGAAAGAAGAAAGTCTCGCGAGAAAAGGCTATTTTTACTTCGCAAATCCCTCGCTTTGCTAGCGTTACCTAACTTCCTAGCATGCATCGGAACGGGTCTCCGGTGCTGAAAGCGGTTTGCGCGTGTTTTGTTTTACATTGCAAGTCAAAAGTCCGTGTACAGGTACAGAATCTCTACCACTGGCGGTATTTTCAAGTCGCCAGCCGGGCGAATGGTACCCCAAATCGAGCTCGCCACACACTATTTTTAGGGGCCATTGGCGAGTTGGCGAACGTTAAAGCTCAGCCCTGCCTTAGGCACATTATCTGTCTCCTCAGATCCTATCCTATCCTATCCTATTGTTACGTTTGAAACGCGCACGATTGATCCGATCGCTTTGTTTTGCAAAGCATGCAATAAGAGAGTGTATTTACCTTTGATGTGATTTTGCGTTGTAGTTGGAAGAAGCTTGGTATAATGTTGATAATTTTCGTGGGTTGATATTATTGGAGAATTTTCTAGGGTTGCTTGTTTACTATCGATCGAAGCGTGTAGATAAATCTAGTGGCAGTTACGAGATGCTTCTAACTTAAATAAAGTTATATGACGTAAGACAGTGCATAGTTCTGATGACGAATTTTATTCTGTTGGACGATATTGCGTCACGCTGGAATGTTCGAACGTTCTCTAGATTATAGAAAAACTATTTAGGTGAGGCACCGTGTCTGAAAAGAAGTGAAAGTTAAAAAAAAAGCGATTGAGCGATTGTATGCAGTTGTTGATGTACGCTGAATAAAGTTGGAAAACTTCATACGACAACTCCTGCCTTGTTGCTGAGTGAACCGGTTGCGTGGATAAACAAATCTGAGTTACACTTATCAGGATTCAAGCAGCGGGGCTGAATCAACTACTGATAAAAAAACAACAATAACAGTATAACACCTATAAAGTAACTTGAAAGTCGTTGGGGCATCACAGATGATCGTTTAGCCAGCGAACGCCATCTTTCTCTGTCCTCAGCAACGCTCATGGCTTTGCTCAGTGTCAAGAAAGATCATTCTCGAATGTTAGACTCTCACCTCTTTTTCTGTCTCCCTCTTCTTCTGCCTCTTTGCACCGTGCCTTGCAGGATGGTCTTTGCAAAGCCTGATGCTCTGGTGAGCTGGTCATTCCATCGGAGTTTCGGTTTCTTCACCATTGTGAGCAAGTCATCATGTTGTCCAATGGCTTGTATGATGGTCTGTCGGACTTCGTCGTTTGTGGTGTACTGGATATAGGACATGCCCAGAATTCTTCTGTAGCACCTCACCTCAATGCTTTGTATTCTTCGTTGTATGTCTGCTGTGATGGTCCATGTTTCGCAAGCGTATAGGAAGATGGAGATGACAAGGGTGCGCAGCAGCCTTACCTTGGAATGCAGATTGATGGTCCTGTCTTTTTCAAATCGGCTTCAACCTTGTCAGGGCAGCAGTTATTTGTGCGATCCTGGAGAGGACTTCCTGTCGGGATCCATTGTCTGATACAATGGCTCCTAAATATTTGAAGCTATGCACCGTGTTGAGGAATTGGCGTTGGACTTTGATCTCCGTATTGATGCCATTGCTGGTGTCGGTCATCATCGTGGTCTTCTTTGCACTTATTTCTATTCCAAAGGCTCTGGAGGGGGTGGGGTGTCAAGCCTCTGTACCCGCTGTTCACGTTTTTGTTCCTCTCCAGCCAGTCCATCAATGTCATCCGCAAACGGGGGTTTGAGATTTCTCTACCTCCTATGCTGACTGTGCCTTCGTGATCTGCAAGGGTGTCTGACATGATGCGCTCTTGGAAGATGTTGATGAGTGTTGTATAGAGTAGGCATCCTTGACGCACGCCGGTTGTTGTTCTGAACCATTTCCCGATGGTGCTGTTGTGGATGAGTGCACTGGTAGTCTTGTCATACTGGCTTTTGATGACTTCAATAGCGTTAGGGCTGATAGCTGATACTGATATGGTTGCCCACAGAGCTGATAACTGAGCATAATTCAGAGCGATTGTGAATGGGGGAGAGGCCCATTTGGAAAGAAAGTATCATCAGTCTACACTTTAAGTCAAAGCTGCTGAGCTCCCTTGTCATTTCCATCTTCATATGCGCTTGCAAAACTTGGACCCTCACAGAAGACCTACAACGAAGAATACAAAGCATGGAGATGAGGTGCTGCAGAAGACTTCTGGGCATTTTCTATACTCAGCACATCACCAACGTCGAAGTCCGACAGACCATCACACAAGCCATTGGACAACACGATGACCTGCTCACAGTGGTGAAGAAACGGAAACTCCGATGGTATGGCGACGTCACCAGATCATCAGGCCTTGCAAAGACCATACTGCAAGTCACGGTGCAAGAAGGCAGAAGAAGAGGGAGACGGAAAAAGAGGTGGGAGGACAACATTCGAGAATGATCTGTCTTGACACTGAGCAAAGCCATGATGGTTGCTGAGGACAGAGAAAGATGGAGTACTCTGGTTAAACAATCTTCGATCTGTGGTGCCCCAACTACCTTCGATTTACGAAATATGATAGGATAGAATAGGATAGGATAGGATAGGATAGGATAGAATAAGATAGGAACAATTGTCGGTCACTCTAACAACTTTGTAATATTCCCATGTCAGAGAGGACACACAAACACGAGCTTCTGTGGTTTTTGAAAGACGTTTCAACAATGGGTTGAGAAATATTTTGTTTTGTGTGTGTGTGTTTTTGTTGTTTTTTTGGTGGAGGAAGTGCTCACAATAAGACTTTTACACAGCAATTACAACAGCTTAGTGACGTCTGCGATGTGTACACAGCAATTACAACAGCTTAGTGACGTCTAAGATGTGTACACAGCATGTACAACAGCTTAGTGACGTCTGCGATGTGTATACAGCAATTACAATAGCTTAGTGATGTCTGCGATGTGTACACAGCAATTACAACAGCTTAGTGATGTCTGCGATGTGTAAAGGCTGGTACTTGACGTCTGCTTTTTTACAAATGCTGGAAAGGAAAAACAATGCTAACAACAATGGATTATCCAAGACACGGCATCACACAAAGGAAATCCGGGTACTTGAGAGACATGCGCAGTTGGGGTATTTGGAGAGCTTCCCCATGTTCAGGAATGGCAGTTAAATGACCAGTGATAACAACAATTGATGAGAACACCAAAGCTGGTACTTGAAGGAGTTTCCGTCTGTTTGGCGCGTTAGAAATGGTTCCACAAAAGGTCAAAAACTATTTTTGTTTTGTTTTGCTGTTGTATTTAGACGTCAAGCTCAGCAAAGACTGAATCACGAAGAACAATGAAATGTCCGCGTTAGTTCAACACCGAGTAGGCCATAGCGTTTGCTGATGATTATGATGATGATGATGATGATGATGATGATGATGATGATGATGATGATGATGATGATGATGATGGTGATGATGACGATGATGATGATGATGATGATGATGATGATGATGATGATGATGATGATGATGATGATGATGATGATGATGATGACACGGCCATTAAATATATGATGTTGATGTCCACGATGAATTTGAAAAGTTGTCAAATGACAGGATGCTGTGCAATGGCTTGCCATCTTGTTGTTTTAGTCGTCTCACTTGCTTTCCCTTGTTCCCTCGTGGTTATTGTATTTATATGATTGCTGTATTTATATCATTATTGTATTAACTCTGTGTGTGTATGTGTGTGTGTGGGTGTGTGTGTGTGTGGGTGTGTGTGTGTGTGTGTGTGTGATGATAGCATTATTGAATGTTCTAACTCTGTAGTCTCGTAACTGCTGTCAAAGCTTTGAGTGGAATACATGTATTGAAAGCATTTGAAAGGCATTGGAGTCAGCTTTTGCTGGATTCCTTCTTATTCCGGCACTTATTGTTAGGAAACAAGGAGCAATGCAAGCACATATTTAGCCTAATAATTTATCTCCTACATATATGAATTATTATCTTTATTGGAAAGCTACATGCGTTCTGATTTACTCAAGAGGAAAAATTGTTGAAAATTGTTCTTGTCGACGACATCTGTGTTAGACTCATTAATAAATTAATAAACTAAGAGTAAATTCATGGAACACACAATTTTCAACACTCTTCAACATCTTCCTAGAGCGCATCATGTCAGATGCCCTTGCAGATCACGAAGGCACACTCAGCATAAGGGGTGGAGCGGTCTCCAACCTTCGTTTTGCGGATGACAATGATTGTCACGTCCCCCGAGCGGGTTCAGTGACGTCAGCACATACAACGAGTGGATGGGAATAAAACTCAAACAAAATAAACTAACACAAAATGCCAGAATACAATCACACTCTTTTATTCTACAATCAACATACGAACACAGGACAAATGGGAACTAACCTTCCCCCAACCCCTAAATAGACCCCCGTCCCAATACTAACTAACAATTACCTCCCCTTGTAACAACCCCGAACAGAACTAAACAACAACAGTTTCTTTACAAGTGTGTACAACAAAATCAAAATCAACAAATCAATTCAAAATGCAAATCTTCAAATAATAAGCAATGGCGTTGAATCATAAACTATTATCTAGGCAAAGCTGTGGCACAGAAGTAATGTCTCAGTGTTCTTGTCAAGTAGCTCAGAGAGCTAAACAGTCTCTTTCACAATAAGCGGATGATTCTTCTAACTAAATGAATATGTTTTTAGGTGTGGTGCAATGTGAGTCTGTGTGTGCATGAATTAGGTATGAAAACCTCCTGTAATGGTGTTGCCTCGATACATAGGCAAAACCTGCAGCAGTGGCAGAGATCACCACAACACTACTCTGTCGTAGAGGCAAAGGCACCCCACCAGGCTGGTTAGAACCCAATCAACGTCAACAACAGCAACATCAATACAGCATAACAGGCAACATCAGAAGCAACAGCGTTGAAATAATGCGTAGAAATAAACAGGTAGAAGTAATACGTAGAAGTAATAGCCCACACCTGTAAGCATATACACAGTCTTAACAATATGCCTACAAAACAGCAAACACTATATAATATAACATAACACGCCGTCCTCCGTCCACCATCTTGACCTGTATAATTATGAATACCACGATAATAATACAAGATACTATACACACATTTCAATAATATAAACCATCCTTTGATGCTAAATAATCCGCATCTTCTATAAACACAAACCTTTATATAAATGTACATAATCATTGCGACCTCACTTCAATCACACAGTCCTGATTCATTCCGCCCCCCTTCATCACCACCGTCACCCCCAACAATTATAGCACATCACGATTACCTCCCTTCATCCATACTACCTTGCCATACTATACTGTAAACATGCTTCCTTCATAATCATCACTTCATCTTTCTTCAGTATAATACATTCTATCGCTCTCTCCATACATACACCCTCACTCTCTCTCTCCCTCTCTATATTCCCCATCGTCGCCTTTGACCCACTTTTATAACAACAACAGCAACGACATTTCCCCCACCACATATACAATAAGAAAATCATAAGAAAATCATATAAAATCAACAAAATTCATTATACATCCTAAAATACATCCCCTTCCCCACACTCATTACCACTCATACACGTACGCAGTTCTCGGAGCGCGCCACTAAAGAATTGAATGACAGGATTTGCTCACCTTATAGGCCTCGGCTTGTGACACCCTTTTCCCCAACACCACAACACGACACAACACTGCCACAATACACTGGTTAGTCTTTTTGAGAGTCACTTTCTCTTGCTATTGCACGTTATTTCACCTTCCAAATAACACTTATACTGAGGATGAGGTCACCTTAGCGCTATCACAGACACTAAGTCTTGGTGGGTGTTCAATCGAGAACTACACACACCTTAAGTATGTAACTCTACATTCGTTGACGAATGGCAGTTAACATCTTCCTTTCGAATTCTAAACATCCTTATCCCGACGAGGGCATAAGACCTTGGGTGGCTATATAAACAATAAACACACCCTTCCAACAGTACCCTACCCTACAATGACCTCTGTCACAGGGTTGCTGCCTCGTTAGATTCGATCCTCTCGCAACAGCATCTCAAACCACTCTGCCCTCCAAAACCGCGCCGGCCACAAGCAAAATAGTCGAGCTCTCGTCAGTATGCACATTCTTATTACGCGTATCCCTGTTCTGAATTTAGCCTACCCCCTGTCCTCTACGAAACGCACGGACTTTACGAAACTGCACTTTCATACGCAAAAAGTAAATCGGTCACGCTATTCTATGTACAACATATACGGAGAAGTGTAACTTCGTAAAAAGTATAATTCTCCCTGCTACCTGAAAACTCGTGTCGTCACACAACCCCCCCCCCCCTAGTTCTTAACACCTTGAAGAACCTTAACTACGACGCGAATTTCAATACTCCTTATGTTACCTAATACTCCTATTGAGAAAAGCTGCTGGTCCATCGTCTTTCCCTGGAGTACGCTCTACAACCCCAAACGATGGGTGTAAACGAATTGCCCACTTCATCAGTCTGTTCTTGTCTCCCCTGATGTGATCGTCGCCCCTGTTGATCGTAGGACATGGTGCATTTCGGTCTCTTTCCCTCTTCACGTCACTGGGTGTCTCTGACACTGTCTCTGACTCTGTCTCTGACTCTGTCTCTGACTCTGTCTCTGACTCTGTCTCTATGCCCTTGAGCGGTACAGCCTCGGGATAGCGTGTGGCATAGTCTACCACCGCTAGGATGTACATGTTACCCCGATCTGACTTGGGTTTGATGGGTCCCACAATGTCTACAGCCACCCTCTGAAATGGCTCGTCCACCAGCGGAAGTTGCTGTAGTGGTACCTTCCTCACCCGTCCCCTCGGTACTACCTTCTGACATTCTGGACAACTGGCGCAATACCTCCGTACTTCGGCACACATTCCCGGCCAATAGAACGTTCCCCAGATCCGCTCCCTGGTACGTTTCCCTCCCAAATGCCCAGCCATGGGTGGATCATGAGCCAACTGAAGGATCCCCCCTCTCAACTGTTTCGGGACTACCAGTTGCGTGACCTGGCTACCTCTCTTCGTGTGTACCCGGTACAACACCCCCTTCTTCTTGCGAAACTCAGCTGACGCCCTACCTGACGCTATCGCCCCACCACTCTGTGCCAACGTTCTCGCCTTCGCGAGCGTCTCGTCGGTCTCTTGCATCCTGATCAATTCTGGGGTGCTAACAGAGATCTGGGATGGTTCGACTACTGCTAAGGGTACCTCCCTCTTCTTCTCGGCCTTCACCTGCGCCCGAGTCTGCACTGCTGCAGCCATCGCGCATTCACCTCCGAACAAGGAAACAGGACTCTTTTCCCCGCTATCAAACGTTACCCAGTTACCCAGGATGATATCGGGCCCGTCCTCGAAAACCACCAACTCCACTCTCCCCCTGACCAGCGCACAATCCAACTCCACCCAAGCTGTAGGTAGCAGACCCACGTTCGATCGATTCGCCAAGCAAATCTCGACAGTCCGACCCGTCAAATCAGCTGGTTTGACTAACCTGCTCGCGACTGCCCCTATCTCCGCCCCCGTATCTCTCAATACTCGAACGTCCTGCCCGTTCGCCCTACCTTGGCCCCATGGATCATAAGGTTTGATTGCACACACGCTAGCCCGAGGTGCGGTCTCCGTGGAAATAGTCCTTCCCACTGTAACCTGGCCTACTGTCTGAGGTTTGACCTTGCAGTCCTTGACCACATGCTTCTCCGACCCACACCGGTAGCAACGACGTACCCCACCACCCCCTTCTGTCCTCCCTACCTTCTGACCCTGACTCCCCCGGTTGCTAGGTTGCTGAGGAGCCTCCGGTCGTCTGGGAAAACTGCGTCTCTGACTGGACAGTACGGGTGCCGGTGCTGATGCTGCCCGCTTGGCATCTACCACGCGCTGTGCTAACTCTGCTGCGGCATGGCTAGTCTCAGGCAGATTCTCCCTCACGTAGATCTCTAACTCGGTAGTCATGATGGAGAAAAGCTGCTCTCCAATGAAGGTGTCTAGTACCTGCTCTACGTCGGTGATGTCTTTGTTGGCGAGCGAAAACCATTTCTTCACTAACGACCCTAGCCTCACTACTAGCTGAGGAAACGTCTCTGCAGCCTCCTTCTTGGCCTCTCGAAACTGCCTACGATAGTAGTCGGCGTCCTTCCTGAAGCGTTTCAACAGCGCGTTTCTCACGGTGTCGAAATCCTGGGCTTGCTCAGGCGTTAGACGAAGGTAAGTATCCCGGGCTTCCCCTTGCAACAAAGGCGCTAGCCTAACCGCCCATACCTCCCTCCTCCAACCCTGAATCTCCGCCACCCGTTCGAACATCTGGAGGTAGGCCTCCACATCCTCCCTCTCCTCCAAGGGTTTCAGTTTGACTGAGTATGCTGCCCCTCTTTCTCTAGCCCTATTCTCCCTCTGATCAGCTCGGTCTTCATCTCTGATTCTACGTTCCTCCTCTAGCCTTATCTCAAACATCCTCCTTTCCTCTTCCTTAGCCGCTCTCTCTTCTCGCTTCTCATCTTCTATCCTCTGCTCCAACCGACGTCGGTCTTCCCTCTCGGTTTCTAATCTAAGCTCTAAAAGCCTCCTCTCATCTGCCCTCGCTGCCTTTTCTGCCTCTAACCTAGCCTCCATTCGACGTCGATCTTCTTCTCTTTCTTTCCTTTCTTCCTCCCTAACTAACCTCTCTGCTGCCTCCTTCCTCATTCTCTCCCTCTTCTCTTCTTCCTTCTCCCTCCGCTCTTCCTCCCTTCTCATCTCACTAACTACATAGTGCGCTAACGCTCCGTCTCGGAAACCCAGACTTTCCCCAATCTGTCTAAATCTCTCACTATCACCGAGCGCGACCTCGACTTTGCTCTGTGAACCGGGCGATTTGGCATACATCTTAGGCATAGTGGTCTGAGTACTCACTGCGTAAGGTTCCTCCAACAACCCTGTCACTGAGCCGTCATCACCGAAATCCCGATCCTCCTGCTCAGCCTCCTCCTTACGGGTCCTAGCGTCGCGGCTCGAGCATCCCGCGTAGCCATGTCAGAAAAGAAGGGAAGAACAAATGTTAGTAATATACACAACAAATAACACTTAACTGATACAAACACCTAACAGAATGAATACGCAACACAACAGTCACAGGAGCCGAGGAATCGTTCACCGTCGTACCCCTAAAGGCGAGCAAGTGAACCCTGCAACCCAATTCCCCGTTAATGCTGCACTCCGAGTGTGTTCCCTAGTGCAATACACCCACACTCCCGCCAACCGCCCGCTGCGTACCCTTTCACACAACAACTCAAACACACAACATACACATCTGGCACTACCCTAACAAAATAAATGAGTCTATCCCACTTCTGACACCAAAATGTCACGTCCCCCGAGCGGGTTCAGTGACGTCAGCACATACAACGAGTGGATGGGAATAAAACTCAAACAAAATAAACTAACACAAAATGCCAGAATACAATCACACTCTTTTATTCTACAATCAACATACGAACACAGGACAAATGGGAACTAACCTTCCCCCAACCCCTAAATAGACCCCCGTCCCAATACTAACTAACAATTACCTCCCCTTGTAACAACCCCGAACAGAACTAAACAACAACAGTTTCTTTACAAGTGTGTACAACAAAATCAAAATCAACAAATCAATTCAAAATGCAAATCTTCAAATAATAAGCAATGGCGTTGAATCATAAACTATTATCTAGGCAAAGCTGTGGCACAGAAGTAATGTCTCAGTGTTCTTGTCAAGTAGCTCAGAGAGCTAAACAGTCTCTTTCACAATAAGCGGATGATTCTTCTAACTAAATGAATATGTTTTTAGGTGTGGTGCAATGTGAGTCTGTGTGTGCATGAATTAGGTATGAAAACCTCCTGTAATGGTGTTGCCTCGATACATAGGCAAAACCTGCAGCAGTGGCAGAGATCACCACAACACTACTCTGTCGTAGAGGCAAAGGCACCCCACCAGGCTGGTTAGAACCCAATCAACGTCAACAACAGCAACATCAATACAGCATAACAGGCAACATCAGAAGCAACAGCGTTGAAATAATGCGTAGAAATAAACAGGTAGAAGTAATACGTAGAAGTAATAGCCCACACCTGTAAGCATATACACAGTCTTAACAATATGCCTACAAAACAGCAAACACTATATAATATAACATAACACGCCGTCCTCCGTCCACCATCTTGACCTGTATAATTATGAATACCACGATAATAATACAAGATACTATACACACATTTCAATAATATAAACCAACCTTTGATGCTAAATAATCCGCATCTTCTATAAACACAAACCTTTATATAAATGTACATAATCATTGCGACCTCACTTCAATCACACAGTCCTGATTCATTCCGCCCCCCTTCATCACCACCGTCACCCCCAACAATTATAGCACATCACGATTACCTCCCTTCATCCATACTACCTTGCCATACTATACTGTAAACATGCTTCCTTCATAATCATCACTTCATCTTTCTTCAGTATAATACATTCTATCGCTCTCTCCATACATACACCCTCACTCTCTCTCTCTCCCTCTCTATATTCCCCATCGTCGCCTTCGACCCACTTTTATAACAACAACAGCAACGACATTTCCCCCACCACATATACAATAAGAAAATCATAAGAAAATCATATAAAATCAACAAAATTCATTATACATCCTAAAATACATCCCCTTCCCCACACTCATTACCACTCATACACGTACGCAGTTCTCGGAGCGCGCCACTAAAGAATTGAATGACAGGATTTGCTCACCTTATAGGCCTCGGCTTGTGACACCCTTTTCCCCAACACCACAACACGACACAACACTGCCACAATACACTGGTTAGTCTTTTTGAGAGTCACTTTCTCTTGCTATTGCACGTTATTTCACCTTCCAAATAACACTTATACTGAGGATGAGGTCACCTTAGCGCTATCACAGACACTAAGTCTTGGTGGGTGTTCAATCGAGAACTACACACACCTTAAGTATGTAACTCTACATTCGTTGATGAATGGCAGTTAACATCTTCCTTTCGAATTCTAAACATCCTTATCCCGACGAGGGCATAAGACCTTGGGTGGCTATATAAACAATAAACACACCCTTCCAACAGTACCCTACCCTACAATGACCTCTGTCACAGGGTTGCTGCCTCGTTAGATTCGATCCTCTCGCAACAGCATCTCAAACCACTCTGCCCTCCAAAACCGCGCCGGCCACAAGCAAAATAGTCGAGCTCTCGTCAGTATGCACATTCTTATTACGCGTATCCCTGTTCTGAATTTAGCCTACCCCCTGTCCTCTACGAAACGCACGGACTTTACGAAACTGCACTTTCATACGCAAAAAGTAAATCGGTCACGCTATTCTATGTACAACATATACGGAGAAGTGTAACTTCGTAAAAAGTATAATTCTCCCTGCTACCTGAAAACTCGTGTCGTCACAATGATGGATTGGCTGGAGAGGAACAAGAACTTGGACAGCTGGTGCGGAGGTTTGACACCACCTCCAGGGCCTGTGGAATACAAATAAGTGCAGAGAAGACCAAAATGATAACCAACAACACCAATGGCATCAACATTGACATCAAAATCCAAGACCAATCCCTCAACACAGTGCATAGCTTCAAATATTTAGGAGCCATTGTATCAGACAATGGGTCCCGATAGGAAGTCCTCTCCAGGATCGCACAAATAACTGCTGTACTGGCAAGGCTGAAGCCCATTTGGAAAGACTGGACCATCAGTCTACTCTCCAAAGTAAGACTGCTGCGCTCCCTTGTCTCTCCATCTTCCTATACGCTTGCGAAGCATGGACCCTCACAGCAGATCTACAACGAAGAATACAAAGCATGGAGATGAGGTGCTTCAGAAGACTTCTGGGCATTTCCTATACCCAGCATATCACCAACGACGAAGTCCGACAGACCATCACACAAGCCATTGGACAGCACGATGACATGCTCACAGTGGTGAAGAAACGGAAACTCCGATGGTATGGCCACGTCACCAGATCATCAGGTCTTGCAAAGACCATCCTGCAAGGCACAGTGCAAGGAGGTAGAAGAAGAGGGAGACCGAAAAAGAAGTGAGAAGACAACATTCGAAAATGGACTGGTTTGACACTGAGCGAAGCCAAAAGGCTTGCTGAGGACAGAGAAAGATGGAGTACGTTGGTTAAACGATCATCTGTGGTGCCCCTACGACCTTCGAGTTACGGGATAGGATAGGATAGGATAGAATAGATATTGTTTGTATTTGTTTACACTCAATATTTGTTAAACATATTTTAAATGAATATTCTATTTTGACCCACTTCATGAAGAAAAATACCGTCATGGTGGGTATTCAAAAAGATATTTCATAGTCCTTCAGTAATAAATATAGGTCGTGTAATATACATGTCCGCAGTTAATAAGCTTTTATAGTATTGTTATTATTTATGGGTGCAGGCCAGCTTTCTTATTTTTTGTATATCTTATTGTATGTTTTTTATGTCCATGCATGAGAGTAAAGTGCTCTAAAATCACATCAACATGAACAGACTTTAAAATAAAATATCAAAAACATTTTAATTTAGTGTTGTTTCACCATTTTCAACCTTTCAGCTCTACTTAATGTTTAGACATCTTCAAACAGAATATTAATCTAAATAAACTATGTAATGAAATATCTTCAAATCTCCCTCTTGTGTGACGTATTTAATTAATGAACGTTTGTTGTTACGTTTAATTATAAATCGCTTTCATGGAACGCCAACACACACACACACACAAAACACGCACACACAAACAGAGAGAGAGAGAGAGAGAGAGAGAGGTATGCTATTTCATTTTTCAAAATTAGCTATAATTGGCTAAACGGATTTAATTCTATAGACCATTCTACTGATTGTACCTTCAAGTCACATATAATTTGATTTCTTTAATTCAAACTCTCTTTAGTTATGCAATAAAGCCAAAAATATAAAATCCGTTATGATCTGAATAATACTATTATTATTTTTGTGGAAGTTGCCATCTCGGCAGTTGATAGATGTAGCTTGGTATCATATCCGTTTGTAAGTCAGTCAGTCAGTACGCTGTTTCAATAATTTAGTAACTTTCTTTGCTCAGCTGTGATTCCAATCGTTGTTGGAAGTCTTGGAAGTATTTTGGAGCCTCTACCTAACACTGAATAGGTGGGTTGATATTTTTAATTTTAACAAATTAATAATAATACTAATGCTAATACTACTACTAATAATGATAATAATAATGATAATTATAATAATAATAATGATAATAATAATGATAATAATAATGATCATAATCATCATAATAATAATAATCATAATAATAATCATAATAATGATGATGATGATGATGATAATGATGATGATGATGATGATGATGATGATGATGATGATGATGATGATGATGATGATGATGATGATGATGATAATGGATGCTATATACGCAAGATGCCCATGATTGATTGATTGATTTATTGTTGCTTTAGGTCCAGCGGACTCTTCCGAGCCAAATCAGGACCGGACAACCCCCGATCCGCATAAAAGATCTGCCGAAACAACCCTAGTGGGAAAATTGAATGCCCTCCACCGGCCAGTCACTTTACAATAAAGACATCCCACGCGGGGGACGGCTGAGGGTTGACCTCAACTACGCGAACACCCCGGTTACAAAAACAAAATAGAATACAACCATCATTATAAATGTCACCGCCACGACTCCCCCTGGGCAGACGCCACAAACAAACACCTTACACACGCAAACAACCCAGAAAGAATGACAGTTTCCCGCAGACGTGAAGGGATGAAAACACAACAATTATATATACAACTTTCAAGCTATTTATTCATTCATACCACACACTCATACACATACAACATTTACACATGAAACGAAGAAATGGTAATGAAACAATCAATGGGTCAATGGAACGATGCAATGGTTCGTGGGTGATCGGGGGTCGCTAATCGACCAACGTCCTCAAATCGAACGTGCACAGCCAAAGTCCGAGGCACGTGTTCACAAACAGACAGGGGGGTTAAGCGTAGGAGAGGGACAACACAAAACGGGCCCACCTGGCGAAATGCAGTCCCAGGTAAAGTCTCCTCAAAAGTATCCACTCCCTTCCGTTGACGTCCAAACGAAGGAGCGTTGCCACCCGCGGTCGCCACTGACGATGATGATGGAGTGATGTTGATGGCGCTGACGACAGAGGTGGTAGACAAACGAATGGCGATGTTGATGATGTTTGGTCCACTTGACCAAGTGTCGTCGTCGTTGCTGCCTCACGTTATCCAGCGACGAACTGGCGGATTGACGAACGTTGAGCTGCGAACCTCGAACTCGCTCCTCGTACTCAAGCCTCGAACTCAGTCCTCAACGACAATCCTTGACGAACCTGTAACATGCTTGTCGCATCGTAAATGTCATGTTCTCGATTCTGTCCCCCTCCCTCCATCACACTTACCCCCCCCCCCCCACTCTCACTAGCTACTCCACTAAACTTCTGACACTTGAGGGGTCCAACTGCAGTCTATTTTCCCCGTCCTTGACTCTCTCTTGCCTTCTATTGTTATCGTCACTTGAAACAATTACATATCATACAATTCAATGAAATCATGAATGCATGGAATGAACGATGCTGCAATGAATACATGTAACCACCAACACATTATTCATATCAAGCATCCCCAACGACAACAACAGCAACCACTTCCGTCCTACCTTCATCACACTCCACCCCCTTTCTTCTCCCTCATTCTCCCTCTTTCAGTCGCACTCTTCCTTTCTTTTGCCTCTCCTCAGTGCAACCATTCTCATCCTTCCTCCTGTCTCACACACAGCTATCATTCAACACCCCAACAGCCTGCCCTTGGTTATTAGCACAGTGAGGAAAAAACCACCATTGCACTAACCCACACGGTTCGATGTAACCGCACCCCGTAGCCCCTTCTCCACTGCTCGTCTACGAAAGTACATCCAATTAGGGTAATCCGGTAGTGTGTAGTTCCCGTAGTAGACAATGCCTCAATACTACCTACCACACTACCAATAGGCTTGCTTTTCTACAACTACACTCCAACCGAGCGTATCACTTTAGAAATTGGCAATCTTTAAACTAGTATTTTTCTCAGAACCAGATACTATTTTTCGTTAATATCCGTCCCACCCTAATTCCAGAACACAGCAAAACCACAGAGCACTAGACAAACACTGTCTACACTGTACTGCTGTCAAACACGTTCTGCTGATAGTGAGCACATTCCTAACCTGGCCTAACCGGCGTATGCTGTTTACCACGCTTTGCACGCTCCCGAGACAACAATAATCACACATACGGCAACACGCAGTACCACCCCCGCCCCTATACTCTTCACACACAGACTACATGGCTTTCTTCACAGCTGCCCTGTGACACACCCCCCTCCCAAGACGAACCTACGGAGAGTTCAAAACCTAAACTTCCACAGGGTCAGATCTGCTGAGGAAATCCGCTTCAATGTTGTCTCTCCCCGGAATTGGTCGAACTGTGAAGACGTACGCCTGCAACTGCATAGCCCACCGGGTGAGTCTGGCACTGTTGAGGTGCGTCCGTTCTCAGGATGAACTCCTCGTCCAATACTGGTAGCTTTACCACTGGCTCACTTGTCAGCGCTCTCTTCACGTCATCCAAGGCTTTCTGGCAGTCATCCGTCCTGTTGACCTCTCCCTTCTTCCTTACCCGCACGATCGGTGCTCTGTACGGCGATGTACAGGGTTCGATAACCCCCAACTCCAGCATCGATTCCACTTCACCCTTGACGACTTCCATCTGTGAAAATGGTAGCGGACGCTGATGTACACGAACGGGGTCGTCGTCGGTTGACACCACCTCGCACTCGTCCAGGTTGGTTAGCGGCAACGCTCTCTCGTATAGTGCAGACAGCTCCGTGTCTATCTGTACGTCCACACGCCCTTCGCTTGCTCGTAGCGGTGTCAGTGGTACGGTGCCCTGGTAGCTGATGCCTGATGCCCCCTCCGTTTCTGCCTGGTCCAACACCACTGCCACCGTCGCCTCTGGTTCCGCTCTACGTTCTACGTAGCGTTTCAGCACGATCGTGTGGTACGGTTTCCTGTTCTTGCCGACTCTCTGCACTGGTACCTTCCTGGCTCTCCCCTTTGGCGTCGTTCGCTGGCACACGTCGCATGTAGCACAGTACTTTCTCACATCACGGCACATCCCTGGCCAGTAGTGCTCGGCCCACACGCGATCCAGGGTCCGCTTGGCTCCTAGATGTCCAACCATAGGTGTGTCGTGTCCCGTGCGTAGTACCTCCAATCGAAGCTTGGCTGGTACCACCAACTGGCTGTGATCCACCTTGTCCTGTCCTGTGTACTCGCGGTACAAAAGGCCCTGCTTCCAGACAAATGCCACTTGCCCCTTGCCTCGCTTCTCCTTTCCTGCCTTCTGGTCCGCTAACTGTCGCACCTTCGCAAGTTCGCTGTCTTCCAACTGCAGTTGGCGCATCTCCTTCGGCGTCGCGACGATGCTCATAGTCGGTCCGACCACCACTGGTTCTGTAGCGACTTGCTCCTTGGCTGGCTGCGCTCGTGTCCGCACAGCACAACATTCCGCGTCTCCCTCGCCGAATACTGGCAGTGCTGTGTCTCCTTGCTGTTCTGTCCTCCTCCAGTTGCCGATCACCACTGGGTAAATCAAGTCTGGCACCACCACTACCTCCACTCTCCCGGTGTAGAACGGTGACTCCAGCTGTACCCATGCTGTCGGTAGTGACTTGGATAGCTGGCGAATGGCGAATCCTATGCGCTGCGTGCGTCCTGTGTACACAAGGTTGGCAACCTCTCCCTTCCGCAGGCAAATCAAGTCGGCCCCCGTGTCCCTCACAGCCGTCAGCGGAACACCTTCCACTACCACTTGGCTCTGGAACCGGGGATCTCCCTCCTTGCCTGCCTCCTTCAAGATGCGCAACGCTGCCCCACCTCGCTCGCTGCGTTTCGGACAATCCCGCTTAAGATGCCCTTTCTGTCCGCAAGTGTAGCACACCCGCTTGTCAGGCGAGTTGGGTCGCGGTCCCGCTGGCTCGCGGCCCTCGCTCTTGTCCCTGGGTGTAAAGGGTTGACGTGGTGAGAAACGTAAGCTGGTCCCGGCTCTGGCGTCGACGTACTGCTGCGCTAACGTCGCGGCCTCCTCCACCGTTGCTGGGTTGCGCTCGCGCACGAACGTGACCAGTTCTGGCGTCATACCGTTGATCATCTGCTCCACCAGCACCAGGTCAAGTAAGTCCGCATACGTGGCCTTCTTGTTCGCTAGTCCCATCCAGCGCTCCAGGAACAACTCTGACTTCCGTAGGTACTGCTTGAAAGTCTCCGGTGGCTCCCTTCGTAGCTGGCGAAACTTCTTGCGATACGTCTCGGCCGTCAAGTTGAAACGCACCAACAACGCTGCCTTCAGGATCTCATAGTCGGCAGAGTCGTCCTCATTCAAACCAACGTAAACTTCCCTCGCCTTCCCCTTCAGCAAGGTCCCCAAGCGAATAGCCCACGTGTCCTTCTTCCAGTCTTGAGCCTTGGCGAACCGCTCGAACTGGCACAAGTAGGTTTCTAGGTCGTCCTTATCCTCGAAGAATGGCAACCGGAGCTTAACTGTCTCAAACTCGGGTTGACGATTCCTGCGGTTCCCGGCGCCTTCCTGCAACCTAAGTTGCGCCATCGCTAGTTCGTGCTCTCTTTCCCTCTCTCTCTCTCTCCGATCTGCGTCTCTCTCGCTCGCCTTCAACTCGGCGTCTTCCCGGGCCGCCCTAGCCGCTTGGTCCATCGCGTAGTCTAACGCAGCCTGACCTTTCAATCCTTCGCGCTTAGCGAGCCTCAAGATCCTTTCCATCGGCGTCTCGTCCGCGAACGGTCCTGTCTTCGGCGTCGGTGCCGCCTCGACCTTGTAGATAGAACGGTAGGGGTTGGTCTCGAACCTCTTCGGCCTCGTTGCGTCGCTCAGGCGATCCTGGTCTCCGTAGAAGTCGGTGCCTGTCGACATCCCGCCAGTCACACCAAATCCCGTCACAAAAGGATCACTCACTGTGTCTCTGGCTTCGAACGTCGTCGACTCGTCGTCTGCTGACCCACGACGCGATGACCTAACCGGCGATCTCCGTCGCTCGTCCGCAGAAGGTAGATCGGTGACTCCCGTATCAGCTGCTGCCGCCGTGCGCTCGTCCATCGTGACACCCACGCGAGAACGCGTACGAGCCGCGATCGGTGACACTCCTTCAGTCTCCTCGATTGATGCCATCCTGCTTAAGGAAAGCAACAACAACACCAAAAACAACAACAAGAAGTCAAAAACCTAACCTTACCTAGCCTAGCCTAAGATACTAACCCACCTAACTAAGCTATCTTCCTTACCTATCACCCATCTCCTCCCACTCAAACAGTGGAAACTGGCCCGCGAGGTAGCGAACCGGTTGGAGAGTGCAATGGCCCCCTCCCTCACGTGTGGTCGAACCCAGGCCGGCTGTGAGCCTCCGCTGAACAGCGACCTGACTCCCTCCAACCACCCGCTGGGGTGCACACTCTCACCGAATCACGCCTCACACACTCGGACACCACAAGGCAATCACAAGACAACTTCACGTCTGGGCACACTCACACCATACCCTGCATCTCCACCATATGTCACCGCCACGACTCCCCCTGGGCAGACGCCACAAACAAACACCTTACACACGCAAACAACCCAGAAAGAATGACAGTTTCCCGCAGACGTGAAGGGATGAAAACACAACAATTATATATACAACTTTCAAGCTATTTATTCATTCATACCACACACTCATACACATACAACATTTACACATGAAACGAAGAAATGGTAATGAAACAATCAATGGGTCAATGGAACGATGCAATGGTTCGTGGGTGATCGGGGGTCGCTAATCGACCAACGTCCTCAAATCGAACGTGCACAGCCAAAGTCCGAGGCACGTGTTCACAAACAGACAGGGGGGTTAAGCGTAGGAGAGGGACAACACAAAACGGGCCCACCTGGCGAAATGCAGTCCCAGGTAAAGTCTCCTCAAAAGTATCCACTCCCTTCCGTTGACGTCCAAACGAAGGAGCGTTGCCACCCGCGGTCGCCACTGACGATGATGATGGAGTGATGTTGATGGCGCTGACGACAGAGGTGGTAGACAAACGAATGGCGATGTTGATGATGTTTGGTCCACTTGACCAAGTGTCGTCGTCGTTGCTGCCTCACGTTATCCAGCGACGAACTGGCGGATTGACGAACGTTGAGCTGCGAACCTCGAACTCGCTCCTCGTACTCAAGCCTCGAACTCAGTCCTCAACGACAATCCTTGACGAACCTGTAACATGCTTGTCGCATCGTAAATGTCATGTTCTCGATTCTGTCCCCCTCCCTCCATCACACTTACCCCCCCCCCACTCTCACTAGCTACTCCACTAAACTTCTGACACTTGAGGGGTCCAACTGCAGTCTATTTTCCCCGTCCTTGACTCTCTCTTGCCTTCTATTGTTATCGTCACTTGAAACAATTACATATCATACAATTCAATGAAATCATGAATGCATGGAATGAACGATGCTGCAATGAATACATGTAACCACCAACACATTATTCATATCAAGCATCCCCAACGACAACAACAGCAACCACTTCCGTCCTACCTTCATCACACTCCACCCCCTTTCTTCTCCCTCATTCTCCCTCTTTCAGTCGCACTCTTCCTTTCTTCTGCCTCTCCTCAGTGCAACCATTCTCATCCTTCCTCCTGTCTCACACACAGCTATCATTCAACACCCCAACAGCCTGCCCTTGGTTATTAGCACAGTGAGGAAAAAACCACCATTGCACTAACCCACACGGTTCGATGTAACCGCACCCCGTAGCCCCTTCTCCACTGCTCGTCTACGAAAGTACATCCAATTAGGGTAATCCGGTAGTGTGTAGTTCCCGTAGTAGACAATGCCTCAATACTACCTACCACACTACCAATAGGCTTGCTTTTCTACAACTACACTCCAACCGAGCGTATCACTTTAGAAATTGGCAATCTTTAAACTAGTATTTTTCTCAGAACCAGATACTATTTTTCGTTAATATCCGTCCCACCCTAATTCCAGAACACAGCAAAACCACAGAGCACTAGACAAACACTGTCTACACTGTACTGCTGTCAAACACGTTCTGCTGATAGTGAGCACATTCCTAACCTGGCCTAACCGGCGTATGCTGTTTACCACGCTTTGCACGCTCCCGAGACAACAATAATCACACATACGGCAACACGCAGTACCACCCCCGCCCCTATACTCTTCACACACAGACTACATGGCTTTCTTCACAGCTGCCCTGTGACAATAAATCATCAACAAAACACATACATATAAAATGCCTATAGTGCGAAATAATACAATTATAGGAAGCCCTAGTGACCACCCGGCAGAAAGCGTCCAACACTCCCAAGCTGATCCAACAGACCTCATACACAAACAAGGAGTCTTGTCCAGGAAGAGTTTTCAAGAAAAAAGGTAGGTCATTGATCTAGCGAAGAAGAAGATAGTATAGCAGAGTGATAGGACAGATCAGGAATGGGAAAGAGCAAATGATGAAGACAGCGACAGTGGGAATTTAAAGCACTAAATTTCCAGAAAGTGGGAATACTATTTATACTGAAACCCCCGGCACTCCAACGGGGGAACTGTTGCCGCAGTGAATTAGTCATGCCTACAAAGGCAAGACAGGTTTTCAACTGGGGCTTTCACTGTTCCCTTTATAGGTTAGAACAATCTACAGTGACAAGATTGCTCATGACCCCAAGGGGTGCAAGATGCCCAAGAACCAGGCTCAAAGCCCTGCGATCTGTATCAACATACACGCTCACATGTTTCACCAACTCTCACGCACACAACAAACACACATCTATCACTGCTACTACTACTACTACTACTACTACTACTACTACTACTACTACTACTACTACTACTACTACTACTACTACTACTAAGGGTATTTATATAGCGCTTTTTCCTAATGACATCAGTTCAAAGCGCAGTTCTCTCACTTATTTATACTTAATGTTAACATCGAAACACCTACGAAAAGAAGTGAAACAAAAACGATACACCAATAAATTATGCCATGACATAATACAAACATGAAAAATAATATTTACAAGTAAACTATACAAGACGAAGGAGGGAGAGGGAGGAGGAGATCAGCTAAGGAGTGATGGGGGCTCCGGGCGTGCGGTGTGAATCATAAAAGGAGTGATGATGGTGACGGGAGGCGAGACCTTTTGTGATGTGCTGGGTATAGGAAATGCCCAGAATTCTTCTGTAGCACCTCACCTCCATGCTTTGTATTCTTCGTTCACAGGCGGCGGAAGCGGGGGGGCAAGGGGGGCACTGGCCCCCTCCAGAAAAATATTGGGGGGGGCTGGGGGGGGGCAAACCTATACATTTGCCCCCCCAATATTCAGCCCCTCAAAAAACATTCTTTGGAGGTTCAAACCAATATTTCCCCCCTTTCTCTGGACTGATGCAAGTTAACAATATCTGTGCTGAGACCATTTTCAAAGCACTGAAGGACAGCTTGATCAGACTTGACTTGCCAGTGCAAAACTGTAGGGGCCAGGCCTACGACGGGGCGAGTAATTTTCAGGGTCATGTGTCAGGAGTTGCAAAAAGATTCAAAGGTGAGATCTTTGCTGTGACTGAAGAGTTGGCGACAGTTCTTGAAAGAAAACAAAGGACTTGTGATGACGCAGTAAACGCTGCTGACATTTGTCTGAGAACACAGGAAAGCATGCGGCATGAAGATTGTTATGAGACATTTTTTGCTGACATCACAACGAAAGCTGCAAATTTGTGTGATGAGCCCTGCGTTCCTACACAGAAGCAGCCTCCACGAAGACTGGACGATGGCTCACAGGGTCACAGCTACTCTTGTCCATCTGCTTACAACAGACAGCAATACTGTGAGGCCATTGACAACACCAAAGAACATTTAAAGAGCCGGTTTGATCAAATAGCTCTCGACTTACCAAGGAAAATAAGTTCTTCTAAGTGATGGAGCAGCAGGGAAGAGACCAAAAATTCCTCAAGAAATCAAAGATACATATTCCGCTGACATCGACTTGGACAGACTCAAAACTCAGCAAGAATCCTCCCACATGCACCGGGTGACACCAGGAGGCGGCTAACTCTAGGATCACCATCTTCCAAACACTGCCGGATGAACTGAAAGCTTCTGACACTGTGCGACGAATGCTACGTGAAGTGGATAAACTTCTCAGACTGTACTTCGCCATCCCAACCCAGAGGGGGGGGGGATACCTGGGTTTTGGACCCCACCTCCAAATTAAAAAAATTGAATTTTTTTAAATGCAAAGAGTTTCAATTTTTTTTAATTGTTTTTAAAACATTACAGTTTTTAGTCACTTTTGGTCCAACGTACAAAGAGTTATTTATAGTCAATTCAACGGAAATCCATTTCAAGGGATCCGTTGAAACGTTTAAAGCGTTTTCCCGTTGAAACGACCAAGTAACCCAACCCCTAAGCCTAAATTAGTAAATGCAGCCATATTTTCTTGTTCTGGCCGCAAGCCTCTTCCAGCACCTTCACCTTGATACTGCCCTAATCCACCAAAAACGACTTTTTAGAAATATTAATTAAGATGTTAAGTTGATAATTATGACAATTCGTTGTAACGAACATCCATATCCCATTGAAACGACCATCGCTGAATCGTCCAAAAACATCGTTGAAATGGAAACCCTTGACAGTGAAGCTGCAGAAAAGGACAAAAGATGTCGATGCCTACTCTGAAATCAAAGAGGTCAGTAACTGCATGTCTTCTATTGGAAGAGATGTCGACACAGCGTTCGTTGCCTGGTTTGGTGAAGTCAGCAAAATGGCAAATGCTTTGACAACTGGTGTTATCGTTCCTCGTCAAGCATCCCGACAGACTCTCCGTGACAACCAATCTGCGGCCACTCCAGAAGAATATTTCAAGATTAGCATTGCCATTCCTTTCTTGGAACACCTGTTAACCGAATTGGACTCGAGGTTCAAAAATGCTGGCCTAGAGTTGATGGTCTCTGTCTGGTGCCAAGCACTTTAATAGACAACCAGGATGGTTTCATGCAGGTTTCAGAAGGGGTGAAGACACTGGCAATGTTGTGGGAGTCTGACCTACCAGACAACGCTACCCTTGATGCAGAATACCAACGGTGGGTTTGCAAATGGCGAAGTGCTGCTGAGAATGCGACAGCTATCATCCCATCCACGGCATCAGAAGCACTGAAACATTGTGAAAGGGATTTTTATCCCAACCTGTTCATCATGCTAAAGAACCTTTGCACCCTGCCTGTCACTACTGCCGAGTGTGAGCGTTCAAACAGTCAGTTGCGCAACCTGAAAAACTACCTGCGCTCCACAATGGGGCAACAGAGACTCAATGGACTTGCTTTACTGAAAGTGCACAGGGATGTTGATATTGACTTCAAAGAGGCAGTGAACTGTTTTGCCAGAAGATACAATTCACAAATGGTGCTAATGCCGAGGAAACTAGTGCAGCAAGACTGAATTAAATGAAAGCAGGGCGGTGATGTTCATAAACTACAAGGTAACGCTTTATACCGTTAACGATCAACAAAAAGTAGTGAATAATAATAGTATACAAAACATCTCTGCTGATAAATAAATGTTTGTGTGTGTGTTGTTGTTGTTTTTTTTAAGGGAGGGGCAGAGGATAATTTTTGTACCCCAGAGTTTGTCAGTTCAATTGTTCAAAAAGCTCAAAGTCCCAGACCATCACAAATGGCTTTTTCAAGGTTCAGATTGCACCAGATTGCACCATTTTGCATCCTTGAAAAACAAAATTTCCGGGGGAGCATGCCCCCGGACCCCCCTAGAAGGCTCGCTGAATCTGTAACCTCCCCCTCGACTTTTCCAAGGTCCGGTCCTGATGTCAGTTAATAAAATGTGTGTGTGCCCCCCCCCCCCCCCAATCCTGAGCAGCTTCCGCCGCCTGTGTCGTTGAATGTCTGCTGTGAGGGTCCATGTTTCGCAAGCGTATAGGAAGATGTAGATGACAAGGGTGCGCAGCAGCCTTACCTTGGAATGTAGACTGATGGTCTTGTTTTTCCAAATGGGCTTCAACCTTGCCAGGGCAGCAGTTGCTTGTGCGATCCTGGAGAGGACTTCCTGTCGGGACCCATTGTCTGATGGCAGAAAGCGTCCAATGTTCCCAAGCTGACCCAACAGACCTCATACACAAGTGAGGATATTTGGGAGAGTTTCAAGAAAAAAAGGTAGGTTACTGGTCTAGCGAAGAAGATAGTTTAGTAGACTGACAGGAATGAGAAAGAACAAAGGAGAAAGACAGCGACAGTGGGAATTTAAAGCAAGTGGGGATACTATTTATACAGAAACGCCCGGCACACCCACGGGGGAGGGGGACGGAAGAAAGTTTTAAGGAAGAGATGAGTTTTCAAGTTGGACTTGAGAGTGGCTATATTCGGAGAGTTGCGAAGAGAGAGAGGAAGAGAGTTCCAAGTTGTTGAAGGACAAAGCACTGAGAAGGATCGACACAAGGAAGAACGGAGATTTCTAGATGGCTTGTAGAGGCGAATGTTCTGGGTGAGGTAGGAAGGGGCTAATCCATGGACGCAAAACACACACGTACACACACACACACACCCCTACACACCCACACACACACACACACACACACACACACACACACACACACACACCCTGGTGCCTTTTCAATCGAACGCGGCAATCTCTTTAAAGGTGAACGTTGCAGTCAGCATAGGGGGTAGAGCAATCTCCAGCCTCCGTTTTGCGGGTGAAATTGATGGATTGGCTGGGGGGAGGGGGGAAGAAGAACTTGAACAGCTGGTACAGGGGCTGACACCACCTCCAGAGCCTTTGGAATGGAAATAAGAGCAGAGCAGACCAAATTGATGACCAACAAAACCAATGGCATCAACATGGACATCAAAATCCAAGGCCAATCCCTAAACACAGTGCATAGTTTCAAATATTTAGGAGCCATTGTATCAGACAATGGGTTCCGACAGGAAGTCCTCTCTAGGATAGCACAAACAACTGCTGTCCTGACAAGGTTGAAGCCCATTTGGAAAGACAGGACCATCAGTCTACACTCCAAGGTAATGATGCTGCGCTCCCTTGTTATTTCCATCTTCTTATCCTCTTGTGAAACTTAGACCCTCACAGCAGATCTACAACGAAGAATACAAAGCATGGAGATGAGGTGCTACAGAAGACTTCTGGGCATTTCCTATAACCAGCACATCACCCACGACGGAGACCGACAGACCATGGCACAAGCCATTGGGCAACACGATGACATTCTGACAGCAAACTCCGATGGTATGGCCAGGTCACCAGAGCATCAGGCCTTGTAAAGTCCATCCTGCTCGGTGCAAAGAGGCAGAGGAAGATGGAGACCGAAAAAGAGGTGGGAGGACAACATTCGAGAATGGAATGGCTTGACATTGAGCGAAGCCATGAGGGTTACTGATGACAGAGAAAGATGGAGTACGCTGGTTAAACGATCATCTGTGAGGCCCCAACGATTTCGAGTTACGGGATATTTAGGTCCTATTTTCCAGGTCTTTGGTGGTTTTGCGCTGTGACTTCCGTGCTTGCGCTGATAACGTAGCCCAACATCATTCACACGAGCGACAAATATGTGTATTGTTGTTGTTGGTTTTAAAAAAAGTGTATTGCCACGAGTATGTGCTTCTAATATGCTGTTTCTTATGTGTGTGCTTGTGTATTTCGCAAGCCGTGCATGTTTTATTATATCTCCCAAATTTGTTTTTTAAATTGTTGATGCGTGGCGATGACATTTTCATCTGTGGATCCACAAAACTGAGTTAAATCCGGTCTTTAGCCTATAATTTTTTCTTACAGACAGACAGACTAAGGTCAAACGAGAATAACAAGAACAAGCAGAGGACGTCACAGCAACAGACAACCCCATTCACCAAAGCAGCATGGCAGGTGGGAAGTATTTAGAGCAAGGGCTCTTCATAGTGATGTTATGCTGGTGGATGGCGCTCTGTCCTCTGGTCGCTGCTGACTTCCCTTGCAGCTACCCTGAACCGACCATAGAAAATCTCAAATTCACCCTCGACTCGACCTGTCAAGGCCAAGTGATAAACCCTGACCTTTGCCCCGTGACCTTGACCGTTCGCAGCAAGCTGCAGTGCTCCGTGCTGTGTCAAGGGAGAGATGACTGCGTGTACTTCAGCTGGGATTCGAACCTGCGCACCTGCCACCTGTGTGACAGCGGAGAAGAGCCAGGGTGCTCCAACACCGTAGCCGAAACTGCTGTTAAAGGCTACAAGGTCAGTAACTGCTAAACTTCCACAGTTCAGGATAATGATGAAGACGGGGGGGGGGGGGGGATGGCAAAAATTCGATCCTGTATCGGCCAGCGCCTTGAGCAGCTCTTGAGCAGGAAAAGCGCTATACAAGAGCAATAAAATACATTTCTCTCCAGAAGTCAAAGGTCAGCGCTGACCAAATTACCGTTGACTTTTTTTTAGCAAAATACCTCACGAAATATTTAAAGTGAAGGTGAAGTCATACAAAAAACCCTCACATTATACACTAGCTATATGCTCATAGAAGTGTGTATTAACCTTTCATTGTTAAAGTGAAGGCTCTGTGACGGGAGTGCAAGCATCTGAAACAGACATTGGGATCCTTCAGAACGTCAGAACGCGAGTCTAGCTAAAGTCCCCTTGTTATAGACAATACGCGTCTCTCAATACCCCACGCATACAATGCGTCGCTGTCAAACAAAAGCTTCCTATCTCATTTTTTGCTGTTTGAGAAAATCGAGAAAAACTATTTCAAACAGTCGGGTAACGCCAAACTAATTTTTCTTACAACTTCAAAGAAACTATGGAGTGGCGTCGTGGCGCAGTGCATTAGTGGCCGGTTTCCTATGCCGAATGTCGCGGGTTCGATTCCCGCAAGGGGCAAACGTATGTAGATTAAGTACGAGACTATCCCGAGGGTTTTCTTCGGTGACCCAGGTTTCCTCCCTCCTTTCATTAAAGGTATTGGAGGCAGTCAATGATTATAATTTTAAAAATTCGAGTTTCTTTCCGTCTTCTGATAACGATCTTCCCTACCTGTACACCACATGTTCGAGTGATAGATAAGTGTAAGTGAACGATACATGTGAGCCTGTATGTTGCTACAGATCGCCACCCTTTGAGTCTGACTGGTGATTTGGGGAAAAGCGCGTACATAGCATCCATTATTATTATTATTATTATTATTATTATTATTATTATTATTATTATTTTTTTTTTTTCTTCTTCTTCTTCTTCTTCTTCTTCTTCTTATTATTATTATTATTATTATTATTATTATTATTATTATTATTAATTTTTCTTCTTCTTCTTCTTCTTCTTCTTCTTCTTCTTATTATTATTATTATTATTATTATTATTATTATTATTATTATTATTATTATTATTATTATTATTGGGGATAAAAAGTCGAAGAAGTGTTTTCCTTTGAGAACTGGAAGCAAATGAAGAGAGACAAGATTTTCCTCTTACAATTCTGTTAAAATAAATTTGCGTTACGAGGTTTTTTAATAAAACAACAGACAACACAAAATCAGTTAAAAAAAATTTCAAAGGTTGCACGAAAGGCATATTTATTGTGGTCACAAACTGTCAAAACGTCAAACACAGAAATACTGTATATTCCGGCATTTACTATAACAGAGGAACACGAACAAAAACCCAACATAACCTCAAATAATATTTACATTCTCTGTTTAAAAGCTTTAGAAACTTAGCTGAAAGGGTAGCTACAGTAAACATCGCTATAGTGGCCCAATGTTTTTGGTGGCTGGTATTGCTTGCCTTGTGCGTTTTCAGATTCATCCAACATTCATCGATTCGCTTGTACCTATGATATAACGCGCTGTGGGACGCCATGCCTCAAGAACCACTGAACGGCGTTTAACCAAACTTCATAGAAACATTACCTATGTTAATTTATTGATTGATTTATTGTTGCTTTAGGTCCAGCGGACTCCTCCGAGCCAAATCAGGACCGGACAACCCCCGATCCGCATAAAAGATCTGCTGAAACAACCCTAGTGGGAAAATTGAACGCCCTCCACCGGCCAGTCACTTTACAATAAAGACATCCCACGCAGGGGACGGCTGAGGGTTTACCTCAACTACGCGAACCCCCGGTTACAAAAACAAAATAGAATACAACCATCATTACAAATCATCAACGAAACATATACATATAAAATGCCTATATTGCTAAATAATAACATCATAGGAAGCCCTAGTGACCACCCAGCAGAAAGCGTCCAACACTCCCAAGCTGATCCAACAGACCTCATACACAAACAAGGAGTCTTGTCCAGGAAGAGTTTTCAAGAAAAAAAAGGTAGGTCATTGATCTAGCGATGAAGAAGATAGTATAGCAGAGTGATAGGACAGAGCAGGAATGGGAAAGAGTATATGAGGAAGATAGCAACAGTGGGAATTTAAAGCACTAAATTTCCATAAAGTGGGGATACTATTTATACTGAAACCCCCGGCACTCCAACGGGGGTACTGTTGCCGCAGTGAATCTGTCATGCCTACAAAGGCAAGACAGATTTTCATCTGGGGCTTTCACTGTTCCCTTTATAGGTTAGAACAATCTACAGTGGACCTATGTTAATGGCCTCATCCTATTTGCTTTACCGCAAAGGTCAAGGTCGCTGGAGCCATTTTGTTGCTAAACACGTGTAGCTCAATATCTCAACAACGCCACAAGCAGCGTTTCGTGGAGTTTTGGTATTCATGGGCCATCCTTTAGTATTAATCCGGGTGTCGCTCAGTCTTTCCATCCAAATTGTACTTTGTTGTAAAAAAAAAAAAAAAAAAAAAAAAAAAAAACAACAAAACGAACAAAAAAACCTCACAAACTCACAAAAAAACCACTACTTTTTTCTTTATGTCAAGAATAATTATTGAACCGAAATTCATCATTATTACTTTGTGGATTCTATATCTCTACTAAGGATTTGAAATCGTTCGTATTTTATACTTTCCCAAAGGTCAAGATCATATTACATCACCATTTTCTAAACCCCTTTTGCGCTGCGTCTCTAAGTTGTTTGAACCGATTTGATATTTGCTCGCAGATAGCTCAGGTAGGGGCCTATCATTCCATGTTTTTGTTACACTCGGTTTGGTGCTGGTGTTTTTCTTTATCAGTATTTGATTCAGCCCCGATGCTGAAGTCCTGATAAGGTGTAACTCTGATTCGTTTATCCACGCAGCCTGCTCACTCATCAACAAGTCTTGAGTGGACGTATGAAGTTTTCCACTTTTATTCAGCACACATCAACAACTGCATACAATCGCTCAATCGCCTTTCCACTCTCAAGTTTTACTTTCCAACTCACTATCAACAACTATCTACAACAACACATAGAGCATCGAATATATAATTTTTTTCTCTCAACTCGAGATGACCTCAGGACGTTCTAGAAATGACGCATTACAACCAATCAGAATTAAAGATCGTCATCACTGTCTTACGTCATACATATTTCTTCTCCTTCCGGGAACATTCTCCAACTTCGATATTTATCGGGAAGTTTCCATCGATAGTAAATTCTCAAATCTAGAGAATTCTCTAATAATATCGACTAACGAAAATTATCAACGCTATACAAAGCTTCTTCCAACAACAATGCAAACTCAAATCAAAGGTAAATAAACTCCATCACTGAATACTTTGCAAATCGAAACGATTAGATCTATCGTGCGCGCTTCAGACATACTATCGTTCGCGTTTCCACGTAACATAACCCCCCACTCAAGAAAAAATTTACCCAATTTCTTTCAACAACGTTGAAACGTAATGCACAAACAAAGTCTTAATTCTGGACTTTCTGAATACTGTCATTGTGCTCAGTTCATTCACACAGAGTCAATGTTCTTCCATCCGCAAGTCTATCTAGATATTGTCAATGTCCACATTTATCTACGAAGTCAATGTTTTTTCATCCGCAAGGAAACGACGCCCTCGTCAGTTGCGGTTGTCATCGGCCCAGGGTCAAAGACGATGATCACGTGGGCTTTCCTGGAGTCAGTGCATCCTCCGTTGTCTCCTTCTTCCGTCGGATGTCCGACGCAGTCGACGTTGTCAGCTCCCAGAATACACCTACTGGGTCTCACGGTCAGGTTGGCTTCTTGAAGACGGTGGAACAGCTCCCTCAAGGTCTGCAGATGCTCTTCCCAGGTGCGAGTGTGGACTAGCAGGTCGTCCCAGTAACACACGACGTTGTCCATCCCATTGAGCATCTTCCTCATTCCTCTCTTTAGGGTAGCTCCGCTGTTGACCATGCCAAAGGGCATCCTTATGCACTCGTACGTCCCATCAGGAGTTATGAAAGCAGTCTTTGGTATGTCCTGTTGACGCACGGGGACTTGCCAATATCCCTTGCTGAGGTCAATCTTTGAGAAGATTCTACTCCCCGATAATTGGCGGAAGAGGTCTGCTGCGGTAAGCATCGGCTCAGGGTCGAAGACGGTGATCTTATTAACCTTCCTGTAGTCGATGCATACTCTGTTGCTCCCGTCCTTCTTCTTCACGACCACGACAGGGGACGCGTAGGGGGAACTGGACTCCCTGATGATGCCCATCTTCAGCATCTCATCGATGTCTTTCTTCAAGGATTCACGGGCCTTGAAAGGGATCGGGAATGGTTTGGATCGAACAGGGATATTCGAAGTGAGTTGGACTTCATGTTCGATCAAAGTCGTAGAGCCTGGGACATCATTGAAGCTATGGGGAAACTCGCCCATAAGGTCCTTGAGCTCCAACTTTTGACCTTCCGTCAAGCTTGGTCCTAGCTTTTCATCAGCGATGCCTTCTTTGCTGTGGAAGTCTCCAAGTTCCAACAGTTCCTCGTTGTCAAAGCTGGTGTCGATCTCAGCTGCTGTTGCTACGTGTACAGTTTCTGGCGGCCTCTCCGTGTACAGCTTAAGGAGGTTGGCGTGGTATATCTTGGAATGCTGGCCGACCTTCACCTTATAGTCGTTGATCCCCACCACGGTCTCCACTTCGTACGGGCCTTTCCACTGCATCAGCAACTTATTATGATCGGTAGGTAGCAGCACCAGCACTTTGTTGCCAGGTTTGAACTTCCTGTTCACAGCCCTACGATCGTAGTAGTGCTTTCCACAGTCCTGGGACTTCTTCAGGTTTTCTCTGGCTATCTCGAGAGTCTGCTCCAGCTTCTCTTGTAGCTCAAACACGTACTGGTAGCTGTTCTTCACCTCTGGGGTGTCTACTTTTTTCGTCCACAGTTCTTTTAGGATGTGCATCGGCCCTCGGATGGTTCTTCCGTACAACAGCTCGAACGGAGAAAAGCCGGTGGACTCCTGCGGTACTTCTCTGTAGGCGAAAAGTAAGGCGTTGATGTAGCGATGCCATTGTCTGGGCTGCTCGCTGCACAGTTTCTTCAGGGTGGACTTCAGCGTAGCATTGAACTTTTCGACAAGCCCGTTGCACATCGGATGGTAGGGTGTCGTAGTCAAATGCCGGATGCTCAGCAGTCTGTTGACCTCCTTCATGCAGTCAGAGACGAACTGCGTCCCGAGGTCTGTCAGGATTTCTTCAGGCACTCCAAGTCTACTGAACATGTCCACCAGTGCCTCTGCCACAGTCTCGGTGTGAATCTTCTTCAGTGGCACTGCTTCTGGGTACCGAATTGCATAGTCCACTAAAGTCAGTACACACCGATGACCTTCTTCACTCGGAGGTCTTATTTTGCCGATTAAGTCTAAGGCCATGGTTGGTTGGTTGGTTGGTTGAATTTATTGTCTCTTCACGACAATGATATTAGACAATGAATTTAGTTACAAAAGAAGAAAACAAACAACTGTAGTGATATCAGTTACAACACTGTTGATAAGAACGATTTCATGATGACGTTTACGATATCGTAAATAATAGGACTTCGCACAACTTCTCGAATGTCACAAGTTGTTATGTTTACACCATTGTCTTTGTACATTGATTGCAGTACTGGGCAATCAACAAGCAAATGTTGGACTGTAATGTTTTCTGAACATATACATGTAATATCTTTCACATATTTCGTACTCCATGAATTCAATCGTAATTTATAAACCAGCCTTGACACACTTCTAGGTCCTTTTACAGCACTTCCTAGTTTAACATTTTTGTAAGCAACTTTTTCCAAAAGGGCAAAATATTCACATGCAGCTAAGTCAACCTTGAGCATGACAGCGTCAGAATTGTCCGCTCCTGACTTGGCCAACGCATCCGAGAGCTCATTACCATAAATACCTACATGAGATGGTACCCAACAAAAAGTCACACTGGTACCTCTCATACATAAACAATGTATAAGAAATCGTATTTCAAACAATAAATCTGTACGATTTTTGCTTTTCCAATTTCTTAAGGCAAGGAGCACAGCCTTAGAATCAACACAAATTGCTACTTGAAGTATTTGTTTAGGAATAGATAAAATGTATTCTGTAGCCATTAATATAGCAACAAGTTCACATGTGAATATTGATAAATTATTACCCAAACAATAAGAACGGTTGATTTTTAGTGCGGGTATACTAAACCCTGCACCACATGCTGATGACTCGAGTACACTAAAGATTTAAGCATATTATCATTTTCATTTTTCTTTAACTCGGTGTAATCTAAATCAAATTCTGCTTTTAAGTGTTCCCAAGGTGGAATTCTTGGAGAAACAGGCATTATCGGAATGTTTGCAATATTAATATTACATTCCATCATAATGTCCTGTGTATAGTCTTGTGTTGTTTGAATATAAGAAATATTCTGTGTTACTTTTGGATATTGTGTTTTCGAAAAGTTTATAATTTCCTCTTTTACTGAGTTCTCTACAGACAAACCTCTTATCAAATATTTTGCAGTTGCTAATTTTCGTTGTTCTGACAATGACAGTAAACCACACTCCTTATACACATTTAATGTGTTTGTGTGCACTGGAACACCCAGGGCCACTTTAATGGACTTACTGTCAATACTTTGAAGCCTGTTTAAGAGATAAGTAGGGGCTGAAAAATAAATTTCTTGACCATATAACAACTTTGACCTAACAAGGGACGTCGCTAAATGCAACAAAGTTTGAGTGTCTTGGCTAAATGGTTGAAAACTTAAAATCTTTAATAAGTTCAACCTTTGCCTTGCTTTTTTAATTAAATACTCAATATGAGATTTCCATTTTAACATGGGAGTAAAATGTACACCTAAAAATTTAATATTTTGCTTGTAGGATAACACTTGACTTTCTAATATAAGGACTGGTAATTGTTTTGGATTTGTCTAAGGCCACCCTCTTGAAAGGTCGGTCGATCAGAGGCATCCTCTGCATAGGCACTTTCGGGACCCTTCCTCGAGGTATGGTCTTCTGGCAAATGTCACATGATCGGCAGAAACGGCTGACGTCCGCATGAAGTCCTGGCCAGTAGAACACCGCCTGGATTCTATCCGACGTCTTCTTGATACACAGGTGACCTCCCATGATTGAGTCATGCGCTACTTCCATCACCTGGCGCCTTAGGGGTAACGGTACCAATACTTTACGTAGTGGTTTCCCTCCGTTGACCCTCGGGTGCTGGAAGATTCGATACAGGATCTTGGCCTTCACCTCAAAATAGACCGTACCACTGCCTTTGGTCACGTGGTCTTGGCGGTTCCTGTACTTGTTTAAAGTACTGTCAGCTTCCTGGAGCTGGATCAGCTTATCTCTGTCCACGATGGCAGCTTTTGAGTTGTCGGCGACCTTCAGTGGCGTAGTCGTCATGTCTCTCTTGGCCTGGGCCCTGGGTGTAACAGCACCGACGATCTCTGGTCGGAAGGGCTGAGCCGGAGTAGCCACATTGTCCCGTAGCAGCTCTGTAAGGTCTCCATCGGGAAATGGCAATGGATCCTCCTCCACAACTTCGACACGTTGGGTTGAGGCAGGACTCCAGGGATCAGTTTACTAGCGCGCCCTGCGCCATTGACGCATAAAAATTAAAAATGACCCATCTACAATTCTTACCAGGGGCCGAATGGCGCTTCGATTTTTGGTACCAGTGCGCCACCACAATAACAGTGCACTGTATTGGAGGCGACAAACGTGCTTTTAAGGTGGTGAACTGAAGAATTTCAACTTCACAGCTGCTGTAGAGAGGTGGCGTGCTCAAAAGCGACGAGCTATATTCTCTTCAAAAGCACAGTAAACTGATCCCTGTTCTGGTTAGTGTTTTGTTGGTAAACATGCTTCACAACACATGCACACTCACAATAATCTATTTTGTTTTAATTTCTGTAATAATATCTCCAGGTTATCTTTTACATGTACGTAAATTACTGCTGAAATCATGGCCCATTGAAATTTGATCTGAGGGGCCCAATGGCCCATAGCTTTTTTGTGTCAGGCTGAACCCTGGGACTCCATTCCGAATCGGGGTCGTCGGGTCGTCTTGCGCCGTCGATATTCCCGATCATCAAGTCGTATAGCGGCTTCTTCAGGCAAACCGCTTCTACTTCGCCTATGTAGAAAGGGGTGCTGACTTGAATCTTCGCAACTGGCGCTTTCACACATTTGCTGTCGGCCATAAGTGTCCATTTTGAATCGCCAGTGAACTGTTCTTTAGCGATTAGGTCTTCTCTGACGATGACCCCACTGCAGCCAGAGTCCCTTAAGACAGTCACTTCATGATTTCCGACGCGTCCCTTGGAAACAGGCATGTTCTGGACGGTCATAGCTGCGCTGGCGACGACGGGGATGGATTTTCCGTTGGCAAGGAGAAGTTGGCCATCGGTTATGCACTCTTGCACGTCCGCGGGAGTAGCTGCGCGCTCGGTCTCACTCGGAAGAATGACGCTCCCGCCGCACACTTGATGGTCAGATCTACTGGTTTGCCGTTGATTGGAGAACCGCCACTGCCGGTTGCCCGCCGCTGCATTGTCCGTACTGCTCCGCTGTCCGCTACTTTTGTTTTGAGGACAGTTAGCCGCTCTGTGGTCTGTAGCTTTGCAAGTGAAACAGCCTCTTGAATGCCCTTCCCTGGGAGGTGGCGTGGAGTCCGTCTGTCTCTGGCTCGCCTGACCACCCTGGATCTGGTTCCCATGGTTTCCAGTCTTCTGAAATGGTTTCGTCGCCTTGGGTGGCCCCAGCGTTTTTCCGTGAGCGAGAAGATATCTTTCAGCAACCTCGGTCACATCATTAAGCGTCTGCAGCTTCTGTAATTCTAAGTGGGTCGCCAGGTCCTTGTGACAGGCATTGAGGAATTGCTCCTTCACAATCAGGCCATTGAGACTATCGTAAGACTTCCCTTTGCCTGATAATTCAACCCACTTGTGCAGGTATGACGACAAGCGCTCCACAAACTGCTTTGGAGTCTCGTCTGACAAAGGCCGGCATTCACGGAAGCGTTTACGGTAGCCCTTCTCTGTGAAGCTGTAGCAATGTAATAGGGCCTCTTTCAAGACGTCGTAGTTTTTGGCGTCATCGTTCGACAGTCTGGTGTAAACTTCGAGCGCTTGCCCTGTCAGAAGTGCACTTAGTCGAATCGCCCAGTCTCGATGTTGCCAGTTGGAGCTTTCGGCGAACCTTTCGAATCTCGCCAGATAGCTGTCGATCTGGTCCTTCCCGTCGACGAAGGCTGGCAATTTTGGAGCCATGTGGTCGCTGACGACTTGTGGCGCATGCTGATTGTTTTGGATACGCGCCAACTCTAGCTGGTATTGACGCTCGCCTTCAAGACGCTTCAGCTCGAACTCTCTTTCTTCTCGGCGTCGTTGCTCTTCTTTTTCTTGCCGCTGCTTTTCAATTTCTAGACGCTTCTGTTCTAATTCTATTTCTTCTCGACGACGCTGTTCTTCCAATTCTCTTTCTCGTATTCTCTCCTGAGACTTGACGTACTCCGTCAGCTGCTTGCCTTTTAGATTCAGTTCAATCCCTCTCTGCCAGAAGTCAGCCATCTTAATGCTTTTCTGGAAAGTTCTTTTCTGGAAAGTTCTTTTCTGGAAGGTTCTTTTTCTAGAAAGTTCTTGACTGTGCTGTACCTTTCTAGACTGTTCTAGAACAGCACGCTTTCTGCAGTAGCGCTGATGCTTGCCACTAGTCGCTTTCGCTGACGCAGGCCCCGCTGTCCTCGTCGTATGCGACGCTGAACCACGCTGGTGTTGATGTATACGCTCCTGTGCTGAAGTAGACGCGACGTCCGCTCGTCGCTCTCTGTAAAACTGGCGATGTAGCTCCAAGACTGACCCTCGACGTAGTCTTGCGGCAGCCACGTAGTCCCGGTCTGTTGTTCGCTCACGAAGCAACTCTTCGGCGACTACACGCCCTTGCAGTCAACCCGAATCTATCGGTGATGTAGTCCCAGTATGTTGGCCCCTCCCGACTCAACTTCTTGACGGCTACCCTCGATGACTGCCTCTCGTAACGTTGACTCGCTTGTTGTCGCAGTTGAACCCTTGGCTATGACGTGGATCGCGGCTTGACCCCCAAAATGTTACACTCATTCGATGTTGGTGTTTTTCTATCAGTATCTGATTCAGCCCCGATGCTTGGAATCCTGATAGGTGTAACTGATTCGTTTGTCCACGCAACCTGCTCACTCAGCAGCAACAAGGCAAAGTCTTCGTATGAAGTTTTCCACTTTTATTCAGCACACATCAACAACTGCATACAATCGCTTTTCCACTCTCAACTTTTTACTTTCCAACTCACTATCAACAATCACCCTCAAAACAGTGCGGCACATAATTATATAGCCTCTCTCTTTTCCCGAACAATTTAAAACACGGTAGAAATGATACACTACCACCAATAAAACTAAAGATCGTCATCACTGACTTACGTCATACATCTCTATACACATTCCCGGAACGTTCTCAAACCTCTACAATCACCGGGAAATTTCCATCGACAGTAAACACGCAGATCTAGAGAATTCTCCAATAATATCGACTAACGAAAATTATCAACGTTATACAAAGCTTCTTCTAACCACAACGCAAACTCAAATCAAAGGTAAATAAACTCTATCATTGCCTGCTTTGCCAAATAAAACGAACAGATCTATCGCGCGCGCTTCACACATAATATCGTGCACATTTCACACGCACCATCATGCGCGTTTCAACGTAACACATTGCGTAATGCCTGTGAGCAACTGGATCTAACATTTTAAAATAAGACTTTCTAGCAGAACCATAAACAATGCATCCGTAGTCTAACTTGGATCTAATTAACGAACGGTATAACATCAATAAAGTTTTCTTGTCAGCTCCCCAGTCTGTACCACTGATAACCTTGAGCTAATTGCAGGCCTGTTGACATTTAGTTTTCAAATCTTTCAGATGAGGAAAGAAGGTTAACTTTTGATAAAAAATAACACCCAGAAATTTAACTTTTTGGACCGTCTTTATTGGAGTTTTATTGAGTGTAATACAGTATTAGGATCTTAAATGATTCCTCGGTTCTTGGAAAAGTGAATACATTTAGTCTTTGCCTGAAAAAATTTGAAACCATTTTGTAATATCCAGTTTTCGATGGCATTGACACATAACTGTAGCTGACGTTCTGCAGATGCCAAGGTTTTACCCTTGTCTACTTATGCAAAATCATCCACAAACAAAGAATTGTCAATTCCTCCTTTCAGTGAACGAACAATATTACTTATTTTAATATTAAACAGCAAGGGAGACAAGATACTACCCTGAGGCACCCCCATCTCATGTTCCCTCATATCTAATAAAGATCCTCCAACTTTAACCTGAAAAATTCTGTCCGTTAGGAAATTGGATATAAACAGAGGTAAATGCCCCTTCAGTCCCATCTCTTGCAAATCTGAAAGGATGCCATATTTTCATGTAGTATCGTATGCTTTTTCCAATTCAAACATGATGGCAACGGCATGTTCACCTTGGACGAAAGCGTTACGTATAAATGTTTCCAGTCGCAACAGGTGATCAACAGTACTTCTGCCACTTCGAAAAACACACTGAGTTTTAGATAATATATTATTGATCTCGAGATACCACAGTAAACGAGAATAAACCATTCTTTCAAGCGTTAAGGCTATTGGTCTGTAATTTGTTGGATTAGTATGGTCTTTGCCAGGTTTAGGTATGGGAACAATAATGGCCTTTCTCCAAGAGGGAGGAAAGGTGCCAGTGATCCAAATCTGATTGAAGATGTCCAGCAGTTGAGACCGTGAGTACCTTGTTAAATGTCGTAGAAATTGATAATGCACATCATCCGGTCCAACTGCTGAATCTGCACTTTTGTTAATGGCATCATTAAGCTCAACTAATGAGAACAAAATGTTGTAATCTTCAGAATTGTCAGAGGTAAAATTTAACCGTTGTTTTTCTTTACGTGTTTTAATAGTTTGAAAAAAAACGAATAGTTTTCAGAGGAAGAGTTTGCAGCAAAAGAAGAGGCCAAAAGATCAGTGTAGTGTGGGTATCTGAGGTGTATGGGTGGTGTATGCACGTCCACATTCAAGTGTCATTTAGGAACACACACCAGTGGCAATTCAATTGCTCTCCGAATTTAATCATTCATCTCGCCTCTTCCATTACCCATCATACATCTGCCTCAATCTATATTTAACATTGACAGGGGAAACAATTCCCATACTATATACAAAATGTGTATATCCGGTCGTCTGCTGCGACACTACAATCCCTTTTTTCCTTCAAATTTAACTTTCCATAACAAAATACAATGACACTGTCAAAATCTTTTGTGTTTTCAGTTCAATTGCTCCTACAATTCCCAATAATACATTCACTCCAACAATCTCAGTCACATAAAATCAGCATTTCTATAGAACACAAATTACATGTTTTCCACAATGTAGTCCTTAAATTTGTCTGGTGCTCTTCTGACTCGTGTAGATCTTCTCTGTGTGTCTGTACTGTCTGAATGACTTGTATCTGTTTGTTCTGCTTGTCCTTCTGCATATTCAGTGGTGTCATTGTGTTTGACCGTGTGTTCGTCAGTGTTTTCATGTACAAATTTCTTTGTATGTGCAACATTCCGTTTATACTGAACACCGATAGGCGACTCGATCGTCAACTGAGAACCAGTTTTTTCAACCACTCGGTAAGGATCCGGCTCGAAAGTTGTTGAGAATTTGTCAGCTTTCTTTTGCTGAAGTAACACTTCATCACCGACATTCACTTGTTATTGCATGGCGCTTTTCATCGGCATACTGTTTTCCTTTTTCCTTGCGATTCCGATCGCGATCACGGATTGCCTCATCAAGTTCAGACTTTATGTACAAGTCAGTCTCAGGCAATTTGGTTCGAAGTTTGCGTTTGAAAAGCAATTCTGCGGGGCTGATGCCTGTTGTTTGGTGTGGAGTGCTTCTGTAAGCTAACAGAAATGTATTTAGCTCTTTTTTCCAATCCTTTCCTTCCGCGTTGGCAATTTTGATAGCCTTCAAAAGAGTTCTATTTTGCCTTTCTACCTCCCCATTGGCTTGGGGCCACAATGGTGTAGAGAAATAGTGAATGATATTATTCAAATTCACAAACTCTTTGAATTCTGTTGAACTGAATTGCGGTCCGTTGTCTGATTTCAACGACACTGGAAGGCCGTGTCTTGCAAAAATGCTTTCTAGTGCCTCAATCACGCGTCGCGTTGTAGTTGTGCGCAATATAGCAGTCTCAAAGAAACGGCTATAATAATCAACAACAACCAAGATGGATTCTCCAGTTGGGAGTGGACCCAAAATATCTATTGCAAGATCCTCCCATGGTCCATATGGGAATTTGGTTCGAATCAAAGGTTCGGAATGGTCCGGGTGACCAACTAATTGACATTGGTGACAAGAACGTACACATTTTTCTGCGTCTTTATCCATCGCAGGCCACCATACTTTTGTGCGCAATCTTTCTTTCGTTTTCACGATACCTTGGTGTCCTTCATGAGCTATATTTACAACTGTGGAACGCAAACATTCTGGAATTACTATTCTTGTGCCACGCAGAATGAGAAATCCCAAACATGTTAGCTCATGTCTCAGTGTTCTGTACGCAACCGGAAATGTATCCCATTTGTCAGTTTTGATGCATGTTCGCACTTCGGACAACTCTTTGTCCTCTGCGGATGCTTGTTCGATCTCACGTGCGGTCATTGCTCTCGGCGCGGCTTTTTTTGTTATGAAAGACACGTACTCTTCAGCTATGTTGCTGTGATTTGTTGTACCTGGTGGTACATGGCGTGATAATGCGTCCGCAATATTTTGTGCACCAGGCCGGTACTGAACATTGAATTGATATGACTGCAACCGTAGCACCCACCGTTCGATTCGTGCTGAAGGTTTTGACCTTTTTGAATATATGAACTCAAGTGGACGATGATCCGTCTCAAGAGTGAATTTCACACCATATACGTACTGGTGAAAACGTTCACAAGCCCACACAAGAGCCAATGCTTCTTTTTAGGTCTGCGAGTACCGACGTTCGACATCTGAAAGACTACGACTCTATGGGGCGCCATGTGTCCATTTATTCTATGTGACTATTCTATACATAGAATAAATTCTATGCACATAGAAAGCATTCTATGCACACAAAAAGCATTCATTAGTTGAAATTCCATTTATAAAAAAGAAACCAATATTGTAAGTCATAGAATAAAATTCTATGTATAGAATAACATTCTATAATATAGTGTAAAATTCTATGTCCATAATACAATTCTATGTATAGAATAAAATTTTATAATAGAGAATAATATTCTATGTATGTAATACAATTCTATATTATAGAATGCACTTGTATGCATAGAATTGTATTCTATAACATAGAATGAATTCTATTACAAAGAATGAATTCTATAACATAGAATTTATTCTATGTGCATACAATTCATTCTATAACATAGAATGAATTCTTTAACATAAAATAAATTATATGACATAAAATGAATTCTATGTGCATAGAATAAATTGTATAACATAGAATGAATTCTATAATAAAGAATGAATTCTATATGCATAGAATGAATTTTATAGCATAGAATGAATTCTATGACATAGAATTCATTCTATGACATAGAATGAATTCTATAACATAGAATGAATTCTATAGCATAGAATGAATTCTATGACATAGAATTTATTCTATAGCATAGAATGAATTCTATAACATAGAATGAATTCTATAGCATAGAATGAATTCTATGACATAGAATTTATTCTATAGCATAGAATGAATTCTATGTTACAGAATGAATCCTATGTCATAGAATTCATTCTATGCTATAGAATTCATTCTATGCTATAGAATAAATTCTATGTCATAGAATTCATTCTTTGCTATAGAATTCATTCTATGTTATAGAATTCATTCTATGTCATAGAATTCATTCTATGTCATCTTATTCATTCTATGTTATACTATTCATTCTATGCTATAGAATTCATTATATGTCATAGAATTCATTCTATGTCATAGAATTCATTCTATGTCATAGAATTCATTCTATGTCATAGAATTCATTCTATGTCATAGAATTCATTCTATGTTATAGAATGAAATCAATATATACACTTTTTTTTAAAAATAGTAAAAACTGGGGCACTGTCAAGGTATAGAGAACATTTTTTATGGCATGGGACTGTATTGCAGAGAGATATACACATTGCCACATCCCATCACCACACCACATCACTCTACATCACACTGCACCACAAATGTGATGGGTAGGTGTGGTGGAGTGATTAGGTTATGTGACGATGTGGTCTGATTCACTGCTTTTAAGGCACAATAGAACTGTTTTGCAGATACATACATACACATTACCACATCACATCACCACACTACATCACTCTAAATCACACCACACTGCACCACAAATGTGATGGGTGGGAGGGGTGGGGTGATTAGATTATGTGATATGATTCACTGATGCCATGATATGTGCTGTCTGCTGCAATGTGAAGATGTGCTGCTGCTGTGATGTCGGCTGATGTGATGTGATGATTTGTTGATATGATGTGATTTTATGTGGTGGTGCGTTTTCACGATGATGGTGATGAAGCAATGTGATGCAGTGATGTGATGTGATGATGTGATCGATGTGGTGATGATGCGATGTGGTGATGTGTCATACAATATCTTTTTTTAAATCGGGGTGTCGGATAGTGCAGTGGTTGGAGCACTCGCTACTGCGTCGATAGTGAAGCACCGTCCGGTGCGGTTAGCACTTGGATGGGTGACCGCTAAGGTGTGAAGCGACAAACAACAACGCCCCCAGTTGACTCAACTGTGATTGAGTACCTACTCTCTTGAGGGTGGGGAAGGTAAAGCAGCGAGGGAGAGAGTTGGGCATCACCCTCATTACGCTGGCCCAAGATAAGTGTGATCTCCAACATCACGCTCCCCTACGGCCACAAGGCTATGGGACTACCTTTACCTTTACCTTTACCTTTTTTAATTTTATGTGAATGAAATGAATTATATGTATATAGAATTAATTGTATAACACAGCAAGAATTGTATGACATAAAATTCATTTTTTTAACATAAAATGGATTTTATTCGCAACACTGAATACATTCTATTTTCATAGAATTGTTTTTTAACATTTGGTGCACATAGAATGCATTCTATGTTATAGAATGTTCATTCTATAACATAGAATGTTCATTCTATAACATAGGATCCATTCTATAACATAGAATGTTCATTCTATAACATAGAATGGTCATTCTATAACATAAAATTCATTCTATAACATAGAATGTTCATTCTATAACATAGAATCCATTGTATAACTTAGAATGTTCATGCTATAACATAGAATCCATTCTATAACATAGAATGTTCATTCTATAACATAGAATGCTCATTCTATGCCAACTAGGTCATTCTATGTGAAGCGAGGCTGTGACGTATAAAGGGACACGTGGAGCCTTGCACGCGCGAGAACTGAAGAAATGGCTGACGTACCAAGCGCTCTGCGGCTTTATCAGACATCATAATTTCGTGAACAAGCATTTAGGTTTCTTGATGCGGACGACTTCGACAGTATAATTAGTGTGAGTAGATCGCTTAGCAATAAAAATAATTGACGTCACACCCTCCCCCCCCCCCCTCCGCCCCTGCGTGCTTGCTTTTTTCATTACAATGTGCTGAGGTTCTGTAAGGGTTTATAGTGACAAAATCTAATTAAATAATCAGTTCTTTTCGCTCAATACCGAAGAAATAACCGTACTGTACACTCATAAAAAGCAATAATTAATATATTTAAAGGTCGAATATTGCTATACAACTCTGAGACATAATAAATGAAAGGTTCCTAAAGCTGAATATTGCAAAAAATCTATTTCACCCCAAGCGGCCCCCCAGGGCGCTATGCACAAAGGCGTGGCGGCCACGTGCTGCGGGAATAACACAGCGTGATCGAGTTTGAAAATGGTGAAGTACTGTGCTGTGTTTGGATGCTCTAACTCCGACGTAAAACCTTTCTGCAAAGAAAAGAACATTTCCTTTCATCGATTTCCACTTCGAGCGCAAATGATGAAGCACTGCATGTCGTCAACTCTAAACTGAATGTCAGTGACAAATCGCTCTGTAATCATTATTGCACGAGTGTGCTATGTTCAAAACATCACAATATCCCGAAATGTTCTCTATACCTTGACAGTGCCCCAGTTTTTACTATTAAAAAAAAAGTTTTTATATTGATTTCATTGTATAACATAGAATGAATTCTATGACATAGAATGAATTCTATGACATAGAATGAATTCTATAGCATATAATGGATAGTATAACATAGAATGAATAAGATGACATAGAATGATTTCTATGACATAGAATGAATTCTATAATATAGAATGAATTATATAGCATAGAATGAATTCTATGACATAGAATTCATTCTGTAACATAAAATTCATTCTATGCTATAGAATAAATTCTATGTCATAGAATTCATTCTATGCTATATAATTCATTCTATGTTATAGAATTCATTCTATGTCATAGAATTCATTCTATGTCATATAATTCATTCTATGTCATCTTATTCATTCTATGTTATACTATTCATTCTATGCCTATAGAATTCATTCTATGTCATAGAATGAATTCTATGTCATAGAATTCATTCTATGCTATAAAATTCATTCTATGCATATAGAATTCATTCTTTATTATAGAATTCATTCTATGTTATACAATTTATTCTATGCACATAGAATTCATTTTATGTCATATAATTTATTTTATGTTAAAGAATTCATTCTATGTTATAGAATGAATTCTATGCGTATAGAAATAATTCTATGTCATGCAATTTATTTTATTTTAAAGAATTCATTCTATGTTATAGAATTCATTCTTTGAAATAGAATTCATTCTATGTTATAGAATATAATTCTATGCATACAAGTGCATTCTATAATATAGAATTGTATTACATACATAGAATATTATTCTCTATTATAAAATGTCATTCTATACATAGAATTGTATTATGGACATAGAATTTTACACTATATTATAGAATGTTATTCTATACAAAGAATTTTATTCTATGACTTACAATATTGGTTTCTTTTTTATAAATGGAATTTCAACTAATGAATGCTTTTTGTGTGTATAGAATGCTTTCTATGTGCATAGAATTTATTCTATGTATAGAATGGTCACATATAATAAATGGACACATGGCGCCCCATATTTTGTGTGTATAGAATGCTTTCTATGTGCATAGAATTTATTCTATGTATAGAATGGTCACATAGAATAAATGGACACATGGCGCCCCATACGACTCGCGTAGTACACAACTCTTTTGTATCCATTCTGAATTTGCGTGAGGACTGCACCTAATCCAACTGGACTGGCATCAGCAACAATGCGAGTCTCTGCTTTTGGATCAAAATAAGCCAACGTTTCGGCTTTCGACAAGTCTTCCTTGAGAAGATTGAAAGCCTTCTCCTGTTCCTTTTTCCACCGAAAAGGCACACCTTTCCGAGTTAATTTCCTGAGTGGTTCTGCTTTTGTCGCAAGGTTTTTCACAAAACGAGCGTTAAAGTTTACCAACCCCAAGAAACTTCGAACCTCCGACGCAGATTTTGGACGTTGTGCATTTTTGACGGCTTCAATTTTCGCAGGTGTCGGACCAATCCCTTTTTCAGAGAGTAAATACCCCATGAACTGAAGTTCCGTCATGCGATATACGCATTTCTCCCGATTCAGAGTGAGACCATTTTCTTTCAGTGTGCGGAGCACTTTGTCAAGTCTACAATCATGCTCTTCCAATGACTCTGCATGAATGATTATGTCATCTGTCATGTTTCGTGCTCCTTCACAGTCGCGTAACACATTCTGAATCGTATGCTGATAGATTTCCGGCGCTGATGTCACTCCGAACATCAAGCGTTTGTATCGAAACAATCCGACATGTGTCGCAAAAGTTGTGACAGGGCGCGACTCTTTTGACAATTCCAGCTGATGAAAACCCCATTTTAGGTCAAGTTTTGTACAAACTTTGCTTCCGTTCATTTCCAAAATTGTTTCCTCTATTGTCGGAATCGGAAACCTTTCTCTTTCAACAGCCTCGTTTGCTTGCCGCATATCAACGCACAACCTAACATCATCGGAATTCGGTTTTGGCACTACTACAATAGGACTGACAAAAGAATTTGTAGGTCCTTCCGCACGCTCAATGATATCAAGCGCTTCTAGTTCTGCGATTTTCTTTTCCACCTTTTCCCGAAGGCTGAACGGAATTCTTCGTGCTGCCTGAATTATAGGTTTTACATTGTGGTTAACATGCAGTTTAACCTCAAAATTCTTCAGTTTTCCTAACCCTTTGTAAATATCAGGATATCTTTCTTCTGGTTTCACATTCACTTTTGCATCAGCCACGTTTCCAACAGTGGTTGGGATCCTCACTTTCAAAACGTTAAGTTTTTCGGACGTTTCTTTTCCCAAAAGGGGAACTCTACTTTTCTCTTTGATCACAACAAATTCTGCTTTCTGTTTTTGTGATCCCCCAGGAACCTCGATTTCTGCCTGAAATGTTCCCACCACTGTTAGAGGAGTGTGCTGTGCATAAGCGTACAATTTCCTACTGTGCTTATCTGCTTTGCACTGCGATTTACACATAATGTTCTTTTTCTTCAGAAAATCCCATGTTTCTTTATCAATGATGTTGCAACTTGCTCCTGAATCTATCATCATTGGCAATTTCACATCCCCAACAATGAAATCAAAGGTATTTGTATCATTTGCAATAGTGAATACAAAGTCATCATTGTTAACATCATCAACATCACTGTCAACATCAACATCATCATGCTGCACATGCACAGAGTTCAATTTTCCAGTCTTTGTTTTGCACACTGCTGCAAAGTGATTCATCTTTTTGCATTTAGTACACTTTGTACCCCAACCTGGACAAAATTTGTCTCTTGCATAATGTCCTACCTGCCCACACCTGAAACATTTCTTATCTGTCAGTTTCGGGTTTTCACATTTAAGTTTTTCAACTTCTTGTTTATAACTTCCTCCCCTTCTTCCCTTGTTTTTATTTTGTTTGGAAACGGCTCCCACAATATTTTCTCCCTGGTTAGAATCACTGTCCACCATTCTTTTCACATGAACGACCTCAGCTTCATGAGCTTGTGCAGTTTCTAGCAACACCTGTAATGTCAGTTTTGTCTTTTCCAAAAGTTTTGCTTTCAACCGTCTGTCAGTACATTTGTCGATGACTTGGTCTCTGATGTTCTCTTGGAGCTTGTCGGCCGAAATTGCAGTTAATGGCTTGCTGCCGTAGTCGTGTGACGAACTGCGAAGTGGTTTCTCCATCTTTCTGGCTCATCTGACGAAAAATATGTCGTTCAAACGTCTCGTTTTGCTGGGGCTTGAAATACGCATTCAGTGCAGCTACCGTGTCGACGTAGTTGTCAGTTGTGGTCTCCAACGTTTCAAAAATCGTTTGTACTTCCACTCCAGCACAATGCAAAAGCAGGGCACGTTTCTGAGCTGCTTTGACGTCTCCTCTAGCGACAACGTACAATTCGAAGCTTTTCAACCACCTAGACCATCGTTGAGACACACTGGAAGGGTCTCCTTGTGGATCGAAGTTAACGACACAGGGAATGTTCGCGGCCATTTGGAATTTTCACAAGGAGAACTGCAAAAACAGCTTCGAACATACGAAGTTTACCCGGGCCTCGAAGAACAGTTTGCCTGACTCCAAATATCCTCGTCGCCAGTTGTAGTGTGGGTATCTGAGGTGCATGGGTGGTGTATGCACGTCCACATTCAAGTGTCATTTAGGAACACACACCAGTGGCAAATCAATTGCTCTCCGAATTTAATCATTCATCTCGTCTCTTCCATTACCCATCATACATCTGCCTCAATCTACTATTTAACATTGACAGGGGAAACAATTCCCATACTATATACAAAATGTGTATATCCGGTCGTCTGCTGTGACACTACAATCAGCTACTAATTTATCTCCGATTATGTCCCCCTGCACATTAAGACATGGGCTGACCTGTTTGTTACTTTTTATTTTTGAGTTTGCGGACCACTCTCCAATCCTTCGACAGTTTCGCTTTCGAATTTAGCGTGAAGCAGAAACCTCTCCATGATTCTCTTCTCTTATGTTTGAAGACCTGTCGACATTGGGCTCGCAAACGTTGGTGGTTCTGTTTATTTTCAGAGCTTGGATGTAAATACATGATTCTTAAAGCTTTTTTCCCGGCTTGCTGAAGTTTTTTACATTCATCGTCAAACCATGGTTTTTTAAGTGTATGAGACTTTGATGAAGTTTGTGGAATGGACTCCTTGGCACTGTTTATAACTATGTCAGTGTAGAGCTGTATTGTGTCTATGGCATGTGAAAATTACTGTTTCTTATCACGTAACTGAGCCTCAGACAAGTTGGAAAACAGACTCCAGTTAGCTTGTTTCAATTTCCATCTGCCATGAGTTTGCTCAAGGTTGTCTGAATCATATTTTAATAGAACAGGAAAATGATTCCTGCCACGAAGATCGTTTTAAACTGTCCATTTAAAGTCCAAAAGGAGGGAGGGATCACAGATCGATATATCAATGTGGGATAAAGAAGCAGTTCTCGAACAGGAAAAAGTTGGAGAACCCTCGTTCAGAGTTACCAGATTCAATGAGTCTAAAATGTCTTCAATTATTTTCCCCTGAGTATCGGTACGATCGCTGCCCCACAGGGGAGAGCGTCCGTTAAAATCTTCCAACAGAAAAGGAGTGGGTAACTGTCGGATCAAATTCTCAAGGTCATTTTAATTTACATTTAGAGATGGGGTCAAATATATGGAGCATACTGTAAGTGACTTGAAAAGGGATACTCTTGCTGCTACTGCTGGTAAACTTGTGTTAAGTGAAATTGGGTTAAATGGGACGTTTCTATGGATAAAGAGTGAAACGCCTCTGGAAGATATACAATTTAGTGACAAATACCCAGAACTATCTATAGATAGATTATTTCTCTGATAAGAGAGTCTCCTGAAAGGCCAACACCTCAGGTCGATGCTCCGTTGGCAGGCAGCATAACTCGCTCCTATCCCGCGTATGTTCCATTGAAGGATAGCCATAAAAATTAAGTAAAAGAAAGCTAAATATTTCAGTCTTTGAGAGCACATTTATATCTCTAAGTTTTCTTGTCCTTATCCGTATCCTCATGGTCCATCAACTCCCCGAAACGGTTCTCCGTCTCGAGAGGCTGAGGGTGCTTGGAAGAAAGAGGTCCGGGCTTTTGATTTTTCTTCAAACCCCCGGATCCCAAACTGCCAACTGTCTTCCTCCTCTTCTCCCCAGCGCTGGTTCCTGGATCTTCCTTTTCCCTCTCACCCTTTCCAATTTTGCCCTCCCCTCCCTTGGCGCTCCCCTGCTGAGCCAACAAGATCTTGGCCACCCCTGCGACCACCCGGTTGCTGAAACCTGCCGTCGATGCAGCGGCGGCCTGAGGTATGGCCTTCTTTGCGGCAGGTGTGACAGCTTTAGACAAGGCCGTCTGCGTGTTGGGATTGACGGTTTTCGACGTGACCGTCCGCACGTTCCCCAGTGTGTCCGACGGGGCTGGAGAACCCCCCTGTGACCAAACGACGTGAGCATTTTCTCAAGAGTGTCCATCCTTTTGCACAACGCTTCCAAAATCTGAGTCATTTAATTCATAGAGATTTCTATTGCCGGATGTGCACTAGGTTCCGCAAGAGGTGTGGAACCCGCCACCGACGCAAAGGATCTTTCTCGAATAATCGGTCTCTTTTCCATAACTTTTTTCCTCACGTCCTCAAAGGAGCACCCCTCAGTGGCCCGCACCTTTTGGATCTCAAGCTCCAACTGCCACTGAGGGCAATCTTTGGAGCTGGAGGAATGCTGCCCCGCGCAATTCATACAGCATAATTATGGAGTCTTTGCACTCATGTTCATGCTTGTCTTTGGCGCATTCTCTCTGAATTTCTTTGTTTTTACATGTCTTGCTACGTGACCAAACCTTTGGTAGCAGTAGCAGCGTAACGGTGATGGTATGAAAGGTGTCACCTTCACCCTAAGGTATCCCACTTTGAGTGACTCCGGCAGCTTGGCCATGGCAAAAGTCACAAAAAGAGTGTTTGTAGGGATTCGCTTGGGTCCTTTGGTGACAAATCCCCTCTGTACTGCTGTGACCCCCTGGCTGGATATTTCGTCACGGATTTCTAATTCGGACATATCAGTCAAGTCCTGGCGTCGGATGACTCCCTTGGAGGAATTCAACCGTCCATGCACTGAAACTTTGATCTGTCTGTCAACAAAGAGGGTTGGTTAAATTTCTCCTCAAAAGACAATCCGATGTCCTTTCGGTCGAGCACTCCACCAGATAGGCCCCAGATCGAAGTTTCTTTACATCTTTGAAACCCACTCACTGTAGAAATGGAAAACCTTTGTGAATAGCGAACGAGAAAAGATTGCCCAATGGCAGAGCCGGATCCGCCCCCTCCACAACCAAAAAACAAGGCCAGGCCCCATCCACCCCAAAGTCACAAGCTTTCTGTCTCGTTTCCAAGTCACTGTCCGTGTCCGTGTCCGTGTCCGTGTCCGGTCTGTCATCGTGAAGTCGTTTTTATTTTTTGTTGAAGCCATGTTTTTAAATTTTAGATTCACCCCCCCCCCTTGCTCCTCACCCACCACGGAGTCCAACAAGGGGATGCGTCCAAGCTGAGAATCCAGCAAAGAAACGCACCAGGGCTACAGGGGTAATATACACCCAGACAATCCCGCACTGCCACTACGGTCTTGTTCATGTTTGACTCATGGGCCGCTGCCTTCTAGCAAAGCTAGGGCAATACACGACCAGCCGCTTGACTGACGCGAGCCACGCCAGCCGGTAGTCTAGGAGAAGTCCGGGCCAAAGAGGTGTGTTGGTGTGAGGGACCGCAGTCCTTCAGTGACCTCAACCTCCAGGATCCCATTCTCCCCCGACACGGGTTGCCCTGCACGGCAAACGCAAGGGACCTAGAAAAGGCCACAGAGAAAAAGAAGGGTAGATAAAGAAGGAATGATGGGGAAAAAGGAAGACAGGAAAAGTCCGGAAAGGCAGAAGAATGTAAGTCAAAACTGCACGGTACATGGGGAGAATTTAAGGGTGAAAAGAATATAGATGAAAAGACCAATAAGATAGAAAGAAGACAAAAGGGAAAAAAAAGAGGAGGACAAGCTTGGTCACCCAACCAGAGAGAGGTTGGGGTTGGAACCACCCCCGGCACGCGGAGCCGAGCCCGTGGGGGCGCCCGATCCCGATGTGACAATGTTCCATAGCTCACGCTAAGACGCAAATAACATATAATATCAGGTACCTGACATGATCTGAGACCCACAAGTCCTTTTTATAGTTTTCCGTACTTTTCGAAAATCAGATTAGACGTACGGCTGCATGAAGTGATATTAAACACATTGTACTGGACTTTTAACGGCTGCCTAAGTTTAAAGCGTGTTGTCAGTGATGGTTTTGTTCCGCGTTTAGTTCCAGACTTTTTTTTTATCTCAATCTGTGCATAGCTGGGCACACTCCAAAAGACAGGACCCAACAAGCACCGCTCTGACAATGCTATGGCACTAACCCTTCATTGTCTCTGCTGTTGCCAATAGTATCCGGATCCTTGTGCGTTAAACTTTGTGTTTTATTAATTTTGGTTATACCCTCAGTCCAACAACCAATGTAACAGGGTGGAAGCAGAATCTAGCGTCCCGTGTCAACTTCTTATCGATCTTTTCTCGCCATAATTTTTAATCCTAACACACAAAGACGTGAGAACTGTATTTTACTCTCTGTGCTTACAGTCAGACAATGGGTGCAGGACTCGACCCTGTGGCATCATGGAGACTTGCTTCCCGGTCAGAGGTCAGCCCAATTTCTTCTGCGGATCCACTCCCATTGGTGTGTATTTTTTTATACATTTGAACATTGACTTACATGTGTACAAACCTAGCGAGAGAGGTAATCTTGCTTTAATATTGTCTAGAACGACACAAAACGATATGATACAATACCACGCCACATCCTGCAACATCACATCACACACCACACACCACACCACAAAACGCAACAAAACACAACGCAACTCAACTATATGTTTTTGTATGGTTTTCTTTGAAGTTTTCGGTAGGCTTACGCCCACGATAAATCCGAGTTAACCTGAAGTTTTCGATAGGCTTACGCCCACGATAAATCCTCGTTAACCGGAAGTTTTCGGTAGGCTTACGCCCACGATAAATCCTAGTTAACCTGAAGTTTTCGATATGCTTACGCCCACGCTAAATCCTCGTTAACCTGAGGTTTTCGATAGGCTTACGCCCACGATAAATCCTCGTTAACCGGAAGTTTTCGATAGGCTTACGCCCACGATAAATCCTCGTTAACCTAAAGTTTTCTGTGGGCGTACGCCCACAATAAATCCTAGTTAACCTCTTGCAGTTAAAAGGCTCCCAAGTCGAAGGCTTTGTTTAGTTTTGGCGAAAAGGGGTTTACCCTAACATTGGCATTGTTATTATTATATTACACAATGTTTGTTTTCGGTGCTCAAGCCAACCGCTAAACTTGGATTTTCCATTTTAGTCTGGCAAAGGAGTAATTTCTCCCGTTTTAACGGTACACCACTATGCTCTACGATCTAGATGAACTTTTTTTTAGCTAACGGTATCTAATAATTAATAGGCACAACACTACGGAATTTATTGATTTTTTTTTTAATCCTTTCGAAACATGGACCCTTACAAAGAATGGTACAGAGCATGGAGATGAGGTGCTACAGAAGACTTCTGAGCATTTCATATACCCAGCACATCACCAACAACTAAAGTCCGACAGACCATCACACAAGCCATTGCACGACATGACATGCTCACAGTGGTGAAGAAACGGAAACTCCGATGGTGTGGCCACGTCAGCAGAGCATCGGGCCTTGCAAAAACCATCCTGTAAGGCACGGTGCAAGGAGGCGGAAGAAGAGGGAAACACAAAAAGAGGTGGGAGGACAACATTCGAGAATGGACTGGTTTGACACTGACCGAAACCATGAGGGTTGCTGATGACAGAGAAAGATGGTATGCCGGTTAAACGATCACCTGTGGTGCCCCAAAGACCTTTGAGTTACAGGATAGGATAGGATAGGATACGATACGATACGATACGATCCTTTCTAAAGAGTTTTTTGCTGTTGTTGTTGTTGTTGCAAGTTAATTCTTTTTTCAATGGGGCAACATTCACTGTGAATATTAAACGGATCTGTAGAGGGAGCGTGGTCAAAATGAGTCCTTTTAAGTTTAAAGGACAAATAGAGAGAAAAAAAAAGCCTTAAAACACGGAACCCATCATTCACCGCCTTATTTCAGAAAGTGAACCAGGTTTTTATTCTCAAGGTATTGCTTGGTGTTCTTAATTGAAGGCCATTTCATTATTTAGGCAGGTAAAAGCGGAATCTTTGTATTGTAAAACTAGGTGAAGATTTGTTTGTTTCTTTTTTTTATATTGTAACTTATAATGATTTATTGTTCTATGTACTTGTATAATACAGTCTGATTCGGGTCGTAATACATTCTAGCCCAGGGGCGGATCTTGTTCTTGTGCCACTTGTGCACGTGCACACACCCCCTGGCGGTCAAAAAAAAAAAGAAAAAGAAAAGGAGAGACAAAAGGAGAAGAAAGAAGAGAAAAATAATTACTAATTCTCACTCACCGCACAGTTTCATGTACCTCCAAATTAGTAGGGGTTTTTTTGTTTGTTTTTGTTTTTTGTGTGACCAAACTTGTACATGCATCAGGTCAGTTTTGAATAAAACTGATGTGAGTGGCTATTTCTTGTTTTATTTGCAGTAACTTTATCTGTCTTTGTATAAGCCTTTATGCAAGATGTTCTGCTATTGTAAATTTTATGACCAGAGTTTGCAGAGGGGTGTTTGTGTGTGTGTGAGGGGGGGGGGGACTAAAAAAGGACTTTTAGCACAAAACAATACTATTTTCAGTCCTTAAAATAATGCCCAAAATGCACAAGATTGCACAGATTTTAACCATAATTTTCAAATTTTTCCGGATGCCCCCGGACCCCCCTAGTACACTCGCCTGCTTCGACGGCTCGCGCTTGTGGCTACGCCACTTCGCATTAGCTGTGCACACCCCCTCACCAATGGAAAGATCCGCCCCTGTAGCCTAAAATGATGGTTGTTTTTCAGTGTGTGATAAACCCGCCAACATCTCCGGGGTAGTTATGACCGGAAGTGGACGTAATGTTGGCGACAACGTGACCTTGGACTGCGAGTTCACCAACTTCCGGTGGGTGCCAGCTGATGTCAGCAGAGACATACATTGCCTGGTGACGTCATCGTGGAGCAAACCTTTAGGGTCGTGCAGGCAGTTCTTTTTCGCTAACAACTGGGTGAGTCCTAACGGAAACTTATTTATCTATCTATCTATCTATCTATCTATCTATCTATCTATCTATCTATCTATCTATCTATCTATCTATCTATCTATCTATCTATCTATCTATCTATCTATCTATCTATCTATCTATCTATCTATCTATCTGTCTATCTATCTGTCTGTTTCTCTATCTCTCTCTGTCTATCTATCTATCTATCTGTCTATCTATCTGTCTATCTATCCATCCATCTATCTATCTGTCTGTCTATCTATCCAATCCATCTATCTATCTATCTATCTATCTATCTATCTATCTATCTATCTATCTATCTATCTATCTATCTATCTATCTATCTATCTATCTATCTATCATCATTTTTATATAGCGCTTTTTATCTCAAGAGCTGCACTGTCTATCTATCTATCTATCTATCTATCTATCTATCTATCTATCTATCTATCTATCTATCTATCTATCTATCTATCTATCATCATTTTTATATAGCGCTTTTCATCTCAAGAGCTGCTCAAGGCGCTGGCCGATACAGGATCTAACTCCGGCCGCCCGAGGCGACCACCTGCAACCTTTGGGAGCATAATCTGACGCCCAGACGACTGGGCACAATCCTGGTATAGGGGGAAAAGGACCTAATGCATGCTGGATGTATTTGTGTGGTCGGTACTTTAGGACATAAGCGTCAGGATCTTTAAAGTCTTTGCGACGAAATGCGTGCGTGCACAGACTAGACCTCGGTTTATACTCTCATGTGAAGGAGTAGGGGCGCAGTGTCGCAGAGTATTTTTTTAACTATTATTTTTTTATTATTATTAATTTTTATTTATTTAATTTTTTTAATAATAATAATAATAATAATAATTATTATTATTATTATTATTATTATTATTATTATTATTATTATTATTATTATTATTATTATTATTATTATTATTATTATTACATGTATTATTATACATTATACATTATTATATTACTCCAGGTCGTCAGCGGGGTTTGAACCGCTGCCTGTACAGGCTGCAATGTTCTCGCCTGACATTTGAGGACACTGCCTACCTCACTGCGCCAACTGCGCTCCTATCTATGTAGGCCTACCTATACTTCGGGTGAGAGTTTAAACTGAGGTCTAGTTTGTGCTCGCTCGCATTCCATCGCACAGACTTGAAAGATCCTGATGCCCATGTCCTAGATGGGCGAGTGCCGGTTACACCAATACACCCATCACGCACTAGGTCCCTTCTCCCCATCCCCACGTCAGTGGCTGTGCCTGCACTAACTGCTGATGTTTCAACACATTCCTCTCGTATTTAGAAACCTTCACCGGTTTCCTCTTCAGGACCCTATCCATCACACAGATATGGTTAGATGGCGTAGTGTGTGTAGTTTCATGTTGTCAGTGACGACTGTGGGTGTGGTTTCAGCTTCAAAAATCCAGCGTGCTCACGAATTTCCCGGTGCCAGGGATCAAGCAGGGGTGGGCAGCTTGCATCAACGCCACCTTCCTAGGCCCTGAGTCAGTGGTCCACATTTTGTCTTTCTTCTTTTGACGTTGGTGGTGATGTTGTAGTTGCTGTAGTTGATTTTTTTTATTTTGGAAATATGGTGATCCTCACAACCAACTCACGCACCCCACCTCTCACCTCATTTAAACTCAGTTGACCTCGGGTACAGAAATTCATGTTATCGTTGATGATGATGATGATGATGATGATGATGATGATGATGATGATGATGATGATGATGATGATGATGATGATAATGATGATGATGATGATGATTTAAACTGACTGTTGGGAATATTTTTTGAAATTCTAATTTGTTTGAGCCGCATTAACTGACTGACATGTGAACGACGACAGACTCACGATCTGTAGTGGTGTGTTGCACAGGTTTCTAATAACTTACGCGGGCTCATCGTCAAAAAATATGCTAGTCACTCGCTTCAGCAAAACCAACAAGGCCGTCTCGTTGGTCCAAAATATCTTCGGGTTTGCTAACGTCACTGAGGTCGGAGCCTTTGATCTGATCAACGGACAGGCCTTTCTCCTGACGCTCAAGGACACGGGTACTTCGTTGTTGGTTAGTACTGCTGTTCCACAATAGCTCAGTCGTTAGTTTGCTAACCTGGCCTGCCAGGTCTGGGTTCCTCTGTCGAGGCTGACGGAAGATAGGTGTTGTTGGGATTTCTTTTCCCCCCGCCCTCTCCCCCCTCACATGAATAGGCATTCGGTACAATTACTCACTCAGCAGAAAGTTCAAAACAAAAATGCCTATTCAGTTTGGTTTAAATCTCTATTGCACATCTAGGTCTAATCATTATTCAGCCTCACCATACTTCGGGGTAAGCCTAAATATGACCGCCCAAAGGTAAAATCTACAAAAACTTCACGTTTGATCTCACTGCTTTGAAATTTCAGATTTTCCTTCAATATAGTTACAGTGTTCATGCACCAAATAGTAATTATTCCTCGTGGTTGAATATACTATGTTCTTTGCCTCCAATAACAGCTACTCCGAGATATGAAATAATAAAACTTCATATCCATAACGCGAAGTAAGGAGAAATCTTCAAAATTGTTAAGTAGACGCGTAAACTTATTGTTACACTCGTTGTTGGCTTTTTTTTTTTTAATCATTAGTTGATTCAGCCCCGATGCTTGAATCCTGATAAATGTTGCGTATTATCGGTGATGGGGCAGATAACTATACCCTAAGAAAATAAATAAGAGAATGAAGTCTCTTTCAACACCTGCTTTTTTTTTCATACAAAAAAGATACGACTCTATTTTTCTTAATTTTTCAGCATAACCAGATGATTCGATGGAACTTAATATGTATTCATTAATTTAACAAAAAGAACAAAAGATATTTAACAATTAAGATGCTGCCTGTCAGCGAGATTTGTACATGTTTCGTTGGCAGGCAAGTATCGTCATTACTCAGCTGAAAATCAGTGAAGAATCAACGGTGAAGAGACTCTAGCTGAGGGGAGGTTTGGTTATCCACTAGTTTTCATCGTCCTCCATTGACTGTCCACGTTACTGTTCATTATTTATTGGTTTTCACCGTTCCATCAACCGATGACCGTTCTACGCCCACCGTCATCTTTCATCGGTCTTCACCGTCGTCTGTTGACTGTTTGCATTCGCCGTCGTCCTTCATCGGTTTTTCTCCGTCGTCCGCTCTCATTTATCCTTCATCGTCTCTTCACCGTTGATTGACACCGGACAGTCAATGGAGGATGATGAACACTAGTTCATAACGAAATCTCCCCTCTGTAACAGTCAGAAGGATTCGATTTACGTAGATAACGTTCGAACATTTCAGCGTGACGCAATTACAACCAAGCAGGGTAACATTCGTCATCACTGTCTTACGTCATACAACTTTCTTTAGGGTCCAAAAATTTCTCAGCTACTAGTAGATCTCTATAGACGCTTCGATCAATAATAAACAAGCAATCCTAGAAATTTCTCCAATAATATCGACGAACGAAAATTATCAACATTATACCAAGCTTCTTCTAACAACAACGCAAAAATCAAATCAAAGGTGACATTACATTACATTACATTACATTACATTACATGATTATTGCTTTAGGTCCAGCGGACTCTTCCGAGACAAATCAGGACCGGATAATCCCCGAGCCGCATAAAAGATCTGCTGAAACAACCCTGCTGGTAAAACTAAAGGCTCTCCACCAGCCAGTCACTTTACAATAAAGACATCCCACGCAGGGGACGCAGAGGCTATACTCTAATATATCGAACCCCCGGTTACAAAAACAAAATAGAATACAAACGTCATTATTAATTATCAACAAAACACATACCTATAAAATGCATACATTGCTAATTAATAACATCATAGGCCCTAGTGACCACCTGGCAGAAACCGTCCAATATTCCTAAGCTGATCCAACAGACCTCACACACAAATAGGGAGTCTTGTCCCGGAAGAGTTTTCAAGAAAAAAGGTAGGTGACTGGTCTAGCGAAGAAGAAGATAATATTGCAGATTGATAGAACAGAGCAGGAATGAGAAAGAATAAATGAGAAAGACAGCGCCAGTGGGAATTTAAAGCACTAAATTTCCAGAAAGTTGGGATACTATTTATACTGAAACCCCCCGGCACTCCAACGGGGTAGAATCAAAGGTAAATGCACTCTGTTACTGCATGCTTTGCAAAACAAAACGATCGGATCTATCGTGCGCGTCTCGAACGTAACACTTATCTATTGTTCAAATGTTTGTTTCAGAACCGGTTTGAAGGCGTAAACAGCGTGGAGATCGTCTACAATACTCTGCTACCCGACGTCAACATCACGTCATTCATCAGTTTAAAAATCATGAATGACGTACTAGTCCACTCCGTCAGCTACCTAGGGCCCTGCTGAGTCACTAAATACCACTAGGTGATCGTCGTGGCTGCCGTCATCAGCAGCAGCATTTGCTGCAGCGCCGTCAACACCATCATCATCATCACCATCATCATCATCATCATCATCATCATCATCATCATCACCATCATCATCACCATCATCATCGTCGTCGTCGTCGACGTCATCGTGGGGGTGGTCGTCGTCAACTTTTTCTCAGTTTTGATGTTCACCATTGTATGAAATATAGCTGTTGAAATGACAGTTGCTTGTGTTGGGCGTGCTTTCTGTGTGTTTGATAGCCTAGGTTGGGATCCAAATCAAGATGTTGAAAAGCGTTCGCTCCACACTTGTTTAGTTATTATTGTATCTAATTAATTGGTTAATTATCTATGTTATGATTTTTTTTCTATTTATATTCAAAGTGAAATATTATTTTGATTTTTTTTATTTTTTTTTAATTTAATTTTGTTTGATTACTGCCTATAATGTTACCAAGTAGTGTGCTGTGGTTTTAATGCATTTTAATTTCGTTCTATTTATTTACTTCTTTATATTTATGTATTTATGGGGGGGGGGGTTGTTGTTGTTGTTGTTGTTTTTGTGTGTGCGTGCGTGCGTGCGTGTGTGTGTGATTTAAAATTGTTATTATAATACATTGTGTCGACACTAACTTAAAGTGATCTTGGGGCTCATAAAGCCATATTATAAATAATAACACGTCTTGTTTGTGAGAAGAGCCAAATTAGGTCAGTAGTACAACGCTTGGCTGCCAGGCAAGTGGACTTGGATCCGAATTTCCGAACTTTCATGGTTCTCAAAGTATTTTCCTCACGGGACTCATTGTACTGACACTTTAGGCGGTATTTCACTTCCTTTCCAGCCCCTAACCCGCTTTTTTGGTGTCCACTGGCGGCAGGTTTAAAGAACTCGACCTTTCTAGAAAGGCTCAGTGGTCTTGGGCGTTTGACAATGCAAAAGGATGCAGCAAGTCGGTGTTCTTTTATTGGCTCGACTCCGATCCTTATTTTTACCGGCAAGCGCATTGAGTAGCTCTTTGAACCGGCAAGTGCGTCATATAAAATAGCAATAACCTATTTGAATGGCGTTGACGATCGACACGATGATAATAACGACGATGAAGTTGATGACACCTTCTACGACAGCAGGAGGTTACTATCCTGCCAATGAACAATCATTACTTTATTCGTCATCATCATCATCATCATCATCATCATCATCATCATCATCATCATCATCATCATCATTATCATCATCATCATCATCATCATCATCATCAATGAACAATCATTACTTTATTCGTCATCATCGTCATCATCATCATCATCAATTTCGTTGTTGTAACTTTATTATCAGAAAGGCCTGTACTGTGATAAACAAGTAAGCTTTTATTGTTTACTATTTATTTTAAAAAAAGAAAGGTTTTATTGAGCGAAATCAAATGATGTAGGCTACACATTAATGCCTCACGCACATGTATTGTGTACGTCTTATCTGTACATACACTTCGCGAGAATATGAATGGAGAGCAGTCTAGCCGTCTGCGGGTGCAAAAGCTGTAAGTGTATCAAGTGGGGCTTTGCTTGCCGAGTGAGCAAACGACGGATAGACTAAATAGAGTGAGAAAGAAAGACGGTCTGACATGCCGACAGCCGTTGCTATCACAGCCCAGCGTGCCGATAACATCATCCTGATGCTCAAGCAGCGCAATAGCTCTACTCCTTCGGGGCGTTCCATCGCACTGTCTTTAAAGATCCTGACGCCCGTGTCCTAAAAGCTTGAGTGCCTGATAACATTTAAAAACGCACCCAGACAACACTATGTCCAACCCGGTATTCTACTCTCGTCCTGAGCCATGGGTAGCGCAAACCTGCGGCTATAGCAAAAAAGAAACCGGAATATTGCATGTATGATAAAAAGAAAAAAAAAACAGTACAAAATATAGCCTACTATTTTTAAATAAATGTATTACACCTTCTTTTTTATGGAGGGGTGTGTGTGTGTGTTTGTGAGTGGGTTGGGGGAGAGATTTTATAGGCTTACATGCTCATCCATAACGGCTTGCAAAGCCTGTTTGGTTTGTATTATGTCATTTCACTTTACTACTATTTGATACATGAAATATACGCTGTGCATTGAAGTAAGAATACAACAAACTATAGTTAGGATAATAAGAAAATTAGAACCTCTTCATTCACGTTCTCGTTATTCAAGCTATGATTATAATATTATTTATAGTAATATATTAATTATAATATTAAGCTTTTTCAAAGTGTGTTTTAAACTGTGCCAGTTGTACCATAAAGTCCTCTTGTATA
>CM072513.1:74588995-74932573 GCA_036898135.1 Oncomelania hupensis
CTGAAATGATTCCTCTGTTTGCCCTTTGTTGAAAGATATATAAAAGAAAAATATTGTAATGCGTGCTTTAGGGTTTATTAACCAAGTTTGTGCACGGTCAGCTGAGCTTTTATTTTTTTTATTAGTTTTTTTTTTTATTTTTGCTCCATAATACTGGACTAGCACCGAATGCAGTGAACCATTTTCATGATTTAGGAATAGTCTACATTGTTTTAAAAGATGAACGTCGAACACAACAGCTGAAACAAGTATGCCTACGTGTAGCAGTTGGGAAATCTCGACAGAGATTGTATTGCTTTGGAGCGCCGCAAGATTATAATGTCACAATGGAAAGTGTATTGGAAGTTGGGAAGTCTCATATCGTTATCTTTCTTATCTATCTTTCTTTCCATGCTAAACTGATAAGGCCAGACATTTCTTCTATCATTGTGATTTTTTGGTTTGTTGATTTGAAGCAGGCAAGTCCATCCTATTATCAACTGACAGTGAACACTAACAGTTTTTCTTGAAATTCTAACCTTGTTGGCACAAAACGTGAGTTGTGTAAGTGCGTGTGAACAAAATTATGATTGTTGTATTGTAGGATTTATTCACAAGATGAAAGTCGCATTCGTTCAGCAGCATCAGTGAAATATTGTGTTCAAATATCCTGCATTAGAGGAAATCTATGCCTGCATTGCTTGGACAAGTCTACTCCGTGAGAGAAATTATAACCTAGAATTCCAGCCTTACCCAAGACTTAGGCTAAATTCATCCTCGTGCTCCAATAGGCGTAATAATCGTCACGTGTTTTCCAATAAAATAATATCCTTATAGGTTTCAAAGCTTTTGTGAATGGCCATCATGCCAACATTGGTGATCTACGGTTGCTTGCTGCTGTCTGTCGCTGTTGTCACTGAGGGCTATCTCTCTTTCTGCGATCCCAAGCTGTGGGAGGGCCATGCATGGACCCTGCGCGTCTCACAAACTTCAGATGGTCCTCAGATTGAAGAGGAACGTTGTCATCCATTACTTAGCCTGTATGTGTGTGCGAGTGTGTTGGAGTGTTCTTGCTGTTTATGATAGTTGCATTGATATTCTTGTTTACTGATATATTTATTGCGATTGGCACGCTGGTAGTATTAGGCTATTTTAATAAATTCATACCATTTAATCCGTTTTCAGATAACAATACAGTCTGTCAATCTGTCATGTTCTTTCAATAATTTCCGTTGACTTTTTGGCCAGGATCTAGCTTTGTCTTTTAGACGGCACCCCCTTCCCAAAAACCCATCTCCAAGAACAAATACTCTCTCTCTCTCTCTCTCTCTCTCTCTCTCTCTCTCTCTCTCTCTCTCTCTCTCTCTCTCTCTCTCTCTCTCTCTCTTAAGATCTGTATATTTATTTTAAATATTTAAAAGATCTGTAAAAACAATTTCTTCTTCTTCTTCTTCTTCTTCTTCTTCTTCTTCTTCTTCTTCTTCTTCCTCTTCTTCTTCTCTATTTAATTATGGCTGAGTGTGTATTTTTAAATTAAATTTATACTTTCATATAACAGACCCTTGAGGAAGTGAGCGTGGACTCAATTGGACAAAGGCTTGCGTCCCTTGAGACAAAAACTGTGAATGGGGTACAAACGTCGACGACTTTCAACCTCTACTATTTCCCTGCTGTGGGTAGCGTCCTGCTCTTTTGTTTATTTCGTATTACAGAGATATCAAACGGTGTTTGGAAATAGACTAAGAGAAGAAGAAAAAAAATAAGAAGACAAGTCTATACGAACAGAACACACAGGTTTGCAGAAAATAAAAAAGAACTAAAAGGAAAACAAATAACCAAGAAAGAAACAAAACACAATAAAGTATCTGTGCGAGTGTTGTGTGTGTATATATATATTAGTGTATCTGATGATTTCATATCTCCATTCATAGCCAGGGCTCTGTGACAAATCATTCTCCTAATACATAACAAAACACAGAAGAATGAGACTTTTATCAACCCCCACCGAAATAGAAAAAATAAAATAATAAAATATAGGTGTAGCCAGGCGGAGTATTTGACTCCCTTCTCTCGGCCACACCCTTGAGAAGAGGGCTCAACTCGAACTTTATTTTCATTCATCCCTCGTAAAAGAGATATAAAAATTGTTGCCTTGCAAGGCGAGGAAGCGTGTTAATAGCAAGCCGGATTGCCGGCCACTAGTGCCACGACACTCTCTGAAGGTCACTGCCACTGGCCCGGGCCCCTACCCTTTTTTGACTATAGCACCAAAATTTTGCAATTTACATGCTCAGATTGCACCAGATTGCACCATTTTTTATCCCTTTTCAAAACATTTTCAGGGGGAGCATGCCCCCGGACGCGATATTTATTTTCCCAACTAGAGTCAGGGTAAAATCCATGTCGGTACAATAGTACCACAACTGGAACGAACAATTATTCCACTTCCGCTTTCCTTGTCCATGTGTTGCTCTTTCGTCGATGATCTTGCATGATACAATAATTTTGATTCAGTTTACTTTAGTCATGTCTGCTAGGTCGACTAAGAGGGGATTTAATTCAAACATTTAAAATTTATAATAATATGGTTGATTTAAATTCGAATCTTTTTTTTTTTTTTACTAAACCTGTCTGTGATATAACACGTTATCAGGAAGGAAAAATTTTTAAACATCAGTTTAACAGTAACTTGAGAAAATTTTATTTTACTAACAGAATAATTAACGATTGGAATAACCTCCCTGAAGAAATTAAAACTAAACCATGCACTGACTCTTTTAAAAATTACTTGGATACTTCACCTAAACTTAAGTTAAAGAACGGTTTTACTATTTTGATGAATAATGATTAGGCAAAATTTTTATGCATGCGACAGACCAATAAGATTTACATTTTAAAAAGATGGGACATACCAAAAGGCCTCACAGCCTATTATTGTCCCTAATACTACTACTACTACTACAAAATGTTATGTACCAATTTCGAGGGAATATATTTTTCAAATTGACTTAATTACCTAAACAAATTATTTAGCTATTAATTAATATTATTATTCTATAGTTTTAGCATTAACTATGATGTGTAATTTAAGAGAATATTATCATTTTCTTGTAGGTTGAGCGACGACAGATACACTTTTGGCATGTTATTGTTAGTAAAGGACTCACAGTAGCCAGTATGCCTACGTACATGCGTCGTCTGCAATCAGCCTTGATATGAAAGTTGGCGGAGGTGACAATTTGACAAGCTTTAATCTGATGCTAATAAATCGAAATGCTAATAAATATTTATTTTAAAACTTTTTTTTTTACATCATCCAAATTATCCAACCAGTCTCATAGCAAAAGGTTTACAAAACAGAGCACAGCGGCTGTTGTTCGGACGGCTACACTCGGAGCGTACACTCGATTCACATTTTACGGAAAGATTTAGAACTTATTTAAGAATTCGAAAATCTGTTCGTGTGTAAATTTTGATTATTTGAGTTATTTTGAATCAATCTGCTTATCTAAAGGGTTATTTTGTCATTAATCAAACGAAAATTCCTCAAAATTTATTTTTCTGTCTTTCGATTTCTAGCTTCCAAACTACAGTGACCGCCATTAAGAAGAATCGTCGACAAAAGAGCGGAAGTGACACGTGTCGTAATACCGTACCGGTTGTAGAACTTATATACTGACTAGGGCTTGTGCCTTGACTCTAGTTGGGAAAATAAATATTGTCCCCCGGACCCCCCCTAGCAAACTAGGCGCTTCGCGCCTTTACTACTACCATAAAATAAATTTGGGCCCCTACCCCTGAAAAACTTAGGTCCGGCCCTGGACTCTGGGGACATTAATTTATTCAACCAACCAACTAAAAGCCGGGATTCTTATTCTTCTTATTGTTATTATCATCGTTGCAGTAGTTGTTCCCGGAAGCCAATAACCATAGAACCCAAAAGATAGGTAGTCAGTAAAAAGTGAAATATAGAAAAAGGTAGACTCTTCAAGAGTAAGAAGTGAAGTAAACGGAGATTTCGAAAGATTAAACTTTTCTATCTGTTTTTATGTGCATGCAATTGTGTGTTTTATGATTGTTGGACTTCACATCGTATTAGATCCGAGTTATTAGCAAAAGATAATCAAAATGAATAAATTATGGACTTGACTTTTTGTTTCTTTGTTTAAATGTTAGTGTCTTCAGATTGCAGTTGAGCTCTGTTCTGTGTTGTGTGTTCTATAGATTATGACTTTTTATGGCCCAAACCCCGTACAGATAGTAAATTACTTTAGTTAGTTTAACTCTCACAAAGTTAACGCCCTGTAGAAAATAATAGAATAATCACATCCACAGCCCCTGTTACATTCTCACTCTTAGTTCAGGTGCTTTCATAAATATAGCTTTTGCCTTATGATGTTGCTTCAGTGGCAAGTAACCGCTTTGAAAAGAGCGTCTGCTACATGCTAGGGACACGACGTTTAGAATCAAATTTCGCAAATATCAGACAAAAGAAAACGTATGATTATATAGGAAAATTGTAATCTTTTAGCGTGAATTACACATTTTATATGTTTTTGTCGCACTTTGATCGTGATCTCCGGCATACTTTAAACATGTTACAGACGAAATCGAAGGCTGTATCAGCACGTAGAGTTAGTTTGCAGTATGATAAATGCGCGGTGCAACAGCAGCAGTTGTACAACACTAGCATCTTCCTGTTCTATTTCGGGAACTTTATTTTTTTGGAAAAGCTGTCTTTGAACATACCCAAACGAATATTTAGTATGGCTCCCTCACACAGGCCAGGAGGAAGACCTTACTACCCTCATCCACTAGTTTTGCCCACGCTATTGAAACGTCCTCAATACGATCTCTTGCGTCATAACCACGCAGTTATCACGATCTTGATACGTTCTTCCCTGCTAGCATCACGATGTATGACGACATCGCTGCCTTTGCACGAAGATTATCACCGTTGGTTTTACGTTTGTACTACGGTTTGATTGATTGATTGAGTAGATTAACGTCCCCGGACACATGGAGCGTATAGGGGACCTTCGATGTACTACGGTTTTACGTTTATACTACGGGTTTATTGCGAGAGTTTTGATTGGTTGACCAAGCCACACCCTTGTATTGGGCCTCATTACTTTACTTAGATGACGCCGTTGTCATCCCGATCCTATCATGCGTCCACCACGCTGTCACTACGATCTCAAAACACCGCGACCCCACTAGGTTCAAAACTTAGGCTACCTGCCGAGTTCGTGAAGCATCCCGATTGTCCACGTTCTCTCAAGATCTCTCACGATGTTACTGCGCCGGAAATCCGCTGGAATAACGACACTGCCTTGCTCAACCACGTTTTGGCTGATTTTTGTGATCGTACCGCAATCTTCATCCTATGCTATGTAATTTGCTGTGACCTGACAACAACAAGCGTATGCCCCCACCTCCCGCCTCCTCCATCATACAGGACGAAGACCATGAAAATCAGCCAAAACGTGGTAGTGTTGTGATTTCATCGGGATGGCCATATCGCCAATGGTGGGCGTAGACGTTAAACTTCAATGTTCATTTCGTTGTTATTTGGATGAATTGTGTTTCTGTTGCAGGCCGATTCACTACCTCCATCATTTTCCTTTCGATCAGTGGTGTCTTCCGCCTTATTAATATAGGTAAATAAATAATGCCCATTTTGTAAATGAGGTTTTCTTTTTGAGTTCAAAAGGCAAAATAACATTTTCCTTAGAGAGAGAGAGAGAGAGAGAGAGAGAGATTTGTGAGAGAGAGAGAGAGAGAGAGAGAGAGAGAGAGAGAGAGAGAGAGAGAGAGAGAGAGAGAGAGATTTGTGTGTGTGTGTGTGTGTGAGAGAGAGAGAGAGAGAGAGAGAGAGAGAGAGAGAGAGAGAGAGAGAGATTTGTCTCTTCTTCGTCTTCTTCTGCTTCTCATTCCCCTGCTTTTCCCCTCTTTCTTCACTTCAGCCTACTACTCTTCTTCCTACCCCTCCTCTTTTTTTTCTTCTCCTCCTCTTTCTTCTTCTTCTCCTCCTCTTCCTTCTTCTTCTCCTCCTCTTTTTCCTCTTCAGACCCTCCTCGTTCTCCTTCTCCTTTATCGTTGTGCTTGTTTTTTTGTATTTTCAGACTTATCTGGAAATACTAGGAGATAGTTTGGAATCAGAACGAAATAAAAATGTTGGTCTGTCTGTCGGTCGATCGGTCCCACCGTCGGTCCGTTGGAAGCCATGTTTTAATAATTACTGAACGGATTTTACCAAACTTCATAGGAACGTTAACTAGGTTAGAGGTCTGGCTCCCGTGCCATCTTTTTTCTGTTCTAATAATAGACTAGCATTAATACTAACAAACATAAGTCGACAGCTCATTTGTCTAAAAGGAAATGAAGTTTCAACTGTCCGTGTTCAGAACTGAAAGAAAATCTGTGTCCAGAACTGAAAATAAAATGGATTATAACATCTCAAATAATTGGGCCGTGTGTACCACGAAAGACAGACACAACCAAATTAAGTACTATTTCAGAAACACGATATTTGGCACAAAGGAATAACACTGTGCAAATACGCCCTATATGTTCAGAAAGCTTTTAATGTTATGAAATGTTCACAGCTTTAAAAATGCATTTTAAAAAGCGCTCACTACCAGATCGAGCCTGAAATAATGAGCATAGGTATAATAACATTGAGCAACTACGCCATAACATTACTTCACTTCAAAGACTACAAAGTAGCCTACTTCTAGTTCAATCACTAGTTGGCTATTATAGTAATATAGCCTACATACACTCCATGCATGCGGGTCACACTTGTCTAGATTTCTACGATTAGCCCTTTCTTCTTGCAGGCTGTAATGCCAATGGTTGGTTTTCAACCTATATACAGAAACTTTGCAACGTTGAGAATCACTGTGATGATTAGCAAAACATACTTCACTTACCATGCATAGCCTACATATAATAATATTAAAGAGTACCTGGGCACAAGCAATGTAAGAGCTATGGCCAAAGGTCTTTCAGATACAATGCTGGTCTGGTGGAATGCTCTTCTAGACGGCATAAAGAGGCAGAAACTGTGGATGCATTTCGCAGAAACCTGAAAACAGATTTATTTTCTTCATGCTAAGCTGTATGTTAAACTATTTGCTTTCATATTTCATTTGTAAAACTAAAAGTCTCTGTGTGAAAGAATTGCATACATGTTAATTGTCTGGTCTGCCTGCTAGAATGTGTTGAGCGATAATGAATAAGTAAAAGTGTGAAGTTAGCCGGTGTGTGTGTGTGGGTGGGTGTGGGTGGGTGGGTGTGTGTGTGGGTGTGTGTGTGTGTGTGTGTGTGTGTGTGTGTTGTTTTTGTAGTTGGCTAGGTAGAAACATCTTTATTCTGACATACACTTGAACCTCTAAGTACTTTCTTTTGACGGACCCCGTTATTTTGACGTCAAAACACACCAGCTCAATGCCTCCCTTCCAGTGAAAGGAAAGGAAAGAAGCACCGGCGAAGCTATTTATAGCTAGCCTGGCTGAACTAACCTCAAAACCTAAAAGCTTTGGTTGAGTCGGTGTGAAAACAGTGTTCCGTTAGGGTAAGGGCTGTGTTAGGCTTAGGATTGGGTTAAGGGTTAGGGTTTGGGTTAGGGTTAGAGTTAGGGTTAGGGATAGCTTCAAAAAATGGACAAATTTGTAAAAATGTCAAAGTAACGTATACAGAGTTTCATGAAAGTCATCACAACGGCGTATCTACACGGTTAGGTGTGTGGGTGTGTGTGTGTGTGTGACTGTGTATGCGTGTTTATCCATCTCCCTCCCAACAGCGCTGCATTAATGCCCGTCAGCGTGGAGATATTTACGCGCTTCACAAATTATTCATTCACCGATTCAATCATTTAATGTGGTGCGTTTTTATCTCCTTTGCACTTCTCGTCATCATTATCGCCTTCGAACCGAAATATTGTTTGCACACACTTAATACTTCGCTATGTACGTTTTTCGTTTCTTCGTTTTCCTGTAGAAATCACTGTATGTAGCAAAATACTCAAAACACTGAGTATTTGGGTGATGAGCATATTATGCAGTACTTTAATATTACACAAGCTTGTCGTCAGACCATGAGTCTAATACTCTCTGATGACATTAATGTCTCTCACACAAGGCACTAAACACAAGAAACATGCATAGAAAATGAAAGTAAGTTTGCATCTTAATATCCGTGGCGACGTTAGTATCAGGCATGTCCGAATTTCACAGATGGAACTGCGATATATTATAATAATAATAATAATAATAATAATAATAATAATAATAATAATAATAATAATAATAATAATAATAATAATAACAATAATAATAATAATAATAATAATACAGGATGCTATGTACGCGCCTTTCCCCAAGGCTCAAAGCGCGGCGATCTATACCAACATACACGCTCACTATCGAGAAATTGGTCCTGATTTGGCTCGGAAGAGTCCGCTGGACCTAAAGCAATAACCTTGTATTGTATTGTACTATCGAGAAATTATCTCCATACTAACTAAATAGACTGACGTGATAAAGACTATGATCCCCGCACACCGCGTAGCTGAGACTCTGAATATCTCTTACTACTAGAAATGAGACTCTGCTACGTTGTGTGGTATCACCAGTGGCTCATGGATTTTGGCGAAAAGTATTTGTGTCCTCATATTTCTTCAAACTCTAGACAAATGATCGTCATGAACTAGCTAAAATTGACACAAAGCATCGTAATTGCACTACAATAGTAAAAAAAAAAATACTTTCGTCTTCAATTCGTAGTACAACATGTAGGTCTATAGATCTTCATAATCATATTAATTATTCATTCATAACAATATTCTAATAGCAGTATGATCTACAGTTACACTTTGAAACCAACTCACTAGACAACAGATTGTTTTGTTTTCAAACTGGCTCAAGTCTAATATCAGTACAAAATCTGGTGATGTGGTTTGCAAGTCTCACACTGTTAACTCAAAGTCCACATTGTTATTTAGAAGTCCAACAGGCCTATTACAATTTTTTTTAAGTTCAGCATTTTTTTTTTTGTTGAAATCTTGCGCGGTTATTATATTTTTCTAGTTTTTAATTGCAGCCGTTATGTTGAAGGCTAATCCTGTTATAGTCGACGTTCACACAGGCGTCCCACGAAGCCAGGGGCACATTCACAGAACTGTTTTTGCAGTTTGACCACCACAGTGCACGTGCCGCCGTTTAAACAGTAGGACTGATCTGCGCACTTGGACGCTTTCAGTTGGGGTGCTCCGTTCTTGCCTTCTTTGCCCTCCACGCTGACTGTCTCAGAGTGACTTTTGTCTTTGGACAATCTCCTTTTTTTGGCTTCCAGCCGTGCGTAGAAAGGATCTACTGTGGTAGTATCCGTCTTTTGTTCCCTTCTATTCTTGCTTTCCGTGTCGGTGATGGTATCACCGTCGTCGTTATCCTGATCGACGTCTTCTCCATTTTGGAGGCCATTATCGTCGTTATCTTCATTTTGATCTGGTTGCAAAGAATTTTCTGCAAAAAAAGCACCCAAAAAAATGTTCAAGAATTACAATGATAGTGAGGTAAAAAGTTCTTAAATCTGGCGAGATCCATGATAGTTAACCATAGTTATGTGAAGATTAAGCAGCTTTGTTCCATCATAAAAAGGTCAAACTCGTCTAGATTAATGTATTTTCACGCTCGATACTAAGGTCAGTTCAATGACAAATTTTGAGGGCAGTAAACTAAAGATATTACCAATATCACACACATGGTGTGAGGACAACAAACATGACTTATTACCATTGTCATCGACGCTGGCGCTGGTTACTGGACGCCTACGGAACTGGCATTTGTTGCCGTGGTAATGCTCTAGGCATGCGCAGACGTAGCCCAAGGGTTCCGTTTCGTCTGCTGTACAAACTCCGCCATTGTAGCAAGGGTGAAGGTTACAAGGGTCAGGTAAGTTCATGACCTTAAGGGGCTCAGTTGTGGAAGGTTCTGTCGTGGTAGGTGAAAGACGCTGAACGACACGGCCACCTTCGACGTCCACGTGCACCACTTGCTCCGCTTCCCCCATGGCGTTGGTTGCCAGGCAACGGTACGTGCCCTCGTCATCTGGCGACACCTGCACACAACAACAAAAATAACCCGTAACTGTTAATTGACGAAATGAACTATTCACTGAAACTCAGGGAAAGACATGTGTATTGCAGCAAAGAACAAGAATCAAACACGAATACATCTTATCACCTAGATCTGGACCATAACAATTGTCCTCCTTTGGTCTCCCATGCAAGTATATAGGCCTAGTAGATTATTTAGAGTTAGTTTGGTTGCGCTTACCTCTTTGACAACCAGTAACGAGTATCGCTTGCCGTGTCGGATGGTGAGGGGTCCTTGCCTGAAGACTGGGGAGGCCGTTGTCTGGGCAGGCTGGGAACTATCCGCCTGGTAGTCTGACGAGTGCATCATGTGACCGTCCTTGATCCACGTATACATGGGCGAAGGACTTCCGCTGGCCACACAGCGCAGCGAGAGTTTGCTGCCAGCTTTGACCGTCTTGTTTCCGCTCTTGCTCATCTCTTTCATCATGATGGGCATAGCTGCACAGTCCTTGCACTGCACGCGCTTGATCTCGGGCGCTGTCGGACAACCTTCGCACAGCGTCTTCTTGATCTGACACATTCGTAAAGCAATAATTATTATTAATACAGGTTTATAGATATACGAGCCCAGACACACAACGTATATATAGCATAGTATTTAGTGAGCTGATGCGATAAACAAAGCTTTACGTCCTATGATAAAAATATGTTAAGGACAATAAAACGGGGGTTAATAAACCCCATTAGGACGTTAAAAGACGTTGCCGTCCGCTCCGGTGTCTGGACGCAGGAAGAGGTGGTGAAGCTGGCTATTGATTAAAACATATTTAAAAATTATTTAAAAAAAAATATATGGGGATAATATTCTTAAATCTTAATTACCAATAATTCTAAACTTATTAATTAATCAATTATTATAAATTTCTAACACCAAATAAACATCTAAAAAAAAAGAGTCAAAAAAGGATAAAAACCAACAATTTACATTTGGTCTTTAAAATTAGTTGTTAAAAAAAAAGCCTTTACACAGGGCTTTAGTCTAAAACATGTCCACAAGGACAGCCATATTTAAAATTAAATTTGTTTAGAAAATTCTCCTTCCTTTAATCAGGAGTACCCCTATGGAAAGCGTTAGGGTTTTGTTTATTATTAATATCGACTTAAAAACAATCTCAAGATTTAAAAAAAAATTTAAAAGAAAAAAAGAGAAAGCCCTTGTCCTTTTCCACTTCAGCAAGGGGATCGACCCACACAGGCCGAAAAAGAAAAAATTAAGTTAATTAACATAGTGCTGCCATAAAAGGGGGGGCTAAGGCCTTCGCACCCTCGCCGGCAGCAAAATAACTTAAACAGTGACTCTAAAAGAGTCAACATTGACCAGAATTTACTTAATGAAGATCATTAAGGTTTAATCAATATTAATATTACTTTAAAAACAAGATTTTGGTTAAAAAGAGTTTAAAAGACCCTTGTCCTTTTCCAACCCAGCAAGGGCACTTGGTCCACACAGACCAACAACAAAAAACCAAAAAAACAAAAAAACTAAAAACTAACTAATCAACCAATTGACTAATTAACTAACCAACTAATCAACTATTTAGATTAATTAACATAATGCTGCCATAAAGGGGGGGGGGCTAAGGCCTTCGCACCCTCGCCGGCAGCAGGATAGCTCAAAACATGTGACTCCATGGGGAGGTCAAAATGGAACCTGACAATAATCTTTGAGGGATAGTACCCAACTTTTCATGAACAGTTAAAAATTCTATGGGTTGCAGTGTATGTTCCACGGAGTAGTCCCGTAGGTGCGCAAAGGACTGCGCCAAGGGAGGACAGTTCCCAAACAGGTGGAGCCAATCAAGCCTTCCACCACATGGACAAGCGGTGTTTCCATATTTAGATGCCTGAGCATCAGTTCTAATTCTACTGATAATCTTTTGATGTTTACGTGACAGCAAGGGAACATGAGAAAGGCCCACCTTGAGAAAAGGTAAGGCCCTCCGAGAACAATAATCTTGCATAAATTGCGCACGGGCCCCAAGAGAGGCCCTACGCAACCTACTCTTGATTTCACTAATTGAGAAAGGCAAGCTGATAATAGGCTCCGCGCGCACAGCCTCGGAGGCAGCACGGTCAGCCATATCATTACCAGTTATGCCAATATGTGAAGGGATCCATACGAGAGCGACCCGACATCCCCGGCAACCCAACTGATGAACCAACTGAAGGATCTCATGTTGGAGCTCCTCCCTGTTAACGGTGCCACCGACTCTAAGAGCCTGAAGCGATGACAATGAGTCAGTGAACACAGCCACACCCCGAGGTAAGGAAGGTAATTCACTAACATACAGTAGCGTCATCAATATGGCGTAAATCTCAGCAGAAAAAATACTAATACCCTGGCGTAGGGCGAATAGCTTTGTCACCTTCAAAGAAGGGGCAACAAAAGCGCACCCTGCACCTCCATCAGACTGCACGGATCCATCAGTATAGATCAATAAGTGATCAGGAAGATACAAAGAAATTTTTTCCTTAGCATGTGTTTTTAACAGTAAGGAATGGCTGTCCTTCCTACCTATCATGGCCAATTCAACGTCAATCACTGGGGGAGTAAGCTCCCATTTAGGTACAACAGGCACTATTCGGGGGGCAACATCTGATGGGTCAGAGGATGCGTCTTCCCAAAGAGGGCGAGTGTAAGAAGCCAACGGGCAGGTTTTACGGTGCACTATTGGTAATTTTTTAATGCGATCACGCACTTTTTTTTCAGAGGAAGTGTGGTGGGCGCCACCGAGAACATCTTCCACCTCAGCCGCCGACGAAAAGGCGCGGGCTTCAAAACCCGCCGCCATTACTTTACATTGATCTCTCAATGGCAACCACCCGCACTCTTGATAAACTAGGTTATTGACAGCAAAAAATGGAAGTTGAAGTGCAATTTTCAGTGCACGAAGCTCAACAATTTCCAACTTTTTCCAGAGTGAATTAGAGCAGGCAAAAAAGACCTGATGCCCATAAGTCAGGCGAGACCTGACAAAAGCACCAACAAGAGTAACTAGGTTTCGTGGTGAAAAGAGGGTCTGAGTAGTCAAAAATTTTATAAGAGAAACTGCCCTATTTGCTTTTCCAATCAAAGATGCCACATGGGGGCCCCAGGTGAGACCTTGGTCTAAGGTGACCCCCAAGAACACTGCTGTGTTAACCGGCCGAATGCATATATTCGATATATAAATCTGAAACTGTGAGCGCATGGCTCTAACACGAGAGAAAACCATCAATGAGGTCTTCTCGGGGCTTAAGGCAAAACCATTGACGTCCATATATTTCACAGTCCTATCAACCATACTCTGGTACCAGTCCAACCACCCAGTAGCATAGACTTTATTCCCCCGATATACTGCCCAGATAGCCAGATCATCAGCATATAGTGACATGTAGAGCCCAGGACTGGCCAACCTGCTATCTATATCATGCAACATGACTGTGAATAACAAGGGTGCAATAACGCTACCCTGCGGAACCCCCATATCAAGAAAGTGACGAGGCGAGGTGGACGAGCCAACACGGATTGCCAGAGACCGGTCCTGTAAAAAAGACTTGACGAACTGATAGAGACGTCCAGAGAATCCCAGTTTTGATAACTTAACCAGCAATCTATCATGCCACACAGAGTCGAAAGCCTTTTTAATATCGAAAAAGGTGGCGATTACTGAATCACCAAGGGTCATCGCAGTTCTGGCGTGCTCCACAAGCCTGACCACATGCTCTAGACAGTTGCGTCCCCTATGAAACCCCGCCTGACATCTGGGGATAATGTTATGCTTATTTAGGGTATATTCCAGTCGCTGGGTGATGATTTTTTCATATATTTTACTGAGATGTGGCAGAAGTGAAATTGGTCTGAAATTTTCAGGATTATTTTGAGGTTTACCGGGCTTGGGAATGGCCACCACAATGGCCTCTTTCCAGGCCAAAGGAACAATACCCTGACTCCAACATGACTGATAAAGTTTAAGGAGTGCCGTCAGCATTTTAGAAGAAAAATGTTTTATCATGATATAATTAATTGGGTCTTTCCCAGTAGCCTTTGCGGTAGTTCCCACAGAGGCAATGGCTGTCTGTAATTCATTTAATGTAAAATCACTGTTATAACTTTGGGTGTTATCTTCTTCCGGATCAGGGGTAGGTGATTTATTCCTAATCTCAGCTAGCTCCGGGGGAAGCTGATTGGTCTGACTAGCCCTAGCAAAAGTTAAGGCCAAGGCATTGGCCTTAGAGCTATTATCGAAAGTAAGAGTCCCGTCTATCGTCATCGGCCGAGGCGGTGGCCGCACTCTCCCGCGAGACGTGCGTAGCTTGGCCCAAAGCTTAGAGGAGTCCCTAGGCTCACGAATGTTTACGGATATATAATTATCCCAAAAACTTGCCGTGGCCCGAGCAATAGTTTCCTGGCAATCATGCGTGGTCGTCCTAAGAGTTTCATAGTGAGCTGAATTTTACTATAGTATGCTATATACCTCAATCTGTCAGTAGAGAAAACATGTACTCGATATGACGCCGACAGTGATGTTATTATTTTTGGTGCACAATTGCTCATTCAAAATAAAAATCGTCCACTCACTTCATGCTTGTTCATGGTAAAGGTTTCTACCAGTGTTCATTGGCGAAAACTGATCACACGAAGACAGGATACCGATACCCAAATACAGACATAGCACTAAGCAGGGATATGACAGGAAGGGGAAGGTTGCTGGAATGTAAATATGTAGACCTAAATGCGCGTCTTGTTCGGAAAAAAAAGGAACAGATTGAGGCAGAGACTATTATCAACTAGCCAAACACAATTAGACATACAACCTGGAATCTATCAACTAACCTGTCGAATGACTTGCTGGTCCATATGTCTGGGCAGAGCAGTGTTGGATAATACCAGATTTCGCGCCCTTGAAGACGATGCTGCGGTGCTGTTTGCGGTGGAGAGGAAGAAGACGTAGGTGTTGTCCGGCATGACTTTGGCCACGCAGCTCTCCCCGTCCTCGTCAGGGCCAAACTTTTCTATCTCCACCTGCATAGCTTCTACGGCGTCGCCATCATCGTTGAACGACGCGTCTTGTTGCAGTAATGACTGGCCTGAAAACAGTTACCATTGTCATATGGTTGTATGAGTTGGTTGTTGAAGCAGTAAAAGAAAAAAGAAAGGAGAGCCAAACACGCCACAGTAGCATGGATGGAAATGGTATTCCTGGCCAATGCCAACACTATTTGTGCGGCAAGTAACATGAGTCACATTTCTATTTAGCCTAGGTTGTCATTGAATCAGACGCAGAGGTCACTGGTACTGAATTTGATTCTACACTATAACCATTGATTATCTTCGGTGAGAGATTCAGTAATCGCAATATGCGTTACTTCCTAAAAATGTAAAACAAAATATTTCATTTTTAATGCGTGCCATATCATTTGGTGACGAATCTACGTAAAACTGATATGTCATCAATCCACATTTCCGATGTGAATTTCGTTCAGTTCAGTTCAGTCTCCAGCCGGACAGGTCGCTGGGAAGACATGAGGAATGCCGACAAAGAGTTGTCGCCACTTCGATCTGTCTGCAGCTATTGTCAGGAGGCGCGGCATGTCTACGTTGTCCATGTTTTGACATCATCTGTCCAGCTCTTTCTTTTCGCTCTCTGCGCGTACCTCCTTCCACTGTTCCTTGCAAGATAGTTTTTGCAAGGGTGTCATGCCGCGTGACATGGCCAAACCACGCCAACTTCCTCCTCTGTAAAATGGCAAGGAGTGGTTCTTGAGGGCCTGCAAGTGATGTGACCAGGTTTTTGACGTGGTCATTGGTCTTGCGTTCATACCAGGCGACAAGCAGCAGTATGCGATAGCACTTCATTTGAAATGCCCGTATGCGTTTTTCCAATTCTGCTGTTAATGTCCAGATTTCGCAGCCGTACAGCAGAACGGCCAAGACTAGAGACCTGAAGAGTTTTGCCTTGGTGCAGAAATAAATATCTTTACTCTTCCAGATCTTGTTCAAGCCTGCCAAGGTTGACACGGCCACTGCCAGTCTGGTCTTGACCTCTGTGGAGGATCTGCCGTCCTTTGTTTTGATGGAGACAAGATACTTAAATGATTCCACCTTATTTAGCTTCTCCCCGTTCAAGGTGATGGTAGTGCTGATGTTTCTGTGACTGTTCACCAGCACCTTGCTTTTTTTTCTGAGCTAACCTCTATGCCATAAGCACCTGCAGGGTCAACAAACTTGTCTGTCAGGTCTTGGGGTTCCTGATCGCTGCCTCCCATTTGGTCAATGTCATCAAGGAAGCGCAGGTTGCACAATGATCTTCCTCCAATGGAGATGGTAGTTTGGAAGTTCTAGATGGTTTCTTCCATGATGTTTTCAAGGGATAGGTTGAAGAGGAGAGGAGACAGTATGCAGCCTTGGCGGATCTGGAGTTGCTGCCGAATTTCCAGTGGTCAACAGGCTCACGTCATGTGTTAGGGGGTGGTTATAGAGCTCCTGGCAGTATTCAGTCATGCATCGTTTTAAAACAGCTCTCTGTCAGGAGTTCCCCATCGTGGCTCTCAATCACAGAAGTCCTGTTCTGTTGGGGTTTGTCAACTTTTTTTTTGTTGTTGCTGTTTCCCCTTTCCATGTTCTCTTTTGCCTCTGCCATCTTCTTCCATACCAGTCGGTTAGCTTTTCAATATTCTTCAACTGCCTGCGCATTGGAATGCTTGGGTCCTTTAAACGCTCTGCGCTTATCACAGAGGTCAAGTGCTTCGTCAGTGACCCAGTGTTGTATTTTCTTTTTCTGACGCCTAGGAGCTCTTCTGCTGTTTCTCGGACTGTTTCGCTAAAGCTGTCTGTTAGCTCATTTATGTTGCAGTCTATCACGTCCAGTGCTGCAAATCTTCCGCCCAGCTGAGCTTGGAAAACTTCTTCCACTTCAGGGTCTGCAAGTTTATCCAAATTGAACTTTATTCTGGGGGTGGCTGCTTGGAAGTTCTTTCGTAACTTCAGTTTCATTACCCCCAGTACTAGGCCGTGATCACTTCTGATTTCCGTTCCTAAGTAGGCCTACATCCGGGCCTTGCCTTTTTGATGCTCAACTTCGTTCAGTACTAGGTTGTTATTGGAGGGTTGAAGCACAAATTATACGTGTTGGCCTATCTGTACCTACCTTTATACACCTTTTGCACGTTGACGCTGGCCGTGTACAGCCTTGGCGCCAGTGGGGACGATTGTCTTACACTTATGACCTCCCCTTGCAGAACGATGTCACATAACAGAGCGCTGGAACCAGCGTCGGTGAAACGACTTCCGCACACCACCGGATGCAACGTCACTTCCTCTGGCAACTGGGCCCGGATGACCGTGGTTGAGAGGATCGACAAAGTCAGCAAGAAAGGTGTTGCCATGACTGCCATCTTGACACAACCCTGAACACAAAGATGTGAAAATGATAAAGACGAAGAAGTACACTTTTGCAGTTTAACCATGCATTATGCCCGAGACTAAGGCTACGTTCATGCTAAGCCAGGCAAGTTGCCGTCAGCCAGTTACCGTCTGCAAATTGCCGTCACCAATGTTCACGGTAGAGCCCGAAGTTGCTGTCCGGCTAATTGCTGCCACACTACTTTGTATACAAAGATCGCGCTTTCCAGGCGGAAGAGGCGCAACTCCTGTGATGTATCGATTATTAAAACGGAATTCTCGCAAATATAATGTGCACCCAATTCACCGCAATCGTAGAGTGCATGGAGAATACCGTCATTTGATTCCGCAAGTGATGAATGATACCCAGAAATGTGTAAAATACATAAGGATGCGAACAGAGACTTTTTAAGATCTGCTTAGCCAATGCCGTGAAGATTTGACAAAACAGTCTACAATTTTTCAAATGCCTATTTCGCCAGCGGAGCGCTTGATTGTAACACTCAGGTAAAGTATTTAGCTGTACCTACCTTTGTACCTCGCTACATGAATGCGAGAAAGACATATCTGACTAAATCATCTAAAACTGTTTAGACTGACTAGATCTAAAACTGTTTAGACTCAGACAAGATCTAAAACTGGTTAGATCTGGGAACATTGCAACGAGAGAGAGAGAGAGAGAGAGGGGGGGGGGGGTGAAAGAAAGAGAGAGAGAGAAGGGTTGTCAATCCAACACATGCATGAACATACACACACACACACGCACACATTTTGCCGCGAATCAAGTGCATTCACTCTGTTGGTATGGTGAAAAATTCCTTCCCTTCGACCAGCCAGCCGTTTTTTTTTGTGACAAGCGACAAAGCATTTTGCTGGTCGACGGCAGCTGGCTGGCTGCGTGAACGTGCATCGCCGGCTTTCATGGTGGGAAAGAAGAAAAGGGCATTACCACAGATTCCAACCAGTTGCCGGCGGCAGCCGACGTTAAATTGCCGGGTTTAGCATGAACGTACCCTAACCTGTAATCCTGTACAGCGGTTTTTACTGGACGAACTGACAGAAACTCAATGTGTAATGGTTTGTTACAATTAATCATTCTAGCATATGTCTAAGATTGTAAGAATGCAAGAGTTGTTTTCAAAAAAATTAATCGAAGCATTATTTATTGCCTTGTTTAATCACAATGACGTTGCCGTTGCTGCTACTGATAATGATGATGACGACGACGAATGATGATGATGACGACGGCGACATGACAACTTATCTGAATAATCTGAATAGTTACCGTTGTGATGCATAAGAACATTAACTTCAGACATTTAAATTATTAGATCATTGCATTGTTACTTGATCTGAACCTGCATGGTTCGCATTTAGCAGGTAATGTTTTGGAATACCGGTATAAACAACATAAAACACCGGTGCTTTTCAGTACCCTGCCCTAAAACTATCAAGAGACCTAAAGCCATCCAGTCTAGCATTCGTTGTCAGTATCGGCCATGACCCAAACTTACAAATCAACTCTAATAAAAACTACAATATAATTTATAGTATAAGATGTAATGTAAGGCCGGGGGTTGCATTAAAACAGTACACTGTACAAGTCAGCGATACAATGAGTGGAAATGAATGAATACAAGGAAAAGGCAGGGTTCGTGTTCCTAAGCCGCACACTGCATGTAGTTTAGGGCTGACATTCTTCCTCTATGCTAGGCTGGTTAAACGATCATCCTTGGTGCCCCAGCGACTTCCGAGTTATGGGATAGGATAGGTTTTATTTGCGGAAGTCGACTTATACTTCCATAACATGCGGAACTGACTCACTGACTGAGTGTGTATTACATGTGCCATACTGAGCATCAGTGCTCTGAGGCTGAATCTAGTTATTTCCAGACATAATATATACATTAGGAGTCTCTTAGTACCCCGTGGGTTAGATTAAAACAGGTACAGAGGCCCGCTGTTGTTGTACCAATGAAATCCCATTTAAGGCAGCTAAATGGAAATCAGTATAATCAAATACTACAAAACCACAGGCGCTTGTATCTGGACACGCGAGCGCCTATGCCTGAAGAGATAATCAAAGGGAGACGCGTCACAGCCATAGGCGCTCGCGTGTCCAGATACAAGCGCCTGTGCTATGAACGACCGTATAAGTTTACTGTACAACAAGCTTGCTGTTGTATTGTTCGTGGCGCAATAAACAGAGTTAACATATTTCATTGGCCCTACTGTTTTTCTACAACTTATTTGAAACAAAGACTTCATAATAATAATAGTAATAATAATCATAATAATTCATAGTCTTCGTTTGAAGTTAAGTTTTTCAATGGTGAAAGTTGTTAATGTAAAGTACCATTATTTTGACATTTAGGTTACTCCACCTAAATAATTTGATGACGTTATGATTGTTTTGACATATTATCCTATAGTTCCAATTGATAGTTACCTCCACCCACTTTTTCCGCTGTCGTGCAACTTCTCCATCTCACCTGTTCTATACCTCCCTCTCCCCCACCTTCTCCCCATTCTGCTATCCACATCCTTTGTCTTCTTCCTCAACCCCCACTTCCCCACCCCCCACCCCCATCACCACCTGCTCCTCGTCCTCTTCTATTCCTCCTTCTTCTACTTGACCCAGTAGCAAAACAAAATCCGTACTTTCTTTTTCTCATCAACAAATAGGCCTCCTTTGCAGCAGACCTTTGTTTAGACTATACACAGACGGAGACTGTACGTTGTCCAGACAGGTTCAACCTTGGAGGAAAGATCTATCTTTCCTCCAAGGGTTCAACCGTCCCTTACCCAGAAAATGAATTCACACTGGCTAGCATAGTAATGTCTCCTACAACACTAAATGGGGACTATTGTGTATTGTGGAAGGGGTAGGGGGGCCGGGGGGGGGGGGGTCATAGCTAGTAGCATTGCAGTATGGTTGGACGTATTGTGTAAACCACAGGCGCCCGTATCTCTCTGAATAACGTCCCTCTCTTGCTAACTAGAATATATAATTATTATTAAGTAACTTCACGGATGACATTGATGGATTGGCTGGAGAGGAACAAGAACTTGAACAGCTGGTGCAGAGGCTTGACACCACCTCCAGAGCCTATGGAATGGAAATAAAGTGCAGAGAAGACCAAAATTATGACCAAAAACGCCAATGGCATCAACACGGACATCAAAGTCCATTAAGGCCAATCCCTCAACATAGCTTCAAATATTTAGGAGCCATTGTATCAGACAATGGGTCCCGACAGGAAGTCCTCTCGAGGATGGCACAAACAACTGCTGCCCTGGCGAGGTTGAAGCCAATTTGGAAAGACAGGACCATCAGTCTACATTGCAAGATTAGGCTGCTGCGCTCCCTAGTTATCTCCGTCTTCCTATACGCTTGCGAAACATGGACCCTCACAGCAGATCTACAACGAAGAATAGAAAGCATGGAGATGAGGTGCTACAGAAGACTTATGGGGCATTTCCTATACCCAGCACATCACCAACGACCAAGTCCGACAGACCATCACACAAGCCATTGGGCAACACGATGACCTGCTCACAGTGGTGAAGAAACGGAAACTCCGATGGTGTGGCCACGTCACCAGATCACCAGGTCTTGCAAAGACCATTCTGCAAGGCACAGTGCAAGGAGGTAGAAGAAGAGGGAGACCGAAAAAGAGGTAGGAGGACAACATTCGAGAATGGACTGGTTTGACACTGAGCGAAACCATCAGGGTTGTCGAGGACAGGGAAAGATGGAGTACGCTGGTTAAACGATCATATGTGGTGCCCCTACGACCTTCGAGTTACGGGATAGGATAGGATAGGATAGGAACTTACCGCTCATATCCCAATAAGTGTGTGTGGGGGGGAGGTGGGGAGGGGCGCCTGTGGCGTAAACAGAACCAATAAAACTGCTCACATTTTATCATGTTTTTGTGGGTGAAAAGCTTTACCCTAAAAACTATCTTAAATCCTGTCCTATCCCGTAACTCGAAGGTTGTTGGGGCACCACAGATAATCGTTTAACCAGCGTACTCTATACCTGTCCTCAGCAACCCTCAAGGCTTCGCTCACCCTAAAAACACCTTTAAAATATGGATGAACATTGGAACATTTTACACAAATTATTTCGTTTGGGGTTTCCTCGTCTTCTGCGAGTTTAATTTAACAATGCTCCAAGATTGGTTTTCTACATAGATCTATGTGATTACAGCTTGGAAATCACCCTTTTAGAGAGTCATTTTTTGGTTGGTCCATTGAAGCGCATTGCGGCCACCAAATGTTGTCAGTCTGTAAGGACTGAAGATTTGGTTATTGTTATCATGAGGCCGACAGCGTGTTAACCGGATTTGGGATGGTGTTGTAATAGTGCGGACTGAAAGAGAATAAGGGAGTTCTTGTGAGAGTGAGGCGTAAATGGTAACTGGGATGTTATTGTGTCACTGGTGATAGAAGAAAATTGGGGAATTGTTATTAGAGTGATGTTATAAAAAAAAAGGGAAGGGTATAATTAGAGAGTATGAGGCGCCAGTAGAAGGAACTGTGGAGGTCGTGGGAGTGGTGAGAGTGAAAGGGAACTGGAATCGTGTTGTGAGTTTTGGAGGTCAGGGTTGTGTGTAGGTAAACAAAGACAACATAACTGCTGAAGTGGTAGGCCAGACCGTCGTCTGTGAGTTTGATGGATTGGGTGTGTTACGGAACTAGCTCAGACAAGAAAGATAAGGAAAAGAGCAGAAAGATGGGGGCGTGTGAAATGGTGAGGGGAGAGGGGGGGGGGGAAACCAACAACACTAAAAAATGTTACCTAGCCTCGTGTAATAAAGATAATGACTGAGATACACACTCAGAATAAAGAGTGTAACACCTCGAGCTAGGCCTATGTCTGTTTCAAAATCGACATAGAACTGGCAAAAATATGTGTAGATGTCTCTTTAGGATTAGCAAAGATCTAGATCGTGAATACTGTCTCTGGTATTAAGGAATGATTTGCTATAAGAAGGGATGAAAACGCGATGATTGCTTGTTCAAAAGAGTAGGCCTACAATACGTCGTACATATTCAAGGACAATAAAAACTAAATGCAATCTATTTATCAAAATGTGGTAAAATTGCTTCCTACAATACAGAATATCGACTTTGCAGCTGATTGTTATTTCCGCTTGTTCAAAAGAGTACAATACGTCGTACATATTCCATGACAATAAAAACTAAATGCAATGTATTTTTCAAAAAAAAAAGTCATAACATTGGCACCACGATAACACCGACCAGCTGATTTTTATGTCCCAGTGAGTTCACAAGTTTTCATTGAAAAAAGTCATAACATTGGCACCACGATAACACCGACCAGCAGATATAAAAACAATGTCAATGAGAACACATAAGCATCTCGGGGTCTACAAATCCTTCTCAATTAGGGGTACCCACGTATTTTACCAGAATGCACAGAATAAACAATATTTATGCCACAAACTCTATAGGTTACCCACTCCACTCCAGTACTGCCATAACATGGAAGAGCGATGACCGACCTACACCACAGACGGTATTTACTACACTAAAACAAAGAAAGGTCAAAGGCGTTCTACAGCCGGTGTTCACAGCATTGCACCCATATGGGGTTACTGTCATATCAAGAGCTGTGATTGCACCCAAGGCAAAGCAAACTGAAGTCGAAACGTTTACCACACCCTTGGCCTTGATACTGAAATAATACGCCTATAAGTTTACACGGTATGCCTGCATGTGCTTCAACTCCCTGTCGCTTTTGCGGATCAGCCTTACTGCACAAACACACACAGGTCAGTCTACTACAGCAGACCTCTTCTCACAGACTTTGTTTTTTAGGTAGGCACATCTGACTAAGTAACCGGCAAATAACTGCGCCATATGAAACCGCGTCAACCTACATCAGGTGAATGTACCTAAAACATTATAGTCCGTGTTATGGCTAAACTGAAACAACACCAAGACATTGTTTCAAATGATTTCACTGCATAACCAACAACTATAGCAGAGCTAGAGGAAAATCGTGGGCAGACAAAATTCCATTGCAAAAGAAACCACAGTTTAATTAAAACCACACTAAACAGCAATTGTAGGAGAGGAAACAGGGCCTTCTAGTTTGACAGGAATGGTTGAACAAGTAAACCTGACAGCTAAACGCAGCGGCAACGAGTAAGTTCTCTCTCTCATTCTCTCTCTCTCTCTCTCTCTCTCTCTCTCTCTCTCAGTGAACCCCCCACCCCCCCCCCCCCCCCATTTATAAAATATACAAACGCACAATGACTGCCTCAAGGAGTCCTTGTTTATATGCGCTTTGACCTCATTTATTGGGGAATCGCGCTATAGTAAACTTTAAATGCATTGTATAGTAGTAGGCCCAGCAGTGGTAGTAGTAGTAGTAGTAGTAGTAGTAGTAGTAGTAGTAGTAGTAGTAGTAGTGAACACATACATTCTCGACACCTTTATTGACTAGCGAATATGGCGTGATAAGCATTTCAAAATGAAAGTAGACATTTAATTAATTGCATGCATATGCAAAAAGTAGTTACGGTCCGAGTGTTCAGAGGGACAAAGACTATTGAGGGCAGAAGAAACAGACAACACGAAGTCCTAGAATTCTGTTTATCAAGCCACGGACGGTTAATTCCTCTACAAACTGGCTGACTCATATCAAAAGCACTAAATAACGCAGACTGCAGTTAAGATGGCGCTGTCTTTCCAAGGCGTTCGCTTTCGCAAGGCAAAATGCCTCGCACGATAACACAAGTTACGAAGATCTATAGCATGTGAAGATACATGTAAATGCTACTAACATGCGTTTTAGGCCTATCCGACTTCAATCTAAAGCTTGTGCTGTTTGCACAAAATGTTGATGAAGTAGGTTCTAAACTCACAAATATGCCAGTAAACTGAATAGGCCTATTCATGATTGATATAGCCCAAACAAAGGCCGCGAACATTCAGTCTTTCATCATCATCATCATCATCATCTCATCATCATCATCATCATCATCATCATCATCATCATCATCATCATCATCATCATCATCATCATCATCATCATCATCATCATCATCATCACCACCACCACCACCACCACTATCAAATAGCATAGTTGGCGGCATTATACCACGAGGTAGGTAAAACAACCTCGTTGTTCGAGACGGCATCAAGGTAACACCAAACCACCGCCACCACCACCAACAGACCTTTTGCGAATAGTTTTACTTTAAGCATCCTCGAGAAAGAACGTGAACATACGACGTTCAAAATAGTCTACGGGAAGACAAAGCTAAACGATCAAAGGAAATCATCGGTAACATTTGGGCTCCAATCCTTGGGGTTATAACATAAAATATTTAACACTTAATTACCAGACACCAAACTTTACCGAAGCATACTAGGCTCGTATTATGCTGGCTGGTTTGAGATTACTCTTTAATCATTTCCAAAACATCGTGGAACCAAGCAAAACAGTGGCGTTCGCACTTTTTTTTTTTTTTTTTACGCGAGACTGTTAACTTTAATTTTGTTTTAAACTTATTTCCAGTGTTTTTTGGAAGCAAAGAATTGTTACCAAGAAAAGATGCAGATAAAATGATGACTATTTACATACAGCACAGAATTATTCGCCTACCTTGTTCAGATCCTTGACAGATGAAGATTACATGATGTAAAGCACACACAGAGTGACCTACGGCACACCACTTTCTTGCTGTAGGCACGTTCGTTAGCAGCAAGAGGGTTTCTCCGCCTGGCAAAGAGGTTATCAATGATTCACTCTGCGCTGCCAAACCCGCATACCGCAACACGGGGTATGGGATCAAGGAAACGCAGGCCAGGAATAAAGAAAAGACGGTCAGAGAAGAGAGCTAGAGGGGAAGTGTTTGTGTATATGAATGGAGGAGGGGGAGGGTAATGTAAGAGAAAAGCGTGAAGGCAGGCAGGAGATATTTTGTCTAATATCACAGATGTGACTACAATACAATACAATACAATACAATACAATACAATCCTATACTATCCCGTAAACCGAAAGTCGTTGGGGCACTACAGATGATCGTTTAACAAACTCCCGAATGACTTCGCTCAATGTCAAACCAGTCCATTCTCGAATGTTGTCCTCCCTCCTTTTTACTGTCTCCGTCTTCTTCTGCTTCCTTGCACCTTGCCTTGCAGGATGGTCTTTGCAAGGCCTGATGCTCTGGTGACGTGGCCCTACAATCGGAGTTTCCGTTTCTTCTCCACTGTAAGCATGTCATCGTGTTGTCCAATGGGTTGTGTGATGGTCTGTCGGACTTCGTCGTTGGTGATGTGCTGGGTATAGGAAATGCCCAGAAGTCTTCTGTAGCACCTCATCTCCATGCTTTGTATTCTTCGTTATAGGTCTGCTGTGAGGGTCCATGTTTAGCAAGCGGATATAGGAAGATGGAGATGAAAAAGGAGCGCAGCAGCTTTACCTTGGGGTGTAGACTGATGGTCCTGTCTTTCCAATTGTCAGGGTAGCAGATGTTTGTGCGATCCTGGAGAGGATTTCTTGTCGGACCCATTTTCTAATACAATGGCTCCTAAATATTTGAAGCTATGCACCGTGTTGAGGGACTGGCCTTGGACTTTAATGTCCGTGTTGATGCCATTGGTGTTGTTGGTCATCATTTTAGTCTTCTCTGCACTTATTTCCATTCCAAAGATCTGGAGGCCTCTGTACCAGCTGTTCAAGTTTTGTTCCTCTTCAGCCAATCCACCAATGCCGTCCGCAAAACTGAGGTTGGAGATTGCTCTACCCCTTATGCTGACCGTGCCTTCGTGATCTGCAAGGGCATCTGACATGATGCGCTCCAGAAAGATGTTGAAGAGTGTTGGAAACAGTGGGCATCCTTGACGCACGCCGATAATTGTTCTGAACCAGTTCCCAAAGGCGCTGTTGTGGATGACTGCACTGGTAGCCCTGTCATACAGGCTTTTGATAAATTCAATAATGCTAGAGCTGATGTTGTACACTCTCATGGTTGTCCACCGAGCTGCATGCCAGACGCGGTCAAATGCTTTTTTGAAGTCTACAAACACATGATATAGATGTTGTTGGCGCTGTAAATATTTATCGCAAAATATTCTGAGGTTAAAAATCTGCTCAGTGATACTTAGCCCTGCCCTGAATCCTGCTTGTTCTTCAGCTATGATTTGTTCAGCTTTGCGTTTCAACTTGTTGAATATTATTTCCAGGAGGATGTTGCTGGGATGGCTGATGAGGCTGATGGTGCGGTAGTTTTCACACTCCTGCATGAAGGTTACCCTTTTTGGGAAGAGTGATGATAAGCAACTGGGTCCTTGGTGTTGGCCACTAGCACTCCACACTCTGCCAGATCTTGTTATGTACAGATAATGGTGATGGAGTCAATCATCGCTTTTCCTCCTGCTTGAAGCAAATATGTGGGTATGTTGTCCACTCCCGCTGACTTCCTCTTCTTCAGCGATTGCACTGCTGCCTAAACTTCTTCTCGAATAATTGGGAGGATTTCTTCTTCTTCTCTGTTCTGGGGACATGCTAGAACTGATGTGTCTCCGTTTGGTGTGTGGTTGTAAAGGTCAGAGCAGTACTCTGTCCATCTATCCAAGACTTCTTGTTCTTCTGTAATGCACATACCAGACTTGCTTTGGATCGTGGAGACGTCGTGTTGTTTAACCCTTGTCAGCCGCTTCACAGTCTGGTAGGCCGTGCCTTGCTGTTGTTCTTGTTCAGACTGTTCTCCATATTCTGGCATTGACCAGCTCCAAAAATGAGCAGTGGTGCAAATTTACCTCCAATTGTGGCTTGGAATACTTCTGCCACCTCTGGGTCCTGCAGTTTGTCCAGATTGAACTTCAGTCTGGTGCACTTTGATGTGTTTACTCTCTTAAAGTGGAGACGGAAAGACATCATCACCAGATCGTGGTCACTTCCGATGTCTGCTCTCGGAAAAGAGCGTGTCCTACCAATGTTGATGCTTGATCTGAAGCGTTTCTTGACCATGATGCGCCCCACAATACAAAACATCTTTATTATCCAACTTTCACATTATACATAAAAACGGGAAATCGCCTTTGAATTTGAGCGCAAACTTTGCATAAAATTGTAAATGAACAAAAGTAAAAATGTCCATGCCTACAATAGTCCTATGGCTCAGCTGGAAATATTCTCTCTCTCTCTCTCTCTCTCTCTCTCTCTCTCTCTCTCTCTCTCTCTCTCTCTCTCTCTCTCTCTCTCTCTCTCTCTCTCTCTCTCTCCGAAGTCAAAATTGCTTTCATCGTACATGTAAAAAAATTTTAAAAAAAATTATGATTTTTCATTCTACAAACTCGCTTATGTTCTTTGCTACTGATGATTTTATGCAATGTATATTGTTTCGTTTGATTATTTTGAAAATAATGCATCTGTGCTAGTTAATGTGTATAATGTCCTCTAAGCTGTGTTGCTTACAAACCAAATGATTTTTTAGAATGCTAGAAATGTTAAATATAAATATAATATTGATATGCAACTCCACTCCCTATTCATTGCCATGCCTGTCATGTAGGCTTACATACATGTGTTCTTACTCACATTTATCTGTAAACATGTTATCGTTTTAATGAATGTTGATTATTCTGCATTAGTGTATGCATGGAGACACGTATATTCAATATATTTATTATATATTCATTATGTATATGAGTGTGTGTATATGCAAGTTAATTTAAAAATGATTATCATTATGTTATTATTATTACGTTATTATTGTGTGTATTTGGTATGTATTTACTTATACATTGTATTGGCGGATTATTATGGGGAGAGAAAGAAAGAGAGAGAGAAAGAAAGAGAGAGAGAGAGAGAGAGAGAGAGAGAGAGAGAGAGAGAGAGAGTGAGAGTGAGCGAGAGAGAGAGAGAGAGAGAGAGAGAGAGAGAGAGAGAAGGGAGGGAAGAAAATATAATAAGATAATTCTTTATTTAACGAAGGTAGTAGAATAAGCAATGGTCTGCTTTTTTACATCTGGCATTCATCCTAAATAGGGACTGTTCTACTAAAACTGTTTTTTTTTACATTAAATTGAACACACTCATGTACATGCACACGTACACATAAGCTTAACCTTTACCTATCATATGCCACCTGCATTATTAGGACCATCAACTCATTAAAAGTGATAAGCACGACTAGAACATTAAAAGAATGCATCAAATCATCAAAATTAATATGAACGTTAAGATTTCAGTTAAACATGCAAACCGGCTTGGCTGACTAGGCTATTGAGTGAGCGGTTGTTGATGATTGAGATCGCACTAGGGATTATTGAGTTCTTGTGTAATGTTTTCTTAGCGAACGGTAATTTGGCTTACTGAAAACAGGTCGAAGGCTTAGAGGTTAAATTAAATAAACAAAAGGGAGGAAATAGAGACGGACACGTGGGGTGAGGATGGAGAGGAAGTTGAGCAGGTAGGTAGGTTATATACTGTGTTCTATCGGGGAAGAATATAGGCATTGGCTATGTTGAAAGTGCGTCTCAGATCGAAATCAAACTTGCGGTAGAGGGAGGGATATATTCATGCACCTTTTGTGGCTAATATTTCGAAACATTGCATCATTCTGAACTTTGTGTCTGACCGATCAAAATTTCGTCGGCTGTAAACAGTATGATTAGTGGCTTAGTTGTCTCCCTTAGAAAAGAGGCACAGGCGCTCAACAGATGAACGGCCCAGTGAATACCGAAAATACTCCATGGCGCGAGCATTGTTTGTCTGTGGTATTGATTGACGCGTAATGGCTTTATCAGAGAGCCCCTTTCCTAGACTCGCGAGGTGGCGTTGCCAAAGAACCGATCGAATGGGTTTTGTTTTGTTTTGTTTTGTTTTGTTTTTTTAAAGCTGCTTACAGATTTATCCGAGGGTTGTCATCTCAATGATATGATTAATTTGTGGTCTATGGATTATAAACTCTTCTATTATAATACAATCTCAAGTGTAAAAGTTTAAGACAACAACAACAACAAATAATAATAACTCTCTTTAACTTCACAAGAAATAGTAATGCTGCAGGCCTACCGGGGAACAGGGGCATTAACAACCTCGATAGTAAAGAATTAGCTTATCTTCGATAGCGCAGCGGTAGCATTAGTACAGTGTAAGCTTATGTATCTATTTTAATCAATACAATCCTGTGACCCGGTCGATGATCCATTCTAGCTGTGACCATCATGATGTAGTGTTTATATACCTACGTGACTTTCTTTTCCTCTTATCCTCCTAGAGTCTTTCTTTCTTTCTTCCTTTCTTCCTTCCTTCCTTCCTCTTCTTCTTCTACTCGGCTTCCTCCTCGGGATTCCTCCTGCTCCATCTATCGTATTTCAATTCTTTCTTTTATTGTGTTCCAGCCATTATTTTAATTATAGTTTATTGCTCCTCCCTCCAATAATCTTTGGTTCCGTCGTCGTCATCATCATCATCATCATCATCATCATCATCATCATCATCATCATCATCATCATCATCGTCATCATCATTATCATCATCATCCGTCACCTCTCTCTCCTTTCACACACACACACAAACACACACACACATGTACTAACAGTGGCACTGTGATTAGATAAGCATGGCTTAATAATTATAGAAAATAATACTGTATAGGCCTACTATGAAAACAAAATAATGTATGCATTTTACAAGAAGTAGCCTAAGTATATCTGAACACAATAATAATAATAATAATAATCGTCAAAGCTTTCATAATCAGGACTATTGTACTAACAAGATTAACACACACGTACAAATCCTATGATGATGATGATAATTGTTGTCAAGGTGGCGATCGACGTGGTGATCGTCCTTAACGCTGATGCAATAGGACGTTAAGCTTCGTTATTCATTCATTCATTCTATCAGGCCGTCAAACTTTCAGATCATTGCATCTTTTTTTCCACACACGAGACGAGCCTATCAGGACACCTACACTTGATCAACACCATTATTCTATACATGAAATGAATAGCCTAAGGCATTTAATTCAAGTATTTGTTAAACTTTATATTGTAGCAGAGGTGACAAAGGCATCAAATGGCACAGCCACTTCTACCAAGAAAACTTAACGGTTCTCGTGATTTATAACAGTTTTATTAGGCCTAGTGGCAGTGGTGCGAAACCGAAAGTGCGTGGCGATAGCCACATACATCAAGGGAATCCCTTTGTGGAATGCATGATGTCCCAACGTCAACCACTCTTTTGTGTCTCGCTGTGTACATCTTTTGGTACCTTGTACACCCATTCAGTATATGAGACACCGGTTCTGTAGGGGGTTTCCACATTTGATGTGTACTGGACGCCTACACATGTCAATGTGACAGATTGCACCCAGTCTTGGTAGATAACAGAAACTTAGTTTGCTGGCTTCCCAAACATCGCAGTCAATTGAATGTGCTGACTGATGTTGCATAACGCCAAAGAAAACTGTTAATGGGGGTCTAATAAACTTGTCGTCTTGCCAACCAAAATGCTACTCTGCCTGCAGTGGATTCCATACCCGATCTCTCTACATACAGGGCTACCCCTTGATTTTTAAGAACAAAACTAGCAGTTATTACCCGTCCAAATAAATTTTTGATGACCCATTTGCTGGGCCTGATGTTATATGCCCGTTTCAAAAATTTTCCTGGAAGTGACTTTTTTTTTGTGCATTCTGCAGCATTTTGTCATTTTATGTTTGTTTTTAATCTGAAGAAGAGCAAAGCACGAAAATTCATTTGTCTTGTATTGTTGTATAATTAAAAGTATCTATTATATTTTGTTGTTGTGTTGCTGATTTTATGCCCGTTATAGGTTATCTTTGGGTGTCCAAGCTGTCAGCCACTGAGTGAAGTCAAATTTATTTGAGACTATAATGTTCCATTGTAGCCTACATAGTGTATAGTTTATGTTGTGGTGTTGGTACAATAACTACATGTAGGAAATATCAATTGCCTGAAAGTGGAAGAAATTGTAAACACAACAGGAACTGCTAAGTATTTTGAAAGTAAAATACAATTATATGTTTATCTTTAATCTATGTCTCTTTTTAGTGATTCACCACTGACAGTGCACTTCAGCCTTCCACTTCCAGAATCATAAACACAACTAAGATATACAGTATATCAAAGATACTTTTAATTAACATTAGCTCGAAAATTAATTCACATTGTATAAAAGTATCTTTGATATAATAATCTTTGTTGTGTTTATGATTCTGGAAGTGGAAGGCTGAAGTACACTGTCAGTGGTGAATCACTAAAAAGAGACATAGATTAAAAATAAACTTATAATTGTAATAAAACACAATAATCATTTATTTGAGGAGAACAGCATTACTGATTTATTGCACATGCATGTGATTAAAACAATAAGGCAATGCTATCACTGCATGCACAGAACTTTTTTCCTTATAATACATACCAATGAAATACCAAATTGAGGCAATCATAAAAAAAAAGCACCAAGCCATGTAAATGTAAATATGGACCTTTAGTCCCTACAGATATTTATTTGGGAACAATTCAGTTTTAATTTAGATTCTAAATATTTATTTTTAATGTAAAGTTTGCTCTTAATTTAATATTTTTTTCTGATGAATCGAATGACAATTAATTATGCTATGAAATTTACAATAAAACTATAATGTTATTTTCTAAATGTTTTTTTTTTTAAACAGACCTACCTATACCTAATTTTTTTTTTAAAAGCATAAGATGTTAAGTGTTCTAAGAAGTACACGCATCATGGATAAATGAAAAAAAAAAGAATATGAAGCAGTTATTAATACCCGTGCTATGATTTTATTTTTATTTATATATTTATTTTTTTTTTTTTAAGCATAAGATGTTAAGTGTTCTAAGAAGTACACGCATCATGGATAAATGAAAAAAAAAAGAATATGAAGCAGTTATTAATACCCGTGCTATGATTTTATTTTTATTTATATATTTATTTTATTATTTTTTTTTTTAGCATTTTACTTGCACCTCGTTTTGTTTTTCAGTTGCCTCTGTTCCGCTCTTTTTCTTTATTATCTATATCTCTCTTATATCTCTCTCGCTCTGTATTATTAAATTTTATTTTTAAAAAAAAAAAAAAAAAGGACCAAGCGAGATTCGAACCCGGGTCTCCTTAATGACAGTCAAACACCTTATCCATTGAACCACGGGATGCTATAATTCTCTAAACTGATTTTAGGTCCCATATCGTAAAACATGTTAAACCCGTCGATTTTAATAGTGTTATAAACTTGAAACTGGATTAAACAACAATATAGCGAACGCCGATCGATTAAAAGCGATTTGGAATAAAATACGAAATCCTTGGTAGAAATGGTATGCGGAAATGATGGCAGGGCTAAGGACAAAAATGATTGGTTCTAAAAATACTGTCTCACACATGTGTTTTTACAGTGTTTTTGGACGCAGTAAAATGCAAACTAAAGCCGTTTTGCGATCGAAAAGAATGTTAAGTTTCGTTGTATCGGCAGCGGGTGATCGAGCGCCGAATGGCAAAACTCGCGTGGAAGCAATTATATGGACAGTTCAGCTGTAATCTGTAAAACTTGGAGCCAACTGAAGCTCGAAATTAACTTCACAACAAAGCCGCTGGTTGGCTAAAACGGCCCCTCGTGATCTGAACAGGCTGCTCGATTAATATATAGATTATTATTAATATTTGAAATACATTTTCTATGGTTACAGTTCCATATCATATTGTTGGTTTGATAAAATATAAAATCTGTTATTCTTGTATACTAAGTTGTGGAGATTTTCTTTGCGTAGTCGGAATGGTATCTGGACGTTTCGGCGGTGGGCACTTTCGGCGACACCGCCGAAACGTCCAATCTATTTTTCCGCCGAATCGTCCATATGATTTCTTAAGAAAGTTCCCGTCGAAAGCGCATTGGATCTTAGCCGCGCTAAAATAAACATTTTTTGGGTAAGTTTTTGTATTATTTTGTCTACTGAAGCACGTTTCGTTTCACTTGGCTAAATATTTTAGAAAAACCGCATCTATTAAAAGAAAAAAAGGAAGCCAAATCTCGCATGATGTGTTTCCGCTCGTGACTTGAAATGATGTGTTTCCGCTCGTGACTTGGCGCCCTTTATAAACAAAGAACATCCGTTTCTCACTCCTGAGTGGGGCCGGTTAGCTCAGTTGGTAAGAGCGTCTTGCTAGTAACCGAAAGGTCGCTGGTTCGAATCCCGGATTGGTCAACGTGTGATCATATTATTTTCCCCTTTACCAACAACTGGCCCGCTGGTGTCAGTATAAATCGGTCCAGTAGTCACCTATATGCGAAAGTGTCGTGTGACTATAATCTACAAACAACTTCTCACTCATGACGTCCCCTATACGCTTATTGTGTCCGGGAACGTTAATTTTACTCAACAACAACAAAAAAAATTTCTCACTCAGTCTCGCCTAGGTGTGCGGGGACGTTAATTTTACTCTTGTCTTCTCACTCAGTTTTATTGCGTCTGTTCAACAGCTTCAGTACAACAACCGCTGATTTTTACGACTTTATGTTTATACAGTAAATAACTAACATTTTAATTATTTTTTTTCAATCTTCTATCGCTGATGATTATGGTTTCATGATCTATCTTTCGATCGAGTCACAGTAAAATGTCAGTCTTGATCGAGTGTGTTACGTCTTTTCAGTTTTCTTTTCTCTTTGTAAACTCGTGGGTCTCCTACAGTTAGTCCGTGATCGATCGAGTCAGAGTAAAAGGTCAGTCTTAATCGAGTGTGTTTAGTCTTTTCAGTTTTCTTTTCTCTTTGTAAACTCGTGGGTCTCCTACAGTCTTAAGTTTACTGTTTAATCCGTGATCGATCGAGTCACAGTAAAATGTCAGTTCAGTTCAGTTCAAGGGACTATGTTAAGCTTCGCAGCTTTTTTGTGTCCCTGTTTTTATACAACTTTAAATTTTCCGGTTATTTTTGCAATTGTTCAGAGAATTAGAATTTAATGAAAATCATTCATCGAAATCAAATTTGGATTCCACAATGAAACTTACCTTTTCCAGAAGGTTTTTAAAAGTATTTAAGTTGTTAGCTTTTTTAACATGTAATGGTAGTTTGTTCCACAGTGGTGCAATTCTATGGCTAAAACAGTGCTTTCGTTTGTTAGTACGACAGTGCTGGATAAAAATGTTGTCTTCTGAGTTTCTAGTTTTGCCTCCATCATAAAACTTAAAGAATGTATTAGCATTGACTTTGTCGATGTTATTTAATATTTTGTATGTTTGTATAAGATCACCTCTAACTCTTCTAAATTTCAAACTCGGAAGGCCTAGTTTCTTTAGTCTTTTTTTGTAAGGCAGATTTTTCAAGGATTTGATGTATAAAATATAGTACCGCCGAAATGTTCAGACATGTTACAATGTATAAAATATAGTACCGCCGAAACATCCAGTCATCTAGCAATGTATAACATAGAGTACCGCCGAAACGTCCAGACATGTTACAATGTTGAATGTATAAAATATAGTACCGCCGAAACATCCAGTCATCTAGCAATGTATAAAATAGAGTACCGCCGAAACGTCTAGACATGTTACAATGTATAAAATATAGTACCGCCGAAACATCCAGCCATGTACAATATGTGTATTACTGTGTATCATTTATAGTAGACGTTATAACTTTTATGTTTACAAAAATCTTGACCAAGGTTCTCTATTAGGCCTATTAAATACAAAAGGCAATTTTTTTAAAAAGAAATTATGCCTTTATTTCTGTTAATAATATTTTTTTTTCTTTTATTTATTTTTTCTTTAACATCAATACACTGTTCATTTCCAATGTCAATCCGTTATGTATGTCAAAGTATTTTATATAAACATACATATATAAATATAACATTACAATACAGATTAGCCAAATAGGTTACAATAATTAATAAAAATGGAATTGAAAAGAAAAAGAAGCCCCACATTACCATTGTTCACTTTAAGTGTTTAGCACAGAAAACAAATTGCAAACATGACACTCGTGTGAAAAAAAATATGAATCTTGAAACAGAATAAAATCAATCCGCGTACACTTAGTCTCTCATTTACTGTAAGTGGGACAAACTTAAAAAGAATTTAAAAAAAAAAAATTTAAAAGCACAGTACAAAACAACCAATAAAATTTTTAAAAAAAAATTATAAAAAAAAAGTGGGAGGGAAAAAATGTTAGTAAAGGGATAGACTGGCGTTGACTTAATGCATTTACAACAAAAGGTATTAACAACCATTTATAAATAAGCCTAAAGCCGGCACCGCCGAATGGTCCAGACTAGCGCCGAACCGTCCCGCCGCCGAAACGTCCAGGTTGTGACGCCGAATCGTCCCGCCGCCGAAACGTCCATAATTCGTCGGAATATGCACAGTATCCTGAGAAGCTGTATTCATCTAACCGTGACTGGAATTAAATATGCGTTTATAATATCACTGGTGACGAGATGTTGCATGTTAATCTAAATAATTTATTGAGTGCAAACTGAAATTATAAACTATTGAGTACACCTGAATTTAATTTAATTTATTTAAATATGTCTATATGCCGGTCTACCTAGCTCTTTCTTATTATCTTAAAATTGTTCAAGTCCAAATATCAGAGACACGTCGCAAAAGCTAACACTGCATATTTTGACACCTCTCAGCCTAAAATCTTCACAGAAATTGTGTTTACTAGTAATTTAAATGCCTCAACAAATGTCCAGGATGATGATTGACAGCTAAGACCGAAAAAGTATTTTAAATAAGCTATGGTCATTTTAAATGTATTCAAAACAACTGTAGACAGACAATTACGTACAAATAATATTAGGCAATATTAAAATAATGTAAACAAATCTTCGCCAGCAAATCTTTTACCTTTGCATTTAATGTTTTAAAACAACAACAACACCAATAACAAAAACAATAACTTAAAAGTAAAAAAATTACAAATCGAATACATTGGATATACATGTACATGTACAACTTTCGCTTTTATTATAACTCAGTTATGCCCCTTGCAATCTAATGTAATGCGCATGACAAAATGACGTCACTCAGAACGGCCATGTTTATGTCCATAACTGTGTGAAATCCCACTGTGTCAACGTCGCAATCGGTCCCTGAGCTCAAGATTTTCGATTGATCAAGCTCATCTTGCAACAATGTCTGGCGGAGTGGACGACGATTTTCAGGGCACTCTTTACGAAGCAGCTGACAGCAATAACTATGCTGCAGAAGATTTCGAAACGCTCGGTTACGAGTCTCAAGCACAAGGCACCATCCCGGAGCAGGACGAAGAAGTATCGACGACAAATAATTTTGGCGGTGAGGAACAAGCAGAAGAGGATCGCTACGCTGCTGGTGCGTCTGAAGCAGCTGCTTCCTCAAATCAACTCATCTCATGGGGAGACGAAGATGCTGAATCGTTGTCGCAGCCGTCTGCTGCAGTGCCCGATTCTCAAACTCAGAGCTCGGCATTTGATGATCTAGGGGGGTTGGCAACAATGGGTAGCCTTGCATCAGCAAGTGCTCAATCCACTTTCAAGGACCCATTAGATCCTCTTTACTCAGTCCCTCCAAGTGAGGGTGAAGCTGTATCTAGAGTCGAACCTGTGTCTGACGTGCAAGAGTCTAAGACAACAGGTAATGGAGATTTTTAAAAGAAAGTGGACGTTACATTTCAATAATTTTAAATGATTGTACTCAGGCCTTTTTTTTCCCCATGTATTTATTATGCAGGCTAGATTTGTTTTGCTTTTGTTATGCATGCCGACATCAGTCATTGATTACAAAAGTAATCATTCATGGTCTCTGTGCAGATGACATCGCAAATATGAACTTTTTTTAACGTTAACTTTTCCGTACTTGAAGGCATTAGAGTTTAGACTAATTAGTACATTACCGTCATTACGTTTTTTGATATTACTAACACTGTAACAGTAACACGAACAATGGACATTACTCCCGAGATCTGCATGGAGACCATATCAAGCTTGTGTAGAGTGTACAAAGTCAGTTTTTTATCGCATGGCCAGTTGACTTTTAAAAAATAAAAATTAAGAACGCTAATCTTCCTAATACCCAATTCTGCAGTATTCCTTCCCTTCTCAATCTCTTCTCTATACCCCAAAATCATTAACTAATGTACTTGAAGTGATTTTGACTCGAGCTGTGCGACACCGATCAGGAATTGAACCGAGTTTGTTTAGAACTTTCCATGAGCGGGATTGCATTTTTGCATGAGCATAGTTGGGGAAAATGGCACACATTTTTAAATGGAACTTTAATTGAATTCGTGATAGTTATTTTGTAGAAATTGTTGCAAATATTGTCATTATAAGCTCCAGAAGGTGAAATGAAAGTTTGAGTAAACGTTAAGATTGCAGTGGCACTGTGGCAGATGGTAATTTTGTCTTTGGTTTTTGTCAAATTGTTGGGCTTCCACCACATTCCTTACATCTTTCATGTTTTCACTTTCATTCAGCACTAGAGTAGTTCTTTAACAGAGATAGCTTGTGGCTGTTGCTTTGCTCTGTTGCCTTCTTTGTTTAACCAGCTAATACAGTGGAACCTCCGGTATACGGCTCTCTGGTATACGGCTCCCTCCGTTATGTGACCTGAAAACTTCTGACGGATTCATTTCCAATAATAAATGACCTCTGGTATGCGACAACCTCATTTATGCGACCAGCGACCGTGTCTTAAGCCCTTTATACGACCGTCTTAGGGCAATTTAAAAGAGATATCAGTTAATTTGCTGTCTGTACCTTTCGTTTTTTTCTCATGTTAGTGTACGCCTGCTGTTGTCTGCTATTTCCGGTTCGCAAATAAGGGACATTACTCGCCTACACTGGCTGTCAAAATGGCGTCGCGCAAGAGGAACGTTTTGAGTTTGGCAGAGAGAATGAAAGTGATTGAAAGAAGTGAAAATGGGGAGAGTTGTTTGTCTATTGCAAGAAGTTTAGACGTTGGGAAGACCCAAATTCAGCTCATCATACAGGATAAGGAATCTGTGAAACTACGATGGGAGAGTGGAGAAAGTGGCGAAAAGGGAAACATCGAAACTGAGAGCTTCTGCACTGACAGACTTGAATGAACGCGTCTGGCAGTGGTTCGATTGTTTTCTATTTTTGAAGTTGTGAATAAAAGACAAAGCTAAAAATGAAACATGTTTTACAGTTTCCTTTGTCAGAGAATACATGCTGGTGAAAATTATGACTACATACCACTCCGAGCCTGACCCCCCTCCCCCCACCCCACCCCTTGTTTCCGGTATAAGACCACCTCTATTATAAGACCGTTTTTTCTCAGATTTTGGACGGTCGTATACCGGAGGTTCCACTGTACTATCCTCTTTGTTTTACTTTTAGAGCTGATTATTTTCCTACTTTGAGTTTGAGTCACTGTGACTGTGCAATGACTGGTGACTAAACTATTTACTTAATTTAGCCTGAAGCTCTTAACTTTTCAGATCTGTTTTCTGGTCCAGAGATCAATAGATCATATTAACTATTATCATATGTTGGCAAACCTTGTTGAATATTTTTATTCCCATCATCATCCTCCATCCTACCACTGTGAAAGTGTGATGTTGTTTGATGGTCATTTTGTTAAAATTGAAATAGAAATTAAATCTTGTTTATTCTTTGCATGAATTCACAAGGACTAGTTATATTTCAATAGGTTAAAATAAAATTAATGGTTTGTAGGGTTTTCCAGTGAATTTCACTGATATTCTGATAATTCCCTTTGTTTACTATTTAATCTAGCCTGGATCTCACTATTTCCAATAACTATGAATTGTTATGGATAGTCTTTTCTTATTGTTGTTTTTTTTTCTTGCATGTCATTGATGAATTTGTGGAAATGTACAATCCCAAAAAGTGGCTGTGACTTTGCTTAACAATTAATGCTTTCACCTACAATTGGCCCATCATTTCTCATTAATGCTTTTTGGGACTTTGTTGCACCATTCAGTTTCACTTTCAGTTCCCTAAATTCATTGTCAATATCTCTCCTCGCCAACCTGCCTATAGTAACAGCATGATGGCATGCAGTTTGCTTATTAATCATACTTGGTATCCTGATCTGCTTTTTTGGCTTTTTGATTTTTTCAAATTTAGTTTTGGGTGAGATATTGTGCTTTGGTGATGTGGTAATTCAACGTCATCCCTAATGGCAGTAATGTCGCCATCATGTCATTCATTATTTTATTGTATAAATTATAATTTATACAACTCATGACGGTGTCATTTTTAATTACATGAATAATAATTATGATTATGAGGGAACTGTACATTTACTTATTTGAGACACAGTCCACATACAGTTTACTGGAGCAATACAGTTTGTTCTATTTCATATTGTATATAATCACTTCTTTGACTCCCATGCATGGCAATGAGTTTTATGACTGTATTCACTCAAACATTAAAATTGTCCAGATTTTTGCAAATCTGCATGAGATGAGTCCTAAAACTGAAGAGTCCAAATATGATATCCCAAACATATAGATCTGTACATCAGTCTGTCTGTCCGTCTGTGCAAAACTTTAACATGAATAATTACTGGGAAACCTATTTTATCTGTTATAACAAAACTTAATAGGGTTATGTATAGTCATGAAGGCTCAAATATTGTCAGTGATTGAATGGCTTCACTTCAAGGTCAAGGTCACAGGGTCAATAAATGTTGGTCAAATATATGACAATTTTTCACAAAATTTCACAAATTTCCAAAGTTATTGACAGTGGACTTAAAAATTTGAAGTATGACAACTGTTAATGAGACAACCAACTGTGCAAGTTTAGACAACCTCACTTCAAGGACAACTTCGCTGTCCGAAGTCCGTTTTTATGGGTACTTTGATGTATGAGAGATACAAAGTCCAAACTTGTTGTATGTAGAGATCATAGCTTGATTTTTCATATATTATATATATGTTCCGTTTTTATGTTGATCTTGAAGATGAGATGTTTAGGCCTTTTTAAAAAAAACATCAGATTATTCATTGTACATGAGAATAATTTTATATTTGACCCGCATTATGCATTCAACATTGGGTTGTTTGATCGTACACAAGCTTTAGTTTAGAGGTCTTATGAAGCTTAAGGTCATCCGAAGGTCAAGAATATTACAAGTTTACTATTGTTTTTAACATAATAGAACTTCTGCTATAGTTGTATTGGATTATATAATTTATGGTTCAGGTGAAACTGAAGGTTAAGGTCATCATCGCAAGATCAAAGTCAGTTTAATACAGTATTTTAATCCAAACATTTTTAAAAAATTTATCAAACTTCATTCATACTGGGCATTCATTTTCATGTAGACTGTATTAAGAATAAGTTCGTAAGTGGCATGTGAGAACTGTATGTGGGCTTTGCCCTTGCAGTCTAGTTAGTGAGTGCAGCAGTTAAAGATTGCTGGATAACGGCATATACTTGCATTGATGATGTTTAACAATTACGTCATTTAAATATTTTAAATTTCTGCATTGCAATTATGATATAGGTTACTTTGTGTGTACAATAATGTTCTTTGTAATTTGGCTACATGTTCAGGCACACCAGCTCAATATTATGTATGAAATGAAAACTAAGAAGTAGTGATATCAGATAAGTGAAACTAAAACTAGTAAAAGTTGTTACACTTACAGTTGAAGTTACAGCAAAGTCACAAGGCATAGAGCATACTTTGTCTCAATTAATTTTCCAACAAAATTATTGTTTTATACTTATTTATTTTTTTATTTTTATTTTTTTTACAAATCATGAAGTTCAATCTCATAATTTATTTAGTATGAATAGTTGTCCAGTGCGTGCCCTTGTGATGAATAATGTTTTGTTGTGTGTTGTCTGTTCATAGGACAGTGGCTGAAAAATGTTGACCCTAGAGGTGAGTGTGGTGCAATTATAGTTGTATGTGACATTCTATATTATGTTTGTATGTTGATGTTGTCTAGAATTGAACGTCTTGTCTTTTTGACTCACATGCATAGCAATGTGAGCCTATGTACTCATCACTTCAAAAACAATTTCCAGATTTTTGCAAATCTGTGCAAGAGGAGTCCTAAATAGTCCAAAAGTGACATTAAAATTTGGGGGGGGGGGGGGTAGAGAGGGGGATAGTTGTCTGTCCACTGGTCACCGTCTGGATGTGCAAAACTTGCAAGTAGATTACTATCTCAGAACCTATTTCAACTATCTTAACCAAACTTGGTAATGTGGTACATATTCACGAGACCTCATAAATGATAAGTGAATGAGAGACTTCACTTCAAGGTCAGTGTCACAGCGTCAACAAATGTTAGTTTTAAAAAATGGCAAATTTTCACAAAATTTTACTTTTTTTCTAAGTTATCAATATTGAACATGAAGTTTGATACACATATGAGATACATATACTATGCCAATTTGGTCAGCCTCAATCAAAGGTCACTGGAGCTGTCCAAAGTCAATAAGAAATTTGAAGTGACCTCTACTCTAAACTATGAAATACAAAGTTCAAATTTGTTGTATTTAGAGATGATATATTGATCTTTGCGGTGATCTTGAAGGTTAAGGTCATTTTAGGCTTTGCAAATACATACAAAAAAATAGGTCGTCCTACATTGTAAACTATTTAACCCATAGTATGCAACAAGTACGTACATCGGGTTATTTGATCATACATGAGAATGAGAGGTCATATGACATTTAAGGTCATCCCAAGATGAATTTTTTGGGTCATAATACAACTTTTGCTATAGTTTTTTACATATTGCATTAGTGTATTTAAAGCCGGATGTCAAGGTCAAGAGCATAGAACCGTAACGATAAAAGGCAGTATTACTTTGCATTTTAATACCACTGTTTCTTTTCTTTTTTTCTTCATGTTAATGTTGCAAGTTCCATTAGGAGCATGTGAGTCATATGGGCTTTGCCTTATAGTTATGGGATTAATTGTTGTGTTGTGACACACTTGATGGTGCATGACTATTGTATTGTTGGTGAAATTATGTGTTTATTTTTAGGAACATTGTTGACTTAGGTGCAGAGTTTTATTTGCACCTAGAACTACATACAATACTTAATTTATTTTAAAATAAACAATAACCTGATGATTTGGATGTCCAGCATCACTGAAAAGAAATGCATCCGTTTTCTAGAACAGTTTGTGAATGATGAGCATGTGAACCTCTTACATATTTGGAAGCACTTTAATACTATAGTACTAGTCACTATCATATATTTTATTTGATTTTAGTACTTTATTGTGATGTGCCATTAGGATTTTGAGTACTTTATTTATATTACAGTACTGCAAGAAAACTATTTCAGTGTTTGGTTTTAATTTCTGTGAGATTCCACGTACATGTTTGTCATCGTGCAGTACTACTACTGACTGTACTCGTGTCTTTTGTGTTAATTCAGTTTTATTCCATTGTTCTTCACCGTGCGCCATAAAGCCCTTAATTAAATGATTGTAATTTTCTTTAGTTTACTTTATTTGATGATCTTATGACTTGAGTTGACTTTATTACTTGAGTTGACTTATGTGTGTCCCTCTGTGTTGGACATTTAACAGCACCTAATGCCAACCAAGAGCCTCCCATGTGTTTCTGTAAGTTGATTTAACACTTCACTTTCAGCATGGATCAGTTTGGCATGGGACTCGAAATCCGTCCACAGACCCCTCAATATTTCCTTGGGCATGGTTGTCTGTGGCATAGTCATGATTTAAATTTGCTGTTGCTTTTTCGGTTTGTGATCTGTCCTTGCGATCTTCTGTCACTATAGGAATTATTTTCAGGCTGGCATGTGTTGACTGTTCCTTGGTGTGTTTCTTGTTTCAAATCCGTTTTGTTATGCGTAGTAGTTGTAATATAATTATAAATAGTTTTTGTTGTTGTTTATTTGTGTGCTGTTTGGTTAGGTTTCTTTCTTTCCATAATGAGTACTCAAGTACTGTGAAGCTTGTAAGTAGTAAAATAAGTTTAAATTGATGTTGTAGGAACTTGAAAGTGAAATATAGTTAAAATCAGTAACACTAAGTGACTAACATCTATTTCTCGCGTTGGGTTTGAAACATAATTGCTACATTTTGATTCTTGCAATGTACTGTTAGTTCTAGCGAGGGCACAACAGCTGCAGCCAGGGCAAGGTTGTATAGTGCAGTGCTTATCTGAAACAACTCCCGAACTTTGTGACTGAGCATTTTGCAGTAGCCTGCAGAAGCTTTGGCATCCACTTGGAAACTGGTACATTTTAAATCACCTTGGTAGCAACAGGGGAGGATTTTTATCTCTAGACGTATACATGTATGCTTGGCTGTGGGAACTTCGCTGATTGGTGTTGCACATAATGTCTCACAATCCTTTTTTGAGGCGCCATCTTTCTTTCTTTGAGCCTTAAATGATCATTTCCCCAGAGCCACCCCATCCCCACCTCTCCTCCTAGGGTCACTGGTTGGAATAGGAAATTCTCATTCTTTGATGACAGCTAACTGGAATGTAGTTTCCCATAGTGTGGTAAAGGACATTTGACACTAGGACCGCAGCTTGGTTTTTCAATTTGAATTTGAAAGGAGGATTGGTTTATTTATCACTTAGTATTATGCCCTCAACTTGTGTGATTGTGAAAGCCTGAGGAGTTTTCCAGTTACCAGAGTTATGGACTGGTTACCAAATATGTTTGGCCAGTGTGGTAGTAGTGCTGTAAGCTCTTAGATAATGTCGCTGCAATCCATGAGTCATTACAATGAAGCACTGGCTGCAACCTTGGGTTTTCTCAAGTAGAGGTTAAGATTATTTTAAACTAGGAAGGCTTGTTAAATATTGCCGGCTGCTGAATAAAAAAAAAGGGGCTGCTTAATAAAAAAGGACTCTGAATAAAAAAGGATGTAAAAAGCAAGCTAAGCAGGGATAATTAGGACATTTCCAGGTTCGGTAGACTTTTGCCAACACCATGTAATTATTTTTTATGACCACCTCACCTCTAATGTATTATAATTTATTATTGATTTTGCAACTCCTGTATTGTCACTCTATATTAATTATAAGCATAGTGCACGTGTACTCTTACACCATCAAATTGTTTATTATGTAATTTATAATACTGATCATCTTTATTATGGCTTACAAAGTTCTGTTAAAATTTGGTATGACTGACTGTAGTTAAATCCCATCATTCTCTAATGCTGTAAAAGTATGTATAATGTATTGTAATGAAGTAAACATTTCTTGCCATAGCATGGAACATAGTATTTAGTTTGTTTGTCATTTATTCTTATTGACCACTCAGATATGATTAAGACTCCCCCTTCTCTAAACGAACTTGAAAAATATTATCTACAGAACAGAATGCAGTCATTTTCCACCCTCAGTTGTTTTTACTAATGAAAATTAATGTATGTTGAACCTGCATTATACTTACATTCTGCTACAGCATAGCATGATACAATATTCATTGTAAGACTGTATGCTTTATAATGCTGACTGTCCGCTGGACCTAAAGCAATAATCTTGTATTGTATTGTAATGCTGACTGCATAGAGTTTGGCCGAAACGTCCGATTGATCAATGCTTGGGATGGCTTTGAGCAAGCAATACATCACAACAATGGAGAACATTCATTTTTTTATTGTGCAGATTGTTACAATAGATTGGCTAACCCTACTGGTCACATTGTTGCCCTTGATGGCTACATCTTACATTTATATAGTTTTTGTTGGTTTCTAGCAATTTGCATTTTGTGACACTTTAGTGTACCTCCTTTGGGGTACTTCCAAGGTAGCTTTGAAACATAATATGTTAATTATTTTCTAATCCCGTCTGAAATCTAGATAGTAAAAAGTAATGGCAAAAAAGATAGACCATTCAGTCCTTATTTTGGCGTTTGAAAAATCTTACTATATTGAACATTTTTAGTTCTGAATCCAGGCATTTGATTGGGGTTATTTGTCCTTATAAAGGAATGTTTGTTTTTGCCTGCGTTGTTATCCTGAAATTCCTATTTCTGCATACAGTTTCAATACTTTGAAAGTATACTTTGGTTACTCTGGCCGTCTGACAAACTTTGTATTTTTATGTTGATTGTCCTTCCCTCTGTCTCCTTGTGATCCAGTACAGGATCTACAGTTATTGCAGTATTGACCCCTTATCGAGATCCATGTGGTCTGTCAAAGGTGGTCAGTTCTTACTATCAAAAGTGAACGTATGCCTGCAATGGCTTGCTTGCAGTCCTGGACCTCATCTACTGGCGTGACCTGCGTAAGACTGGGGTGGTGTTTGGCTCCATGATGCTGGTGTTGCTGTCGCTGGCCTTCTTTTCGCTGCTGTCCGTGCTGGCCTATCTCTCTCTTGCCATCCTCACAGTCACCCTCTCCTTCCGAGTCTACAAGAACATTATGGCCGCCGTGCAGAAGACTAATGATGGACACCCCTTCAAGTGAGTCCAAAATACCAATTTCTCCCTTAGATAGCAGCGGAATGGGTTTCCCTGGTCCCTAAGGTAAATATATATTAGAACGTCTGTACTGTGCAGACACAATACCTACACAGAATATTCCTTCTTAAAATATGTTTGCTTTCTCATCTTTGATGATGAGACTTGTAGTGTGTGTATATGATGCGCCAACATAGGCTTTGCATAGATTTTTTTTTAAAGAAAAGGAGTATGTTTTGTTGCAATTCTATGATTGGTCGTTTGGTAAAAAAAAAAAATGTTCACTGTCCCCGTATCGGGCATTTTTTTAAATTTTCTCCTTTTACCCTGAGCATTGGTGGAAACATGTAGTTTTTCCTAGAATCTACTACCCAGGTTATTGTAGTACATTGACAGTGGTAAGTTATATTTCAAACTGATGATGATTATTATTGGTACAGGCAGTACCTGGACCTGGACATCACTCTGAAGGAGGAGAGAGTGTCTCGTGTGACACAGACCATCCTGCAGCACGTCAACCGCAGTCTGCTGGAGCTGCGCCGACTCTTCCTCATTGAGGACCTCTTCGACTCTCTCAAGGTAAAATGTTTGCAACGGTCATTGTTCGTTCATCTATTGATTACATTGGTGGGGAGCGTAATAAGATCTTTTCTACAGGAAAAATGGAAATAGGTTTGTTTGGGATAGGGCATAACAGAAATGATCACTTCTCCAGTCTGCTGCTTTTGCTCTCGCACATTTTACTGTTGAAAGAATTCTGAACAGAAATGCAGAGATGTTCAATATGGTGCAACATTAGGGAACTTTATCATTTGGAAGCACGTGATCTATATTGTAATAGGTTGATTTGTTGACCTTGTATTTAAGAACTTGTAATGTTTCATGGGTTGATTTCGTTGTTTGATGTTTCAGTTTGGCTTGATGCTGTGGCTGCTGACCTACATTGGGTCTTGGTTCAACGGCATGACTCTCATTATCTTGTGTAAGTGTCATTCCTCTGCTCAAACTGTATGGCAAAATCAGCAACAGAAAACCACAGGAAATCAAATCTTGCTTGAAAATAATTGTGAAACTGAATGCTGGACCATATGTGCTCAGATTATTTGCAGTGGTTGCAGTAGAGTTTTTTTGTGAATTCCAATAACATCCACTGTTAGCATCTTGTTTTTTGTGTGCTATTGAATCTGGCATGTTAAAGTTTTGTTTCCAAGGATGCAGAAGTTGATACGATTAAAATCAAAGACTTTTGATTTTGATTCGATAGTTTTATTCCCATCTCAAAAGATTGTGCAAGGGGTTGTCAGGATCTGGTTTCACAAAAGTTTGCATTAAGTGGTTTGCAGACACAATTTGCAATAAGCGGGATCTTGTTTCCTATGATATTAGACATTCCATTGATTTAAGAACTATTAGATAAGATTATTAAAAAAAATTAGGGTTAGGGTTTCAATCTGTTCCTGCGGGACAGTGACAATATCAAGTCTAGAAGGGTGTGTGTCCACTCTGTTTTAGAGTAACGTTCAGCTAGATTTTAACCTCTTGAACCCGAAAGACCGATATATCGGTCTAGCCCTTAAACAGCTGTGCCCCGAAAGACCGATAAATCGGTCTCGTAACCTTACCGTTAATCTTACGGTCCGTACACAGCTTACTGTTCTTTCTAGTACTTGCTGTTTGGAATAGGGTTATTGAGGGTTATTGGGAATAAGGTAAAGCAAAATGTCAGCGCTCTAGTGCAGCACAGTGCGTGTTTTTGTGACGGTTTTTTCTCAATTTTGCGTCATGAAACGAAGGTCTACAAATCAAGGAAGCGTCGCTAAGCGACTGTACACAACTCAGGAAGTAATCGATCAATTGTGGGATGATAATGAAGATGAAGAGATGACATTTTAAGTACTTTGGGTTGTCTAACACTTTGGTTATGTTTTCGTTGTTTTACTAACAGCATGCTAAAAATGCCATTTTTCTCTGGGGAGCCCAGGGGGTGGGCATGGGCAGGGGGTGGGGCCCCAGGGTTCAAAGGGTTAAGGAAAAAAGACTGATGTATGAATTTTATTGTTGTAACTACTACTATTACAATAAGAATAATATAAAAATGTGTTTGTTGTAGTGGTGGTTGCTGTGTTCACCCTACCCAAGGTGTACGAGACGTACAAGGTGCAGATTGACAACTACGTCAACATGGCCACCACCCACCTCAACAATGCCGTGGCCCAGTAAGTCCCAACACTAATACATATATAACACATAGGCAAAAAATACATGAGTCAAATAACAGAAACTTAGAAACACAAAAAATTGCATACATAAACAGAGGTGGTTGCTTCAAGGACTTCAAGGAAACAAATGTGATAAATAACTAAGTGTTCTCTTGCAGGTATATAATAGATGGTAGACGATCGTGTTCTTGAGGTGTCAATAATTCAAAAACTGCTTTACCAGACACATCTAGAAGTATTTATTTATAGCTCGCAATATCCCAATGGATACCTGTTTACCCCCTAGAGGTTTTGCCAGGTGCCAGTGTCTTCAAATTAACCTGTTTCGTTTTGACCCTATCCACTGCCCTAAGAGTTGGCACTATGAACATTGCTTGTTGGGATGTTGAGGTATTAAATCTGACGTGTGTGCAATGTATTGCAGGGTGCAGAGCAAGTTGCCATTCCTGAAGAAGAAGGCCAAGACTCAGTAGACAGTGACGTATGCAGTTGTGTGGCACCCCAAGGTTCTTTGTTTTGTCTGTGTCTTGCAACGTCCTTGTTGTCGCCAGTCTCGTACACGCTTGGACTTTTTTTTCCCCTTTTCAAGCCAACAGTCCAATAGGGCGGGCTTTGACTGACCTGACACCAGCATGCATTTGACGTGTAACCCAGCAAATCCCAGTGGAGGCCAGGAGCAGATCAGCCATGGAGATGAAGACACCTACCGCTGGCTGCACAGGTCAACACACAATCTACAGCCACCCTGACAGCCCTACACCAAACAGGAACTTGGATGCCATGCTTAAGACTAGTGTACACTACCTTGCATTCGCAATTTGTCATTGCATCCCTTTTTTTAAATTTAAAAATCAATTTGTCCACATTGTATTTTTTGCCAGTTTGGGGCTGTGATGAGTTGAGAGCAGAAGTGTCCCTCCCTGAGTTTTTAGGATGTTGATATTGGTTACAAATGTCTTTCATTTTGCCCTTCATTTTGGTTTTGGTTGGAACTGTGCATATGTTGTTTGGCTGTGTGACATTGTGAGAGTACTTGATTTTCAGTTTGGGTCGCTCCTTGCCCTCCCGCGTTAAGCCATGTTTAAATACTTCACCTTGTTTGATAGCTTGAGAGGCTCGTTTTCACACAATGCTCATTTGACTGAATTATTTCCATGGAGTGAAGTGAAAATAGACATGTGCCAATAAATTGCTTACGACGGAAATGAGTTGGTTTTTTTTAAAATGATCTTGTAGACATCATCTATTTTTGTCTCGCAAAGTAGCTGAACTTGTTGTATGATCATTGTCTAGAGAACTGTACATTACGCGTTCTGGTAGCCATCTCTTTGGAAGACCTCTGTAAAGTTAAGACTAGGGGTGAAAAGTCTGGTTTATCAGTATTTGGGGAAAGGTTTAAGAGAAAGGCAAATCTTGAATGATTTTTGTAATTGTAGACCATGTGCTGTAGTATTATGATTGGAAGCCGTTTGATTTGTTTTAATTTTTAAGAACTGAGGGGCATTCATGATTTTATATTTCTTAGGTTGATTTTGAAAATGAATATTGGTGGATTGTTTCCAATTGTTGCGGTCACAATTATTCGCATGTTTACAATACTTTTTTCAATTGTCCTTGGGTTAAGGTACACGCGTCAGAAAGTTTTCATATCACCTTCGCTCTGTGTCGTAACGTAGTTTCTTCTTTGTCTCAGAGTGTGCAGGTTTGATTTTCTTGCCATCAAATTGTTCCTTCTTGGACTTGACTGTTGTGAAGGCATGACAGTTGGTAGGGTTCCACGCACACTATTTTATAGACTAGCATTTCATAAAGCGAAATTGAGATGGCTGTGGGCTAACCACTGTCTGTTGTTGGGCTGTATTGCTGTCCTATTAATCAAGTTGCGTTAACCACGATTTTTATTTGTAATCTTAACAATTATGCCACTGAAGCTGGCATACTATAATTATATATATATATGAAATTGCATCTTTGATGTGTACTTCTTAAATGCTACTCTTAGTTGTATTTTAATGAATTGTGTTCATTTGTACATGATGTGCATGGAGGACAGTTTTGAGATCTCATTATTGCTCTGTCAAACAGTATTCAACTTCTACGTTACAAAATTGGAAAGATGATACTTTGTAAATGTGTATACACGGTGTACTAATAATTTCACACAGACTAAATCTCTTCTGGGAAATAGTTTTGTAACTCAATCATAATTATGAATGTGTTACGGCTGTATTGTGTCCGGGCAGCAAATTGATGTACTGGCACTGGCAATAATTGATATACACATTTTGTTCATTAAAACATCCCAGATGTGATCAGTCACCAGAATCATGGTCAGTAAGTTTTGGTCCAAATTTTACCGTAAACGTGACAGCTTTTTAGAAGTTTGTCCTCCAGCAGATATTTTATTTTATTTTTCGAAGAACAGAATTTATAGCAAGTTTAAGAGAAAAATAGATGGCAGGTCAAAAAGGACTTCTATTTTGTGTGTTTTTTCAATCTTTTCTTGACTTTTATCAGCGTGCTCCATAGAAATAACTTGTTTTTCCACCATCGTTTGTGATTGACCTTGACCAAGGAATTGCTTTGACACGATTTTTTTACTGACCGCATTGCTCAGCGCTTAGTTTGTGCACACTTGATTTTGTACACATGTCAGCTGTCTAGCACTGTTTATATACAGCCAGTGTACATTTTGTACTCATTTTGGAACTGTGGTGTAAGCTTTGGAATTCGTTTATTTAGCTATGTATAGTTTTTCCACCATGTGTGTATGGCACAGATTGTTTTCATTTTATAAATCTATAAACGCTCGCTGCCAAGTATTTGGGAAATATGTTACTGTTATTTTTATGAAACAACTTTTATGTAACTACTGTATTTGCTGTAGTTTGCAATTCCCGAGTTAAGTGTAAAGTACTGTGTTTTAATTTACTGAAGGTGCCTTCAAGCTTTGACTTTGGTTCTTTTCTGGCTAAAATGGTTTTATAGAAGCGATTTAGTGTAAATGCTTGCTAGGAAATACTGAGAAAATACAGGTTACAGTGGCCAATATATGGATTCCATTTGGCAAATTTTATAAATTAGTTCCATTATTTGCTTGAATTAGTAATAACCGATATCGTTGAATTATGTTCAACTTTCTACATGTACAACACATTATTTTTCATGTACAATTTAAAGCGTTAAAAAACTCTCATTGTAATTTGTTTCCAATAATCTTTGTATGAACAGTTCACATTTGTATGTTGGTTAAAGTAACATTTTCTATGATGAATTTGTGTGTTACATGATAAAATATAATAAAACACATAGAACTGGTGTGAATTCAAGTAGCAATAAAGGTAATATGATTACTGCAGAAAATCAGTGGTGGGCAAAAGAAATGGGGGATACTAGACAGCTTTAGTTTGATCGTTCTAATTTAACCCGCATGACTGAATTAGATCTATACTTCTTTGTTAACGACATAAATTCAGTCAATAATTTAGTTTGCCATGTTGCGTTGGGTTGCTATTTTAGATAGTACACCTTTTGAGTGCTTTTATGTTTTGTTACCAGTTTAATTAACAGCTTTTATTTCTAAATATACGCTGAATTGTTTTCAGCGAGGATTTTTTCAATTTTCATAAGCCATTTTCAATTGAAGCTTTTTTTTTTTTTCACTGCTCCATTGCAATTGATTAAATAATAAATGTGAATAAAAACTATAGTTTCTCATGATTTATTAGTGTCAGATTTCTTTCCGCTCTCTTCCCTGTCCTTTTGGCGACTATTCAGTTTGTTGCTTTTTTACTCCACCTCTTTCTCTTGACCATCACCAAAATTATCAAGAATAAAGTGCAGTGAAAACGAAATATGAAAGAAATGTAATAGAATTTAGAAATTAAAAGCGAGAGATAGAAAAAAAACTAAAGTTTTACAGAACATGAAAACGACACATATTCAGTTCTGCTGAACTGATCCTTTTTGTTTATTAGCATCGTTTAAATGAACGTTCATACAAATGCAGCGCTGATGTCAAATTCAGTTGAACACTATTTGGACAAAGCAAATGGGAACCAGAGGTGGCAGAACAGGGATTGGCAATGATAATGTGTTTAATTAATTATTCCGATACAAAATATTGATGATGCTACCCCATTGATAGTGACAACTATTGTCGGTAGTGTCTTTTCCATTATAAAATCAATCTAAACACTGACATTCTATATATCTACGTGGGAAACCCTTTTCCTAAAATCAAAAATCTCTAAGTATAATGTAATGTTCTTGCAGTTATATAAAAAAAACTCAGAATGTTTACTGCCTGGCTGCTATCTGCCATTCGCTAAAAACAGTTTGCTATAGATAGAGTTTTTCGCTTAAAAACAACAATATTACATAGTATTAAATTAACACTAACATTTGTTAATCTCTCATTCTTTACTGTGCTGTGACCACTGCCACGAGAAGAAAAACAGAACAGCCATCAATATCAAAACCTCTTACACAATCATATCTGAAATGTATGGAGTATGAGATAATCTAAAGGGCTATTCAATCAATGTCAACAAACTATTATGATTCATATTATGTCAGTAACTATCAACAAAGACTATGTGTCGTATATGAAAAGCCTGGAGAGTGCTGTGTCGTGCCCTCTCGTTTTTTTACACAAATTCATCCCCATTACATTTTCTACCAAGAATGCCGATAAACGGCTAAAGCTCAGACATTGTTTTCACAGCAACATATTCCCTCCACAGACTGCTACACAAACTGTTTCTAATATCACAGCTTCAAACACAATCACGTTTACTATAGCAACATTTCTGCACAACGCATCGATGTCAGTTATATTGTGAACATGGTCAAGGTACTATTTTTATCATTAACATTGTACAAACATCTTTAGCACTACTCTGCGCAACTTCTATTAAATGCCCGCTTCAAAACCATCATTTCACAAATTAAACCTCACCTTATACAGCATGCAAACTGATTATTTAGTTCAAACACTACAGCTCCATCAACTGTAAAATTGACAACATCGCCCACACAACGCATGGCACATGTTCCACAATATGCATATCATTATACACATTCAAGAAGAAAAAAAACACATTTTAGTTCATATGCGCAGAACAGACAAAAATATATCACCATAATAGAAGAAACAATACAACAGATACATCTTCAAGGCACCAGCCTCTCTTGTAAAATGTAAAATTATCTCCATCTTTCTCTCTCACATACACACATAAAAAGCATGGCATACTTATTCACACACAAATCTCTTCATTGTTAAGTTCTGTCTAATATATTCTAAGAAACATCAACAAAAGTTCATGGTGGGACACAAAATCTAAAGGTCACATTTAAATACACACACAGACACGCACTTAAACCTGCCACATGACATAGTCCATCCAACGACCTGTTTTCCTACTGATGGTGGGATGTACAGCTTTCACTTCTAAAAGCAGGTTCGTCAGAAAATAAAGCACATGTTGTTTGCTGCTCACAATTTGACAAGCGTAACAATTAACATATACGAGTAACTCGTGATACAAATCTGAAGCATAACATTAACTGATTCATGTTTGTAATCTGGTTATTGCAAATGTTCAGAGAATGAGGTGAGACTAAGCGTACCGTCGCACAACACAATTCAGACATAAATCTGGATTGATCCAGTTAGCTTTGACCAATCACAGATGTTTTTAGCCATCAACTAGCCAATCAGCATGCAGCACTCTCAGACAAAGCCTGAAGTATGTTTGGTGTCAGAAACTTGAAAGGTTGAAGTTAATACTAGAAAAAAAATTTTAAGAGTTAAATTTTTTGCTAAAGTCCATAGTAAGTTGAATGGTGGGTTTCTTTGGCTGACTGACCATCTTCACGGCAGATCGTGCCTTGGCCTGTTCTGCAGTCAATTGGTTCAGCTTGACGGCAGCGGCCAGACGAGGTCGCAGATGTGGTGAGGCGGCCATGACGACCTTGAAGTGTTCCCCATACTGCTGACCCAGACGTAGCAGTTTGGTGAGGGCGGAGTCACTAAGACTGCGATGTACAGCGTTGGCGGTGGTCCCTGTGGTGTCATCCAGTAGCAGCGACACCAACAATGGCACCAACAGACCCACCATTACCACTCCTGTCACAACAAGTATGACAAACAAGATTCATACACCCGCATATTTCACAGCTCTTTATGATCAATAGGAAAATCTAAACCTCTTCTTATTTCATTCCGGAATAGCGACTCATAAAAACATCTCAACATATCAACCTTCAAAAGTTCCCTGCGTAGAGTTTTAACACCCACTGTTGTCCTTTCACACGTGTTAATTGCTTGTATAGTTTCTCGACATGAAAATAATCACTCCTGATCAACTTTGCCCCAAACTTAATAAGCTAGATTATCAGGGTAAAGTCTACATGTGAAGAGAGTAAGGAGCTTGGAAGAGAAGATGACAGTAAGGCACAATCCAACCACTGGGGTTTACTGTAAATGAGAGACTACAACTTTACAAATTCTTCCACGCTTTTATAACTTTTATGCCATGACTGCTTATGGGTACCTTGGGCTAAGTATACAGGGATATGACCAAAAAGATGTACAAGAAAAACAGATGACATGCAAAAAGAGAATAAAACTGCGAAGCAGCAACTCAAGCCATACTCACGTTTGTCATCTTCACAGAGCGCAACCAGCGTTTCCACCAAGGCCAATTCTTTCAAGGTCAGCTGAAGGTCAGCCTGCGCTGGCTTTTCTGCAATGTCATGGAGGTGTTCCAGCACTTTGGGCACCAAGGCCTGGATGTAGACTGGCGCCACCTGTCGGTCCTCATGCTGCACTATGGAGGTCATGCTTTGCACCCACTTCATCCTTACCTGCAACACCAGTTCCAAAGGTTGAAGGAGATCAAACACTGTATTTACAACATTCTCTCTACATGTACTTGGCTAAAATGCTTTGTTAGCAGACCTGCCTACTCTCCCACTTTTGGCGGGAGACTCACGCTTTTGACATGCATCCTGTTGCTTTTGTTGTTATACTGTTATACGTGAAAACTGTTGTTGAAAAGGGTGGTTATCTTTTTGATCCCCTGTCTCCAGCTTTTACTCTGAGGGGGGTAGGCAGATCTGTGTTAGGAGTTACAAGCCAAATGTGCTAGAAAATCCCATTTCACCTGTAGCACCAGGCACCGCTACACAATCAGCATGTATGAAAAGGCAGGAATGAATAAAGAAACCCAAACCAAACCCAAAGTCCAGAACAATATGTGGGCAAACTTCAATTTAGTATTACCACTGGGTAGACCTATAGAAGCAAATTCACAGGCAAACTTTTCTTAATTGCTCCAGGAACGAACCTTTCTTGACGTTATTTAATTTTGTGGTCACACTTACTGACATGTAGTAAAGACTTGCTGGCAAAGGCAGTTAAGGGCAATGCACTCTTTTTAATAATTTGCCTGCCTGAACCATCTGCAACTTGCTAAGGAGAGTATTCCAGAAGTATTTGCACGGACGGAAAGGGAACTCGCGTACTTGACTTGAAAGAAGATGTTTCCTTGAAAACTTCATGTTGACTAATGAGAAGCCTTTGGCGTTTGCAAACATAGGAGACAGGGATGGAGAGGAGAATCACTGTAACAAACCTCAAAAGTATAGCTACAAGGCAGGTTAAGATGTTTTATAGTTTTTTACCTCCACACTGCCGCTATCCCAAGCTTGCTTGAAGCAGTCAAGGATGCGTGACTCCAGACTGGGTGCAGAGGTTGTCTCCCTTGGGCAGGAGACGATAAAGATGGTCAACATTTGGACCAGCACACCGTGATCCAACCCTGGGCGATCGCCTTCTGACAAAGATACAAACAAAAACATTAATTTGTATTTAGATATCTGCATTACAAGGAAACCAATACATACACAATACAACACAGCTTACAGATATAAACCCGATCACTCCACACTATGACATAGCATTTCAATTCATAATACCTGCTTTTCCATAGTGCAGTACTGTAGCCACAGCACTCTGCAGCAGCCTAACCCAGTCTGAGGCCACAGTGGGGTCCTTGGCTGCGTCGTTCATGCACAGCAGCTTCAGGCACTGCAGGCATGCTGCGATCACAGTCGGTGCTCGGATCTCTGACGCCTGGGACGCTAACTCTCGTGCCACGCTCGTTGTCAGGTGCAGGATGGTGGGTAGGATGGTCACAGCACCTACAGGACGCAAATATCTTTGATAGCCATTTTAACACGCACATTGTGCTTGGAGCTGAAAGATTTACTTTAAAAGATGAAAACTGGCAATAATGTATCAGACTTATATGGGCTAGTTTTGTGGAGTTAAGTAAACCAAAGACAACAGACATAGAACCCATTTGAGGATAGAAGTACTTGTAATAACATTAACACGTTGTAGAAAATGTCCGCACAGTTACTGGATAACGATCTCACAAGAATTAAGGTATTGTGCAATCAGACATTGGCCTCACTGTCCATTCTTAGCTATGTAAGTCAGAAAACAACAGAATAGTGCCCAGCACTAACCCATGGGGGAACACAGGTGCATGAGGTCAGGCATGAGAAGCAATGTGGAGGCCAGCAAAGGGAAGGTGGAGTCAGCCAAGCGGGTCAAGTGAGCAGGCACCTGGTACCCCGTCGTGGCGGCGGTGGGTTTCAGCGCTGGTATGTGACGCACCAACGTGCACAGGCACACCTGAACAGCACAGAAATGCAGTACTTACACAGTGTTCTTCATTACAAACTCCAATGCACAAATCTTGGTAAAATTACATGCATGTTTCATGCAAATCAGAGAAAACTTTTTTCTTTTTTTTTAAATAATGAAAACAGTGTAGACATATCTCAGATTTATGTAATAAAATTTTTTTTTAAATAAACATTATCAGACAGTGAATTGACCTTTCTTGTTTGACTAAAAACTGGAAAGAATAAAGCAGATGGCCATCAAAATCACAAAATGACAAGTAGAACAACAATCAAAATGTACATCGATAGTAATATTTTCAGAACTCCTGAAACATCATTTAATGTCATTTTTGTTATTTATTTTGCCTTCATTGAATCACATTTTAAATTACTGAGAACATCCAAACGCGCAGTCAACTAACTCAAAGTAAACACACCTCCAGTGTAGCAAAGACAACAGAGCTTTCAATGACAAAATCACCAGTAGTGCTTCCTTCACCTCCAGCCTCTGCTTCTGCATCTGCGGTATCCTTGCCGTTCTCTGCCGTCATGGATTTTTCTATTACACAATTAAATAAGAAAAATGTCAAAACATTCTCTTCTGACACAAAAGTTTCTGACAAAGCAATCAAACACTGAATTTTTGGTTTAAAATATACAATTCAATACAGGTAATTTTATTTCTAAACTATCAGAAACTTCAGATAATATCCTCTCTCACTGAATGTTCTTTATCATCTCCCTTTCTCTGTCGAACAATTTGAAAACCATGCACATAGCATATTCTGCCAAATACACATTTTAAATATCTTTAAGCCTCTTTTCACCAGACAGAATGCCGCATTATCAATCAACAAAATGTGGTCAAATGTGCATCACAGCAGTACTCAAAACAATATACAATATGCTAAAGGATACCCTAATATTGGCACCAATCAATCTCGCATAAATGTACCAAGCTGAAGTTAGTATCTTAATTATTAATAAGGCAGAAAACAGACTGATGCCAATTGACATTGGGTCCAATCTTCTTGTTCTTCTCAGTCCCACATGGTGTGTTTGGTTCCAGCTAGCCCTAACTACTTGCAGTCTGTCAGTATGAATCACAATACCGAACATGGTGACTGATAACAGTGAGAGCCCAGTAGAGGTAACACACCTTTGATCCTGGTTCTGTTGGTGTCTGTGTGGTCCTGTGCAGCTCGCAGCACTTGCTTCACTACACTGATGGCGTGCTGGTGGGCCTCCACGCTCTCTCGCGTCAAGATCACTCTACAACGACAACAATATCACCCTCGTATACCTGCCCCACCAAGTAACAGTCTAGCCCTAAAATGCATAGGCTGTGGCTACAACAGGTCTGTGACAAAACCATCCGTTACAGAGTGTTCTGAAATGTGACAGCAGTTATTGCCTAGGACCATTATTTACGACAGCTTCATCCATCGGATCTGTGAGCTTTGTAGCATCCTAAAATGAAATTGTCTTTTTTTCTTTTGTTGGTCTCCAGCCTGTTCTATAAGCAAAGAAGAATATACTGCTACTCCCTCCTGAACTGACTGCAGTCACGTGTGTACGAACTGCTCTTCTCGAGATAATAAAGTTTTCTGATGCCGATTCCAATACACCCCCACTATCAATACTACTATTAGCATTCTCAGTGAGGCAGATGCATTTGATATGCCATGAACTGCTGATGCAGGATAGCTGGATGCCTTGTCGGGTGGAAAATGTCCAATACTGATGCTCGCTGGTACCAGCATTTTAAACTTCAATGTGGGCACATCACATAGCAGTGTTAATAGGACCACCAACTTTCTTTCTTGCTGGTTAAGCCAGATGGGGGTTATCCACAAGGTTTTAATGTCAGCAATCCTCTAGCCGAGATCTCAAAAGGTCCCTTTCATAGCGACATAGCGTATGGTCACAGACGCTGCAGACCTACCTATGCATGACATTCAGCAGTTCTCGGCACAGCACAGGATCATCACCCAGCTGTTTGCTAGGAAAGGGGGTGTCTAACAGGGTGTAGAGCGCTTTCAGACACTGCACTACTGTCTCTTCCTCCAGCATGGCTGTAGTGGAACATAGCGCCTCCATTGCTATACCTGTAACAATACAGTGACACCAAAATGAGATTGATGATGACGACGCCATATATGGTATTTGCCAGCGTCGTCTCACAGACACACAAACAGCAGCACCTGCCACACACACACACACACAGGAACAACAGCATTTACCCACAAAACAAACAAACATACACACACAAACAAACATACATCTCTACATACCCAAGATGAGATGGAAGCGGTCTCTGTTGATGTCTTCAGGTTTCATGTTAGCGAGGGCATTGGCAGGCTGCAGCGTCAAGGACCCCAACGCAGGCTTGATGGTCTCTGGTGACACTGCGTCCTCACTGCGAATGGCGTCAGAACAGCCTCGTTGGTTGATCCAGATGGACAGGGCATACAGGATGGGGGGCCAGGATCGCCTATAGTGGCCACGAGCTGTGTCTTGAGTGTCAGGGTGATAAAACGCTCCACCCTCCGCCGGCAGCTGGCTGGAAAACTCTGTTGACAGTACAGATTACATTACATTACATTATTATTGCTTTAGGTCCAGCGGACTCTTCCGAGCCAAATCAGGACCGGACAACCCCGGATCCGCATAAAAGATCTGCTGAAACAACCCTAGTGGTAAAACCGAAAGCTCTCCACCAGACAGTCACTTTACAATAAAGACATCCCACGCAGGGGACGGCTGAGGCTTCACCCCAACTTATCGAACCCCCGTTTACAAAAACAAAATAGAATACAAACATCATTATAAATTATCAACAAAACACATACATATAAAATGCCTACATTGCTAAATAATAACATCATAGGAAGCCCTAGTGACCACCTGGCAGAAAGCGTCCAATATTCCCAAGCTGATCCAACAGACCTCATACACAAACAAGGAGTCTTGTCCCGGAAGAGTTTTCAAGAAAAAAGTTAGGAGACTGGTCTAGCGAAGAAGACGATAGTATAGCAGATTGATAGAAAAGGGTAGGAATGAGAAAGAGCAGATGAGAAAGACAGCGACAGTGGGAATTTAAAGCACTAAATTTCCAGAAAGTGGGGATACTATTTATACTGAAACCCCCGGCACCCCAACGGGGGTGACAGTACAGATAACAACAACTTCAACAACATTGATCATTTGAAGAACGTCTGGCATTAGGCAGTGCAGCCCATTCTTAATATTTATTTGAAAAAAAAAAGTAGTGAGCTGGTTCCCTAGGCCGAAGGTCACGGGTTCAAACCCCGCTTGGGACGAACTAACTTGATTTAGGTACAAGACTTTTCAGGACACTGAGGGTTTTCTCCAGGTACTCCAGTTTCCTCCCTCCATTCAATAATGGTATTGGATGCAGTCAATCTAAAGTGTCACAAATAAAAATTACGTTATATTCCGACTTCTGTAACAGTGCTCTCTAAAGATTGCCGCACTTTTGAGTTCGATGGACTGAAGAGCGCGTAATTGCGTCCTGTATTATTATTCTTAGTTGCAAAAGTTGAAATATATACCAAGTCAGGCAGCTCCAACATTTTTCATTCATAAAATAAACAACTTTTTTCCACTCTACTTTTGGCACTATAGTTCCAGAAATAAAAATGCAAGGAACAGGGTGAACAAAAAAGACAATTTAACACAACAAGCTGTCTCATACTAAGAGTGATGTGAAAACTCAGTGATAGATTCAGAGGTGCCCACCTCCCAAGAGGCCATTTTGTGTAATGACTGCGTGAAAACGTGTATTTTTGGGTCATCTCGCAATAAAGACCAACAAACAAGTATTACATTCAACAGGATAACATTGATTTTGCACAATATGTTTTAAAGCACTCTGTCTCTCTCATCTTTTTAACCTACAACGTCACATACACTACCTTTTCACATTCCTTGCTTATGATCAACTCTGCTCATTCCCTACCATACACAACTCCACAAGCAATGCCAAAATTAGTTGAATTTCGCTATTATCATAACCATTTTCATCTCCGCTTTCACGATGCTAAACTGCTGCACTTCTTTCTTTTGAACGTTTTCACGCTAGTGGCAAAAAAATGACGATCACCAGCGCTCCTTGTGGTTTATGAATTGATATGCCGCAACATGTCGTATCCAACCACTGTGGCCAATTTTCTCCAACTCAACAATTCCAGGAAAACGCTGGGTATAGTCCTGTTTGAATGTCTGCTTGGTGTTAACCTGCTTCTTTGCAGAATCTTTCACCTCGTTTCGCAGTTTTCGTTTTGGTTTCTTTTCATGTGCGTGTTTTCCTCTAGCCACACAGCTGACGCACACCATATCTCGCGCATGAGATTTATTATTTGCGCATGCTCACTGAGAACAGTTAGCGAGGGAATCAGTGGATCGAACTTGGATTGCCTTTCAAAAAATTGTAAAAACTAAAAATCGAATTTGACAACAGGGAAAATGCATATTTTGAGCGTACAAATCATATTTTGGACCAAAAATGCGTACAAATATGCGTTAGGGTATAAGGTAGGCACCTCTGTTAAATAAGATTATTAAAAGAGGCAAGGTGACCTCAGGTCTATACATACTTAACTGTTCCATCTTAGGCTATGGGGAAGAAAAGTCAGCAAAAACACTGACCCCCAAGCAGGACAATCTTACCAGGTGGGAGAGAGAGCAAGGCATGGTCCTTGAGAGCATGGAACCAGTGACTGGAGAGGTTGGACAGTTCAGGCTGTACCAGGCTGAGCAGGCTCTCACCACTGTGCTCATACTTGTCTTCCTCTTCCTCCGTGTCCTTACTGCCAAGATGGGCCACCTGGCTCTCCTTCTCTCTGTCCACCGCCACTATGTACACCTGTCACAACACGTGACAAATTAATCATACAACTGTAGTCTTCTTTTCATTTCATGTATTAAGGTCTTTTACTCTTGTGACTTTCTGTTACACGGTTATTTATCAATAGCCGATTCAGCCCCGATGCTTCAATCTTGATATGTGTAACTCGAATTCGTTTATCCACTCAGCCTGTTCACTCAGCAACAAGACAGGAGTTGTCGTATAAAGTTTTCCTACTTTATTCAGCAAAACATAAACAACTGCATACAAGACAGCTTTCTGAAAATTACTTTAATAATGATAATAAAAAATCATCCTTACAAGCAGACATTATTTATAGTTTAAAGATGGGGGTATAGGCTTAGTGGATATTAAAAATTTTATTGTAGCTCTGAAAATGACTTGGATTAGTAAATTAAAAACTAGTCAACACAAATGGAAAAACTTTATTAAAGCAGATTTTGAATATATAGATAAAATTGAATTATACGGACCTGGAATTACTAAATTATATAGAGCTACAAATACTTTTTGGGAAAATGTATTTACAGGATATAAACATTTTTTCTATAAGGTTGATATAGAGCAGTCAGGAGAATTACTTGCAGAACCAATATGTTTTAATGAAAGAATAAAGGTGGGTCAAAGGTCAATTTCAAAGACTCATTGGATTGAGTGTGGTGTATATTGTATTGCTGATTTTTTTAATGTTGATGGAACTTTCCTTACATGGGTTGAATTTAACAGAAGATATAATTTAAGAGTGGACTTTCTTACATATGTTGGTTGTACGCTAGCAATTAAAGAATATATTTAAAAAACTAAAATAATAGTAACTGATAATAATCGTTTAACTATCTGTGTTCCAATAAAGAAGATTCTCTCCACTGAAAAAGGTTGCAGGAAATTTTATGATATATTCATGAAAAACAATGTAGAGCCAAATTGTTGTAAAAAATGGAATGCTAAAGTAAATTATGTCATACAATGGAAAAAGTGTTTTTATAAAATTCAAAAAATTGGTGATATCGGAATGAGATGGTTTCAGATGCGTATTGTACATCGCATTCTGGCAACTAATATTATTTTAAAAGAAATGGGTTTATCTCAGAGTGTAATGTGTACTTTTTGTGAAGTTGAGAGGGAGAGTATCACACACCTCTTCTGGAATTGTGATTGTGTAAGACACTTCTGGAACCTTTTTGAGCGCTGGATTAAACAGACTTGTGAAAATGCATGTAATCTAATTCTATCAGAAAGCTTAATAGTGTTTGGAATTGATCTGAATGTGAACACAGATCCTATATTTGATTTGATTTTATTATTGGCAAAACAATATATATATGGATGTAGATATAGCAATGTAAAACCCAATGTAGAGGCATTTAAGTTTAAATTAAAATGGAGATATAATATCGAAAGGTATAATGCTAAATTGAATCAGAAAGAATCTGAATTTGATGCTGCATGGTTTTATTATAAACAGTTGATGTAATAATGTTGTATAATATACGATTCTCGCTTTCTATTTCTATTTCTTCTTTGCTCTCTCTTCTTCTTCTTTCGTCTTCTTTTTTTTTTTTTTTTTTTTTTTCCCCCCACAAATTTATGTTTAGTTCATTGCTTTGTTTGTTTATTAGGTGAGTCATTTATACATTGATCGATGTTATGCTGTTGTTAAAAAAAGAATAAATGGAAATGCAAAAAAAATAAATAAATAAATAAATAAATAATTATGTATAGTCTCCCTGCAATCGAGAAAAAATTTGAACATTCCAGTATGACGCAATAACACCCAATCAAACTAAAACTCGTCACCGGAACTATGCACTATCCTACGTCACATATGTGTTTACAAATCTAGATGATTCGACAAGCCTTTACTCGTACGATCGAGAAGCTTTGATCGATAATAAACAATTCCAGACAATTCTCAAGAATACCAACTGACAAACATTATACAAAGCTTCTTCTAGCAACAGATCAAAATCAAACCAAGGTAAATACATGCTTATTATCACATGCTTTGCAAAACAAAATAATCAAACCTATCGAGCGCGTCTCTTTTCTGCAATATAGTTAGCCTGAAGCTACTCACAAATAGCAACAACGTAGCACACAGCAGTTCACTTACACTTCATTCAATCCACTATAATACTCATCTAAGATACAGGCTACAAGGATACTCTGAGAACTAATCACAAACGTTCATTTGTCACAGCCCTATGCCATACAGCTGTCATTCAGCTCCAGTGACAGTCCCACACTAACATGCACAAACATTTCTGGTGATGCTGCCCTACAACTGTGGTGCTGATCATCCTGTATTTTACATGGACAATAAAACTTTGCGAATCTGAAAGAAAGAGATCCCAATTAGAACCTCCGGTCACTCATGTGTCCACAAAGAGAACGTTGAAAAACAATCATTCTATTACCACCCCTCCTCTCTACTCTCTCAACTACCCTTCCAACTACCACCACAAAGTAATACACAAGCAAGAACGAGAATAAACAGGAATCAAAGATCAAAGAAATGAGTTCTAGGACTTCTTTTACAGTTAGTTACTTAAGACCTGGACGAAGGCAACAATGCAACAGTAACTCACCTCAGCCCACGCTCTGATGACAGCCAGTTTCTCCATGGTAGAGGCACTCTCGTTGTACAGAGGCGTGCGAGCCTTGCCAGTGTTCAGTTTGGCCAGCGACGACACCAGCAGGTGGTGCACACGCCGCAGGTCGTTGAGGTCGCGTGCCACGCCGCTACCTATCCATTTGCTACACACCTGCAGTGGACACATTATTAAATGCCAGTTCAAGTTATTATCAGAGGAACATTATCATGGCAAATCCAAAGAGGGGTCAAACAGTAGAATATTAGCCTATTCTGAAGTCTTTATGATGTCAAAGGCTTCAACTGTTGTTTTACAGTTCTATAGAAATTAGTCTGAGGCAAATCCTGATATCCTCAAATACTGATTTATTACAAGCGCTAAAGTCTGTTTTGACAGAGAAGTCAACTTAAGTTTCACCATTTGGGCGATTGATAACAACCAGAGTTTTAAACAAACTAGTTAGAACTAGCAAAAAATAATTTCGCTACAAATAACATTACATGGAACAAAGTAAAAGCAATGTGAGCATTCTGTTATTCTTTTCACAAAATCAAATAATCTCTTCCCTCTTTTTCCCATATCTTCTTTCATAATTAATTTTCTACAGGTTCTGCCAGTTTAATTCAACAAATATTCCCACTGAAGCCAAACGTACATCGCAAGCAGCAGCGGTGACATCAGAAGAGGTGTCAGGGGAGAACGCTGGACGTAAGGCTGCTCCAACCTGTGCCTGGTACTGCTCCAGTATCACACAGCCTGGGAACTCCGGCTCCGGAACTTTGGCAAAGCGACTGATGATCTCCTGCACAGCCAGAAAGACCAGTGGTGATAGGGATAATAAAAGAGAGAAAAATTAGACCTAAGGCGGAAACTGCCAGATTGTTGAGAGGAACAGGTAAAAGGAAATGGGAGCAGTTGAATTTAACGGATAAGTGTTGGTTGTAAACCCATCACATTTTAATGCGAAACATTTTCTTCAACATTAAAAATAAAATAAAATTATTTCCGCCTTTTATCAGTTAATGACATTAGACCAATTCTCATTTTGCTCTGTGCATGCCTTTTCGGATTTCGTTGATTTTTCGGTAGGCATCAGCTCCCTGTGAGGTGTTCTTTTTTTTTTCCATCTCTCTTCGTTTATCACACAGCATTATGACATGCTCACATTGGTGAAGAAACTGAAACTCCAATGGTATGGCTACATCACCAGAGCATCACGCCTTGAAAAAAACATCCTGCAAGGCACGGTGCAAGAAGGCAGAAGAAGAGGGAGACAGAAAAAGAGGTGGGAGGACAACATTCGAGAATGGACTGGCTTGACACTGAGCGAAGCCATGAGGGTTGCTGAGGACAGAGAAAGATGGAGTACGCTAGTTAAACGATCATCTGTGGTGCCCCAAGATCTTCGAGTTACGGCATAGGATAGAATAGGATAGGACCTTTAGACCATATGTCCTTTAACCTTTTTTTTAGCACATTTTATGAGTTAGGTATAACACAGAGAAATAATCTATCCTGTTGTCACTTAGTGGCATGTATTAATTCTGACCAGCATTATAATGTGTGGGCAATTGCATTTCATTAAATATTGAGTGTTCAAAGTCATGAAGAGGTCAGAGTCAAGATCACTTTCAAATGATAACATTTCAGCTTACAATCTTGTTTCACTTTTTTTCCTTTTCTTCTGCTATTGAGGTGTACTCACCTGCTTCCCTTACGAATTTCCCTGCCCCAGTCCATCATTCGCCTGTAAACCTTTTTACCTGTCAACATCTTAAACCATTGAAGGAGTTTTTCCGAAGGCCGGATTAATTCACTTTCCAAGTCGTTTGACCACATCACAACATTTTCAAGGTACCAATTTTCTTGCTCTTCAGCAACGGCAGCAGTAATCTTCCACAAGCCATCCCTCATTGTTTTTTTTTGTGTATTTAATTAAATGCAAGAGTTTAAGTGTTCAATTTGGAGGTCAAAGTCAAGATAAATTTCACAATTTAACATTTTAGCATACAACGTTGTTTCAACTGTTGAAATCAATCGGCATGTACCATATAATAAATCATGTCATGGAATTAGGTCTACAAACTTTAACCTTTGTTTTAGCGATTCCCGGTCACTTCCCCCTGGGTCTCTCCTTTCCGCAACCCCCTGGACATGTCCTCCACATTCTTATCCCCTCTCCGCCCCTCCCCCACCCCATACCACTTTCTCCCTGGCTACCTTCTCCCTTGCACTCACGCCCCCCCCCCCCCCACCCTCTCTCCCTGTATTTTTCCCTCTTCCTTCCTGGCCCGACATGTTAACACCCTGATGTTTGGAAGTTCATCAAATGCCTCAAAAGAGAGGAGGCTCTTAGCAGGCTGGCTGAGGATAGCGCAGATCATGGCAGGTGTAGAGCAGCCACCGCCAAAAAAACGGTACAAGCAAATAGACAACAGGATCACAGCTTGATCTAAACTTTTGATGGTGACAGACATAACTTCCTTCGTGCTGCTTCGTACTCCATTTTTGAAAGAAAGCTTTGTTCTGACAAATTCAGACAGTATAGCATGGGAGAATGCATAGGACAATGCACAGTCTGTGGTCATTCATTGCCATAAGCATTAGTCAAGCACAGCAAATTCTTGACAGTACTATTAGTTTTAAATGTCTGATCACACACAGGTGATTTCAGACAATGAAGAAGCATTCTGTCCAAAAAGAACTGAGGAAGTACAACAGTCAATCTCCGGCTGTTTCCAAATACAAGAATTGTGTTTTATTTATCTTATTTTTCACTGAAGACAGTATAGAATACTGCTGAATATGATCAATGCCAAAGTTATCACACAACAACAAAAATGACAGAAAAACTTCTATGATGTGCACACTGACCTCAAGAGCAGCCATACCAGCCAGTCGCAGCTGGTTACTGTCGGAGGTTGCGGCGATGAAGGACATGCGTATCAAGTCACCCAAGTGCAGCACCAAGAAACTGCCTGTCACACCCAACACAAGAGCCATTACTCAACATCATCATTTAATGGGACAATTTATGTGGTATTTTGGCAGCACTATGAAACTGTGCTAAATGCAGATTTTCCTAAGCAGAAAAATCGTACGTCTTCTCTACGAACTGCAAGTGAAGAAAATCTGCATTGATAAATGGGATTTCTGAACAGTGCAACTCTGTCTCCTTGTAGTAATTAGACAAGGACTCATTTCCCACCCAATAGCTACAGAAAAAGGATTAATCTATGCTAGCACACAAGAGAGGCTGTTCAATAAACAATCAGAAACATACAATCTCCAACTGACCATCTGATGTAGAACAGCGAATAAAAAGTTTGACACTATACAATTTTATTGTCCACCTTTGGAATCAGGGTTCTGTTGCTTCAGCTCCTTGGCTCTAATAAGATCATACTGTCCATCCCCTCCTTCACATGTTGACATGATCTTCATCAGGCTCTCCACAGCAAACACTTTGGTTGGCCATCTGAACAGTTCAACAAATTATATAAACTTGTGAACAAAGCTATCAAATAGAATACACCAAAATTATATAGTTGGAAAAAACCGTAACAATATCGTTTATAGTAAAAGATCTGCTGTTAGTTAACTTCTTAAATCTTCACGATAAGTGCTGTAATAATCAGAAGTGACTTTGTTTTGCATACCCCATTTGAAACAATACTGCCATTTACTCATTCATAATAATAATAATGACCGATAGATGGAAATATGTGATTAATGACCTTGAGCAGGTCTCTGAGCAGCAAAGCATGGTAAGGGTGGATGAGACAGGTGAGCGTGTATGTTGGTATAGATCGCCGCGCTTTGAGCCTGACTGATTTTGGGAAAAGGCGCGTATATAGCATCCTGTATTATTATTATTATTATATTATTATTAAGTTAAAAAGTTTTGTAACTGACCGTGGTTGTACAGTGGGATGTGTGACATCAGCCTGTCCAGCGTTGAACTGCGCAACATCATCACCACCTTCCTCATCATCGTCATCGTCATCATCATCTCCTTGACCCAGGTCTGGGGGCTCCAAAGTGCTGCTCTCTGTACACATTACACCCTCAAATAAGTTGGAAAAGAAGAAAAGGTGATAATTGTGACTGGACGAACAAACCCAAAAAAGAAAAAAAAAACAAGCCAAAACTGCCATAAATGCAGTCTGAAGAAGAAGGAAGACAGATCTATAAAGTGTTTCTATCATTTCTATATCCAATAATGTACAGTATGCCTTCTGAGACTACACTCTTTCTCTACATAACAACTTACTTCATGCCGCTTGCATTAAAAAAATTAAACATTTTGACTCCTGCCATCAGATACAATTTCCACAGAAGTAAATTATGTTAAGGAGAATGCAACTAACCTGAAGAAGCCGACAGCACATCCTTGAAGAGCTGCAGCCATCGCGTGAGGCTGGGGATGGCCAGGGCCTGCAGCAGACTGACCAACGTGTCCTGCACGTCGGAGATCAGCTTGCCGTCCGTCTCCAGGTCTAGCATGGACAGCAGCGCCCCCTCCAGTCCAGACTCCGAGATGTTTAATGACGACCTCCCGTCCTTGCCCTCCCCAACCAAGGTCAAGGCCATGGCGCTGACCTCCTTGGCCTCTCGGGTCACCAGCTGCCTCAAGCAGCTCACGGCCGCACGGCGCAGCAAGAGGTGGGAGCTTGACAGGATGTCCTGCATGGAGACAAACTTCTCGCATCAGCGTAAGTCAGTAGGGCAAAAAAATAGCTCTTTATCTTTTCCTACCTTATTCTATTGCTTTAGTCCCAAACATGGATTATTATGCTACACAGTCATTCTAGGCACTCTCAGATTGCTGTTACCACAAACTAGGTATTAAAACAGACTACAAAGTATTAACTATACACACGCCAACAATGACTCTACTTTGACACAAGCAATAGATGCCACTGTGGGTCCTTCTCTCTTTCAGAAGTATTATTAGTTACTTGGAAATGCCTATTTTATTTCCCTGCTTTTGTTATCCTTATGTTTATTGATGTCCTGTGGCTTTTTTCATTTCCTCTAATCCCACCAGCCTTTCTTGCGCCTAGCCAGGATGTCTCATAAATGATGATGATGATGATGATGATGATGATGATGATGATGATGATGATGATGATGATGTCTTACACAGAGATGAGGGACGAGAGTGTTGAGGTTGACATGGCGTGGCGCAAACATGTGGAGCTGCTGTAGACACGAGATGGCCTCCGCCTGCACCAGAGAATCTGGATGGTCCTGCATCACAGCGCAGCACACCAAGCATGACAGTCGCGCTGTGGCAACTGCTCCCGTGTTGCCTGAAACAACCCAACAATTTCATCTATTGAGATATTTACTTTAGAGAGATATCTTGCTTCCAGCGTTTTCAACAGATTTGGTATATGAGAGTACCAAATCCTCTCTAAATGTTGACGGGTACTAATAACATCTCTATAGTCCTCGTTTTAAAAATATCAATGGACTAAAAAGCATCACAACAAACTGAGAAAGTAAGGTCATCACTTGTCCTTCAGTGTTTTATGTGTTTTTGTCTTGTCAAAATCTAAAAGCTCCTAACTCTATAATATCAGATATAATGGCCAGAAATTCATCTAGTGCACTGAAACAATGTTAACATTATCAATGACCTGTATTTCAACAGCTTCTATTATTCTATCACTTGACATCGAAGCTGCCTGTAGAAGACATGAACTCGACTAGTTGTCGCAAGGCAGTCTTCATTCACAGCGTGTCGCCCTTTTCCCGTTCTCTCATGTTAAACAAATATATGAAGCACTCACTCTGCAGTTCAGGGCCGATAGAGGTGATGAGGGCAGACAGACACTTGCCCAGACACTGATGGACATCGACGGTGGCTGGGGTAACAGTCAGCAAGAGCTGCAACACGAGGGACAGCGTGGGCTCTACATAGCTACGGAACATGGGCCCTCCAGAGTCTGCTATCAAGGCCAGCGCATGCAGCGACCACACCTGCAACGCAGTCAAAAAAATGCAACTTTAAAGACACTTTATTTTTTCTGTTGAAAAGGATTAATAACATTAAATTTTTATCTCTAAATTTATCATTAATAAGTATACTTACGATGACTCAACATTCTTTAGTTGTTTAATAATCGCCCTCAGATAGTGACTGATAAACACATTTGAAGAATGCCAAAATGCGACCTCCAAAAGAGCTTCTGTTCGATCCAAATGTAATCCAGAGATGCAGCCCAAGCCCTAATCACAATATGGATGCAGACAGAGGAATGGCATCCACTCCCTTCCTCAGAAGCAGAACAGTCCTTATATGCTCCAACTATGACCTCAGTAAGCCACCTGGCTAGCGTTGGTTTGACTATATCCTTCAGGTACTTGGGGTTGATGACTTCATTAATGTTAGGGCTGATGTTGTACACTTACATGGTTGCTCAAAGAGCCGCATGCCAGACTCGATCAAATGCTTTCTTAAAGTCTACAAACACATGATATAGATGTTGTTGGTGTTGTGGGTATTTCTCGACGATTATTCTGAGGTTGAAAATCTGTTCAGTGGTACTTCGCCCTACCCTGAAGCCTGCTTGTTCTTCAGCTATGATTTGTTCAGCTTGGGGTTTCAATCTGTTGAGTATTATTTTCAAGAGGACAGAATTGTTGCACATGTTGAGTCATGGTCAGTATGTGAAATTAATACATTTTTTTGTTAGCTTTTGCTACACAACAAATACAGAGGTGTAAAATAAAACAAAACAACATCTTTTTAAACTAAACTAATAGTACTTAAGTAGAACAGTGCTGCCAATGAAGATTTTCCCTCAAAGTTGACAGGTTGACATTGCCTTGTACTTTAAAGGTAAGGTGACCGTCTTTGTGGATTACTTTCCCCCGCTCTACACAGGAGGACTACTTGTTGGTTGACTGGAAATCTTCACTGGCAATACCCAGTGCCTAGTTCGTTTTCTACATGGTTATCCAGTGTTTGGAAGCACTAACCTTTTCTCTATAATAGTCCTTTCCTTACCTGTACAACAGGCGAGTTGAAGTCCTGTGCCAGGGCCAGCAGGATGGAGACAGAGGTGTTGAGATGCTGACCAGACCCCATACCACCCACGTAGCGATGCAGGCAGCCTAGGGCCAGCGAGTGACCCGTACGACTCACCACATCACGAGCGGACTTCAGCCTACAACATCAGGTCCAAATTTTCTAAACCTACACGCACGTTTACATCAGAACAAACTAAAGTGAAAAAATAAAAAACATATGTAGCGTCAGCCCAGGACCAAAGAATGCGTCGTCTGACCAACCACATCAAATACTGACTTTAACCTAAAACATATGTTTGAATTTTCTCAATATACAGGCATATTAGTTAAATAGTTTAATTAGTTGCTCGGTGTGAGTAACACTAAATAATAGGTAACACAGGCAGCTCAGGGAATATATATTCAAATATATTCACAGAGTGTCATAAGTGTCAGCCTAAGATGCATTGAATCCCAACGCATCTCTGCTAATACTGCAGTGACAGAATTGTTTTCTCTCAAACTGCTCATGTGCTGGGTACCTGTCTTCAAACAAGTAGTTATGGTGCTACTCTAAAAACAGCACACAATATGCCTGTAAAATTTGCAACAAAGTAAAAACTGACCATCTGTTGCAAAACAATTTCTCTCCCGGTTGAGTGACGGCATATTCAAAGAGCACAATTATTACAGTGTAAGGGACAGAGTGGGGCTCACTTGTCAAAGCTGTACTGTGCTGTCTCTGCAATGAACTTGCTGTCACCCACCACCTGTGCCAGGCGACCCAGCGCTTCACCTGCTGCACAGCGCAGGATAGGGTTGGCGCTGCCCAAGGCATCCTGTACAACAAGACACCGCAACATTGCAATGATTAGTATATTCTAGAAAATAATGCAGCAGAAATGTCAGTAGTGGCATCCTACTCATAGCAAATGCTGCAATCAAGTATGAACTAAACAGCAAAGTGTCAATTTGGTTGAATGGAAAGCAAAATTGCAGTAGAATCATACCTGAAACAGCCAACTAGAAATAAAATATTATGTGATTTTACATGGTTTGTACAAGGTATGCTCCCAAGTCCATGTTCCCTCCTGCCATTTTGTCCATTGAATGACTTAGCTCACTGAATGATTAAGTTGAAGTAAAAAATACATTATAACAGTACCTCTACCATAACAGTGACAAACATGTTCAAAATCCATAAGCCTAATGAAATAAAATCAAAGTCAAGCGTAAATGAAATCTTATGAAGGCTTACCATGATAAGAGTGAAGGCAGCCTTGCGGACATCCTCCTGACCTATGTTGGTCTTGGTTTCTGACAGGCTCTGCATGCACAGATAAAATGTAGTGTATAGTTTTCACAAAACTGCTGTTAAAACTTTCATATCATTAGAAGGAAACTGTCGGCGTAAAACATTTACAGCAAGGTCCCTATTTAAACGAATGCATCGGTACAATACCACTGCACTATGAAATATTTTATTTGTCGAGACGAATGCTATATAAATACTCTTATTATTTTCTGTTATTAATACCTTGAGTGCGCAAAGCACAGCAGTGAAGATGTTCATCTGTACGGCCTGCTGGCGTGCTGACTTGGCTTGACGTATACACTCAATGAAATGTTGCAGCATCTGGTAGCGGTGCTTGTGCGCCACACGGGGGAAGATCACTCCGTACAGCTTCACTGAGCTGTCAATCACTGCCACTCCTAAAGGCAAGGGGCCTGGGACAGGGTCGCTCTGAAAAATGTATCAATGTAAAACTAAAAATGCTCTGAAAAATGTATCAATGTAAAAATAAAAATGCTCTGAAAAATTTATCAATTTAACAATAAAAAACAAAGTTCAGTAGTCAAAGAAACAATACTAACTAACTCTATGCACATTGAGGAAAAAGAAGAAATTGTGCAATAATAACACTGAATACAGAAAGTACACCACAACTGACAGGTTCTTCAGTTCTTTTGACACCATCTGTACCAATCCTGAAAAGACTAAAGCACCAAAGTCTACATTAATATTATCATCGTCACACATGTTCACCTAGATTCATTCGCCAAAACTATGCATTTATAATAACAAAAGGGAACTATGAAATAAATTTGAAAAAATATTGTCCCTGGCCAAACAAAAAACTTGCTTTGACAGAAAGGTATTTGAAATCTCTCCATTTTCACAACAATTTCATCACATTGATAGCATTCAAATGAAACGGCAACAATGTGAACAATGACAAATGACAACTTACAGGTGGACAGCGCAAGTACAGGGACTGTGCGTCATGCTCCAAGGCTCCAGAACCAGACGCACTGTTGGGCTGCAACTGCAAACAGAACGATGACAGATTGGTTATTCAATCAACACAGCATTTAGTATCACCAATGTCTGTCGCTGGCATGGTAGGATTGGTTCAAACTGCTACTTGAAGACGCAGCTTCATTTTGCTTCTTTTTTCATTTCTTATTTGTAATCTTCCCCACCACCCCACCGCTGTATTTCTCCATCAGGTATAAACTAAACAGCAATAAAGTGAAAGCGTACATAAAATAAACATAACATAAAAATAAATAATGCTTTAATTTTTTAAAAAGATACAAAATAACACAGAAACAATTTCATTAATTAGTTATTTATTGTTTACAGGGTCCAGGGACTGCAAAGAGCCGAATCAGGACTACAAAATCAGGACCACAACTTGGCTGAAAGAGAACTCGCCCCTAATCCGTATAAAAGATCTGCTAAAACAACCCTAGTGGTAACACTGAAAGCACTCCACAGCCGGTCACTTTACAATAAAGGCATCCCACACAGTGTACTCTATACTTTAATTTATCTAACCCCCATTTACAAAACAACAAAAAAGAAGAATATAAACATAATTATAAAATATCAACAAAACGCATACATATAAAATGCCTAAATAATAATATAGAAAGTCCTAGTGACCATTTGGCAGAAAGCTTCCAATATTCCCAAGCTGGCTCAACAGACTTCATACACAAACGAGGAGTTTGGGAAGAGATTTCAAGAAAAAAGGTAGGTGACTGGTCCAGCGAAGAATAAGATAGTATAGTAGATTGATAGAACAGAGTAGGAATGAGAAAGAACAAAGGAGAAAGACAGCGACAGTGGGAATTTAAAGCACTAAATTTCCAGAAAGTGGGGATACCATTTATACAGAAACCCCTGGCACCTACATGGGAAGCAAACAATTTAATGTTAAAATAAATGTAACAAAGAAACATCAAATAGAAACTAATTCACACACACACACACACCTACACAGATCTCACCACCCCTCCTCCCCACACACTGAATATAGGCAGAAGAAGAAGGTGCTATAGTTGTGAAGTACAGTCAGAACGAAACAGACATGAACTCACAATAAATGAAAAACTTCAAACTATGACACTATAGGTCCTGATGAATACAGTACATTACATTACATTATTATTGCTTTAGGTCCAGCGGACTCTTCCGAGCCAAATCAGGACCGGACAACCCCCGATCCGCATAAACAACCCTAGTGGTAAAACCGACAGCTCTCCACCAGCCAGTCACTTTACAATAAAGACATCCCACGCAGGGGACAGCTGAGGCTTCACCCCAACTTATCGAACCCCCGTTTACAAAAACAAAATAGAATAGAAACATCATTATAAATTATCAACAAAACACATACATATAAAATGCCTACATTGCTAAATAATAACATCATAGGAAGCCCTAGTGACCACCTGGCAGAAAGCGTCCAATATTCCCAAGCTGATCCAACAGACCTCATACACAAACAAGGAGTCTTGTCCCTGAAGAGTTTTCAAGAAAAAAGGTAGGAGACTGGTCTAGCGAAGAAGACGATAGTATAGCAGATTGATAGAAAAGAGCAGGAATGAGAAAGAGCAAATGAGAAAGACAGCGACAGTGGGAATTTAAAGCACTAAATTTCCTGAAAGTGGGGATACTATTTATACTGAAACCCCCGGCACCCCAACAGGGGTGAATACAGTAACTACAACATTCACTCAGGACATACACAACATGCCAAGTGGGGCTTCATCACACATGCAAAGATGACGTACACCAATAGAAATACAGAACATAACAAGAGCAATCAATGTATCAAAAACAAACACAAGAAAAATACGTTCAGCTCACAAACGTGAAATGTGTCAATGAATGAGGTAAGAATGTAGCACTAGTATTTTTTTGTTGGTTACTGAATGCTATTCAGAGAATTGCAATACATGGAGAAAGGACATGTGAGAGCTTGTGAATTTCATGCTAAATCCAATTGCTGCAATAATGCAAAATGTACAGACAGCAAATTTTGTGTTGCAGGTGAACATATATTTGAATTAGACTAAAAACTATTTGTACACTGTATTTGTTCCTTGTCAATTTATCAAAAATGACATGCATATTAAAAATCACAAATCAAGTAATTTGATTTATTTAAAAAAATTAAAAAAAACCTTTTCCACACAATTTAAGAAAATAAAAGCATGAGAGCGTGAACATATTTGTGTTTTGGGTATACGGTGTAAGAGTTCATGAGTAAGGAACTTGAAAAAAATTCAAATCTGGTGCATAGAATAGAACCACAAACAGAGGCATGTGTGGGAGTACGGTGATCTATAGACATGACTTCATGCTTGTACATCAAGTTTCAAACAAGTCTTCAGAGCCAAACGCATGCTGCATCTGTGTGCACTCGGTCTCAAGCCCAATTCACAGATCAGTCTCATTTCCAAGCCCAACTTTCTGCTCTATATCACATCTACCTCACTGTTGTGGAGAAAGAAATAATAGAACTGCTACTCTGCCAACTGTCACATTCCTGAGCAAAAGGGTTGCAATAACAAGGACCAGGAAATTAGCACACAATGAAAATGGGAAAGGGTGGATAAAATTAAATCTGGTCTACACGGATGAAAGAGACAGAAGAAAAATAGAGTTTTCATGCTTTGGTAAACACAAAGTTCAGAGAGGAAAGGTGGGGTTTGTTTTCAAGAAAGCCGTTGTAGAGGAACAAGTTTATCACAAAAATCGAATGTTAAATACAACTTAATCAGTTATTGTCAAATCTAAGAACAGACCACTTTAACACTTAAAATCTTCTAAACCATGACCTTCGCCTTTCTTTCTTTTTAGAACAACATTTACTGGTCTGTGATTTTAATATACAGTGAACTTCGGATATAATAAAGGCCGGATAAAGTAAATATTCGGTTTTAGTAAAGTCCAGTCTTGGTCCCGACCAAAACTCTTCTTTGTCTCTGTTTTTAAAAATCGGATATAATAAAAAAATATAGTAAAGTCCGCTTATAATAAAGTGTTTTCTAAGGCCCCTGGCGAGTTTTGCTGCCGCTTATAATAAAGTTTCAAGGGAGATTACTGTATTAAAGTTTCATGAGAGTTACTGACGTTCTTAATGACGCAACATCGTCACGTCACGCTTACCCTGAAGCCTAAAATAGATCTAATTCACTTGAAGATGAAAAGATGAAAAAAAAAAAAAAAAAAAAAAAAGAAATTGCTGAACAATTTGGAATTTCCGCATCAACAGTAACAGTGATTATGAAGGAGAGTGAAAAACTGAAGGAGAGATTTAACTGTTTGGCAGAAAAAGAGTACCTAGCTTAGAAACTTACAAAGCAAATTAGACTTCACTTTCGCTATACATGATGAAATGCGTGTATGACTAAATAAGGGTGTTATAAGTTGAACACATTATAATTATACCTTTTGTACTGAGATGAATCCGAATCAATGGAGAACTGGGAAACCAACGTTTTGACTGGACTGCACTTTCAAATGAGAAGTAAAGAAGAGATTTATTCCTAAGCTGTTGCATGCAGGGCTTTGCAAGACAAATCATCTTTTTTTTAAATCCACCATATTGTTTAGGTTTTGTTCATGTCTTTGTTTGCTTTAATTTTGTGAGCTTTTTGTTTTTCCACAATGACGATAGTACAACATGTACAATTCATGATCTACTTTTATGATTTATCCCTCCGATTAAAGGGTTGGTTTGAAATAATTAGGACACGAAGGCTCACTTGTTATCTCTTATCGGTAATGGACTCTTTCTCTCTCTCTTTCTCTTACCCTCTCTCCCTCTCTATCTCTCTCTCACACACACACTCACACACACGTGAACTTACACACACGGACATAAACAAATAATACTGTAACATTTCAATCAATATACATAAACTGGGTTATAAGAGAGGTATTCTTGAAGAGTTTATAATACCCGAGTTAATAAACAAAAATAATCAATCAACATATGTGAGCGTAATGGAATCCAATAAGGGACAATGGACCTATTGCAAGTGTTCATAAAAAAAAGTATCTTTTTCAGCTATTTCCCGTGTATTTCTGGTGGCTTCATACGAAAGGCCAAAAGGACCTTTTCACTTTCGTGAAATATCACTTGTTATCATGTGGCTGTGTCCAGAAACAATAGATCTTGACGATGAGTGCATATTCATAATGTTCACTCAAATAACGTAATTGCTATTTACCTGTAATTACGATAGCAATAGGTAATACCCATTGGGGGGTGGGGGGGAAGGGAAACACAAAGAAGAAGAAAATCTAAATTTTGAAAAGGCCATGTTCGACAAAGAGAAAGAGAGAGAGAGAGAGAGAGAGAGAGAGAGAGAGAGAGAGAGAGAGAGAGAGAGAGAGAGAGAGAGAGAGAGAGAGAGAGAGAGAGAGAGAGAGAGAGAGAGCTTGTCCAACCACTCAAATAAATACTTTGAATTTTGTTCTTGGCAACTCTCCACGACGACTTATAGACGGCTGTCCGGGGGTGTGGGGCTGGAGCTGGGGAGGGTGGGGGTGTTTTTTAAAATGGGAAAACATAGTTTTCGTGTGGAATTCAGCAAGGGACAACAAACCAACACAGAAATATTAATCTAAATTAAAATATGTAATAACGAAAGCGATTCGTTCGATTTGCACTGTCTTATTTTAACTGTTCAACTATGTGAATCTAATCAATTAATGGGATCCAATTCCAATGTACATGTATATAACGCGCCAAATCATGAAATGTCAGCTCAATTTAGAACGATGTTGAGTTATGTGAACACACAGACAAATAGACACACAGACGATTACAGTCTGCAGAAATCCTGGTAAAAGATGGAAATTCGAGAAGTCATTATTTTGTTCACTGATTTGTTTTGCTTTTCTTCTTCTTTACTTGCACCAGGGCCGGATCCAGGGGGTAGGGGGGGGGTGTGCTAGGAGTGCTGCAGCATCCCCCACCCCCACCCCTTGGCAACAAAAAAAAAATAAATAAATAAATAAAATAAAGAAAATAAAGAAAGTAGAAGATGGAAGTTTTTGTTCAACTGGAAATACGTTATGTAAGGCAGTTAGTTACAGGACAGGACAGGATGCTATGCTATGTACGCGCCTTTCCCCAAGGCTCAAATCGCGGCGATCTATACCAACATACACGTTCACCTGTCTCATTTTACCCTCACACACACCAAATACACATAAATCACTCAAACAGGTGGTGTACAGGCAGGGAGATCGCTATTAGAAGACGGAAGAAAATCGAATTTTTATTTTTGAAATTTTTATATTGACTGCATCCTGTACCATTATTGAAGGGAGGGAGGAAACCGGAGTGCCCGGAGAAAACCCTCGGTGACCTCAATAGTCTCGTACCTAAGTCACATACGCTCGCCCCTTGCGGCAATCGAACCCGCGACCTTCGGCATAGGAAACCGGCGACTTATCCACTGCGCCACGAGTTTTACTTGTGGTGTTTCACCACTCTGTACCATACATTTTAAAAAGAACTAGACTAGCACCCCACCCCACCCCCTCCCTCGACCAGCGTTTTCTATCTCTTTATGATGAGAGTGTCGGATTAGTAAACGTTAAATTAAAACAAAAACAAAGTTTGGGTTATGCTAAATTAACCCTCTAAAATCGTTATTATAAACGAAGTCGGTTATAGTCAAGTAAACCTCTAAAACTGTATTATAAACGAAGTTTCGGTTATAGTAAAGTAAACTTTAAAAACTTTACTGTAAACGGATTTTCGGTTATATTAAATATTCGGTTATACTAAAGATTTATTTGGTCCCAGGGCACTTTACTATATCCGAAGTTCACTGTACATGCTGTGATACGTTCCCTACTGTTAAATCTTGGGACACTTACGACCGAACAGTCTGAGACAGAAACTTGTATACAGAACTATGCTACACACACCAATGTTTTACACAGCTGCAAAGAAAAAGAGAAACATTAAAACTCAAGCACAGGCAGCCAAAAAAGAAAAATTCAAGTGGCAAGCCACATTGATGATGATCAGGCAATTCAGGTGTCATACAGCTGGACATTACCCATACTTACATTTTCTCTATCCACTCTACGATTAGGTTCAAGCTACAGCGTCAAACAGAAAACAACACCACAGGCTTCAACAGTGGTGAACTCAAAAGATCTTCATTTTCTCTTGCAAAAAATCACCTAACTATCTCCCCCCCACCACCCCTTTCCATCCCATTTCTTTCGGTGTTCACCCTCTTTTTCCCGTTGAGTTTTTCCTTTGGAATATCAGCCATCATCCCACAATCAAAATGTAATTTTCTCCCAACCCTTACCCTTCTGCATGTAAGTCTTCAAACAAAATTCTTTTTTAAAAAATGTCATTTTATAGAGAATGATACTGGAGTGGGTTCACTTTCTATTCTTCTTCTAATTATAATAACAATAATAATAATAATAATAATAATTATTATTATTTTTAAATATAATAATAAAAATTATTATTATTATTATTATTATTATTATTATTATTATTATTATTATGGCCTATAGGAAATGAGACTGATCTGAAAACAAAATATAGTTAAAAACTGAAACAAAGTTACATGAAAACTACTGAGAGTGGCAGACAAAGTGCACAATATAAGTGTAGTATTGATATCATGCATAAGAACGTTTACATCATTGAACTAAAGCGCATCACAACATGAATCTTTCAATGTAATTCTGATCAAAACTAATGACAATGTATATGCTTTCAGTGTGGCTATGATTGCACTGATCATTGAACATGGATTGACGGTTTACACCATGAACACATGGACAACACATTATGAAAACAACACATTTCAACAGTATGACCACAGGTTAAAAATACTTTCAAAACACAAGTGGGAAATTTAAAAAAAACGACTAACAGGTAACAAATACTGAGCATATATATTTTTCATTTTCTGAAATACACAAGCAAAAGACACTACTCCTTTGAACAAATTTTTTAAAAAGCTAGAAAAGCTGTTCTGTTGGACCTTGTTATACTCAAGACTAGTTCTTAATATCATGGACACTGTGCACAAACACAACAGACTGCTAAAAACTTCTGTCCAACAAACCTCCATAAAAAAGCACAATTGTTATCCTAAGAAACGGCGCCCTTCACCAACCAACCTGATCTTCAATGGCTTTGTGGTCAGTCTCTTGAAGCCAGGATCCCAGAATGACGCTGTCATCCACATGACACATGGACCGTAGCTGGGAGGTTGTGGTGTTGGCAGGGTTGTCCGTCAGAGTGAATTCAGCCACCAACTCTCGTAACAAGCTTGGGTACATGCCTGCAAGACATAGCACGATAACCCGTTTTTATCAAAATGCAGTGCAAGAAATTTAATAAAGAGGTAATGAGAAATCTGTCAAACAAAGGGGTTAATGACAAGGCCTACCCAACAAAAAACAAGATACTGAAGATACCATAGTAAAGATCAAACTCTGATCACTATTTGAACACAGTTTCCAAGGCTTTTGAAACTGATCATTAAAGATAGACCAACGAAATAAAAGAGAGGCTAAAAAAAAAAAATCAAAACATAATACTTTGTGATAGAAATGACCTTCAAATGACTGTGGAGGAAGAAGAGAGAGAACATCGTACAGCCTAAGTCGGATCATGGCTGCACTGGCCTTCAGGTGGGGGCCGTACATCTTTATCACGTTAGGCAGACTGCAACAGCAAAAACTTTACATTATTACATCATATTTTCTCTTTGCAGTCGGCTAAACAGCTTCAGCAGTCAGTGAAAAATTCTCTTACTTCAGCCCCCTTGGCTAAGGTATTGCCCAACATGAAAAGAGCTGAATCAATGATACTTAAAATATTGGTGGTAAACTAAATCAAAGTAGGCCCAGGTAAGTCTGGGAATGCACAATGAAGTAAAGCCAATTAAAAATCTGAAGGGAATTAAAAAAAAACAGTTGCCACGTAAATTTAACTTTTATGGATTTACCCAAAGAGAATAGCATTAAAATTGAAACTGTTTTGACACTAGCAAATGATGCTAGCCAATTCAGGCCTCCAATTTGCATCTACGAGTTTGCCGCTCCAGTATAAAGAATGCAAGCATAACTCACTGTCCCATCATGAGCAGAGCACACTCCAGTGGGGCCAGCATGCGACGAATCACATCCTCTGTCACCAGGTCTCGGCAGTTCAGTAGAAAACTGTACATTGCTGGAAACACAAACATACAACAATAATGGAAAATGCATCAAACTGATTCTTTACAAATACTTTCTGCTGATTTACACACACACACACACACCCCACACATTCAAACATAACTTCCTACTTCAAACACAGCTGTATTTAAAAAAAATCAAACTTACTGTGCTTGCAACAATGAAAACACTAACAGCAAGACAGAAAAGTCTAAACTGACCTCCCAAAGCTCCAGCACGTCCTTCCAAAGTAACCTGCCATGTGAAGGCGTCTCCACGAACCTTCTCTGCCTCAAGCTCTCTGGTGGACCTGGGGAATGCGTTGCGCCACAGCAACAGCATGCGAGGCAGGTGGTTCTTGATCACCGACGAACCTGAGCAATTAGACCAATGAATGTGCGAACAATAGTGCATAGTATTCACTGAGGAAAAGAACCCAGTTATCTCTGACCTTGATTTACATTTGAACAAATGTTGCAAGTATTATTATCCTACCACCACCTCCCCATGCCTGTTAAAATAGTTGTCAAGTGAACAAATAAAATATAAAAGTTGAGCTTTATTTCGTCTACATTCAGCACAGCCTTCTCACATACAAATATTTGTTTTCAACAGCAACATTTTGATTTTAAATTAGTGAATGAATGACTGCAGAATATTTTTATAATTTTTCAAACAGACGCAGTTTCCCACATCTTGTTCCGAATGGGAAAGAAGCACAGTTCAGGACCTGAAACGTCTGAGCAACTCATTTTGTGTTGCTGTTTATCCCAGAAGCTTCTTTCCTACCTTTTTTGTGGTTGTATTACTGACAATTTCTGTATATTTCTTTACAAACTTACCTAGTGTCATAAGGGCTCCCAACAGCAGCCATCCAGACTGAGTTCTCTGTAGTGACAGTCGACTGTTTTGTGACGCTGTGCGCAGTAACTCCTCTGCTATGCCAAAGATTTGCTGCAAACAAACACCTACTCTACACTTTACAATGAAGAAACAAGGTGTACTTAGCAATCCCATTTTACACACACACACACACAAACTTTACAAATTTATAGTTTGAACACCAGAGCTTTTTCATGAACTTTAAACAAATAAATGTTATATTTGCCAACAAACAACTCGTTCATTCTGTATGATGAAAACATTGTTCACAAACTGAACCCATGAATATCATAAAGGGTAAACATTCTCCCATAACCTTTTCAAATAAAATTATCACCAAACTCCTTTTCTAAAGGCCAGGGTGTTCACTAACCTTTCCTTTAGCGTGGGGGATGCCCATAGGACACTGGTAGACCCCTCCCAGCAAGGCAGCCAAGGCACTGCTGTAGCCTGACACAGCTTCTGGTGAAGACTTCAGCTTCTCCATGCGCTCCATGCAGCGGTCAAGCAGAGGGGTCAGCTGCGAAGGCAAGGCCACGGCGATACTGCCCAGGCACCATGAGGCTGACAATCTTGCTGCATGACTGGGGTGAATCAGCACTGACACCACTGGCTCTATGATACCTGGTCGCAACAACCATCAAGTAAGAAATTATCATCACTATTGTCATCCTTATTATTATCATCAGCATCAACCTCACCTACCACCCTCAGGTACTTCATAGCAACGCCAAGCAAGAAATTATTACTATTGTCATTATCATCAATATTACCATCTGTCTGGCCATCCATAGATTCTTATTCATCACCCGCCTAGCCTTCTTCTACAGAATCGTCTTCGTTTTAATCATCTTCATTCCCTTTGTCAACATTGTTCTTCTCAGTGCTGTCTCAAATCATTCTTCTCAGTGCTGTCTGAGGATCTACGCATAAAAAAGCACTAAATACTTAGTTCTGTACTATAGCCTAATTCTATTGGCCTTATTAGTCCGGTGTGCAGAAAAGTGACCTACAAAAAGATCCACCCTAAAGTACCAACTAAACAGCCCCGAATATAGTCCTCCTCTGATCGGGAATACCAGCCTGAGATTCGGACTAAAGCTGAGAACAATATGGCTGCTGACGTACTGTTATTGAATCAATACAGGTGCTCACTGTGTCGAAATCACATTTATTACGATAGAACATCATCCACTGGAAATTTTTAATGATGGCCAAGTTATGAGAAGGTTTCATCTGCCATGACACACGATTTTTGAAATGGAGGAGGAACTTGACCTATCATTTCTTAGGGACGTAGCAGGGAGAGCCAAGGCTTACGTCTCATCTCCACCGTGGCGACATAAGCCTTGGTTGTCTCTGTTACTGAAAAAGAAGGGGAGGATCCAAGTACGTTACATCAAACCTGCGTAATAAGTAGGCTTGACGTGGAAGAGTAGCCTCTCTTTGAAGATGTTTTCAGGACACTTCGGTACTATGAACATTTAGTTTGAGACTGAGAAGTCTCGACCTATTCCATCGTGGTGCATACCAAACTATGAAAATAAATAGTACTGAACCACATAGTTCTGAACTATGACACAGTACCAAACTAAAATAGGCCGGTTTCATGCATAGATCCTCAAAAATGATTGCAATTTAGGATTGGCTTACAACACCTGATGAAGTTTTTAGTGAAATATGTATAGAAAATCTGGTTGCTTTGACCTCCTTCAACCTTTTAAAATTATCTTTTTCATAATCATTATCAATTCACTAGCCTCTGTGCCACTGTTATCGACTTTGTAAAACTGACTGTAAGAAACCGCAATGTACTACTGTTCAGCATCAGCATTAAACATCACTCCACCCTCACCACCTCCCTTACCATCAATGTTTTTGGGCGCTACCACTACTGTCAACTCATTCCTCAAACTATACACAATAGTTTTCAGTATGTTCACATTGCACTGACCAGTGGCAGGTTCTTGCACCAGTGGACTGGCAGAGGTGCCAAGCCTTAGGACCAGACTACCAAGCTCATGCAAGGCACACACTAGCACGTGCTGACTGGCTGTTAGATCTGCCGTGTTTTTCCCATCGGACGCCTCCACTGTTGCCTCACCTGCAATGACACAATGCAACCTCTAAGAAAGTCACATCAACAAAGCTACTAGAAATAACAATATTCTATGCTTAAAGACAGATGGGGGGAAAGAATATAAGTTTTATTCTATGAAGAAACCACAGCTTTTAAGCAAATATAAATTATGCATATACCAAAGACAAGCAAATTTCGATTTCTATCCATGTTGCAGCTATTTTTATTTAATTTTTACATGATTTTAGAACACGTCAAACATTAGTAAGATACAAAAGATAACAAGAAATAGTCAGTCACAAGGTATTCCATCTTCCCAATACAAAGCACAAGTCATTGTTTCAACAGACCAATGTTTTAAATAAATTAACATAAGTATGCATGCTTCATTGACTATGTGTCAAGAGTTTACTTTTCACACAGCATGTACAAACAAAATGTCCCAACTAGTTATTTACATTGACCTATGATTCAATAGAAAGTCGAGAGTTAAAGTTTCACCTAAATATGTTGATAACCCTCAGACATTTGACTCACCAACAGTGTTCATCTGCTTGATGATGATCTGGCAGATCTCCTTGGCAGCCGCTATCTGTGCTTTCTCTCCCAGCATACCTCCAATGACGGAGCGCATGATGAACAAGATACATTTGCGTGCGTACACGGCATCAACGTGAGTGGGTGTGGCTCGAGGGTTGGCCACAAGGTCAAGGACATGGCTGAGAAAGCTGGAAATGTTGCGCTCCAGCCACAAGCCTCCCATGCACTTGATCAGTTCCACATAAGCCTGGTGAACGTGGACCAAAAAAAAACCATTGCATGTTAGATTTCAACTTTTTATCTCATACTTCCTCATCATTCTGCCTAATGAAAGACTATGCATGGCTCTCCACGTTATTCTGGTGTTCTTGATTAAGTTCATTCAAAATTCTGAAACAAGCGTAACTTCTTTATGATACACATATGTGAGTTGGTTGACAATGGCTGATAAATTAAGGGCCCAGTTACTCCTAGCGAGGGGTATAATGTTGTGTTTGCTTACACATTAAACAAATATTGATCGATTTTTTTCAAACTTGGCCATATTATAGGTTAATAGTAGGACTTTCATTTTCTATGTGAATTTATTTTAAAAAGTCACAAATAGTATGCATTAAATTAATTAAATAAAAAATGTTGGAAAAATCTGCTGACCAAGGTGTATACAGATGGTGGAAGTCCTATTTTCACAAACATTCAATAAAACCATCTAATTCTACCCAGATCTTTAGAAAAGTCTTCATACTAGCTTCTGAACCTAAAATAGTGTTTGTGGTGTGATTCTTTACTATGTTAGGATGTGGCCCCTCCCTCACTTAATTTATATTAAAAAAAATAAATATTATTACTCTGCTATATTATTATAATCATTTGCTAGAGATACTCTAAATTTAGGTTCAGTAGCTAGTTCTATGTTTGAATAAAAGCCACTATCTTAAAAAACAAAAAAGTTATGCTTTCCATGGTCCTCAAAAGCAGTGGTTTTTATAGCAAAAAAACAACCGTAAAAATCCGTGTTTACCAAACATTGTTGACAGTAAAAGACAAACTGCACTCACAGTAGCAAACTTTAAAATCGCTTAATTATTTCCAAAAACGTAAAAATGCTTTGTGAACAAGAATTATCTCCCTTGTCACGGGAGTATTCATTTATTACCTAGTATTGCAATATTTACTGGTGCTGTTGTTTTGCAACAAAAAACGAAAGTTCGTGCAAAAAAATGGCTTCTGCTGCCTTTAGCCCCCACCCCTCCCCCACCCCTGTTTAATGGTAAAATACTAAACATATTCTAATTTTTAACAAAAAGAACGACTGTGTGTGAAAATATAGTCATCTTTCTACCTAAAACGAACAAAAAATAGTCTTAACAATAAAAAAAATTATCATTTTTTCGAAAAAGTCAGGTGTAACTGAGCCCTTAAATGTTATAACGCAAACTTCTGAATCATGGCTGTAATTTATTAACTTAAAAATTTTACACATACTGTAAATTAAAAAGCTTTCTTTAAAAAAAATAATAAATAAATAAAGACGCACATGGGTGATGCCAACGCGCACTTCTCTGTTGACGTTTGCACTGCCCTTGATCATGTCCCCTGCTGACGACCCTTTCAGGAACCCCATGCCGCCTTTAAGAAAGCCAGATGCCAGAATTGCCAACACATCATCCAGCTTGGCAGCCTTGTTTTTACCTGCAAACAGTCAAAGAATATTAAGAGGAAACCAAATTTTCTCTATTAGAAAACCAGTATCCTTCATTACAATATAATTAAAACTTCAAAGCTACCTGCAACATAAACAACTATTAAATATTTACTTGTTTACCAAAATTTAACATTGCTTCAACAGTTTTATTTGTAAGACTTCAAGAAGAGCTGCAACAAAAACAGTAGGAGTTTGTTTACCAAAGTTTGCTTCAAATTGCTCTTTAAATCCAGATTTTTATTTAAAGCACAACCTGCTTGGCCTATACAATTATGTGTGTTGCAGTGATACAGAATATTTAGACGGAAAACAAACTTTCTCAATGCAAAAAACAGCGTGCTTCATTACATGTACAATACATTTCAGACTTCCACAAGACTTGCAACATAAACAGCTGCCTCCCAGAAATGTGTTCATAAAAAGTTCAAATGGCTTCAAGAGTTAATTTCCCCTTGAAAACCAAAAATAGAACCCGCAACAGCATTCAGTTACATGTAGCTGTGCCTATGCAGTTGTGTGGATTATCAACCAATATCGCACACACAGTAAGTTAAATATTTAGCATACAAAAAAAAAAAAAAAAAAAAAAAAAAGACCTCCACCACCATGATTACCATCCAACAAAGAATTCTATCTATACCCAGTGTTAAATCTTCAGAAAGATTTACAACTGACCGGTGAGAGCTTTAGGGTTTTGTGCAGTGGCCAGGAGGTTGCCAAGCAGCTTGGCCACAGCACAGCGGACATCGTAGTTGGAGCCATCCAGGGCACGGAAACACAGCGAGGCTACCGTCTCCAGCTCACTGGTGCTGATGAATGGTGCCTCATTCACCAGCTCATTCATACACTGAAACAAAATAACGATGATAATGAAAACATTGCTTCCATTCATTAACTTCATGCTTGAAATGTTCTGTCAAACTTTCATTGCCGGATGCACATAACATGGTTCAACCTAGCACTTTTAGTTTTGCACCCATGCATGCAGGCAGAAGCAAAAATTACCTCTGCTTTCATGAAAATGTGCATCAAACTTCATAAGAATGCCTATACACACTGTATATGCACGCAAAGTTTCCAAAAAGCTCCACCCTTGTCACAGCATACATGCAAATAAGGTATACCGTCATTTTTATTTTAACAAATCTGAATTTACTGAATAAGGACTTTAAACAAGCAAATTAAAATCTCCATTCATACTGATGATCGAACCCCAAACATCTCACTTTCCTTACACAAATACAATACACACATCTATGCATGCATGCACACACCACAACACACACACACCTCCCCACCCCCACCCGAACATATACTCAACCTTCACCTTGCAAACATTCTTCATTAACATAATGGGGGTGAGGATTGTTTCCAACACTGAAGAACAGATGCAAAGGGGAAATTGTGACTTCGAGTCAACATTTCCTTTCACTACCCCCAACCTTGATGACAAACCCTACAAATGTTAAACACGCCTGATTAGTAATCATAAAACAATATGGAATGGGAAATAATTGATGAAAATTGGCGACTTAACAGGAGGAAGATAGTCTGGTAACGTCTGACCCTCATGTAACTGTCAGATGTAACAGCAGTTAAGTCAAGCAAATCTGAGCGACATTTGAACGAGAAATAATCTAGTCTGTCTGGCTCTATCAGGGTTGCTGAGGACAGAGAAAGATGGAATATGCTGGTTAAAGGATCATCTGTGGTGCCCTTACGACCTCCAAGTTACGGGACAGGATAGGATAGGATAGGTCTGGCTCTACTGTAGCCAGCAGATTAAGTTCACCATTGAAACAGTTCATTGTTGCATGAAGATGATGATTACCATGACTATGATGCTGACAGTTTAAATGCATGCAGTGTTTGATTGACACTGGGCAAAGAGCCAGGCGGGTGGGTTCACTCCTATCGGGAATGTTGCCATAAACATGGCGCCACAGACATGACTGTGCTGGCAATGGCAAAAGGAGCAGCAGTGGCCAAATGCCAGAGCAGAAGAAAGGGGAAAAAAAGGCAAGAAAGCAGAAAATAAAAGCAAGATAAAAATGGAAGAAAGAGAAGATGGAAGACAGTAAAAGTGCGAAATGGGAAGAGATACAAGGAATGGGAAATAGAATAAGATAAGACATCCTAAGATAAGATAACATAAGATAACAATTTAATTTAACAAAGATAAAAGAGTAAGCACTGGGTGTGATTGTTTACATCTTGCCCTTGGGGCTAGTAACACAGTAACTTTATAATCAAAACATCATACTGTAACAATATATTACCATCTGTGCACACACAAACACAATAAGAAGAAAGAGGAGAGGATGAAATGAAGGGCCCGGGAGAGGGGGAAGGGAGAATGAAGAAAACAAAAAGGGAGACCTGGGCGATAACATTATAAACTGAGAAATGGAAAATAGAGGAAAGAGGAAACAATGATGAGAGTAATGGTGAAAAAGAGTGGGAAGAACGATTGATTGATTGATTGATTGATTGTTGCTTTAGGTCCAGCGGACTCTTCCGAGCCAAATCAGGACCGGACAACCCCCGATCCGCATAAAAGATCTGCTGAAACAACCCTAGTGGGAAAATTAAATGCCCTCCACCGGCCAGTCACTTTACAATAAAGACATCCCACGCAGGGGACGGCTGAGGCTTTACCCCAACTACTCGAACACCCCGTTACAAAAACAAAATAGAATACAAACATCATTATAAACTATCAACAAAACACATACATATAAAATGCCTATATTGCTCAATAAGAACATCATAGGAAACCCTAGTGACCACCCAGCAGAAAGCGTCCAACACTCCCAAGCTGATCCAACAGACCTCATACACAAACAAGGAGTCTTGTCCAGGAAGAGTTTTCAAGAAAAAAGGTAGGTCATTGATCTAGCGAAGAAGAAGATAGTATAGCAGAGTGATAGGACAGAGCAGGAATGGGAAAGAGTAAATGAGGAAGACAGCGACAGTGGGAATTTAAAGCACTAAATTTCCAGAAAGTGGGGATACTATTTATACTGAAACCCCCGGCACCCCAACTGGGGCAGGGAAGAACGAGAACAGAGTGAGAAACAAAGAGAACAGAAAGAGGCAGAGACAGGAGGTGGTGGAGGGGGAAGTGGGTGAGTGACAGAGAGAGAGAGAGAGAGAGAGAGAGAGAGAGAGAGAGAGAGAGAGAGAGAGAGAGAGAGAGAGAGAGAGAGAGAGAGAGACAGGATGAAAAAGAAAGAAAAAGGAGAATGGCCAAAATACAGGGAACAGTGTGGAAGATTCCGGCAACAGCCATAAACAGAATTTATGGAGCGTCAAAGTGATAAAATCAAGTTACAAAAGTGGAAACAAACGCAAAAAGAGGGGGAGAGGGGGGGGGGGTGGGACGTTAAAAACAGGTGAGCACATGCGTCATGAGTTTTGTTTTATGGGCTTCAAGGTCTTTTTACAGGTAAGAACGTCTGAACAGAGGAAAAACAACTGAAGCTAATGGCCATTCAAAAGGTGAATTATCTTTCAAGACTTCTTTTATGCCAAAAGACAAATTGGTTAATTGGTGGTAACCCTCTCTCCATCGAAGCCACTCATTTTTTCTCTCACTTCCCATCTCCTGCAAAATTCGGGAAAAATGTTTGACTATGGACAATATCGAAGGCCCTATGCATGAGAATAAGGCACTTACAGCTGAACCACATCCTTGCCCCCACCCCACCCCTTCACCCCTCTTCATCCCCCTTCCTTATCCTTAAAACGAAAGAAAAACGGGAAAATCATACACAGGCATATATATACAGGCATAATAAAAGAGGCCGTAACCAGAAGAATATGATACTTATAGCTGAACAGATCTGCCAGTAAATGGCTCTTTCATCTGATGAATAAAAACCAGCTTGGAAAGACAGATCCCATGGAAGGAAGGGAGACGACATGTATAGCTGCATAATTAATTATACCAGATGAAAGTTAATGTCTCTTTCATCTAATTCATTAAAAACAACAGGATGGAACTAAATAAGACAGGAGGAAGATAATGAGAAAGAAAAAGAGGCCAGGTCAGATTGACAGAAACACACAACCTTCTCTCTCTCTCTCTCTCTCTCTCTCTCTCTCTCTCTCTCTCTCTCTCTCGCAGTCATACTCCTCCCCCCCCCTCCCCCCACACACACAACCACAGTCCCTCACACATTTGTGGAGAGCGAACACTGAAACAGTCAGACTGACCTATAGACTGACAAACAGACAGTACAGACAGAACATAGGCAGATAAGTACATGTTCATGACATGTGAGAAGTGGGTGTTGAACAATTGAAAACTGGGGAAGACAGAAAGCCTCTTAGCTCACAATTCTTTCAAGACAGCAACCTTCTTTTAGCCCATAATCACACTGTTACACTGTGTGGGTAGGGGGAGGGGGGTATGACTGTGAGAGAGAGAGAAGGTTGTGTGTTTCTGTCACAGTGAGAAAGGCAACTATATACAAGTAAAGAGCAGGCAAAAGATGGGAGTTAACACTGTTTATATTGAATGAGAGCAGGAGGATAGAACAATAGTGCCAAGGTCTACAATAGTGGTACAACGTGAGAAATCATGATGCACTGTCTGTGTGCATCACTCCACACTTCTAGAAGCAGGGACAGAACCCTAACTTGAAAGATGAGAATTTGAAGAGCACCACCCTTCCTATACCTAGGGACTATTCATTTGGTACTGATGCAAACAGCGATGTGCATGAGAAATCTCTAGGTCATAGGAGTTGGGGGAAGATGAAAGGAGGGGAGGAAGCTATTGAAAGCTGTGTGAAGAACTGCAGATATGCAGTAAACCAGTCTCTGACTGAAAAGAAATAGTTGGTAGCTGCACAAGCATGAAAGACAAGCAATTATTGGTGCCTGCAAAGTGGTTTATATCTTGTGTAACCCTGACCTCCTCTCAACCTCTCTCTCTCCCCATCTCTCTCTCCCACACACACACACACCCTCCTTCCCTTCTTCTCTCTCTCCCCAATGTCTTGCACAGTTGCCGCCCTTTCCTCTTTTCTACTTCCCTCACTCAACAGGTGCAACCAACATCTTCTTTCTAGTTTTCATGTTTACAATGCATGGTATTTTCCACACCTTAGGAACTGTACACAAACCAACCAATAAATAAGCCATTATCTCATTCAATCTCACATTAATATTGCGGCCTTAATCTCTTGGCTGGGGCTGCAGGAGCAGTACTGGCAAAGCTACAGTTAATCAAAAATCTAGATATACTCATTACTGGATCCACAGCTCGATTTCTGAGTAAGCAGAACTTTCAATTACTAAGTTTCAATTACTAAGTTTAATTTCAGATTGTACCTGAGGAAACAAAGTTTCACTTAATTCTTCCAGCTTCTTCTTCTTCTGTAATAATAATAATAATAATAATAATAATAATAATAATAATAATAATAATAATAATAATAATAATAATAATAATAACGGATGTGTCTTCTACGTTTCCATCTCAATTACGACCAAGTAACACTTTACTGTAGCTTACCCAAAGTGCAAAGGACCAAACCTAAAGGCAGAAGTCCAGCAGTACTCAAATGCTGAGCTGAAGCTCTAGCATGTCAAGGGACAAAACTAGCTTGGCTCTCAGATGCTAAGCTGAGTGTTCAGGATTACGTTTCTGTAGTGGGGAGAGCTCAGAAACTGAGGCGGCCAGCAACTGTTAGGAAGGAAAAATGGAAGAGAGGAAGACATGGGAATGGTGTGGGGTGGGAGGAGGGTGGTGGATAAGTTAAAGGGGACAGGAGGGAAAGAGTGGGTGGAGAGGAAATCCAGCCCCTGGGTTGGAATGCCATGATATGCAGCCAGGCATGTGATGAGGCATCAAGTTGAAAGTGGAAGTGATAGCAAAAATGTCAGGCTGCAGACTGATGGCATTACACATCCCACAACGTTATAGCTCATCAACTCCATTGCGTCTCATGCCTACAGGTGTGTGTATGCGTGTGTGTGTGTGTGTGTGTGTGTGTGTGTGTGAGCGCGAGCTTGAATGGCTGTGTATTAGTGTGTTAGTATAAATAATGTGTCTTGTAAACTAGTGCATGTGTGTCTCTCTGTACTTGTGTGTGGTGTATCTGATCTGTGAGTAGGAATACAACAGAAACAAGACAAGAGAGAGAGAGAGAGAGAGAGAGAGAGAGAGAGAGAGAGAGAGAGAGAGAGAGAGAGAGAGAGAGAATCGAATTGAATTTTTATTCCAGAAGTTCAGGGCATCGCCCCTGTGGAAGGGTGTATACAAGAATAATAAAACAACAAACATTGAATATATAATAACTTACATATAAATGTATACAAAACAGGTTACGATACTGCTAGTTCCCTAAGTCTCATGGCTTTATATAAATAAATACATAGGTTTCTAACAGTCTATTCGTTAGCCTCTGACAACGAAGAGAGCGAGTGAGACAGAGAGAGAGAGAGAGAGAGAGAGAGAGAGAGAGAGAGAGAGAGAGTATGAAGGGTATTGCAGGACTGTGATGGAATTAAATATAGGGATTTGAAGTTGAAAAACTCATACCAAATACATTCTTTACTAATAGGACACATTATTTCTTTTTAAAACTCATATAGTCATACCAAATACATTCTTTACTAATAGGACACATTATTTCTTTCATTGCAACAATTGATCTGATATTATCCATGTGAATGATCATTAATGAACTGAATAATAATAAAAATAATAATAATAAATAATAATAATACATTGCATTTATACAACGCATTTTTCATTAGAATAACAACTCAATGCGCTTACACACATCATTTGCACGCATCATCACAACATTCGCACTACATCATGTACAGCATCATTGAGAAAGTATTATTACTGTTCATACTATTTACACAGAAAACAGATAATGGATGTTGGTTTCGATTGTAACACTTTACATCGCATTTATAAATCATTACTGACAAATTAATTATTTGATTACAGCACATTCAATAGTAAAAAATTATAATGTGATACGCTAAACTGCTTCCACGCGAATCGAATCAGTCCTGTCAAAAATTCAACCAATCCTCGATACCTTTGTAAATGGTATTTTACTGGCGGTGGCCGGTTATTGCAGTCCCTGGTGAAGAGGAGGTTATGAAAAGGTGAATTATTACTGATCTAAGTGATGTATTTTATATCGGATTACAGCACTTTAGTTTAGCTCACTAGCCGGGTGAAGGCAATGTTATGATGGCAGAAAGAGAAAGGCTGTGATATGGAGACAAGAGGCTGTAGAGCACACGTTCGTGGGAATGCAAAGGTTAACAAAAACAAGCTGCAGTCATTTGCCTGTCAAAGTAATCGCACCCATTGTTGTGGTTGTTGTGTCAACATAGAACAAGCCTGACAAGTATTGTTGTACACTGCTGCATTGTAGGGGTTTCCTACTGTACATCACTTAGGCAGGAGGAGGATGGTTACATTGCTCCCTTCTGTAGCTTTCTCTCTAGTCTAAACACATTCAAGATCATGACTGTGATTGCTTGTAACTCCCCCACCCCTCTCCACAGTCTCTCTCCCACTCCTTTCCACATCCATCCTGACACCATCTTTTCTTCCCTCTTTTTTTACTCCCCCCCCCTCTCCTACTCCCTACCCATCTCCCTCTCCGTTCCCTCTCCCTTTTACTCTGCCCTCCATAATCCCTCTTACCAATTCACACCCACTCTCTCTCACCACCCCTAGCTATCACTTCTCCCCCATGAGAAATGGAGGGAAAGTGCATCACACTGAAACAAAAATATACAGAATGGAAGAACCCCAGCCTAAAAAATGTGGGCATCCATCTAATGGAAAATACAGGTGCACAGTACAGTAAAAATGGTCTGATCTCCAAATAGTATGTGCCAAAAGACCGATGAAACTGGGGGTTAATAATATGCACAAGCGAAAAGCAAATAACTGAAAAAAAAGTATGGATGTATTGGGAAGCTAAACGCAAAAAGTGTGCTTCTGATGGAAACGCCAAGAAGTTAGCGCCTGTATGTTGTACAGGAATTACATAAATAAACACTGCTGCCAGAATGATTGCATGTATATGTGAGGTTAAACTGTAATGTGATTTAAAAATGCTATTCCCACTAGTGAAAGTTGCCAACATTATTGCGGTGGGAATACCAGGTTTATGAAAGCTGTGCTGGGTTACAGACCAGGGTGTGCGTGCAAGGCACTTAATTGAAGCCTTGTGGAAGCTCTTACATCTTCATTACCCAATTACTGCTGACATTCTCTCTCTCTCTCTCTCTCTCTCTCTCTCTCTCTCTCTCTCTCTCTCCTTCCTGTTATAAGGGCCCTCTATTCTTCTTCTCCTCATTGTTATCTTCTCTTCCCTCTAACTTGGGGTATTAGAGACCGATAGAGGTTTTCAATAATTGCTGTTCCTCACTCAGTACACATCCACTGCTTGCTCTTTTACCCTTGTAAAATAAAATGTTCACTCTCTCTCTCAAAAAAAAAAAAGAAATGCAGGCATCTGCGAATTTAATTATAATAGTGGTGTATAATAATATATATAATAACACAGTCTTTCATGTAATTATTTATATTATGTATGTATGTATGTATGTATTATAAGAGTGATGGATGAAGAGTGGGTGGGTGTCAAAAATTGTTTAAAGATAATAACTTAGATGACGAAGATGTGTATGTGCATGTGCGAGTTATATGACCTCCAAATGAATGTTAAAGGTTTTTTATTATGTTAATTTGTTAAGGGTCAGATTGGAAGATTAGACTTATTCATTAGTCTAAAATCGTTATCCCTAATTTTAAAAAAAAATTGTCTAAGCCTCTCTCTCTCTTTCTTATCCATCCTCCTCTGTCTCCATCCCCACCACCCCATCCGTTTTACTCATTACTTTATCTGGGCACTCACAGTAGGGGCATGCACTCCATTAAATCTTCATTTTGCAATTACGTCTGACAAACCCCCTATCCCATCTACCCCCACCAATGGTGCATTTTCTACCCTGATCCAAATTCTTTTAAATATAGTATTTATCTAGCCCGTTGTTAAAGTCTAGGATCATTAAGATAGCCTAAGTTTTCTGCGTGTTGTCTGGCCTATTTGGGACTAATGGTGCAAAGACAAACGCGTCCATAATGCAAGACATGTAAGACTGAGGCGGGTTTACACAAGCAAAGTCAATATAGTGCTGCATGCTTGATCTTTTCCTACAGAATCACAACCCTCTGTGGGCCTAAATGTGCCCCGAGCAGACTTCACCAGACATGAAAGGGCAAACAATAAACAGGCGAAAGATGAAAGACAGAGAGCCCAGAATACCTACAGCAACAATAATAATAGGAACTAAGATGACAACTAATATCATGGCTTTTACCAACAATAGAGGACATGCTCAGGTGCAGGTCATGATGCATATTTCAGTACAATATGCACATAAACCTGCAGATACCACCCTATACATATACTGTACCACCAGTGTATATTATACAATCAATGAGCATAAAAGAGAGAAAAAGAACACTTCTATTGTTTCAAGGTGATACCTAGTGACTGTAATCAGGGACAATGCATTCTATAATTGTTCTTTATCACTCTTTGGTTCAGGGAAAGACCTTTACACTTGTAATTGTATAGTAAAGAAAATTAGTTTCAATTCTATATAAATACATTTTTTAACTGAAATTCAAGCCCTATGGTCACAATTATTCTTTGTCATTTTTAAAATAACATTTAAAAAAATGTAAACAGTTATACTAAAAGATCTGTAATATTCAGGACTAGCCTTGATCGATCTTAGTGTAAATTAAATATCACTGCATTCAGCAAAAGACTCAACCTACCATACAAATCACCAGCACCCTCTTTATCATAAATTAAAGTGCAATTAAAGCCTAAACTCTCGCAAAACCAATAACAACTGTGCTCCTATATTTCTTTAAAGTTGGGCCTATGGCAAAGTCGGACTAAAAATAACTGAATGACTGGAGTATATTATAACCTAAATAGAACGCAAGTCAATACATTGTTGAACAGTGGTGCCAGTTGCAAAGTAATTTTGCTGTCAATTAAAGTCCAAAGTCTTTTATAACCAAACCAGAAATAGAAAGTGAGCTAAGTAACTGCATGAATGAAAACGGAAGCCTGTGACAAAACAGCAAAGGTAAATGACCACCACTCTATTAGCATCCAAGCACAGTTAGCTCAGTGGTGCACGCAGTGTACTCAAATGTCAGGCAATAACATTGCAGCCTGTACAGTGGTTCAAACCCCGTTGACGCTCATGTCCTAGATGGGCGAGTGCTAGCTACACAAATACACCCAGCACGCACTAGGTCCCTTCTCCCCATCCCTGCTCACCCAGGATTGTGCTCAATCATCTGGGCATCAGACTATGTGCCCAAAGGTTGCAGGAGGGCGCCCGGGGCAGCTCAAGTTGGATTCTGTATTGGCCAGCGCTTGAGCAGGGACAGCGCTACGTAAGGTTGATTAAATAAATCAAATCCAGGTAACAATAAAGTTATTTAGGGAATAATAACAGCCATGTTAATTTAATATTAATAAAAATCAGGATAAAAACTGGAAGAAAAACATGGAAATAGCTACCGTTTAATTGACAACATTAGGAGAGCTGCTGAGAACATTAACCTATGAAAAGGGAAAAGGTGGATACTGAAAAAAGACAGGGATACTCCAGTGTTCAGAACAGATGCTTTTATTATACAGCAAAGGAGAAAAGCTGAAATGACCTGTTTATTGGCAGAATTAGAATCAAGGAAAGCCATACAGAACAAGCAACAATGTAAACATTCAAGAACAAAGAAAAATAGCAATGACTACTATGCCGTTGCGTTTCCCTTTGACTGAGAGCAGCTAAAAGGCAAATCTATGAAAATAACTGTTATTTGCAATGATATGAAGAAACCAATTTCTATTTAAAACCGCTTAGCTACAAATTTATATTTTTACTTTTGAGTAACAAAAACAACAACAGTCTGCCACAAAGTTTTTCAACTTTCTAAAGAAAAGAGTTCCATGAAGTTGGCTAATTAGTGCTCCTGAATATGTCATTAGAGATTTGAACGTGATGTTGACATGGCAACAAACAGGAGAAAGAGAAAAGGCCATGTTGAAAACAGACACACACACACACACACTCACCCAGCTACAGGCCCCCCCCCCCCCCCCCCCCAGGCCCCCCCCCCCCCCCCACACACACAGAAATCAATATAATGAAAGGCCAGGGAATGCATGGCAGAAATACCCCCAATTAATTTATGATTTACAACCAACATAATTATAAAATTAACAGAAGTTGAGTGCATGATTGCAATGTAGAAAAGAGAGTCCAAGTGCATGAGAATGGAATAGCAGGGTTAGAGGGCAGGGGCAAAACGGAAATGTAAGTGGAAGTTGGAAACACAGAGGGTGGTACTGCAAACAAACCAAAGTAGATCTACCATGTTATTGTATGGTCACAAGAGAAATCAAAATCAATGTGTGAACAACAAGATGATAATAATAGAAGAAGAAAGGGTCCATTTGAGAGAAGGGATAGCGGTACAGCGGAGTCAGCATGTGAAGGGACTGTGGTATATAGGAGTTAGTGTGGGAGAAGGCAAATTAGGTAGTCATTCTAGAAATTAGTACAGAGGGTGGTTAGCATTTAGTGTCAGGGTTGTTAGTAATATAGATGAGTATGATGTGATGAGGAGGAGGAGGATGGAGGTTAGTCTCTAGAGAAAACTGGCAATATGTAAATTGCCTGCTTGTGCACAAGCTATCCATGAGCTGTGAGCATGAGCCATCAATGACTGCCAGTCCACACTAATTGGACAATCAGCCACCCTGATAGAGCAATGCGGCACAAAAACACAACACTCCACCAGCAGAACTGACCCTGCTTCAAAATACCTAACATCCATTTCTCCTCCCCTTACCTTCCAGTAATATGCTCTCACTCGCTCTCTCTCATCCTACCCCCTTACTCCCCACCTGTCTGGCAATCTTATACACATGCATACAATGTGATTAATCAAAGCACACACATTTGTTCTCACAGTGACATACATCAAAATAAAATAGTGCTCTGAATTTTTGAGGTGCTTACCCTAGCTGCAGCCAGTCGTACAGCCATGGATCGGTCAGTGAGGGCCTGCCTGGCAGCCTTGTACACATCCTTGTGAGTGCTTGACCCTGCTGACCCGAGGCCAGCTACCACGCGCTCCAACGTCTGCATGATCTCAAACCGACCTTGAGACTGAAACACAAAAACACACAATCAATTATTGAGTTGATTGAAGTCCATAATTTTAGCCCATCCACTTTACTACTGGTGTGAAATAGGTGTACTAAAACACTATTGTCATTTCATCTTCTACAAGGATGCGGCTTTTACCTAAAAGGTCAGATTCTTATTTTTGTGTGTGCTGTTATATAAAAGTTCTACAATACAAAAAAAGGACTCATCAAACTGTTTTTTTTTTTAAGGCATTGATAGTTTCTCATAATAAAGACCAGTTGTCGTCATCGTCATCAAAGGAGGATAGAGTAAACTTTTTTTTTTTTTCAACACGCCTTGATGGTCTTAGGATAAATTCCAGTTCCTTCATCGTCATCATCATCATCACCACAGCCGATCTAATCCAATGGAGATACTAAAATGAGTACAAATCATTAATTAAGGAACTCATGCAAGCAACATACCTCAGCATTTTTGAGAGCTTTAATAAGAATCTGAACCGTCTCCTCATATGACCTTCCTGTCATACGTCCTAGCTTTTCATACATGGCACCAAGGCATGCAATGGCCGCACTGTAGAAAAATTATTATAGAAAAGTAGTGTTCGAATCATAAAACAATGTAACCAATATAGAATTGTGAATCAACGACAAGCTCTGCCATCTAATGAACAATCTTCCAAAATACTGAATGAAAAAGAAGTGAAAACGTGTACAGAAATCCATAGTGACAAATTAACAGAAATGTAATGATGCATAGACAACTAATATATATTCGAAATGTATTTTCAGTTAAATATCCCTTGCAAAATAACTTGAAAGAATAAAATGTCAAATGCATGGGAAGCATTACATGTCTATATTTAACAGTTATAACACCTGATAGCCTTGACCAATAGCACAAAATATCAATGACATACAAATATTATGAATTACAAGTGTTAATAGTGTGTGCACTCACAGACGTGTGGGCAGGTAGCTTGGGGAGTCATCCTTGTTGCGAATGATGTCGTTGCACTTATTGAGGGTCTCAAAGAGAGCGAAGGTATCACCCACACTGAACAGTTGTGCCAGGCAACGAGCGAGCAGTTTGCGTGTTGGAGGACCAGGGGACTCGCTGATCTGGCCTGTAAGCTGCTCTACAAGTGTCTTTTGACTGCCTTTTATGTCTGACTGCAAACAACAATATTGAACTCTTGAGTCTTGTAACAAATGCAATAAATATATTCACACGATCAAAATCGCTGCACGCATCCGAGGCAAAAAGTTCTCATAATGTACTGGGGATCATTAGGCAAAAAAAAAAGTCTGTTTACAGTATCCCGACCGACCCTAATTTTTTGGCCCGACCCTAAACTTTTTGGGGGATCGTCTGGAAAAAAACCCAGAAAAAAGCTAATAAATTAACTCAGTGAAACATCATCTGATCATGAGTGAAAAAGGTTTAGGAAAAAAAAAGGCCTACCTACCAACCCTTTTTTTTTTTGTCTTAAGTGACTTAAGTTACCTGAAACAGATATTTTATTTTTTCCTTTTTTTATGTTGCCTTATTTACCTAACTGAGTAAAACACCAACGATTCATTTTGTGTATGTGTTGTGCATCAATGTGACGTTTTCAATCCAATACGGTTGTTTCATTTTTTTTTTATTTTATATCAAGTCAATGCATGCAACATAACACAACACACAGAGCACAATACTGCACACTAACACATGTATATCAGAATCTACTGACTAACACACACCAACACTCTAACACAACACACACTTTAATGGCATTGTATTTTTATAGTGCCTTTGCCTTTCAGTTTCATCAAAGAAAATGATGGGCTGGGTGGGGCAAGTCCCTGTTACTGATCTGTTTTATCATCCTGTGAGAGTTAAGATCAGAGGGGACTAGACTGCTTTCTTTTACTTTTGAAGGCTAGATAAGGTTCCAATAAAGTTCCATGCCAACAAGATCTGAGGGCCAGGATAAACACAGATGCCTGAATGTAATCACTAATGCTCCCAGCATGAACGAAATTTAAATAAAATTAAACACAAACAGGGTGTGGTTGAATAAACAAATCAGAAAGGAAAATGAAATAGAGAATGAGTCAAGGGAAACCCAGCGAATTGACAAAACATAGACTATAGAGAAAGACAGAATGTCAAATAGGTTGCGCAGGTTTCCTCTAAAAGGACCTTGAACTTGGCCCCAGAGTCAAGTGTTATGCCGTAGCACAAGAGCTGTAGCCTACTGTTATAAGAAACTATTAGACACAGCCAGTTTCAACAGAATAAAGGCCAGTTTCAGGTTATGTAGCGTTACGCAATTGCAGGCAAACCCTTGCTTGTGGGGCATTTCTGAGTACAAATAATGAATATTTGAAGATGAAATTGTGGATAAACATTGTTAGGGCATCTCCACACTTGATTAACAGCATAAAGATAAACCTCGCATGTAATTAGTTATTTTAATATTTATCTCGAACCTTCTGTCACGAGCGCATGTGTAAAACACTACTGTAAACAATACATTCAGAACAGATCATTCAGTTTTATTTAATCTCTCTCTCTCTCTCTCTCTCTTTCCACTTTAGTATCAAAAGTGCATGCATGTGACAGAGTGTAGAAAAAATACATAAGCTTCAATTTACACAATAGGCTCTTCATATATATTTAACAATAATTAACAAGACGTTTATAAATCAACAGCACAGTACTTGTTTGTCAAAAATGTATTTTATATAACATTATGAGTGAATATGACACTATGCACAAGCTTTTGCAATGACAATAAGGTGCACACACATACAAACTTAACATAGCCAGGCAAGCCACAGAACTCTTCTGCACACAAAGATATCAAGGGAAGTAACTAGCCGGCAAAGGTCCATTGAACTTGCACAAAAATATAATTTAAAACGTAACTAATTAAACTGACAATTTCATCCTTTCCGCTCACATTATTTTAACTCACTGTTTCCATGTAGTATAAAACAATAAATGAAAATAATAAATAATTAATAAAACAAAAAAATGACTAGCTACGAGCACCAGTGTTTTGTTTAGTGCAAACCATCTATTTCAGTGTTTGTGAGTGCTGGGTGCTTAGTGTTGAGCTTTTGGAACCTTAGCGTTAGTATCAACAACCTGTTGTTGTTGGTCATATTTTTGGTTTTTAGCATTAAATCTATAATTTATGTTTTCAGTTTTTATCTGGAAACAATCGCAAAGAAAACAGACAAAAAGGAGTCAACCAGAAGCAAATTACCAAAATACAATATATATTATGTGTGTGTATGTGTGTGTGGAGGGAGGGGGGATACGTGTTCCTGCTGGGGAGAAGCCTAAAGCATCAGGAGCATGTACAGCAAACAATAGGAACGTGACTGCAGATTCAGGCAAGCTTCCCTCTCTGACTAGCACAATAGCCCTCTAGTACACTTCATCAATAACTGCTATCCCACTTCAGCAGCAACAGCCTTCCCTCCTGAATTCATTTATAAAGGCACTACATGATGATGGGGCCAGACCAAAATTGGTCACTGGCAGCCATTACAACCCAAGTCATCAATCAATAATGCTCAACAAGGTGCTAACAGGGTTGCCAGGCATGACTACAAAAAGACTTACATGTGCTGGGCGCTGTAAAAACCCACTGAGAAACTTTACACCATAGAGCAAACTAGTTGTCAAAGACAAAAATTGAACTCCAAACTAAAATAACATGACCAATTTATTGAAAGGTGACAAACTATAGTATTAAATGTGGTTCTGGCTCCAAAGTCTGGAGCCAATGACTCCAACTAAATTACTTGCAGGTTTCTTCATCTTGTTTTTATTGTGGACTTGTCAGTCATGTGTAGACTTTATGTTTCTTCACAGAATAAAAAGAAATGTAAGAAAGGGTAGGTGGCAAAGTGAGACTACAGCTGACTGACAGATTTTCAGAGCCTGCCACATCTCTCACTAACTAGTAAAGTTCTGGCTTTTCAAAATAAACCAAATTCAACCTTTTAAAACAGTTCCTGTCCAAAGTAATTTATTTGAAGAAAACAAAATGTACTGGTAAGACACACTTTAAAATAATAAAATGAAATCTGTTGACAAATTAAGGTTATGTAAATTATAAAATACAGTAAAGGAATACCAGTTCAACATGTAATAGAATGAAGCCCACCCTACAAGCTGTTAATCATGCTATCTAGACAGCCACAGTCCTGACATAGGCAATAAGGGTATGATGAGTAAAACCATCTGTCCTTAGATGATGAGATACACCTTGCTTTAAACTTCTAATGCTATAGGGATTCTGCCAAGACTAGAGCATCCGGGATACACACATTACTAAGAGCTGATTTCTTGACATTAAGTGCCTTTTAGTTTTACATAGTTTTATAATTTATGGCAGTTTTATTATTTATGGCAGAGTACTGTTTACAGTAGCAAAACTCTGCATGATGACTAATGATTAACACTGCTATAACATGATACATGTAATGATCATATAATGAATAAACAACAACAGTTTTTAATCTGATACCTTTTGTGCCGCAGCCAAAACTTTGTCAAGGAATCGCAGCCACTCAAAGACGAAGACAGGTCGCTTTGACTCTGGCACACGTTTGAGAGCTTCTTCGTTCAGCAGTAAGCTGTGAGCTAGTTCCATCATGCCAACGCTGAACGTTCAACCGTCACACAAATACACTTAGGTCCCACAAAGTACAGTTGACTTGTGTAAAGAATTATGTGAATACCTGCAAAACAACATCATAATAAAGGTCCCATACTGTAGATGATCTATAAAAGAAATTGAGTCTTGACACACATAAAACTCAAAGAATCAACTATTCAATGACACCAAGGGAGTATCACAATACTGAAACTGACCAAAAATATTTTTTTAAATACTAAAATTTAACAAAATAGTTTAAGTTAGTAAAATTGTTTAAAAAAATTAGTTTATTTAAAACTTTCATCAAGTACATATAATTTACATGTGTAAAACGCTGCCAAAATATCAAAAGTTAAACTAAAATAGTAAAAACAAAATAAAGAAGTGAATTTTACAAACAAAAAGAAAAATAATATACTAATTTTCAGGTAAAATAAAATAACATAAATTCAACATGTAAATAATGTATGGATTTCTGGTATCTGTGGTAAAATAAATTTCAGCCTTTTATTCATTAAAGTTAAAATAATACTAAGAAAATATTCTGCCAATACTAAAACTGAAAAGTATACAACTTTACAAGCATTGCAATGCCACTCTAAACTAGTTTGGCATTTAGTATAATTATAACTATAAGTATAACTTACACATTTACAGATGGGTTTTGTTCTTGTTTCTTGTACTAACTTAGTCTTACTAAGCTAGTTTCAAAAACAGTTTTGCCAGTTTTCCAACATCCATACCTCCAATCCCTATTTGTTTGTTTGTTTGTTAAAGACAAAAGCTGAAACACTAGTCGCTAGGAGTAGGATTATTTCCAAAAAAATGTTATAAGGTAAAACTAGAAGGTGCAGGAAATCATGTGCTAAAAATAAGTCTGTTGATCAGAAACAAAAGCCATCCCAACGTAGTTCATGTACTACTTTTTGTCAAAACATTCATTGATCCAATCAATGTTCTGAAAGAAATGTTGCTTTGAAATCAAACAGAAAGGAACAAGTGACTTTGTTAGTTTTTTTTTTTGGGGGGGGGGGGGGGGTTTTGGTTACTCAACTTTGGAAACCCCCATGAAGCATAAATAATAATTAGAACTGATGACACGGACAGGCTAAAACTGAAACTACTGTTTAGTTTCCTTGACTGAAAATGAACATGAACCTGTATGCGTTAGGTAGCTAACTAGTAACTAGTCTCAGAGTCAGATTATTTAGTGAATTAGCCAGAGTTCTGGCTTCTGTAAAGTATAATGCAGAAATTATACACAGTTACTGAGTTGTTAAAAAAGGCATTGCCTTCAAGTACAATTGGCATATTATTATTACACTTATTTTTCAATAAATATAATTCAAAACCTTTGAAGTTTAAGTAACTGCCTGTATCAAAGTTTCTTTATCAATAATAGCTTGTTTGAAAGTTGTGTTATTTTTGTTTGTAAAGTTACTAACCAACTTAATTACTTAATTCTTTTGTCCTCGTTTGTTTGTTATAGTGTTGCTGTGTTGGTGAGTGAGTTGGTTGTTTTGTGTTTGTTTCTCTTTTTTCAAAATTTATAAATTTTGTTTAATAGGTTATTTATAATATAATATAAATCATGCAGATTTAGTATTAGTAACACTGAATAATACTAATTTTGATTAAAAAGGAACAACGTTGTCACACATCCTCAACCAGGTTGCACAGCTGTCAAACTCACATTTTAGGTCAATTTAAGAATGCAGTATGTTTTAGACCACAATTACTTCTTTTAACAACATTCAGCAGTGTAAAACTGTACAGACAGTTGCTTGAAACAGTTGTACTAACAAATCAAACTTAGTTAGTATTATCCACAAATTGACAAACCAGAAACAAGAGTAGTACAAAACACACAATAGCAGCAGGCTGGCAAGACCGGCTCTATTCCAAATTTACACTATACAAATACATCAGTGCCACACAGACACATTCTCTGGATCCATCTAGGCATCCTTCTTCTATCCCCCCTCCAGCTCTTCCCTCTCTCTCCACCCCTCCACATTTTTTTCCCACAGCTTCTGACACTTGTAAAGGCATCTTTCAGGGCTAAACTCTCTCTCTCTGTCTGTATCTCTCTCCATCCCTCTCTCTTCCTACCATCACCTTAAAAAGCTTGCCTCAGACTCATCTTAGGTTCTTTTTATCAATTTATAAAAAACAATCTCAAAGAATCAAACACGTATGCATGTGTGTTTAACAATTTTTTGTTGTTGTTGTATGATCGCTTATGTTTATAAATGTACATGTCATTAAAGATATTTTAGATTTTACATTTACAACGTTTGTGCAACCGAAAAACAAATTTCTACATGTACATTTTCTAGATGAATAAGTCTCAGTCTCAGTCTATAAATATGTGCAGACAAATTTAAATCAAATCTTAATGTTATTTTCTTCCCTGACGCTGTCCTCAGTACATCACCAAACATGGAATGATCTGTATAAACTGAAAACTCACAACCATTGCTTGATTTGTACCTTTGTGAAATAGGAGTACGAGTATGCTATGCTGTGTGTGTGTGCGTGTGTGTGTCGTGTGTTGTGTGTGTAGATTTGGATGTGAAGCCTAACATTCTTAACAATTTTCATTTTATTTAATGCTGTTAAATTGTTTTAATGCTGTATTTTGTTTTACCTGCAGGGTGTGTTTTACTCCATAACTTCATATGACTGATGAGTGATGTATGTTACTGTGGTTACCTATCCTTTAGTGCTGTATACATGTTATAGGCCAATGAAGTGTATGACACGATGAATGACTGTGCAAGAAAGGGTGTATTTCACTGTCGCCATGCCACACCAAAATCCTTGTAACGTTTTTTACTTGGTAAATAAATATTCTTATCTTATCTTATCTAATGACTAGCCTAATGTATAAAATAAATTAAGCATGTCACTATTCTGTTGTATTTATTCTGAAATAGAACTGGCCTTCAGGAAACAATTTCAAATTATGATCATCCACTAGCATTTGTTAAGATTTAATTTTATGCTGTAAATGTATCTTATTTAATTATAAATGTAGAACTAGTAGTACTACTACTAGAAGTCATTTTTATGAAATCTAAGTCTAAGTCTAAGTGACTAACGAGTCTTTCCTGTTCTATTTCTAATTCAGTGGATTCACTTACTAAAATAATAAATAAGCAGTGCTACTCTAAAATTTATAAAACTAAGTATTCCAAAGGGATTGAAACACACTAGTTATCATGACTATGTTTCAAATGAAAAGTGTTAAGTTTCTTTCTCTTTTGGGTTTTATTAACTATTTAAATTAATAATTGTGGTTTTTTTTTTAAATTCCAAAGTGGATTCCCGAACATCCCACAAACAGAAATTATCATAACTAAACGTGAAGACTGATAAGCCATAATAGAATAAGTCATGGCATTACAACACACAAGGTTGGCATCTCCCACTCTACGGAAAGAAGGTGGGGACTGCCACAACGTCTTGTTATGTTCTCAAATGCATTCCAAAGCTAAATTATCAATAAACTCACCTGTATTACAAGGAATAAAGCATGGCAAAGCTAGGAATGTATATCCACGACACAGAATGCATCCATACAGATCACAATCAAAGAAATACAGCCGGCTATCATTGTTTTCAACACATCAGCAGCAGACTGCTTTTCACCAGCCTATGTAGACTGTAGACTGCGCATGTTAAGATTAGGAAATGACGTCACATCTTTGCGCGATAGCTCAGTGGATGAGTCACTACCCTGCTACTGAAGAGGAATGCCTACGGATTTCATCGATCGAGAGGGTGGGGATAAAGGAAGAAATCCGTAGACCATAAAGGAAAGAAACAAATGTTGGAGAAATATTGTGCACTGTTGAGTAAATGTGCGGTTTAAGATTGAATCTAAAACCTCTGTGAAACCTCAAAGATTGTAATTGTTCCTGTTTAGTTTTCTGACATGTGATTGGGTGTGTGTTTGTGTGTGGGTGTGGGTGTGGGTATGCGTGGGCCTGTGTGTTTGTGTGTGTGTATTTTGATTTAGTATTTCATGTTTTCTTTCGCTTTATTTATTTATTTTGTTGTTACTTTGCTTTAAAGCGCTATGAGCTCTAGTAAGGAAGGGCGCTGTACTTTTTTTTTCTTCTTCTGAACTCACTGGTTCACTATTATAGCATGAATAGACCACGTTCATGTACATTACATGATTATTGTTTTAGGTCCAGCCAAATCAGGACCAGTATAGCCGAATCAGGACCACACAATCAAGACCACAACTTCCGAGCCAAATCAGGACCACACAATCAAGACCACAACTTCGCTGAAAGAGGACTCGCCCCTGATCCACATAAAAGATCTGCCGAAACAGCCCTAGTGGCAACACTGAAGGCACTCCACCAGTCGGTCACTTTACAATAAAGACATCCCACGCAGGGGACGCTGAGGCTATACTCTAATTTATCAAACCCCCGTTTACAAAAACAAAATAGAATATAAACATCATTATAAAATATCAACAAAACACATACATATAAAATGCCTACATTTGCAAATAATAACATCATAGGAAGTCCCAGTGACCACCCGCCAGAAAGCGTCCAATATTTCCAAGCTCATCCAACAGCACAAATGAGGAGGTTTTTTTTCCCGGAAGAGTTTTCAAGAAAAAAAGATAGGCGACTGGTCTAGTGAAGAAGAAGGTAGTATAGCAGATTGATAGAACATAGTAGGAATGAGAAAGAACAAAGGAGAAAGACCGCGACAGTGGGAATTTAAAGCACTAAATTTTCAGAAAGTGGGGATACTATTTATACTGAAACCCTCGATCGGCACCCCCACGGGGGTAAACATATCAACAAAAAACACTTATACATTAAAGTCAACAGAATCTTCACTAGGATCATATATTCTTATAAGCGATCTCCTTATAAAATCTCTGCTAGGATGAAAGCGGTAATCTACAGCAAGGAAACGAAGAATTCTCTATTTTTTGAAAACATCTCTCGGTCTTCAATGGGGGACAACCCGTTTAAAATATACAGCAGGCACCGTTTTGTTGTGTCCCTTCGCAATGTTGGATTAATGCGCTGAATTTTTATGAAGCTTTAGTTTTATATCACTCAGACTAAAACAAGGGTCTTTTATAGCTTTTTAATTTAGTTTTAGTGATGTAAACAGGTTGAACCGTGAAATATTGATAACGTCTTCTTTTGTTGTTTTCATTTTATCATCAGCACTATTTCTTGGGCGTTCATAGCAACGTCAAAGCTTGAAAAGCTGTAAAGAGGCTTTAACAACAACGAAAGTGGTCACGCAGCTACATCCATCTGCTCATCTACACATTCGTTGACTTTAAACAGAATTACGATGGCACAGAAAGATAAATCAGGTTCTGCTTCAGGGAAGGACCCTGTGAAAGAACTATGTGAGCACCGCGAGACGTGGTGCGCCGTGGAGAGGAGCAAGGAACAAGACTGGTGCCGCAAGCTCCGACGTCACTATGATAAACACCTAAAAAGTAGCGTCTTTGACAAGTGTGAGGACGCGGGACCTGTCCGTGAATCCAGAACCGATTTTAAAGTTGATACTCCCACACACTTGGAAAGGAAACATTTTCCTTCTAAGCATTGTAAGATGGCTTACACTTTTATCTCTCGATCGATCAACGCAGCTTCTGCTTCTTTTTATTTATTTTTGTTTTGTTTTAAAAGATGACAATTAAGCACTAGCACATCAACAATTTTATTAAAAAAATTCAACACCAGCGATAACGACAACAAAAGGTATTAAAAACATCGTGGGTGAAGCCTCCCTTGAAGCAAGTTTATCTTTTGAAATGCTGCATCAGAGGCTTATTTAGTATGTCTGTTCAAGTGCATGCAGAACATTTCATGGCTTTTCTGAAGAAAATAAATGCATGTATAGAGAACTTTTTAATCTGCTGGGTTTTTTAATGTCCTTTGGCTTTTCTGTCTCATCTTCTTGTAATCATAAAGCAGCAGCAGCAGTAGTAGTAGTGCAGGAGGAAGGGGTATGGGGCCAAACAGGCTGCAAAGCCTTTGTAATTGCCCCTTTCTCAACTTCGCACTAACTCGGATGGCGTAAGTAATTGTTCTTTGACATTTGTGCTCTGCCAATTAAACCACCAGATTTGACAGTTTCATTTAGTAATTGACTGATTTCTTTGTGCAGTGGTATCACAATGGACGGTGCTGTAAGAAGACATGACCGCTTGTAACACTGATCACAATTAAACCTACATACCTTCAGCATCAAGCGAGTGTCGATCACCAGCACCATAACTATCAAGCGGTGCAATTTTATCAACAATGGTGACAACAAGGGACCATTTGATACAACCTATATTATAAGAAGTATATTTCTTGGCAGGACCTTGCAGCTGTCCCTAAAATATTATTAAGTTTGAAGACATTTTCTGAAATTATAATCAAAGATAATTGAAATAATCAAATTATTTATAAAAAGAATGTACATAGCAATAACACGGAAATAATACGCCTTTTTAACTTGTGATCAAACAACTTGTGATTAAGCAGCTGCTTTCTTTGCCTTTAATAAATGCTGCATTACACAGTTTATTTATATATATCTACACGCACAAACACACATTTCTATATATAGGTGTGTGTGTGTGTTTTTTTCTGTGATCAGTGTCCATAACTGTAATTATTTGTTTACTATGATTTACACGTTTTGTTGCCACTGTCAGTATTAATTTCCTCTCACTGTGCACTTACACAAGGATAACTTTTTTCAACCAACTTACACAGAATATTTTTTGGTAGATGTGCCTTTTTAAAATGATGTATAGATGTGATGATTTTCAAACAATCCATAAATGTGATATTTTCAATTTATTTAATAAAAAAATGTAAATCTTTAGATGTTATTGTATATAAATTGAACAGTATTAAATGCACAGTATTATGGTTTATCGAGTACACAGTATTATAATAATTATATGCTTCATGATTCATACAACCTACATTTTTCGACAAGTTATGTACGCCATAATATTTGCCACACTCAGTATTGCCTGCTCAGTTCCGAAATGCATTATTCTGCTATAGTTTATAGTATTCCTGAACACATTTTTTATGTTCACGTGTATCACTGTCACGTCAAGTAAATATGGAGGACAAATGTTTGCTCCTGCAGGATATGGACAATCATTCTACAAACTGAACATTTCCTGATATCACAGCTAAAAGTTTACCCCATGATCCATCAATTTATTTCATATTGGTCATGCAATTTCTAGTTCGTTTCTTGGTTATGTTTTATTTTGTTGCCAGATGTCATTATCCTGAATAAAACTGTATTATAAGTAATGTATCTTCATTTCCATTAATCCCTGTTCTTTGTTTCAATGGTTGTGAACAGTGCTTATGACAAGTGTATGCTTGTAACGTTGTGTATATGCTGACATGATATAAGCTACACATTTTCTGTTAACATTAGAGTGTCATGTGTATGGCACAGATGCAGACTAGACGTTTGCAAACACACCACTGACAGTAACATTACATTACATGATTATTGCTTTAGGTTTAGCGGACTCTTCCGAGCCAAATCAGGACCGGACAATTCCTGGTCCGCATAAAAGATCTGCGTTCCACCAGCCAGTCACTTTACAATAAAGACATCCCAAGCAGGGGACGCTGAGGCTGTACTCTTGATTTATCGAACCCTCGTTTACAAAAACAAAATAGAATACAAACATCATTATAAATTATCAACAAAACACATACATATAAAATGCCTACATTGCTAAATAATAACATCATAGGAAGCCCTAGTGACCACCTGGCAGAAAGCGTCCAATATTCCCAAGCTGATCCAACAGACCTCATACACAATAAGGAGTCTGGTCCCGGAAGGTTTTTCAAGAAAAAAGGTAGATGACTGGTCTAGCGAAGAAGAAGATAGTATAGCAGATTGATAGAACAGAGCAGGAATGAGAAAGAGCAAATGAGAAAGACAGCGACAGTGGGAATTTAAAGCACTAAATTTCCAGAAAGTGGGGATACTATTTATACTGAAACCCCCGGCACCCCAACAGGGGACCACTGACAATAAAATACAACAAATAAATAACAATGTAGAATTACAAGTGGTTTATTTACAGCAATAAAAATGACAGTTATCTATGCACAAGTTTTGCAAGAGAAGGAAACAGTCGCAATGCATTCTGGGTGGTGGCCTTCCTGACCTCTTCCACTGACACGTTCTTGATACGAGCAATCCACTCACAGCTTACACTAACGTTGGCTGGCTCATTGCGACCCTGAAACATCACACACCAATAATATTCACAATTCTATAAGAAAAACAAAAATAAAATAAAACTTTTGAGGCAAAAATCTGCGCAAATTAAGGAGATGCATGCTCATATTTTAGTGGGGAAAAAATGCTTTATTTATGAAATTTATTATCTTTATTCCAATGTCACTGGAAGAGCGTCTGTGTCCTTTTTTTTGTCATTTTGTTGTGGTGTTTGGTTTTCGTTTTGTGAATGTTTGTTTGATTTTCTAGAAAGGCAGTGTTCCATAAGCACAGGTCACAGAATTGACTGTTTCTCTCCACCAAAGTGATATTTGGTACTAAAAGGAAAAATATGGCAAAAGCAATTAACAGAGATAAAATAATGCTACGATATGTAAAAGCAATTTTAAGAAACTGTATATAATTCACCCAATCACCTACACCCTAACTTATCGACTTCATCCATTTCTAATGCCGTTCACCTCCACCCTCAATTATTGTATGTTACACATATGTTGAAAAAATGAAAATAAATCAACGCCCCTTGTGTGCACCATGTTTACTAATAAAAATATACTTCCTACGTTAACATTGTATGCTCACCCCTTTGTCAGGTGACAGGCTGGGGGAGTCTGTTTCCAAGACTATGTGGTCTAGAGGTAGGGAAGAAACCATCTTCTGAGCCTGGAGACGTTAAACCATATCATGTGTACACTTAGACTAGTACCACAGTACAAGCAGTAAATACAAATATTCCTATACAGATCAAACCTTTGTTTCAACCAAAGTTCTCTCAAATTGTCCAAGGAAGTCAAACCACAAGTAGCTATAGCTAAGGATAAGAAAATTTTCAGAAACGTTATCATAAAGTACAAACAGTAATCATGATGCACATGAAGGCTGCTAAATAGACAGCAGCGCTCACTGTTTTGTCAGGTCCCAAAACTGGTGAGTCTGTTTCCAGACACAGGTGGCTGAGAGGTATCGCAGACACCAGCTTCTGTTTCTTTAGAAATACCAAACATATTTAACTGATCAATAAAGTGACAAACTAAAATGTTAAATGTACTTTGTTTTTTTTTATAGAAAAAAACAACATACAATCACATTTTTCATAACGAAGCACTAATAAAATGCTGCCCCATAGTAATGTATTTTGTTATTATTTATTTATTTATTTTAATATAGCGCTTTTCTAGCTAAAGAGCTGCTCAAGGCGCTGGTGGATACAGGATCTAACTCAAGCTGCCTTAGAAGCCCACCTGCAACCTTTGGTCGCATAGTCTGATGCCCAGATGACTGAGCACAATCCTGGAAGATCGGCGATGGGGTGAAGGGACCTAGTGCGTGGTTGGTGTATTAGTGTAGCCGGCAGCGACTCGCCCATCTAGGAAATGAGCATCAGGATCTGTAATGTCTATGCAATAGAATGTGTGCTTGCACAGTCTAGATCTCAGTTTGTACTTTCATCCGAAGGAATATGGAACTGTACAACATGCATAGTAAATATATGAGCATAATTATACACACAGCATGCATAGTAAATATATATATAAACATACACACTAAGTCAAACAAATGAACGATATTATTAACTGCCCATCGCTTCAATGACGTCAATTTTTTAATGAAACTAAAGTTCTAGCTTTCCAATATGTTCTATTGCCCTCTGTTTCATGGTGTTATTCAGCTGTAGAATAACATAGCAGAGTTTGATTTCGTAATCACTGGGTTTGTGTGATTTTTTGCCAAACAAAATGCTGTCATCTACTTCGAAAAAAAATAGGGTCATTTATAACACCTCATTTAAATGAGGTATTTTCCAAATGAAAAATGTCAAACTGTGCATTATAGTGTACCAATATGTCAATAATAACTCCTGAAATTTTCATGTTCTTTTGTGGAGTATTTTATTTTTATTGAATTTTTTTTACTAAATAGTACAAATGGCTAGTACACAGAGAAAAGCATAGAACAAAATCGACCATTAGGATGTTAATGCTGCAAATACAAAAAAAAATTTAAAAAAAATTTTCACAGTAGTAAATATAAACTGAAAAAACAAAAAATTAAAAATAATATTTTTGAATGCATTACCTGGGGACTGCGAGCAATGGATGGAGGAACCGAGAAATAAAATCCACTCTCAACGCCAGACAATGCAGCAGAGGCTCGACCATCAAACGCATGAAGTAACACTTTAGTGGCTCCTGCATATGCACACAAAATTCTATCAGCTACCTTCAATGTTTAAGTGGAATAAAACAATCATAACCACAGACTTTAATAAGCTACACGATTTCTGTCCATGAGTTAACTAATAAAACAAACCAAGCAAATTCAAATACAAAGCAAAATTACAAAACATTAAAACCTAACCAAGTTCCTTCAGCAAGTTGATGGCATGCTGCCCAGCAGAGCGAGAGTGAACATTTCTGTAACAAAAAAAACAGAAATATAGTTTAAGCTGATATTCAGTGTACTGTCTTAATGTAGAATTATTTTATGCAATAAATAGCTTCTTAAATCATAATCATCAATATTGTATTAATTATAACAACATCTGATATAGCCTTGCTTGAGCAACTCTTGAGCTGAAAAGCATTAAATAAGAACATTACAGTAAAATTAAAATCACCAACTATCGTAAATAGTTTTAAAAGAAACAGCCCAAAAACAATTTCTATTTTTATAATGAACTATCCGCACAATTTCTTGATTAAAAACAATACTTACACGGGTAGGTCATATTTCTGCGCCAATTTTATCTGAAACAGAAAGAGCGCAAAAATATTAAAGCAATGTCAATAAAAATGCACCAAATAGAAACAAGTACAGTTCAGTCAGCACCTCGAGCTGCTCTTGACCTAGTAAAGCGCTCTATACAAACATTTATAGTAGTCAGAGTCTCCTCTCTGAAAATCCTTACGGGAAGAGAGGGGACTATAAACTGATAAACATAACACACACAACATTTATAGTATTAATTATAATAAACATGCACTGGACTATATACAGATTACACAGGTACTTTGACAATACATTTCTGCTACCACTCAGATTTATCAGCTTTTCAATTGTATAGAAGGTGTCATGATTAACCTGTGAGGATCGGGCTTCTAAGCCTGTTATGGGTGTAAGGTGAGGGAGAGAAAATAAATTAAACTTTATTGCTAAGTTTGCAAATAGTGTAATTTGAACATGTGCATTGTTTTGTTAGTGTTGCTTCATCACCCTAAACGTGGTTCAGATTGTCGCTGTGTGGGTATGAGGGCAAGTGTGCATTATCACATGACGTGCAAGATTTTGCAGTGAGCGATGTATGCACCAAATTAGAGGGTGCAAGCAACTAAAACTAATGTTCCGAGCCAAATTGGTCAGTCACAGAGAGGTACTGGTATAGATAAGTTCTCTAATGCCAGCAGAGTTTTCAAGACGGGGTCTGTGCAGGCGTAGTTTGTCTATTTGCCGCCTATCTCAAGCAGAGTGTCATCCTGTTGTGACAATCCTGCATGGCAGTTTTCCAGTCATCCTGGGGCTGATGTCCTAAAGAAAAAAAAGATAGACTGCATAAACTAATGTGATCACTCGGACTTGTCTTGTCTGTGTGTTGTGGCTTCTTGTCCGGGACAAGGATTATCAACGGTAGCGTAAATACATGCACACGATCCCTAGGTGGCCATTTTGTTCAGGTGCAAGGATATTTTTATAAACATGTATATATTTTATATTTTGAATGAGAGAAAATACCGCTGAAGAAAGTATGCTTTTGTACGCAAGAAAATAAATAATTTATACTCGATAATTATTTTCCACGTTTGTGAAGAGAAATGCATGACAAATTTGGATTCTTAGTAAAAAGAAGTAAAATGTAAATGAAAATGATTCTTAAGAGAAGATATATAATTTATAATAGGAATTTGATCAGTCTTTTTCCAACAGTTGTAAAGGGAAAAATTTTATAAATTACAATTAAATTGTTACAATTATAATAAATGGAAATAATCTTGGAAAGTTTGTTCCCAGCAAACCAGCCCGATCGGGGCACCACTCGGGCCGCATAGGGCATCCCGACTTTTGTCGGGTTTTAGTAGGGACCCACATAGCCCTACAAAAACCCGAGGCGTAGCGGAGTCGAGAAATGTGGATGAGTAACGATTCGCCCTCCCGTGTGCCGCCCGATTCTGCCCCACCACAAAGCCATGCTGCGCACACTGTCTGGAATGTTTCGTCTGCTTCACATATGCTGCGGCGTACGTATGTGAAAAATATTTATACAAAATCAATTCAGCAAGATATCATTATTTAATTGTGCTTATAATTCTTAATTTTTATCATACAATATGTAAAATATTGTTAAAGTGTTTCTTTTAACTATTGTATTTATTTATACATTATAAGCCAAGGGTAAATTTCCGTGCCCATTACTGCTGGTCTTTTCCGGTTGTACTTAGGCGCCAATTTTCTACAGTTTTCTTCTACAGTTGCATGTGCTCGGATATTGTGTTTGCCTGCGAAAACCTATTCCGCTGTGGTTGTTTTTTGGGGCTTTGCCTTTCGTTTATGTATTTACACACGATTTCGATAGCGACGAAGATCACGTTAATATAGGCTATATCGTTATCGAAATGGTGTGTAAATACTTAAGTGGGGACACACCAAGGACTTCCGAAAACAAAAACGCCTGTGCCGACAGTCTCTATTAACACCAGACATCTCAATTCTTTCTTCATGCAATCACATATCATAAACAATATGTGGGATATGATTTTAGGGTAAATCAGCATTGGCCAGGGATGGGGCATTATCGGGGTTGTTTCTGGTTTAAGTTGGGTTACAATAGGGTTGGTGTTGGGTATCCTGACGTATGCCCGATCTTTGCCGGAATCGGGTTACCGTTCGGCAAAGGTTGGGTTATGGTCGGGTAAGTTTTGGGTACCCCGACAATCGCCCAATCTTTATCGAAAGTCGGGCTACTGTTTGGCGAACGTGGGGTTACGATCGGGTAAGTTTCGGGTAGCCAGACGATCGCCCGATCTTTGCCCAAATCGGGCCCGAGTCGGTTCCAATTTCCATTTGCCCGATCGGGCCCCGATCGGTAGCCCGATCCGGGCCCCATCGGGCCCCGAAATTGTGGTTAGCTGGGTTCATTTTAAATATGTTCAAGGGAGGTAATTTGACCATGAGCTTGATGAAAGAATGGAGTAGGGCAGTAATGTGCACTAAGATGCAGAAGAGTATGTAGGTATTTTTCCTATGTTGGTTGGTTAATAATGCTATAATTTACTCTTATGTATGTCTTAGTGTACTGGTACCGGCATCTCCACAGCACTGTCACCCTTGCTGGGTGTGACGTGGCGTGGGTTTTGACCCCTAACAACGCAGAAGCCCGCTGTACAACCTGGCACCCCAACTGACAGGAGCATCTGAGCTAACCACGCTGGTTGCTGACTGACATCCAGCAGGACTCTAACTTAGAAAGTCCGTAACGGAAAAGTTCTGTTTATTATTTCCTCATAAATTAGCTCAAGAAAATGAACAGTAATTGCCAGTTGTATAATGCCACATGTATAGTTTAGTTATGGAGTGACATTTTCTCTTGTATGAATTCTATCCACTGGAAAATATTATTATTGCTGTTTACAACATTATTAAGAATTAATTGCGTATAATTAATATCCTGTACAAATCATTAGTTAAGTAATTAATAACTCTACAGCCACTTGTGAAACTGTACAGGCTGTAGGAAGAAAGAAAAAAAAATCATCATATTATTTATTATTCTTGATTGTTTAACAGCTTGGTTTTCATTATAGTTAAGTGTGATTGTGGGTACCCAGGGGGGTTTTGTTATATAAATATATAGATTAGTTTGTTTTTGTGTAAAGACAAATGTTGTAATAGTTCCCTTTGGTGTTGTATGTGTTAGTTTTGGGGGTGGTTGTTCTCGTATGATAAGCACACACTTGTGTACCCACTGTGGATGTGACAGAAGGCTCAAAAGAAATTTGCTCTTATGATTATAATTATGCAGACACTACACAGACCTGTCTAGAGAAGACCTCTCGCTGCTGTACTTTATCTTCTGGCGTTTGACACCAACGTGGAGTGAAGTCAAGCCCGATCTGAAAAAAGAAGCATGACATTTAATACTACAAGTTATTTACAATAATCTGTACAATTAAAGGAATGAAAAAATAAAAGCTAAAATGTCTATGAACAAAGCATACACAAACTAACAACTGTAGGCACAACTCTGCTCTTAAAAGAAATTTCAAATTAAAGATCTCAACATCTGAAAATATACACTCACTTCTCCTATGGCTGTCAGTCGATGGCATTGCTCTTCCAAAATCTTCTCAGCTTGTTCCAAATCCTGGGCGTAAAAACATACATTTATAATAAAAATCTGACCAAAAAATGTAAAGTCACAATAAATGTAATAAACAGGCATAAATAAATGTACATCTGACAATAAAAGCAACATCAACAACAATGAAAAATAATAATTATTAAATTTTAAGCAATGTTTAATTGAAAATGGATTCTGTCAAAATGGGAATTAAACTTCAATTAAATGTCTAAATGGAGCAAAGTTTATCCAGACATACCCTATTTGGAACTACATGCTAAAAGCATACTGTTAATTTCTAAAAGTTAAAACCATACCTTATCTGTAATAGACTAATATGATGCTCTTTAGGAGTGCCAATATTACCGAGTCTCAAACATTATATTAGCTATAATTTACCTGTATTGTTACACTCCTCTGCCCAAAGCCAACATCATCAACTTCACCTGTTTTCTGGATGGACAGAAATCCATAATAACATAAGCACAATAAAGGCATGTTAAGTGATACAAACTTTAATTACGTATTGAACGTCATTCATGCAGTACTCTGCACAATCCAGTATGGAATATCAGAGTATCATTTCATGATCAAAATAGTGCAACTTTTGGCTTTTAAAATTGTTATTTATATCAAACATAGAGATACTTGACCAATGGTGAGCTCCAATTTTTGCTACAGTGTCCTAGAGTAGGGGTCAAGCTAGCTCATTTAGTTGCATGTTAATCTACATAGGTATACAGGAAAATTGTGATCGCTGCCATGAAAATTTGTGTTAACATTCAAAAGAATGTATACAATTTCATCCCTGCTAAGGTAGAATATATAAATGTTCCATACCTAAAATAAACCCTGTTAAAATTGTATTTCACAATATCAATTAGTACCTGAACAGGATGAAGACCTAGGCAAGGAGCGACAAAGTCAGGATACCTGCGTAATATATGCATACAAATTCATCAAAGTTTTGTGTATTTTCCCTTTCATTCAACGATTCATTGATAGCACACACAAAATACAAGCACTGAATTTCCTAAACCATGTTATCATACAACATTCCCTACCACAACCATACATCCTCGCCAACCATCACCCCCTCAAACAAACAATTATTGTTCATGATGAAGACTTTTATATTTCTTTCTGTATAAATGTACCCATCTCAGTTTACTAATTTATGGAATAATTACCCAATCATTTTACATTTAATAATTTTTACCAGTGTTATCATAAAGAGTATAGCTGTGTACTGTGGGTCAAGTCGTATCGGTATTACCGCGGTATTTTTAGGTAGTATCAGTATTTCGTACCGGTATACAGCGATTTTAAGTATTACAATCAAATGGGATATCCGATATGGCACTGACAGTAGTGACTGACGCAAAAGAAAGATTGTCATACACTTCAAAACAATTTTTAAAAACCACATTTCCATAGAAATTGAAGCTTTATTATTGCTTAACGCCTTCAAAACAAATTATGATAAATCACTGTTTAGAACATCAGCAAACTTTAAACCACAAAATCAAAATAAAACAAACAACATTCAACGGGAAAGGTCTTTAAGAACTTTAAGAGTTTAGAAGGATTGGCGACTGGTACCATGCTCAAACATGTGGATAAGCTGCTGTTCTTATCAGTTCTTCTTCAAGAACAGCTGCCTACCCACGTGTTTTGGATTTAGGCTCGCTCTCTGGGCGGGCAAGATGTCACCCACTGTCGCGTTATGTGTTTTCGAGATTTCCCAGTAAACCAGACCTTGGACACCCTCACCGGTATACCGTACCGTCGCGTTTCCGAACCTGAATACAGTTACGTATCGGTAAAACCGTCCAGCCCTAATAAAGAGCACCAAGCAGGTAGGTATACAAAGGGCCTGCAATAATAAATAAGTATTTGTTCAGAGAGCCACAGCTTGCTCTCACCTATCTGCAAGATTTATTACATCCTGAAAGTCTTCTGTTGACTCTGACACTACCAGCACTGCTGCCACTCCAGCCTACAAAACACAAAACAGAACAACCCTCACTGGATGATATGTATTGAAATTATTCAAACATAAAATTACACATGAATATATTAATTATTATATTGTTATATACCATGATGAAATCACACGATGAACACACTGAATACATCATAGTTTTGTTTAGGGCTGTAATTACATACAAAATTTTAAAAAACATTTACATTTTCTTTTTTTAAAATGACGTCACGATGATTATGTCACTTGATTTGTTAAAAGTTTGGTTTTACCTTGGAGGCAAAGGTGAAGTCCAAGTACTTACCAAACTTGAACCAAATCCCTTTCTCTACATTCGAGAATGGACTGGTTTGACACGGAGCGAAATGATCAGGGTTGCTGAGGACAGGGAGCAGTGGTAGAATTACCCCGTTGCCGCACACTGAGGCGTATAAGGGGCATGGTTAATTGACAAGGCAGAAGATGGATAGCTGACGTGCAGCTTGAAGAAGGAGTGGTAGACGTAAGTGCAGTGTAGTGTCTGAGCGCTCGAAGGCGGCACAAGAAGAGATAGCAAACACGTGCAGGAGGAAGGTTCAGTGGAGAGTGGCAAGACAACGAAGGAAGCAGCAGAACACGAAGAGGGTGTGGCACATTATAAATCGGGACTTAACAACAAAGAATGGGAGGGAAAGGAACAGGCAAAGCTGCCACCAATACAAAGTACCAGACCAGGTCTAGTAACAAGGAGCAAAAAAGAAAAGGCCAGCACAGCGCCGGACAGAATTAAGATGGAAATGGTGTGTGATAATGCAGACGGGGACCCCACCGGAGAAAAAGCTAAAACATAAAAACGCAAACAAAGGCCGACAAAATTAAGAGGCCAACGGGCCCAAACCGATAAACGGTAAAAAATGTACAGAGTTAAAACCAGGCCAAGCGATAAGCCCAAAAGGGCCGAGGACAGGGACAGATGGAGTATGCTGGTTAAACGATCATCTGTGGTGCCCCTATGACCTCCGAGTTACGGGATAGGATAGGATAGGACAGGAACCAAATCCCTCCAATAGTCTTAGAAAAACCAGGATTAGAAAAAAATGCAACAAATTATGACATCATGATGATGATGTGGCATCACTGGGCGAAAGTCTTCTACACAGAAGTCACCGGCCAGGGCGGAGGAACCTCACGTTACTACAGGTTCAACGACCACGTGCTCAGGGCCAAGGCGAGCCACACTGTATTCGTGGATTTCGGCTGTGGCCAACAGCCTGGAGAGGATTGGGCCCTGCCAGGTCTTTTTTGCCCAAGACACAACACATGATGAGGCTATCCACTAATTCCATGCCGGATCGGTCGTCGCCCGGCTACACAAGGACTGCGCCTTCCGTTGGCCACCAGGACGGAGGTGTTAAGTATGCTACTGATGGACAAATTAGCAAGATCCGCACGAGAAACAACATCGTCATAGGAACCTGGAATGTCAGGACCCTAACTGCGGAAGGAAAATTAGAAGAACTGGCCCACGAGCTGGACCACTATCGATGGAACGTTCTAGGTATCAGCGAACTGCGCTGGAAAGGCCTAGGTGAAACAACGACTGACAAAGGCCACAAGCTCTATTTCAGCGGTAGAGATGACAGGCACGAACACGGCATTGGATTCTTGGTCCACAAGAACATTCTAGCCACTGTCATGGGTTGCCGCCCAGTCTCCAGTAGACTCATTACCATCCGTCTGAGAGCAACCCCTTTCAACATTACCATCATCCAGGCCTATGCCCCAACATCAGACTATGAAGACAGCGAAGTGGAGGATTTTTATGAAAATATACAGGCGGTCCTTGACCAAGTGCCGAAGAAGGACATAGTCATAGTGCAAGGCGACTGGAATGCCAAGGTTGGCCAAGATGCGCACCACAACTGGGGAGACACATGTGGACCCCACTGCAACAACGAGACAAATGACAGGGGTCTGAGGCTATTGGAGTTTGCCAGATACAACAATCTGGTACTGGCAAACACGCTTGGTCTCCACAAAAAATCCAGACGATGGACATGGCACAGTCCCGGCGGGGAACATCACAACCAGATCGACTACATCATGGTCAAGAAACGCTTCAGATCAAGCATCAACATTGGCAGGACACGCACTTTCCCAGGAGCAGACATTGGAAGTGACCACGATCTCGTGATGATGTCTTTCCGGCTCCATTTGAAGAGAGTAAATACAGCAAAGTGCACTAGACTGAAGTTCGACCTGGACAAACTGCAAGACCCGGAGGTGGCAAAAATATTTCAGGCCACAATTGGAGGGAAATTTGCACCACTGCTTATTTTGGGGGCAGGCGAAGTAGATGTCAACACCATGACCAATACCTTCAACTCAGCTGTAACAGATGCCGCCACTGAGATCCTTGGCAAGCACCGACCAAAGAAGAAGCCGTGGATCACACCTGAACTTTTGGATCTGTGTGATAAACGAAGAGAGTTAAAAAAGAAAAAGAACACCTCACAGGGAGCTGATGTCTACCGAAAAATCAACAATGACATCCGAAAAGGCATGCGCACAGCAAAGGAGAACTGGATAGAAGATCAATGCCAGGAAATAGAGAACAATCTGAACAAGAACAACAGCAAGAAGGCCTACCAGACTGTGAAGCGGCTGACAAGTGTTAAACAGCCCAAAGTCTCCACTATCCAAAGCAAGTCTGGCATATGCCTTACAGAAGAACAAGAAGTCTTGGACAGATGGACAGAGTACTGCTCTGACCTTTACAACCATACACCAAATGGAGACCCATCAGTTCTAGCATGTCCCGAGAGCAAAGAAGAAGAAGAAATCCTCCCAATTCTCCGGGAAGAAGTTGAGGCAGCAGTGCAATCGCTGAAGAAAGGGAAGTCAGCGGGAGTGGACAACATACCAGCGGAACTGCTACAAGCAGGAGGAGAAGCGATGACTGATGCTCTCACCATTATCTGTAACAAGATCTGGCAGAGTGGGGAATGGCCTACACCATGGACCCAGTCGCTTGTCATCACTCTTCCCAAAAAAGGTAACCTTCAGGAGTGTGAAAATTACAGCACCATCAGCCTCATCAGCCATCCCAGCAAGGTCCTCCTGAAAATAATACTCAACAGGTTGAAACCACAAGCTGAACAAATCATAGCTGAAGAACAAGCAGGATTCATGGCAGGGCGAAGTACCACTGAACAGATTTTCAACCTCAGAATAATCTGTGAGAAATACCTACAGCACCAACAACATCTATATCATGTGTTCATAGACTTCAAGAAGGCATTTGACCGAGTCTGGCATGCAGCTCTATGGGCAACCATGAAAGTGTACAACATCAGCCCTAAAATTATAGAAGTCATCAAAAGCCTGTATGACAAGGCTACCAGTGCAGTCCTCCATAACAGCGTCATCGGGAACTGGTTCAGAACAACAATCGGTGTGCGTCAAGGATGCCTACTCTCTCCAACACTCTTCAACATCTTCCTAGAGCGCATCATGTCAGATGCTCTTGCAGATCACGAAGGCACAGTCAGCATAGGGGGCAGAGCAATCTCCAATCTTCGTTTTGCGGATGATATTGATGGATTGGCTGGAGAGGAACAAGAACTTGAACAGCTTGTACAGAGGCTTGACACCACCTCCAGAGCTTATGGAATGGAAATAAGTGCAGAGAAGACCAAAATGATGACCAACAACACCAATGGCATCAACACGGACATCAAAGTACAAGGCCAATCCCTCAACACAGTGCACAGCTTCAAATATTTAGGAGCCATTGTGTCAGACAATGGGTCTCGACAGGAAGTCCTCTCCAGGATCGCACAAACAACTGCTGCCCTGACAAGGTTGAAGCCCATTTGGAAAGACAGAACCATCAGTCTACATTCCAAAGTAAGACTGCTGCGCTCTCTGGTCATCTCCATCTTCCTTTATGCTTGCGAAGCATGGACCCTCACAGCAGATCTCCAACGAAGAATACAAAGCATGGAGATGAGGTGCTACAGAAGACTTCTGTGCATTTCCTATACCTAACACATCACCAACGACGAAGTCCGACAGACCATCACACAAGCCATTGGACAACACGATGACCTGCTCACAGTGGTGAAGAAACGGAAACTCCGATGGTATGGCCACGTCACCAGATCATCAGGCCTTGCAAAGACCATTCTGCAAGGCACAGTGCAAGGAGGTAGAAGAAGGGGGAGACCGAAAAAGAGGTGGGAGGACAACATTCGAGAATGGACTGGTTTGACACTGAGCGAAGCCATGAGGGCTGCTGAGGACAGAGAAAGATGGAGTATGCTGGTTAAACGATCATCTGTGGTGCCCCTACGACCTTTGGGTTATGGGACAGGATAGGATAGGATAGGATGATGATGTCACATGACAAGCATTCTTTTTTTTATTTGGTTGGGGTCACTATTTCATAACTAAATACATGTACAAAGTTTCACAGAAATCCATCCATTAGTTTAAGAGAAAATTGTGCGTGTAAATGTCACCTCCTATTCTATCCTATTCCGTAACTCGGAGGCCATAGGACAACCACAGATGATCGTTTAACCAGCAAACTCCATCTTTCCCTGTCCTCAGCAACCCTGATAGTTTCACTCAGTATCAAACCAGTCCATTCTCGAATGTTGTCATCCCACCTCTTTTTTGGTCTCCCTCTTCTTCTACCTCCTTACACTGTGCCTTGCAAGATGGTCTCTGCACGACCTGATGATCTGGTGACGTGGCCATACCATCGGAGTTTCCATTTTGTCACCACTGTGAGCAGGTCATCGTGTTGTCCAATGGCTTGTGTGATGGTCTGTCGGACTTCGTCATTGGTGATGTGCTGGGTATAGGAAAAGCCCAGAAGTCTTCTGTTGCACCTCATCTCCATGCTTTGTATTCTTTGTTGTAGATGTGCTGAGGGTCCATGTTTCTCAAGCATATAGGAAGATGGAGATGACAAGGGAATGCAGCAGTCTTACCTTGGAATGTAGGCTTATGGTCCTGTCTTTCCAAATTGGCTTCAACCTTGCCAGGGCAGCATGCAGTTGTTTGTTCGATCCTGGAGAGGACTTCCTGTCGGGACCCATTTTCTGATAAAATGGCTCCTAAATATTTGAAGCTATGCACTGTGTTGAGGGATTAGCCTTGGACTTTGATGTCCGTGTTGATGCCATTGGTGTTGTTGGTCATCATTTTGGTCTTCTCTGCACTTATTTCCATTCCATAGGCTCTGGAAGTGGTGTCAAGCCTCTGTACCAGCTGTTCAAGTTCTTGTTCCTCTCCAGCTAATTCATCAATGTCATCTGCAAAACGAAGGTTGGAGATTGCTCTACCCCATATGCTGACTGTGCCTTCATGATCTGCAAGGGCATCTGACATGATGAGCTCTAGGAAGATGTTGAAGAGTGTTGGAGAGAGTAGGCATCCCTGACGCACACGGATTGTTGTTCTGAACCAGTTTCCAATGGCGCTGTTGTGGAGGACTGCACTGGTAGCCTTGTCATACAGGCTTTTGATGACCTCAATAATGTTAGGACTGATTTTGTACACTCTCATGGTTGCCCACAGAGCTTCATGCCAGACTCGGTCAAACGCCGTTTTGAAGTCTATGAACACATGATATAGATATAAATTACCTTTTAGAAATGTTTAAGTGTTACCCAGAACCCAATTCTTTTTAATATTGTTCATGTACTTCAAGCTAGAATTGTTTGTAAATTTTTACAACCGTGCGCCAGATTTGTCACGGAAATGGTTATAATTCATTGCAATTCCCCTGTGGCAGTAAAATCGTTAAATAACAATACTCACCTTTTTAGCATTTTTTACAACATCATCTATATCCTGCAAAATGACACAAGAACATTATTATCCATTGTTGGACAAAGTACAGTTGCTGGTCCCACAAACAAATGTATGTACCATGTATGGTACACCGTACCGCCTATACAGAATAATGCTCTGATACCGTCACCGCTAGGGCTGTCAATCCACTGACCAATTCCATGTTTTTAACCAGTTTTTAAAACCAGTGACATTGGAAGTTTTTAACCATGACCCTCCAACAAGTAGCTTGCGCCCCCAGGTCCGTCACGACGATATCCAACAAGGCTCCTGTGACGTATTATTCCACATCCAGATCCAGATACCATAAATGAGCCTACAGCCGTATAGTAGGCCTATAGCTTGTATGGTGTCAGTGTACTACTATTAGTATTAGTCTGTATCCACTGACTGTACCGAATACAGCAAAATACTAAATGATACATTTTAGTCGTGGGATTAGCAAGAATAAATTTATATATATTAGGCCACAAGTATATCAACTAAATAGTTGATATACTTGTGATTAGGCCTAATCAATGGCTAATAACCACAAGTATATGAACTAACTAATAACTTCGGATGAGAGTATAAACCGAGGTCTAGTCTGTGTCGCATGCACTCCATCATAACGGACTTTAAAGATCCTGACGCTCATGTCCTAGACGGGTGAGTGCCGGTAACAAGAATATACCCAGCATTTGGCTGCTGAGTCCTCAATAAGCTGAGGGTGGCAGCCCCCAAAAGAAGAAGAAGAAGAACTAAATAAGCACATCTCATTATTATATAGCAATTATTACAAACGAATTTGTTAATCCGATCAAATGTTTGAGAATTATAATACTTTTGCCATACCTCATTGAACTGTGAATCCGTCAAATGAGCGTGTACGTCGATAACTTGGATGCTGCTGCCTACAACATCTGTTACATCTTCCATTTTCTACTTTCTCTTCTGCGCCTAGTTAATTCCCTTTAGAAGAGATCGTCGTCTAGGGACCGCCACTCTTAAGACTATGCGCATGCGCATACGCTGCCGCCGCCAAATTTCAAAATGGCGGAGTCAACAATTGAGTTGGATAGCGACAACAAAATCGTTTGCCGCAGCCGACATGCTGTAAAGGCGAAGTGTGAAATGCTGTTTCACAATGTGTTAAAGGTTTTAGATGACAGTAGCACACGATCGCTTGAGGATAAAAAGCGATTTGCACACAAATTTAAAGGAGTAAGTTGCATATGATATAGTTCTCCAAAATGTTACTTAGTTGTTACTATTGACTAATTGAGTGTTGTAACTTGTAAAGATAAGGCTTCTTTCAGTTTTATCCTATCCTATCCTGTCTCGTAACCCGGAGATCGTAGGGGCACCACAGATGATCGTTTAACCAGCATACTCCATCTTTCTCTGTCCTCAGCAGCCCTGAAGGCTTCGCTCAGTGTCAAACCAGCCCGTTCTTGAATGTTGTCCTCCCACCTCTTTTTCGGTCTCCCTCTTCTTCTACCTCCTTGCACTGTGCCTTGCAGAATGGTCTTTGCAAGGCCTAATGATCTGGTGACGTGGCCATACCATCGGAGTTTCCGTTTCTTCACCACTGTGAGCAGGTCATCGTGTTGTCCAATGGCTTGTGTGATGGTCTGTCGGACTTCGTCGTTGGTGATGTGTTGGGTATAGGAAATGCCCAGAAGTCTTCTGTAGCATCTCATCTCCATCTTCTTCTTCTTCTTCTTTCGTGGGGGCTGCCAACCTCAACTTATTGAGGACGCTGCAGCCAAATGCTGGGTATGTTCTTGTTACCGGCACTCACCCGTCTAGGACATGAGCGTCAGGATCTTTAAAGTCCGTTATGATGGAGTGCATGCGACACAGACTAGACCTCGGTTTATACTCTCATCCGAAGGAGTAGGAAACGGGAGTAAAGTGTCTTTCCCAGGGACACAACACAATGGCCCGGACGGGGCTCGAACCCGGGACCTTCAGATCCGCAAGCCAAAGCACTACCATTATTTAGACCACCGTGCCTCTCTCTCCATGCTTTGTATTCTTCGTTGTAGATCTGCTGTGAGGGTCCATGCTTCGCTGTGAGGGTCCATGCTTCGCAAGTATAGGAAGATGGAGATGACAAGGGAGCGCAGCGGTCTTTACTTTGGAATGTAGACTGATGGTCCTGTCTTTCCAAATGGGCTTCAGCCTTGTCAGGGCAGCAGTTGTTTGTGCGATCCTGGAGAGGACTTCCTGTCGGGACCCATTGTCTGACACAATGGCTCCCAAATATTTGAAGCTATGCACTTTGTTGAGGGATTGGCCTTGGGCTTTGATGTTTCAGTTTTAGGTGCCAGAATAATAGAGAAATACATTTTGGGCTCTCAACTGAAAGAAGAAGAAGAACGACTGCAGCTTTCATGCCCTTAACCTAAATCCTGGACTGGGCTTTGCTCAGGACTGCTAACAATAACATGCTAAATTGGCATAGGATTTATTTATATTATTTTATCTTAGAATCTTACTCTTCAACTTCATAGTTCCAACACAGGCTATAATATTAAAACACACAGGTTGTCACCACCGTTGAGGTGTTATCGCTTTTAGACCTTATAATAAATGAACTTGTATAGCTTATAGTTTTGCTGCAGAATCTTCAAGCGGCTGAAGGCAGCGGGCTAAATGAAAAGAAGAAGAAGCATTTGTTTACAGATAGTGAGGGAATGAGGAATACCACAATTGTAACTTGTAAGTAACTAGTAAGGAAACAGTGCAAAGACTGAAACAGTATTTGGTCAGATTGCAAAAAGAATATCAATTCTTTTTATTTTATTTTAAGAATGTGGTGATGTGCTGCTTGTGCTTCAATTCGTGGTGCATTTTGTCACTTGAGAAACACATCTGTTCCTTTTGATGTGACTGAAGTTATAAATAACAGCTGACATGACCTGTGGCTGGAGAACTAGTAACTTGTAAGACAGAGACATGAACTGTGTGATTGGCGACTGTTCTAAATCTAAAGTAAAAGCAAAACTATAACTAGTGAATTAAAATGAAACATTGTTTAATAGTGGAGTGAGGGGATGACTGTTTATTCTTGATGTAGAAGTATTTGCAAACAAAAAATAAATTGATTTGATGACATTAAAAAAAAAAAAAAAAGATTAATGTTTCAAAATGTATTCATAGATTCTCAATCATCGAAAATAAGAATCAAAACTATTATTGTTGTCTTTGTGTTTTTTTCCTTTTATCTGCCATGTTTATTAATACATAATAGTTTTGGAAAGTGTAAAAGGAGTTGTGATGCATACAGTGAGTGTATGCTTCGAAGGTAACATGAAAGTCAGTGCTCCTAGATATAGAGAGAGAATGGAGGACAGTATTGCAGAAAGACCGTCACCTTACCTTTAAAGTACAAGGCGCTGGTCAACTTTGACAGGGAAATCTTCTTTGTGAACACGGAGTTATTGGTTCCTTGTAGTTCTTTGGTCTAGTTTTAGAAAAGGTGCTACTGCTATATAATAGAAAGTGACTTACGACTATCAAGAGGAGAAGGGTGGTGATGAGTATTAAAGTATTGTGAATTATGTTGCTAGTTTGTTTTTCTGCAGATGTTTGACAAGGTGATTCAAGACAATCTCACTGTCAGAGGCTTGGATGCCAACAATGAAGACAGGGATCTAACGCCAGGTACGTTAAAAATTTAAAAAAAAAATCAAGATGACAGGATTGAAAGACTGAGAAGGGAGATAAAATTGGTGTAAACACAGTAAAACATGTAAAATAGGTAGTCCTGCCTTTAAAAAGAAAACTTAAAATTTAAAGTTAAAAGTACTGTGGTTAGTGGAATTTGTGAACACGTCTGGCATAATCTTTGTTAGCAGTCTTCATGCTCGTAGAGTCAAGGTGATGACATGTGAAAGAGAAATAAATTTAAACCAAAAATATTTCTCAACCTTCATCATTTATCATTATCATGTAACTTAGATGTTTTACTTTTAATAAGAACGATTTTACAGCTTTGGTTCTGTTTTTTTGTTACATTTCTTCCTCAGTAAACTTAAAGAGTTTATAAAATAACTTTGAGCTTAGCTTTATTTCTGTTCTTTTTCAAAATGTTCATCAAAGTTATAAGGTTTATGTTTGCTGGTTTGATTTTGTTCAGTGTATGAAGAGGTGGATAAAGAGAAGGAGGCGATCATCAATGAGCAGCTGCTGCCTGAGGTGGATGACCTGGTGGTGAAGGTGGCGCATCAGCGAAAACATTTCCCCCGCTCCGGTTATGAGGCCATCAGAGACTACTCCAACAGTCAGGCTGTTTATATGGTATGTTCTGAATGGCAGTGGGATAATTTGTTTAAACCAGAATTACTCATTCTTTCACTTTCAGTTTGTAAAACAGATTTTCCCACTTTTTTTTTTTTTTGCAGACCTGTATAATCAGTAAGCGTTTTTGAAATATTTGTGACACTGACAAGAGATAATGGATCACTCAGTTGTTGGAGCATTTGACGGTGTGTATCAAGCAGCTAGTTTGTGGCTTGAGTTGGATCTCATTTTTCAGCCAGTGCCATGAGCAGCTCTTTGAATTAATAAAGCACTATACAGGAACAATTCAATTCACATACAATAATTGTAATGTGTGTGCAGTCTAAAGTGAAACCAGCAGCTGAAGCAGTGGACAGTTTATTGAAGGACTTGACACAAGCCACAGGTTTCATCAAACACGAGGATCTTCATCAACAGTGTGCGACCCTAACACAGCTTACCAAAGTCAGTTTGCTGTGGATTTCTTTGTTTCTTCTTCTCCTATTAGCCGGTCTTCTTACTTACACTTTTTCCTCTCCTCATCTCCACCCCAGCTCCCTCAAACCTCCTCCAATCCCCACCCTTCATTATCATAAAATTTGTAAGCTCTTTGAGCCAGCTTTTGAGAGAAGAAAAATTTGGGTCAGATTTCAGCACCACTGAAGACAAAGCACAGAAGATCCCACCAATTGTTTTCTAATATCTAAACCCACACTGTTTCTGTATACTGTACACTCAGGGCTTCCAATCTTCCGCCGTTCGGCGAATTTCCGCCATTTAAAAAAAATTTCAGCCGAAAAATTTTAAAGTTCCGCCGTAGAAAACTGCCGAGGTAAAAATTTCATAGGGGCTCCAAAATATCCGTAACACAGTCTCAGTTTGGTTGATCTGTAATTGGCTGGTTTCGAAGACTGGAAACGGATCATCGTTCTGTTTGCGAATAGGCAAAAATGGCGGGTCGAATTTTTGTTCAACGCGGCCAAAAGTTTGACGATGTTTCTTGCAAAAACAAGTGGAGATGGGACTGGATGGAGGTGGAGGTAGAAGAAGAAAAATTGAGTCAACATATCCGAAAGATTCCACGTGTCGGACACGCGTTTTGCGTCTTGTGCTCAAAGTCACTTTTTGCTGAACATTCCTTTTTTTTTTCTTCAGTTTTTGCTTTTAAGATATGAAGCAATTAAGATCGTTAAAATGTGGTAAATTCCATATTTGCCTTAATTATTCTCTATTCATGTGAGACCTTACATCAAACCTTTTGTAAATCACTTATTTTCTTTCTTCTACTTCACTCTCACTAATAAAATTGTTTCTTTTATAGCAGACAGTGTTGTGACAGTGTTTGGGGTCGTGCGCTCGTGACCTCGTCACTCGGTCATTTTCCTCCTTTTTTATATCAGACCATTGGAAGCCCTGTACACTGCCCTAACCACCATGCTGCTTGATTCAGTAAATGGCCAGTTCTGGTAATCTGTCTTGCTGTTTAGAAAGCTACTGGGTTTCAGTGTCACCTTCTGAAATGTGCGAGAAAGATACTGTGTGAGCTGAACTGTTTTAGGCCCCTCTGATACTTGCTGTGCATATGCCTGCCCCAAAATAAATTGGATAAATTTAATTTTTATTACTCGAGTTTTATTAGCCACAACAACAGACCGGGATGGTTTTTGCTTTTTGTTGGCAGAGTTCAGTGAGATCATGGGGAGGCAGAGTGGAACTGTATAAAATTCTTAATATGAATTTCTTATTTGTATTTGCAGACTGTACAGGGAGACAAGGAGAGAGCAGCTTGCCTCAGCGAAGCTATCAGCGTTGAAGTGGCCGACAGAGACAGTCACACAGCCACTGTGCTGTACCACAGCTCCCCCGTCAAAGATGACTCCCACGCCCGCCTCACCACACCTTGCCTTTGCAAGAGGAAATTGGAATGTGATGGCCAAAACGTTGACATGCGTTTGAACGGTCGCTTCAAAGTACCCAAAATATCTCCAGCGCTTAGCGGAGACTTTGTTTTGCAGCCCCTGCAGCTGTGACAGAACTAACTGAGCACACTACAGGACTAAACTCAACACTAGTTCTTCCAGTTCCAGCCAGTCACATATTATAGATGGTCTAACAGGGTTTGCCTGTTGTTGAATGAAGGATGGTATAGGAGACACACTTCTGTAGTCAGAATAGGTAGTACTTTGGTATCTTTTGGGTAGTTGCATGCACTTCTTTTGTTTCTTGGTACTGCTTTTCATTTGCTTCTGACATTCTCATTTCGAACTGGTCATTGCTCCTTTGTACCACCACTTTCATTTAAAATGCTGTGATATTTGTACAGTTTCTGGGTCAGGCACAAAAGTTCATAGCTTGTTTTGTTATAATGTTTATAAGTATGACTGAGAGTATCATAAACATGAAAAGCTGCTATAATCGTTGAAGAATCAATGTGTAATGTACTTGCATAATATTAATGCTATGTGTGGTTCTCAATGCTTGAACATGTGCTTCCCTATGTATTAGTAAGCTGCTTACATCTGTGTGTCAATTACATTTTGAAACTGCTTCTTTTTTAGCAGCATTGTTTTAATGAAGAGTGCTTAATGTAAATTGTAATATAGATATTTTATTTCATGACACCATGCAAACTGAAGAGTGCTTAATGTAAATTGTAAATATTTTATTTCCCAACACCATGCAAAACTACCATGTTTTTGGGTGGTGGTTTGCTTGCTTGAGTTTGCATGAGTGCGCTTTGTAGTAGCAGCAGCAGTTGTAGTAGTAATAGTCTTCGTAGCTTTAACTTGAATATTTCCTATTTTTGAATGTATTCTCTACATGATGAGAGGAAGACCGAAGTTCATGTTTTCTCTCATTTGGCAACCAGAAAACTTTTTTTTTTTCTCGAATTTATTTAATACACAATTTATTCTAGCTTAGAGATCTGAATATCCACACTGTAAACAATTATGATAAATTTAATATTCATTACATGTAAATAACATAAAAGAGAAACAGATACGTTCAAAACTACAAGACATGTACATTTTGACTTTCTTCAGTATTGATGCATTTATTCTCAATTGTGCTGTATGCAAATTGTATTATTATACAATCTGTGTACATAAAATAATTAGGGTCCAATGCATAGCGGTAGACTTCACGCAAAGTTATCAACTAGTTCGCAAGTTACGAACTTTGAGCGGTAGTTCATAATGCATGAGCCAGTAGGCCGCACCTAAGTTACCAACTACAGCAGTCCACACCGGAAGTGGCCTACAAGCTCGAAGTTAGTAACTACCAAAAGCAAATAGGGCGTGCGTTCTTTCGTGTAGGCGGCAAAATCACCGATTGCTTCAAAGAAATCGAGTAGAGACATGACACATCCATTCGAGGTGTGGAACAATAGTCAATTTCTAAAAATATTCCATTTGCCGAGGCACATGATTTTAGAGCTAGCCAATGTGCTAGAAGACAGCATCGAATTTCCCCCTTGTAAGAAAGAGGTCACTCAGCCCCTTGTTGCAGTTGTTGTGTCTTGTACTCCGGTGATACGCCACTGGCTGTAGCCTGACACATGCTTTCAAGGATATTGTTTACATTTGCAAAAATAATACAACTATAAAACATATCATTCAAGACTGCATTGCAACAATATATTCCACAGAACATTCATACTGTTCAAAGTAAAAAAACATATTGACTATTGGATAATCATAGCAAAATCTTTAATTCATAGTCCTGTTTGACATTTTCCATAAAAATGACAATCCTAATATTTCATACACAGTCATCGCATAAAGATTACTTTAAGTATAATAATATTACATAAGGTTTACGTCACTTTGTTTTCGGATGTTAATATGTCTTCTTTTTTTTGTTCTTTTTTTTTTCTTAATTAGTTTACTAACTCAAATCAAGTTTTCTTGATATGTGGTTAATTTGTTTGTTTTTTTCCTCTCCCACTAGCAATGTATCACTTCCTTCTTTCCCCTCCTTCCCACCCCCCACCCCCTCCTCAAACCCCATCCTCCTTATTAGTCAACACTTACTTCAGTGAATAGACGTTAAAAGAAATAAACAAACAAACGTACACATGCTGACAAATTATCTCAAGACCCATGCCGCCAACAGGGGTCACCTCTTCCCATCCTTTTCTTTTTACAAACATCGCCTGTCTTCGCCGAAATGCTGATAGCCGTGTTATTTGGCCCAATCGTAGTAATAAGAGTAACAATCTCTCTTTCACAAAAATCTGCCTTTCGCTTGGTAGACTCCATATAGCATTTATGGGCACGCGTAATGCTGGGGATTCCCCTGCATTGCCTAAAAATATCAGGTCAGAACTTCTTAGTCAACAGATGGGTTGCATACGAATATAGCGCTCTACCGTAGTTCGCAACTACATGAAAGTTTATAACTTCGAAGTTTGTAACTTTCCGCAATTGAAGTCTGCTGCTATGCATCAGACCCTTAGTCTTTTACTAACATAAAACTAACCTAATTAATATAGCTTGTTAAAATAGATTACAATAAATGCTGAGGTTGGCTACACTATTGTACCTAACAACAGATGTTCATTCAATTAGCTAAAAATTACATTTACAGTGATCATGTAAAGAAAACCATGTAATTAAAAACGTGTTGAATTTTCAATGTTCATTTTGTGGAATTTTTGTATGCAAGCTTTGGAAGAGACAATTACACATACACTTACCACATTCCATTATCAACTTATCTATTATCTTTTCTTGTTTTTGAGTAAATTTTGTTTCCCTGTCTTTGTGTGTGTACTGCAGGAGATGGGGGTTGATTTAGCTTGAGATTCAATCCAAGAAGGTACATTTTGGGGAATGGACTATCTGAGTATCTCTGTGTACGGAATTTTGATTACACATTTCAAAGCAACAAAATCCCAGCATAATTGCATTTATGTAAGATTCCTGTATGTCAGGTGACTAGAGCTGCATTTCTACATACTTTGACTAGGTTTTCAACATAGTTTGGCAAATACTGAAATATTCTTTACACAGATCTAGTATATCAGTACACAAGAACATAAAATATATTTTTCTTAATAAAATATGTATATCCTTTCTTTCTGTTTCCATCAGGTCACCTATTTATTGATTTGCATGTTCATTCCTCATAGAAATAAGGACAATTATAAGAAGAAAAAAATAATCACCATTTCTATGTCATATTATATCTCAATTACGAACTACTGATCACAGGGCTCTATCTTAACATGTTGATTAATATCACAATTCAGATGACTGACAGGGTACAGCTCATGTTGCAGTGCTGAGACCTGCCAGCTTCTGATGAAGTCAGCCACGTCTGACGCTGACTCATGCACTGAGCTGGCTGAAATGGACTGGCTAGAGGTGGGGAACCCTCTCTTACCGAGGCGTTTGTCCAGCAGATATTTGCGTCTGTTCTGCAATGTCTCGCTCAGACGCTGCCACAGCAGATTCTGATGTGGGCGAACGTGCGGGGCCACCTGGTATACGGCTGCCAGGAAGCACTGTCTCTGTGGCTCTGAGATGCTGCGCAGCAGTGGCGTGGTGTCCCACAGGCCTGCCTGCTGCGCTGCACTGCGAATGAGGATGGAGCCCAGCTTCTGCGCACTGTTGGGACTAGAGCGCTGGCTCTTCTTGGACAGGATTTGAACTGCCGTGTGCCGAGCCGCCAGGGCGCTCAGGGTCTCCAGTGACCCAGGGTCAAGGACAAAGTTAGGGTCAAGGTCAGGAGTTGTGGAGGAAGGTTGTGTAGCGGGAGAGGATGTGTTGCTTCTAACGTTGTGACCGTGAGGGGACGTTGCCTGCCCAGAGTAAGGGGACAGAGACAGGTGGTGGGGAGAAGCTGACACATGGCTGGAGGTGAGGGGCATGCCATAGCTTGTTACAGACATGTCCGCATGTGACACTAACACACGGGATGAAGGAGTCGATGCAAAACTAGATGCCAGGGGTCGAGACGAAGTCGGGCTTTCTGTCTCAAGTTGATGTGGCACTGTTTTGACCAAGGTACAGTCAACTTTCGGTACTTTTTTCAGACATAGAGCCTGCTCTTCACATTCTGCCTCTTGGTGTAGCATTCTCTTTGTATAATAATGCTCACGATTTCCGCTACAGTACTGCCTGCTGGCAGCTTGCCTGGAAACAGACAGGCTGAACGCAGGGTGGAGATTCTGCAATGGAGTACCCGCAACAGTGGTGTGAACTGGCGTTTTAGGACTGAACTGTGTCTCATTTTTGTGGGTGCCTCTACCAACAGCGAATCGTGAACCAACCTGTGAATGGGCGTCAGGCGGAGAGGGAAAAGTGTGTGTGCAAACGGAGAGATGTTCATGGTCAGTGTTTTCTTGTTCATCATATTCCGGGATTTCTTGCTTGACGTTCTGCAGGACGAAATCATCAAACCCCTCAGATATTTGTTCATCTGATCTGTCAGTATCACCTCCGATAGCATCACAAGCACTGTTTGATTCTACTAATGACTGTCTTTCATACTGCCCTTGCTCTTCATGTGGCATGCATCCTTCACTGCTAGAATTTAGCTCACTACTAAGAGTGTTTGCATTCTGCACCTTGTTTTGGTGAGACCTACTTGATGCTGCACTATCTCTATCATCAGGCTGAACAATTGTATGTGAACACTCTGATGTCAATGGTTGTCTTTTGCCTTGCTGCTCCTCCGCACCAGATGCTTCAGTCAAAAGCTGCTGGCATGCTAACGTGCTATTCTCTTGGAGATCTCGTAGAAGTTTTCTTATGCGGAACCTATCCTTAAACTGGGAGAAGACATCCTTGATGTCCTCCTCACAGAACTCCACCAGCATCGCTCCTGTCACTTCTTTTTCTGTTCAAACAGAGAGCAGATATTATTTGTTAGTGCATGCAGACCCTGGCCTGGCAACAAAACATGTGTGATAAAGTGCATTCTTTTTAGCCATGCTTGTGTGTGGGAACTATATATATAGTTTTGTTCATCCCATATATATATATATATATATATCTATATATATATATATATATATATATATATATATATATATATATATATATATATATATATATATATATATATATATATATATATATATAAAATGCAATTTATACAAAACAAATTTCCACCCCCTTATTCATGTGCTGCAATGTGCACCAACACATACACTAACATTTTACAACTGATGAGATTCTAGTTATTCTGCAATTTACCAGCTTTTGTTACAAAGAATGACTCTGTTGATTTTATTGGCATATTGATTTTATTGGCATACACTGGAAATGGTACACTCACCAAGCACAGAATCACAGCCTGATCGACTCACTCCCATTGTTGTAAGGAACTGCACCAGCTTCTGTATGTCAAGGCCTGGTACTTTCTGCAAATCTTTTGTTGCCATGACTGGATAATTCATTCATCAACCTAGTTAACAAAGTTATATGATCTGTATTATATATTTATAGCTTTATCTCCATACTTTATAAGAGCTAAAATTAGTAGTTAATCTAGAATGCAATTTCGTTCAATTTCAAGTCTGACCATTATAATTATTTATAACTGTGGACTTCATTGGCCTGTAATTTCAGAGGGATCAGGAATTTGCAATATTAATCACGTTGGGACATTTCTTCATTGTAAGGTGCCACTGTCAAAAAACATTGACACGTGTATGTACCGCTTCCACCTATCCCTTCCTCTTTTGGAAGGCTGAAACAATCCCGCCATCTAAAACTTTCATCCGCATATAATGACAAATAGGAATAATAAAAAAAAAATAGAACGATTACTTTTATTGGTCAATACAATACTACTAACCAATCAAACAGGTTCCTATCTAAAATTAATTTGTTTTGTTGGTGCGGTTTGGTTGTTCCGTTGTTGTTATTTTTTATTTAAAGAAAAAATAGGAAATAACTCTAAAATTAAATTGCTTTTAGGAAGCGCCGAAGAAAAATATATAGTTGCAATGGAAATAACTCTTGTTAGTAACTAAATGTTTGAAGCCACTAGATATAAGACATTTGCTTCCCTTGAACAACAAAAGTTCAGCAATTTCTTCGCAGCATTGAAGGTTTGTGTGGTTTTGATCGTTGATTAAAAACAAAAGTTGTAATCTGTAAAAACATCGGAATTTACAAATATAAATAATAATCTATTAATAATAATACACACCCCTAAACAATCAATAATTACAGAAACACAAAATGGATGGCTCAAAAAGTCTTGCTCAACTTCATCCATGCATACTTACCGCCCTTTATTTCCCACTTTAGACCCTGAAAAACTGCTGTTTCGCAAAAAAAAAAAACAAAAAAAACCCCAGCTGTTTCGCATGCTTTCGAACATGTCTGCCTGTGTGCTTTGAACATCTGCATAAAGTTGCACAACAGACATGCAGGTAAAAACGTCTACCTATGTCTTTGAAATTATAGTGTTACATTTAGATTTGGGAAATTGAGTGCTTTTCGCAAACAGAATTAGGCATGCATTTGAAAGTATCTGCGAGTGTGCACGTCTGCATAAGGTAGCATTATATGCTAGTTTAAACATCTGTCATCTCAAAGTATTGTAATGTTTACTGCATAATGCTGCACACTGAAAGCGGTTTGTGTCCTGCTTATAAACCTATAGTCAACATCCCACATTAAGGAATGGAAGTACCGTAACCTGCATATTTATACCGACAAAATATTATCCTATGCCCCATGCTTACTGTGTTGTATGTAGATTGTTCATTGAACACTGCAAAACTTTCCCAATTTTCCTTACAGATCGTTGGGACAATACAGATTCTGATTCTTATATTCCACATCACAGAATTAGAATGGAAGTAATCCTACATCAGCCTAAACATTTATACCGACAAAGCATACGATGCCATTTCACCCATGATAATTACTATACTTTATACTTTAGGTTTAAAACTAACAAAGCAGAAGTAAGTGTTTAATACATACCACGTATTCACGAATCAGAGTACAAGGAAATCATTTTTTTAACAAAAATTAAGCTGGCTTCCTACAAGCACTACACACGTATGGATCCCACGGCGTCCGCTGTGAAGGTTGCTACAGTAGCAACTGCTGCTGCAGTGTTTGGTCTCTTCACTCCTCCAGCGCGGTAATGGGTGTGTGTAGTGCAGTGTAATGGCAGCACCAGACTCCCATTAACATGCAATGACTCACTCTCGCGCTGTACTGGCTGTTAACGGCAGTCTGGGCTAGCTGATTAGTCAAGACTTTCAGAGGATGCTGCGCTAAACAGTTGTCTTTAGTCGATGTTGATGATGATAACGACCTCAGCTGTGTGTGTCAGTCTGAATGGTTTGACAGGCCTTTTGCAGTAATGGGGAAGAGTGAATCAGTGATGCACTCTTCGAATCACGCTGGCTGTGTCATAATATTGATTTTCTTCTCCCTCTCTCCTAAAGCCACTTTTATACGGTTTCTCGGGCATTCGCGCCTGTCAAGGTGGCCCGATAAATGGAAGAGGACCAGAGATAGACTTTAAAATAAAGAATAAAAATAGATATGCGTGCGCGTAGTGTGTGTGTGTGTGTGTGAGAGAGAGAGAGGGAGGGGTAGGGATTGCCTTTCTGCATAAATTCACACATCGATGAAATTTGTATTAGAAATTATCTCTGGAATCTGTAAGTTTATAGAACTGACAATAACGACGACACACAAAGAGAGAGAGAGAGAGAGAGAGAGAGAGAGAGAGAGAGAGAGAGAGAGAGAGAGAGAGAGAGAGAGAGAGAGAGAGAGAGAGAGAGAGAGACTTAACTGGAGAGCAGGGGAGTGGGAAAAGGAGAGGAACGGTGGAGGAGGAGGAGGGAGAGCACGATGCACCCACACTCATAATCCCGCTCTGTGTAAACTGTTCAATGAATGTCAAGTCTTTGGGAATCTGATGAGTTCCGACCCACACATAGATGCAAACTGAAAAGTAGTGATGAGACTTACTGATGGTTTAAGATTAAGAAAGCGACAGTGTAATCTATAATAAGAGTTTTAAAAAAATTAAATCTCTCAACCAGTTGAACTCCAGAGAGACAGACAGATAGATAGACAGAGAAAGAGTATACTAAAATATTAGACACTTACATCGCTAAACCATGCTCTGTTGTTTTATTCCCAATGCATAATATTATTACATCAGTCGGCAATATAATCTTTACGCAACAACAAAATCAAGTATAGCATTAGCTGCATAAAAGGCACCCACAATGAGTATTTACACACACACACACGAATATTATTTTTATTACATCGTACTTGACTTATAACAAATTACAATAGATCTATACTTTTAACAAAATCTGTTATGTAAAGTCTTCTTTTTCTTGGTGATCAGAATTTTAAATAAACGTAAATACACAAACCGTTGGGGTCGTTGATTATGCACTCCCTTTGTATTCTCTCTACAGACTATTGTGATGATATCTGATAAGTGGTGAAAGAGGTGGGTGGGGATGGGGAGCTGCAAGGGGGGACGAGGGGTGATGAGGGGGGGAAAGAATTATTCTAGAAAGTTCTACAAGATCTAAAGCAAAATACAACGCCCACTGTAGTAGCTTTCATTCTTTTATTTTTTTTAACTACTACAATGTACAGCGGCTGTATTTATAAGGTATCATCCAACCCAAAACGATAGTAATTAAAAGCCCGTAACGTTAGTGTAACGTCCAGTAGCAATACAAGTCGCTTCTTTACAATGGCTTCACTTGTTTTAGACATCCATAGTCTCTCGCCTACTGTTTGGCCACAGTCTTGATAATGTAGTGGACAACGATCCAGGCAAAACTGCCAACACAGAATATGATTAGTGGATGAATGAACGGAGACTTCTGTACCGCTAATATCCCCTCTATGACAGCATGCTCGGCGCAGCAGTAGATATTGTAATATTGTGGAAGACACGGTGGACGCGTTTGCTAGCGGCAGTTAGCTCTCCTCCTCCGAAGCCCCGCCAGGGCAAAGGACTTGTGTGAGGTGAGGCGAGGTGTTGGCCAAGTGGTTTAGGAAGGGATCTTGCTGTCCTGAACCTCGCCAGTGGCTGGGTAGTAGACCTTGAACGAGAAGTCAGTCCTGGGAAAGGAACCCTGAAACACAAAACAGGCCATTGTTCTGACAATCCCGATTTTGTTTCCCTGATTTTGGCTACATTCTAGCAGTTGGCATTTGCGCAACATCATCTGCCTCTGCTCAACAAACATAGTCTGCAATAAAACAGGGCGAACTTTATTTCATAGTCAGTCTGCTGTTAGTTAGTCCTTCCTATCCCGTAACTCGGTTGATCGTTTAACCAGCATACTCCATCTTTCTCTGTCATCAGCAGTCCTCATTGGCTTCACTCAGTGTCAAGCCAGGCCATTCTTAAATGTTGTCTTCCCACCTCTTTTTCTGTCTCTCTTCATCTGCCTCCTTGTACCATGCCTTAAGTTTATTTAGTTATTAAATTCGTTTAATTAAAACAAAAACAATTTTAATATGGCGTCTGCAACATCATCTACCACGGTTTCAGAGTCTGCAATAAAACATACCCAAACATAATAATTACAGGTTACATGAATGGAAGCACCAGACATGACAGTCCAGCATTGATAGTTATAAAACTATACATTGCCTGAATGTGCTCTACTTAGAAATCCCCGAGGTGATCCAACAATCACTTGGCCAAGGCGGTTAACCTTCAGTTAAAATATAATAAATACATTTTAAAATTTTAAAAAAGTATATTTTTAAAAAATATATGGGCAGAGAATATGGGTTCTACAAGAATTTAAACCATCAAAGAGGTTAACTGTACACTGCAGTCAAGCTTGACACACAAACATGTGCACACACTCACAGAAAGAACCAAACAAGAAAGAATAAAGAAGTCTAGACAATAAGACAGGGAGGTAGAGGAAAGTGCGGTGGGGGAGGAGGGGAAAGGGAAAGGGGGAGGGGAAGAGGGGGAGGGAGATGAAAACTTGTCTCAAGAAAGTGTGAGAAGAATGATCTGTCGTCATCATCATACTTTGTCACAACTCCAAGTAACTGATACAGCAAGCAACAAGCAAATGAAGGCAAAGCCGTGAGAAGAGGAGAGAAGAATACGTACAGTGCGCCACAGGTGAGCTACCTGACCGACACTGGCCTACAGAGCAATACATACGTTACATAGATTTGACGGCGTTCAGCGGCCGGCGATGGGCGGGAACAGGCCCGACGACGGCGACATGGCGAAAGGAGACAGCGCTGGATAGCCGCACGATGTAGGCATGCTGAAACCGTTCATGCTGGACACAGGGTACATCTGATGTGGCTGTGGCGGCTGCTGGAGAAAGCCTCTGTCCATCATCAAACCGAACACCGACTGCAAGTGGCTGTTGTGTTGTGGCTGAAGTTGCTGCTGGAGATGGTAATGATGACTGGGAGTGGGGTACATGCCGTTGGTGTGGTGACCGCTGGGGTGGTTAGGGCTGAGCTGACCAGGGCTGAGCTGACCGGGGCTGCTACCCCCACTGCTAGGCCCGCTGTGGCGAGTGTCATAGTTACGATGATGGTGGTGGTGGTAATGGTGTTGACTTCTAGCGTCGTGGTCATGGCTGTTTTGTCGTTGTCTCTGACCACAGTTGGGCGCCATGGAGCATGGAGTGTGCTGACCCTGACTGTAGCCCTTACCAGTCAGGATGCGGTGCAGGAACGTGTCCGTCACGGGCTTGGGCGGACAACGGCACATACACTGACCACTGCTGTCTGCTAGGGCAGGGAGAGAGAGGGTGCGGGTGGGGGAGTGCGGGGGAGTGTGAGAGGGAGTGAAGACGGCATTGGGTCCACGCTGGCTCATCTGTCCCACACGGAACAAGTCGTCACTGACGTCATGCACGCTACAGTCACCAAACATCAACGACGACGGCGGCGAGGACAACGACTCCTGACACGCTCCCTCCATATCTGCGTCGCCGATATCCGTGGCTTCGTCGTCCGAGTACCCGGCGGGCTGACTAGCGGCCAGGAAAGCGTCCACGTCAAATGGGGGTGGTGACGGGGGCGTGAGAGGAGCAGGGAAGTAGAAGGGGTCCTGGGAAAAGTGCGGGGTGGATGCAGGCTGGACGGTGTAATGCCCGAACATCGCCGGCTGACCGTGAGGTTGCTGATGTTGCACGAGCATCCTGATTTTGACAAACAGTATCGAAGTCGTTGACAGCAAAATTTCACCACACAGCTACAGATTCACACACCGTGGGTATATCACTATCTGCAGACACACAATCTGTAATTATGTCCAACGAAGATTCGTCACGAAGAAGAACTGAATGTTATTGCAGAAACAATACGTTCGAGTTCAAACCACAAACCATTGACAGATGATAGGCTAACGTAATAGACACAGATTCCTATGACCTTTAGAACAGTCACGTGGCAATGGTCTCACTCATGAATCGCCTGTTAGGAAATCCAATAAAAAGCTGTCGCAACAAATTGCCTCCTCCGCAGCTTATAACACGATGTACATGTAAGCGCTGCTATCTCTCTGCAAAGTCTTTAGAGAAAGTGGTGGTGTTGTGGCTTTTTATCTCAGTAGACCCACCTATAAAGTGTATCAGCTGATGACGCCGCCACAATAACAGTAGGACCACAGCACAAGACAATGTATAGTAAGCAGCAATGACTAAATCACGATCCTACCCAACCTGGGCAGACGTCAACTGCACACTGAGCCATGCCGCGCCGCTGCCTCTGAATTTAAATTTTCCTCTCTTTTCCTTCGCTGGGCCTTTCAAACATAAGAACATCGCTCTTTCTCCTTCTCAAGCTCTTTTGCCTTCCTTCCCCCCCCCTCCCCCTTCCCCACTTTTTTTTCACTCTCCCTCCCATCACATGCATTGTTAAACCCGCCAATGTCAGGACCCTGTAACGTTGGCCAACGCTGACGTAGGTGTGTGCACTTTTCTTCAGCCCATCTCTTTTTCTTCTCCCACTCACCTCCCCCCACCCCCTCCCTCTAACTTGGCAGTGTTGAACCACTGACCCTCCTACCATCACCACCACTATTACAACCTCCACCCTCTGCGCAGAAAACTCTACACTAGACTATCTATCACTATACTAACGTTCAGATCCTCATTCTCACCTTCTTCTCAACGGTCTTGCTCTGACTTGACTGCATGTAGATGCAGCCACGAACCTGGGGGTTGGGGATGGAGGGGTGGAGGTAGGTGGGTGGGTAAGCAAGCCAGATCAACCAGGATATCCAGGATGGTGTGCATTGGTCACTCTCTTAGCGACCCATCATGAGTAGTTGTGGCTACCTACGTCGTTTCTAACATCCTCATTGTAGTTCAGAAAATCCCAGTCTGCTGACTGATTTGTTTCAAGAATTCAATTCAACAAAGCGCAGTCAAAGCAGCAGTTGTGAAGACTACAACAAAATAAGCTACCAAAGCAGAAATAAAATAGTAAGTTAGAAGACAAGAAAAACAAAAGACAAGAAGAATAAAATAAAATAAAAAGACTGAAAAAGAAAGCTCAAAAGAGCCTATTCAAAGTATGCAGGACTATTATGGCCAGATTCATAATTAGTAAAGAAAGAAAAGAGAGAAAGGCTAAAGTAATCCAATTCATACTTCCCATTAAACTTACCACTAGAAGATCTTATACACCTAAAAAACATTGTCCTAACCTCCCTCCCTCCCTCCCTCTCTCCCTCCGTCTCAGCCTAGCCTACCCTCTCTCATTCCCTCTGCCTCTAATTCACCGTGTCTCCCCTCTGTCCCTTTCTGAGGCGACAACAGACAACAGCAGCGTGCGGACATGCCGTGTGTGCAGACGACTGCTGTTTGCGTGGGACAGACGTCATCCGACACGCCAGTGACGTAAAAGACTGGCCCGCTTGCTTTCTTAGGCACACAACTCTGTTGACACTTTTTCCCTATCTTCTTGTTTTTCTCTCCCTCTCTCCCACCTCCGCCCAACCCCCTTCCAAAAGGTCTTAACGGTCGTTTGGTTTGTTCACCCTCAACTTTGTCTTTTGACACTCATTTTGCCGGCTTCCCTCGAGAAAGGTTCTCCTTGTTATGATACGTTTCGTTTTTGTGGTGGTGTTGTTGTTATTGCTGCTGCTGTTGTTTGTTTTTGGTGATGGTGGTAATTTTGATTAATGTTGACTTACATCTTTTTTTTTCTTCTGAAGAACAAAAAAAAAAAAAAAAAAAAAAAAAAGCTAAGTATATAATGAATGTCGGTATGCGCGATTATGGCCACGCGTGTTTGTGCGAATTGGGCTATCTGTCACTGTTAAGTGGCAAACTAAATTTGAGGTCCTCCTCTCCCTATTGAGAACCATCCATCCCTCTTTCCCTCTTGGTCAGTCCTACGAACATTTTATTTCCAAAACAGACTTTACTATAACAATGTCTGTTTCATAATAATATTTTTTTTAAATACTGTAAGTTTCAATTTATATACATTCACATTTAAAATTCCCACTCCACAATTCACTAATGATACTTATGGAATGATGTGAAGACAAATAATAAATTACAAACGAAATAAGAAAGAGCTATGATCAGAACCCAAATACAGCCTGAACAGTGAAATGGACAAGGCAGGACAAAGACTTGGTACGAGACAGCCTTGGAGCATTGCAATGCGATCTCGCTCATTTACATTACGCGACGCTTCACTCTTTCCTCTCTTGGCCTATATATAACATGTCTACTGCACGTGAAGTCGGTGTCTGGTTACTTTTACTATCGCCAATACGTAGCCTTTAAAATAAAATAAAATAAAATAAAATAGCAATTACAATAACGATTCAGGTATGTGCGTCTCTGCCACGAAGTTGTGTAACTTGCTACCAACAAAAATGGCTGCTACAGTACTAACGCTCCGAGTTACGAAGGACGAAAATTAAATATCTTGTGATGGAATGTTACTAAAACATTCTTGATATCACTGGGTGTCTCAGCATCTCATAATTGATTGTAATAACATATTGCCTGTCTTTTGCTGCGTCTCTACACTTCGGGCAACACAGTTTTGCAACTTCCTACCAAAAAAAAAACCCGGTTGCTAAATGCCTTTTGTCACAAAGAACGAAAATTACGTAACTTGTCATGGAATGTAACTGAAACATTCTTTATATTATACTGGGTGCCTCAGCATCCTTATTGATTCTAATAGCAAATAGTTTGATTATTGCCTTGCCTCTCAAAATTTGCCTGGGAAGGGCGAGGTGGGGGGGGGGGGGGGGGGGGGGATTCTTATTTCATAGTTTTGTTTTGGCACGGCATCTGCTGAAAGAATCACAATTTCATTCTCATTTCCTAAAAGACCTTCTTCTTCTTCTTCTTCTTCTTCTTCAGGATACTGTGGATATTCCGACTGTTGGAATAAAACCTCCAGAAATATTTCTGACGACAGGGAAAGAATGGGGGCAGTGACCTGGTAAGTGGCCTCTGTGTGGACAGTGATGTAATGACGTCATGCACAGCTCTGTGTTTGACCTCGTGAGACACTGGGTCAACACTGGACGTCACGATGACCCACACTGACCAGCTGCGTGTGCGAGAGAGAGAGAGAGAGAGAGAGAGAGAGAGAGAGAGAGAGAGAGAGAGAGAGAGAGAGAGAGAGATGATAAACAGACAGACGGACAGAGAGAGACAGAGAAAGAGATAGAGAAAGGAGAGAAAGGCAGAGAGATTGATGATAGACAGAGAGACAGACAAAGGGAGACAGGGAAAGAGAAACTGAGACAGAGAAATAAAGAAAGACACAGACAGAAAAGGAGACAAAGAAAAATAAACTGAGAGAGAAAGAATAGGAAAGACAGACATAGTGAGAGAGAAGGCGTAAGAGAGACGGACGGACAGAGTGAGACAGACGGACAGAGAGACAGACCAAGACAGCAGACAGAGATAGACCGATGTTGGTCAGCCACAAAAACCAAAGCCAAAGATGCTACATGGAATTATCAGTGTTTGTGTGATCAGAGCAGGTCAGCAAACTGGCTGTTAGTCAAGGACAAACAGGACCCAAGCAAGCTCCCTTGACGTCATGGGGCCTACAGGGCAGTGTAGGGGATGGAGACGACGTGGGAGGGTGGTAAACAGTGATAAAATGCGGCGTAAAACCAAACCCGCATGCAAGCACGCAGACATTGCCCACAAAAACATAGCTTCACACACAACTAGCAAAGCAAAACACACACACAAATACACACAAAGCAATATCAACATACACACACACTCAATAGCTTCACACACAACTAGCAAAGCAAAACACACACACAAATACACACAAAGCAATATCAACATACACACACACTCAAACACACAAAACAAAACACTACAACATAATGTCATGCGCACATACACACACATATGCGGGTAAACACACACATATGATATGCACACACACATTAAAAAAACAACCACACATAACAATGCACAATCACAAAGTAACATACAGAGTTTTGGTTTCGACACACAAAATTGGGACTTTTAAAGAATTCTGCAATAAAATCCTTGAAATGTATTATCCTGGTGACAAAAGCAGAACAAAGAAACAACGAGGATCTGTTTTCATACTGCTGCCAATTGTTTACGACAAGAATCCTAAGCAAATAAAAAAATAAAATAAAATGCATATCCTGAGACAACGATAATATTGATGATGATAATGATGATGATGAATAGAACAATGCTTGAAATGTATTATCCTGGTGACAAAAGCAGAACAAAGAAACAACGAGGATCTGTTTTCATACTGCTGCCAATTGTTTGCGACAAGAATTCTAAGCAAATAAAAAAAATATAAATAAAATGCATATCCTGAGACAACGATAATATTGATGATGATAATGATGATGATGATGAAGAGAAGAATGATGATGATGATGATGATGATAAAGAACAAGAAGAAGAGGAGGAGGATTATGATGATAGTGATGAAGAAGAAGATGGTATCCACAAAAATGCGTGAGAATGGCACCTGATACACATAGAAAGGAATTTTGTTACCAGGCAGAGACAACAAGTTTAGGACTTCAGTCACGGGAGACGAACTCACACGCACATACACACGCACACAAACACACACAAACAGTGTGCATGTAAAAGCAAAATGAACAATAACACAAACCCTCGCTATTGACTGTGGATTGTCCAAGACCCAGAGACACTAAAAATCAATGATTTCTCCTAAGCTAATAAACAGAAGTCAATGATCCTCAAGATTCATGTCAATCTTTTAGGTATATACCATACACAAAAGGGCTTTAATCTAATCGAAAAGGTATTTAATTAATTAATGCGTTAATTTGATTATAACACTCCCGACGATATGGGTCGTGGAAGACCCATACGTATTACAAAGTGTCCTATGTGATCATTCCTTAAATAACCCGATGGCATGGGTCATACAAGACCCATGTTGCTCAAAGAGGCAGAAAGCTGCTTATTCTTCTCCGGATGATACGGGTCTTCCAAGATCCACACTTTTCATAGAGAACTATAGGCACTGCTGTACAAAGGGATAACTTAGTTTCCAGACTGACCTTTCATAATCAAGGAACAGTCCTGTCCCACAGTGTCCCATAGTAGCCAGCCTTATCTTAGCTAAGAGAGCTCTATTGCTGCTGTCACTGGGGAATTCTAGGAGTGGCTGGGGTCAAGGGGTCAGTCTGGCCCCCAAACCAAAGGAAGGATTTAGTGTGCAGCTGCACAGCAGTGTAGGCCTAATGCCAGTCATGTACTTTTGTTTTATGGGCTTGTAGTTATAATAGTAGTGACGTCGGACACCAGATCGCTGCCGCTCTTCCGACAGGTGCAAATATGAAAGGTGTACAATGTTCAGTGGATGCTATTATTTCCGAATTTTATCAATTCTACTTCTTTTTTTACATTGCGTTGCAGACATTTATTAGTGCCTTGATTTTGTTTTGTGGGGTTTACTTTTTATTTTGCTTTTGGTTGCTATCGTTACAGTGAGTCAGTGCAACTTTGGTTTCACTTTGTCGCTGATTCATCTTAAGATTAATTTTGCCGAATGAGAGCAAATTCAGTTCGGTGGTAGATCTGGTCCAACTAGCAATGTAGGTCCAGATTTCTTTTTGGTTAATAAATGATATCATGCCACACAGGCAACAAGCAAGTTTAGGGCTACTTAACCCACACTTTTGAAGGTCTCTAGCATGCAAAATTTTGGAACATATCAGGGTGTCCCCAGCAATGGGACAGTTTAAGACAAACAGCATCCTTTGCCCACAACAACACAGGTTTAGAAGACAGCAGCTCCTCGAGCTAGAGGATGACCTGGTCGACAAAAATAGATGAAAGCCTCTAAGCAGGTATACTTGTCATGGAACTAGCGAAGGCCTTCGATCGAGTCAACCATAGCCTGCTCCTCCATAAACTGGAACTTTACGAGATCCAGGGTAACATCCTCCGATGGATAGAGAGGCGTCAGACAGTTGTTGTTGAAGGCGTCAAGTCAGTCTACACTCAGGTCCGAAGTCCCCCAAGGCTCTAAGTCCTTGCCTCTTCCTGGCCTATCAATAACCTTTCAGACACCCTTTCATCACTGTCCAAACTGTTCGCTGACAACACTGCTATCAACATATCCATCGCTTGCTAGGAAGACCAATCCCAGCTACAGCACTTGGCGAAATGTGAGGCAAGCTGGGACATGCAGTTCCACCCAGGCGAGGCTCCTACCAAGTGAACTGTCACACGCTGTATACAATGGCATCAACAAAGTACCGGGGAGTCACACCCAGAAGAAAATCAGCTTTGACCAACATGTTGATGCCATCGCTGCCAAGGCCAGCAAAATTCTCGGATTCCTGCGGCGGAACCTAAGATAGCTTCCAACGAAACTGCAGGAAAAGGCGTACATGGTCTTTGTCCAGCCCATCCTGGGATATGCCAGCTCACATTCAGAAGATCGAGGCAATACAGCGATGGGTGGCGAGCTTCATTTTGAATTTCTAACACAATATCTTTAGTGTGAGCGCCAAGATCGACTGTCTGGTATGGTAAACTCTCAAGTCCAGAAGGAAGAAAGCCAGACTGTGCATGCTGAGGAAAATCAGAAATGGACAAGTCCAGATACGACACAGCAAGCTACAGCCCGCAGCTGCAGAGGCCATGACTAGCAGTTCCGACTGATCCAATGCAGGACAGACTACAGGAAGTTCTTCTTCCCCCGCTCCATCAGGGACTAGAACGCCCTCTCCGCCGAAGAAGCCAGCGACCCTGACTCTGTTGTCATTAGGCTGTACTAGGGCTGGTACTCAGGCCTTGGCTTATTGTGGCTGGAATGCATACACGAAGTCCACCAAAAATTATAGTTGTGAAATTAGCAAGTAGCTTTAGATTATTCCAGGTTTTGTGTGTGTGCGTGTGAGTGCGCGCGCGCACGTATGTGGGTGCGTGTAACCCCTTTTACCCCTTCTCCTCACGCCCCACACACACATCATGGAAAACACAGCAACCCCTAGTAACAACCTACAGCAGCAAATGATTCAATGTTTTGATTGTGGCTGCTCAACCCAAGACAAAAAGAAGAAGTGAGTTACTCTCCTTGGGCTGCCATTTTTGTCAAAAACAACTTGGAAATGAATAATATGACACTCTCTTCCTGTTGTTCTAAAGTATGGGTCGTGGAAGACGCGCATAATCGGTTGAAGAATATACATGTTTAGGACCCTATAAAACACATGGGTTGTGGAGGGCCCGCATCATCGGTTATGCAAAGTAAAATGCGGCATCGGGCAAAGGTTAATCAGTACCAGTGCAAAATCAAACACTTACAGGGTTGACAATGTTGCAGTCAGAAGCAGAGCGAGTGAAGGGGTCAAACTTATCAGCACAGATGACAAGGTCGGGGAGGGGGTAGAGACGAAGGCCACTATCATACGCCCAGTACACCGGACTGACGTGCAGAGGCAGCGGACACAGATGGGCTTGGCTCACAATCGATTTGGCAAACTGAAACCAAAAGCAGGGAATTCAAAACTGAACTAGAAGCGCAAAGCCCATATGACTCACATGTTCCTTATGGAACTTGCAATACTTAACATGAAAATGAGTGACCAGAAAAAAATGAAAAGACACTGTGGCATTAACGTGCAAAATAATACTGACTTTGATCTTTCGACGCTCTTGACCTTGAGATGTCTTTGACCTTAGTGACCTGCCCTTCACAAGACCTCTGATATGCTCATTTATGATTAAATAACCCAATGTTTTGCATACTATGGATTAAATATACAACCATTCCACTATATGATAAGAATTTTAAAAAATGTTTTTGCTAGGCCTAAAATGACCTTGATCTTCAAGGTCAACCCAAAAAGGGAACACATATGAAAAAATCAATATTATCCCTGTCATTTTTTGACTAACATTCGTTGACCCTGTGACCTTGAACTTGAAGTAAAGTCATTCATTCACTGACCATTGTCGAGGTCTCATGAATATACATAAACTTTCCAAGTTTGGTTGTGATAGCTGGAATAGGTTCTGAGATATTAAGCCACTTGTAAGTTTTCACTGCGGATGGTGGACGGCAGACACCAGGGAGACAAACAGGTAGACAAATTTTTTTTTCAATTGTCATTTTTGGACTATTTAGGACTAAGGACTTATCTCTCACAGATTTGCAAAAATCTGGATTGTTGAAAAAAAATTGAGGAATGAAAGGGGGAGGAAAAGGGGATGGTGGGGAGAGATGGGGGAGAGGGGAGGGTAGAGAAGGGACTCACATTGCTATGCAAGCCAGTCAAAAATCACCGATTACCAGAAACTCATCTAAAAATGTGACATCTCCCAAAACTTCATTGACTTCTGTCACATGCCATATCTCAACAACACCAAAAAAAAAAAAAAAAAAAAAAAAAAAAAAGAAAGGCAGATTTTAACCAAACTCAGACCTGCCTACCCCACAAATTTTTAAGAGTAACGACTTGGGATAAAAAGCGTAACATTTTTAGGGAAAATTGTAAAAAGCGTATTATTCACACCGCGATCGATCTATCGGTCTTTAAATTCATTATATTTCTACACCAAATAATACTAACAATCTTGCAACATTTGCAATTAATAGTAAATGAAACAGGCAGCAAGGCAAGAAAATAGAAAGCAAACAATGAATTTACCACACGAAAAAAGTAGATAAACTGTCTGAATTTATTATTATTATTATTAATTATTATTATTATTATTATTATTATTATTATTATTATTATTATTATTATTATTATTTTTGTTATTATTATTACTTTAATGTACATAGTACACTAACATCAAAAAAAGCATAATTCATTTGTACAAGAAAATAAAAAATAAAAAAGTTTTCATAAGGAGGTATGGACTTGAGCACAACAATGAACTAAAAAAAAAGTAGATAAACTATCTGAATGTATTATTATGACTTTCATGTATATGAGTCAGAAAAGCATCATTCAGATGCAAAAGTAAATAGTAATATATATATTTAAAAAAAAAAGTTTTTATATTTTTTACTTCTTCAAAGAATTGTAATAAGCACTCTTAATGCTGCTCAGTTGGTGATCACTATATTGATGCTTGTCCAATAAGTGCCTGGTCTTGACTTCAGCACAAGGAGTGCCTCCACAGTATCCTGCCCCATTGAAGCTCTCTGGGGTGTGGCATTCTTTCTTACTGTTGAAAACACTCTTTCGCATGGTGCAGATGACTGAGGCTTATTATTTGCTCTATTCATGTCTGGATTTTCCATTTATGAAGCGCAAATCGATTGTAAACAACACAAATCGCCTGGTCGTTGTTCAAACGGAAGTCACCGTAGCTTAGACCCGAACAGGTCACGTGACCGTTCTCGACTAATCACAAGCCTTCGTTTTCAGTTCCGAGTCTAGCATCTCCTTATAAGGAAGTTTTTGTACAATGTGTAGTTTTTGATTTCGGAAAAGCGTAGTAAAATTAGGGAAATCGTAAAAATCGTAGTAAGGGCTGAAAATCGTAACAAAATACGCCTAAATCGTAACTGTAGGCAGGTCTGCAAACTCTGTAGAAATATTAACAAAACAATCTGGGAATGCACTAAACTCCTAATGAAGATGAAAGAGAACCAGACGGTGTCTGCCATTCCGTCTGGCTATTGCATATGATGTTTCAAGAACCCCTGAACAGATTTCAAAGAAAATGTGTTGCCATTATTAACGCTAGCACGACCCCATGGCCATAATTGCTAAAGTGATTCCAAAGTCTATATTTGCTGTAAATTATTCAAGCGTAACAGAGCAGTAACACTCACATGAGTGGGGATGTCGGTGTCGTCAGGAAAGCGCAGACAGTTACGACACATCTTGGTCACAACGTCTTCTCGAATAACCACGATCTCCTGAGCACAGTACTGAATGCGACATGGGTTGGAGGTGAACACAGCGGTTGGCACTTTCCTCCGGAACTCTTCTGTGATGGAGTTAGGAATGGCAGGTCTGGATAAATACAGAGACGACAACAGAGCTCATATTTCAGTGAGGAACAATTAGTAGAGCAACATAAGGAACACATTCAAGTGATTATGAATCATGATATGAAATGGGGCCAAGTTTACTTGGTCCGTTGCTCAAGTCGGTTGCGTGACTCGTTATTGTCAGCAAATGCACACACACGCACAAAAACACACTGCTGTATTGGATTATGATACTCCTTCCAATGAGAGTATAAACAGAGGTCTAGTCCATACATGCACGCATTCCATCCCACGGACTTTAAAGATCCTCATGCTCATGTCCTGGACGGGTGAGTGCCGCATACACAAAATATACCCCGCATGCCTTAGGTCCCTTCTCCCCATACCTAGTCGCCCAGGATGGTGCTCAGTGGTCTGTGTGTCAGACTATGCGCCCAAAGGTTGCAAGTTGGCGCCAAAGCACCTTGAGTTAGATCCCGTATCGGCCAGCGGCTTGAGAAAGATCCCGTATCAGCCAGCGGCTTGAGAAGCTCTTGAGCTGGAAGGCGTTATACAAGAACAAAGAGAGAGAGAGAGAAAAAGAATGTACTTTCCCCAAAACATTGAATTTTTTCAATCAATAAAATTTTTAACAGTACAAAGTTACTGCTCAATAATTGTGCTGTAAGTTTTAGTTTCCTTCGCTAGGCTCACTAACACCAAATATTCTTGTCCGCTGTATGATTACCAAAAGAATGTTACCCTGAAGGAGAAGACCCTCCATTCCTACCTGGGCAGAATGCTGGAGTGACCAGCATCATGGGGACCAGGAATAAAGATGAACTTGCTGCTCTTCACCAAGTCAGGAAAGGCTGACAATATCTCACCCAGAGCATGAAAACCCTCTGAAAAATGAATACAAAGGTCAAATCAATGCAAGAAAACTCTCTGAAAAGTTATAATATCCCTTCAATAATGGTACTGGTTGCAGTCAAACTAAAACTTTCAAACACTAGAAGCGCAAAGCCCATATGACTCACATGCTCCTTATGGAACTCGCAATATATAAACATGAAAATGAGTGCCCATTAAAAATTTTTTTTTTTTAAATCAGTGGCATTAAAATGCAAAGCAATAACGACTGATCTTTCTATGCTCTTGACCTTGAGATGACCTTGACCTCCAGCTCCAAATACACTCATGTACTATTAAATAAACTACAGCAAAAGTGGTATTATGCCCCCCAAAAAACTGTTACTTTGGAATGACCTTGACCTTCATGTGACCTCTCATGAATGTCTGATCAAATAACCCAATGTTACTGCATATTATATGGGTAGTTAAATAAACAGCCATTTCACTGTATGATGATCTATTTTTTTGTATGTTTATGCAAGGCCTAAAATGACCTTGACCTTCAAGATCAACCGAAAAACAGAAATATATGAAAGATCAATTTATCATCTCTAAATACAACATTTTTGGACTTTATATCTCTCACAGTTTAGGGTCAAAGTCACTTTAAAGTACCTATACTAACCAACTTTGAAAAGCTCCAGTAACCTTGACCTTGGAGTGAGGTTGACCATATTTGTAAAGTATGTGTGTCTCACTGATATCTATCATGCACCAAAGTTCACTATTAATAACCTAGAAAAAAGTGAAATTTTGTGAAAAAATGTTTGGTTTAAAAAATATATATATATATATTTGTTGATCCTGTGACCTTGACCTTGAAGTGAAGTCATTTACTGATTTATGAAGTCTCTGACATCTCATACCAAGATTGATTGTAATACTTTAAATAGGTTCTGAAATATTAACCCACTTGCAAGTTTTGCACGGACAGACGGCGGACGACGGACATTTTATTTAAAAATGTCATTTTTTGGACTATTTTAAGCTCATTTCACAAAGATTTAAAAAATCCGAAAACATTTTGAAAGAGAGGCGAGTACTTAGACTCACACTGCTATGAATGTGAGTCAATAAAAATTCAATTTCCATGCCGTCTTCTAACTGCGATCGCCTTACCCGGCTTTACACCACATTTGAGTGCTAGATGTGTGTTTGTTGTGTGTTTGAGAGTGGTTGAAACATGTGAGCCTGTATGTTGATACAGATCCCTGAGTTTGGAGCCTGATCAGTGATTTAGGGAAAAGAGCCTACATAGTATCCAATATTATTAGATTTAGTATTATTATTATGCTAGCCAAGTTTCAAATCAATGCATGAAATCTCTCTGAAAAGTTATAATATATAAGCCAAGAATCAAAGTATTAAAACCCCCTGGAAACTTAACACACTAATGGAGAATCAAAGCAATGCACGCAAACCGTGTGGAAACACCACTTCAGAAACCAGGATACAGTGAACAATTTCACGTCCGCTTATATTCAAATAACTATTATTTTCAATCTCTGCTATATGCCCAGTCATTCTTCGACTTCATTTTAACAGTTCAGCTATATTCAAGACCTGACACACTCAAGTCAATTTTAAGGTTCAGAAGCTGCGGAAAAGTATCTAAATCTTTATTGCAAAAGAAGTTGGTGCTTCCAGGCAAAGTGAACACACATCTAAACCTGATAGTTGCAGTAGCCAACATCCAATAGCTGACACAGGCCCGATACTAACTCAAAGAAGTGCTCAAGGTGCTTGGTGACTGGTCACATATTACAGCATGAAAAATTAATACACAAGAGCCAGAGATCTCAGCAAAGACCTCTACTACAATTTGCACAGTTGCCACATTGAAAAAAACATTGTAACACCCTCACTTCCTAAAATAGTAGAGAAGTACGACATTAGAAGTTTTATTTGTCCTAAAGATTGTAGTAGTGTAGGAATATTATAAAACAGATGTTAGAAAGGCATGTGCGCACACATTCACTCAAAGGCAGACATTTGAACTCGCCCACCAGGCTAGTGACTCAGGCAAAGTTACTGGCCTGCATCATTCCACGCTAGTTCCTTAACAACTTTCACACACAAATAACAGAACACGGAGCACGTGCAAGTCAAGTATAGTTATCACACAGATTCCAACATTTCAACAATTTCTTTCTTTCTTCAACCCCAAAAATTGTTACGTTGATACCAACAAATGTTACATACGTTTGAGTGCTTTGATGTTGCCTTCCCCAGCAGGACAGGTCAGAAAATGGCCGCACAACACGAAAGCTGTGGGAGTGGAGCCAGAAAAGCCAGAGAATAATTTCTGCAGTTTCTCCAGCACCTGGTCATGAACAATCAAAACTATTTTCTTACGTATCCTTCAATCCATGGCACTGCACCACAACATACTCCATTTTATCAACTGTATAAGGAGGCAAAACTAAACTTGTTGTCTCTACACTAAAATATGCATGAAGTTTTCCACATTTGTTAATCTCAACCAATACACTCTGTTTTATTAATAACAGTAATTATTGATGCTGCTTTTTTAAAGGTTAATTTTCTTTGCTTTCAACACACACGCAAAGGTTTTGTTTTTTAATTTAAAAAAAATGATTGGAAGTTTTATGCAAACATATTTGAAACACCAAGACTAAGACATTGGTCAATATATGACAGCTTAAATATTATTATATAAACCAGTGGGTAAAGAGTGATAATTTTAACTAGAAAAAGAAAAAAGCCCGGCATTTTATTATCTATAAAGACTTGCTACAAGAAGAGGGCAGAGCAGAGGAGACAAAAAGAAAACAGAGAAGAAACAGACATCTATGCATACCAGCGGTGGCACTTATAGCAACAGTGTGCATTAATACCTCCTACTATTCTGACCATAGATGCAAATTGTCATCAACGTGAACACAATATCCCTTAATAAATGTTTGCATATGGGGACGTCCCAGCATTCCAGCAGCGGGTTAGCGATAGCACAGTGGGTGGCTGAGAACTTAACAGCAAGATTCAACTAGCCATGACAAATTGTCGACATTACTGAGTACTATTTACCATTGAAGCCAGCAGTAATTACTCTACTGACCTAGTGTTGATTCATTTCTAATTTCTTCATCGGTATACTGACTGTAACAACAGTGTCTGTTACTTGGAGTGTTTGTTGTAGAACCAATGCCTTCACACTGTGGATTACTGACTTCTTGGCGCATCATAGCCTTGTGCAACATCATGGATTCTGCGTTTCTGAGGCAATATCGGACAAAAATGGTTGTCAAAGAGAGATAACTTCTCATGTTTATAATGTGATTCTGGAATCAGGCATCCTGTGTTGTTCACACACAAGGCGTAGATAATATGCAGGACGTCTGCACCGACTAATCAAAACCTTCAAAGCAACCTCAAAGCTCATTACTTCTTCTCTAAAGTCTTCTCCTGATAGATTCTGTCTTCACACTGTTTCTTCCATATCGCCTCATCCTTTTCATGCATGCATGTGTGTGCACGTGTGCACATGTGTGTGTGTGTGCCTGTTTGTGCATGCTTGTATGGGGAATCACTTTGTTTATTACTGCCTCTCCTCCATTCAGCTTTGATTTTACCTGCTCCCAGCCATTATGTGTTGTACTAATGTTTTATGAGTGTGTGAATGTGTGAGGGTGCGCTTTGAACTGTTCCTTACTAGGAAAAGCGCCTTATAAATATCCTTATTATTATTATTTATATTATTACCATAAAACCTGAAAATGCTAGTGTGACCCTTAGTATTCTTTCAATGATCACCTTAGAATTATCCAGCCAGATGTCTGAGAGAAAGATGAGCATGGCCTCTGTGTTGTCCTGCTGTAACTGTTGCAGCTTGTTGGAGGCTTTCGCACAAGTAGCTGCTGGGCCACCAAAGAAATTCAGATTACCAAAGTAAGCCCTGAAAATACACACACAGCGTTCATTCATTTTGTTTTGAAACAAATAATAATAAACTTCGTGATATTTTTAGTGCATTTATGAGACTACAGAGTGATAACAAAGTGAAATACTACATTTCAAAATGTGTCAAAACACATGACTTCATACTATATGCAATGTGCTTGGTTAACCATCCATCCATGAAATGTAATTGCTCAAACAAAGCTACTGCATTCTAATTTACGAGCCACACAAACTAATGTTCTTTATTCAAAGACGCACAAATTACCCTTCCTATCCTATCCTGTAACTCAAAGGTCGTTGGGGCACCACAGATGATCGTTTAACCAGCGTACTCCATCTTTCTCTCAGCAACCCTCATGGCTTCGTCCAGTGTCAAACCAGTCCATTCTCGAATGTTGTCCTCCAACCTTTTTTTTTTGGTCTCCCTCTTCTTCTGCCTCCTTGCACCGTGCCTAGCAGGATGGTTTTTGCAAGGCCTGATGATCTGGTGACGTGGCCATACCATCGGAGCTTCCGTTTCTTCACCACTGTGAGCATGTTATCGTGTTGTCCAATTACCCTTGAAATTGGTAAATGGCAATATACGTTGTTTGTTTAGTTCTGGACAGTTTTTGTTAGCCTCAGCACACACAAAAATATGAAAAGAAAACAAATGAAATAATTTATTCTATTGGGGAAAAATTTCATAAAACTTAAGCTTGTTAAAAATGATACTTACCTGGTGGTCTTCGCGGCTTCTGCAGGAGGAAAGCCAAAGGCTTCCACGTGAAAAACGTTGTCCTCATACCATCCTTCTGCTAGCACAAAGCAACTCTCGGTGAACAGGCCAACATGAAAATTGTACATTGGGTTAAGGACAAAATGCTTAATCGACTACTACTACTACTACTGCTACTACTTAAACTACTACTACTAAATGGATTTACAAAACTCAGACTTATATCTTATACAGTAAATGTGATTAAGAAGCATATAAGAAACTCTGCATAATGACATTTCCTAATCTTTCTCACTCACGCCAATAATAGTATTGGATGCGGTCAATCAAAAATTTCAAAATAAAGTTTATTTTTACTGTCCATCTTCTAAAGACTAATAGCAATCTCCCTACCATATGTTTGAGTATCAATCTGTATCAACATACACGCTTGCATCTTATTCTAGTTACACCACACACACACAACTATTATGAATGTGATGGATGAATGCGAACAAGTTGAAACTGAATGAAGAGAAGACAGAAACTTTGCTATGAATTAGAAGACAATCTTGTCCCTTCCAGTCCCTGCGGGTCGGTGATGCTGACATTCAGTTCTCTCATTTTGTAAAAACTCTTGGCCTTGTGCTTGACTGTGACCTTTCACTTGAACAGCATGTTTCGGCAGTAGTGAGATCCTGTTTCTTTCATTTAAAAGCTCTTGGTAAAATCCGTTCTTCTCTGACCCGTAGTGCAGCAAACACTGTTGCTGTCTCTTTGGTCTTGTCAAGACTAGACTATTGCAACAGCCTTCTTGCCAATCTGCCTCAAACACACATCAAACGTCTCCAATCTACTCAGAATTCTGCAGCTCGATTGGTCACAAAAAGTCGTAAATCAGTCCATATCACCCCCATTCTTGCGCAACTCCATTGGCTTCCTGTCCACAATCGCATTAAACACAAACTGCGTTCAGTTGCCTATCATGCAGTTAAAGAGCACACTCCTGAATACCTGTTCGAACTTCAGAATGTGTATGAATTATCTCGCAGCCTCCGCTCAGCTTCCAAGTCTTTATTCGTTGTTCCTGGGCACAAGCAGTTTAGGACTAAGAGGTATGGCCAGAGGTCTTTCAGATACACTGCACCGGTTTGGTGGAATGCTCTTCCAGAAGTCATAAAGAGAGCAGACTCTGTCGATGCATTTCGCAGAAACTTGAAAACACATTTCTTCTCTTCTTGCTAATCTGGATGTATAATTATCTGATCTCATCCCAATTTCATAAGTCACTGCGTGAAAGTATTGCATAAATGTTAATTGACTGGTCTGCCTGCTAGAATGTGTTGAGCGATAGTGAAGAAGTTAAAATGTTAAGTTATGATCTATGCACCCTTCCCACCACTGTCTGTATGTGTGTGTGTGTTTATCTACCTCCCTCCCACCAGCGCTGCGATCATGCCTGTCGGTGTGGAGATATTTACGCGCTTTATAAATTATTCATTCATTCATTCACAACTATCAGTTGAGCACGACTGCATGTGATTCTAGTTAAACCACAAACACACAACTATCGCTCAACTGATAGTTGTGTGTTTGTGATGTAACTAGAATAACATGCAAGCATGTACGTTGATACAGATTGCCACACTATGAGCCTGAACGGTGATTGCGGAAAAAGCAAATATAGCATCCAGTATTAATTTTATTACTAGTAAAATGTAGTATTATTGATGTTACATACATACTATGACCAATGGCAACTAATGCAAACATGACTGATAGGTGACAAAAGAGTTGTCAAATAACAAGAATTGAAAAGTATTCCAAAAGTAAAACACACACACATAAAGAGATTTCCACATACACACACATTGATATCAAAGGTTTCATGCTGTCAAAAAAGGATATTGCCTGTGAAAGATCAAGCTCGACGTGTCCAGTAGGGTCTTCCAGATACCATTTGCCCTGAAAACATGAAACAACTTACAATATAAAAAAAGATGTATCTTATATAAATTACTGCAACAAAGATCATCAACATACAGACAAAACACAGATGACACAAATATGTAGAAATCATCTAATAAATATTGCATTTTCTCCTTAGCTCAGACCATGTCACCTTGTGAAGATGATGACGAAGTAGACTCGTAGGGAGTTTAAGCCTAGGTCTGACGATGAACATTTTGATTGTAATCATAGGGAAAACCATGGTAACCAATGAAACGCGCTACTTTGATCACGTCATTTTGAGAAAATGGCTACTAATTCCAAGACAAGCCCGCAAGGAACGTTGAGTGTGAGTTAATAGAGATGATAGTTGATACAGTCACATGAATGTTTATGGGATAGCGTCTTTTTCTTTGAACTTAGCAAACAAAATTCTAACCTCAATGCGAAAATTCTTCGTTGCTGCTTTTAACACATTTTTGATTTACAGCGCAGCAAGGGAAACAACACTTGTGTTTCTGTTTAAGCCGCAGTGATTGCGCGCATGTTTACCAAAATCAAACATTTTTGTGTGACTACTGACGACTCTCAGCGTCAGTCCTACTTCAAATCACGACTCGCAAACATTCATTGTCATTGTGATTGCAGTCAAAACGTCTGTCGTCAGACCTCCATGAAGTGCTCAACCATGAAGTGCTCAAATTCCACAAGTGAAAAGATTCATGTGATGTAACTCCACGATCACGAGCTAAAATGAATAGTCATTTTTGACACCAATTTGTCAAACAAAATTCCACCCGTGTGACACTCCGATCTTAGTTTGAAAACTCCATACACTGCACTTTCCAAGATATGAATAGCTTCATATTAAACAAACACTCACCTCTTTCAACTGTGTCAGCATACCTAAGACAATGATGTCTCTCAGCTTAGCTGTACTCCCTTTCAGGTACTCAAGGGGCTTTAGCTATCAAACAAAAGTAAAGAAGCTATGAATATGGCACACACAATTTTGGAGAGAGAGAAAAATAAGTCACTGATATACAAAAATAAACTTACAAAATTGACTCTCGAATACTTGCAGCATCTAGACACTGGCCTCATTCCAACAATCACCTCATTTTTTTCCCATTCAACCACAATCTTGTCCACAAATTGCAAAGTAAAGCAGCATAATTTTAAAATGTCATTCTATTTTCCTCAGTCTCAAAATAAATAACACCTAAATGAAAAGTTGACCAAGATCTTTGGGATTCGATTAACTTTACATTAAAAACTGCTCAGCAGGACTGCACGTTTTTAATAATGCAAACTTGTAAACAGAGCAGAGGCCTATCACAAAATTATTGCACCAAAATCAACATATTTATTTCTTATAGGTAAAGGTAAAGGTAGTCCCATAGCCTTGTGGCCGTAGGGGAGCGTGATGTTGGAGATCACACTTATCTTGGGCCAGCGTAATGAGGGCGATGCCCATCTCTCTCCCTCGCTGCTTTACCTTCCCCACCCTTAAGAGTGTAGGTACTCAGTCACAGTTGAGTCAACTGGGGGCGTTGTTATTTGTCGCTTCACGTTTTGCGGTCAACCATCCAAGTGCTTAACTTGCGACACAGTAGCGAGTGCTCCAACCCACCCCATTATATTTCTTATACAACCTGAAATTTCTTGCTCCCTTCATCTGGCATTGTACCCAAGGCGGGCGGAGTGAAGAGCTCATGACGTAGTGTCCTCTGTAACAGTAAATCCACAAAACCCATTAACAAACCATGCTTTGTTGTGCAGCTACCATGTCATACACAGGCACAAAATAGTCGAATAAACATATGCAAGCATTGCATCGGTCAATGAGTGTGTCCTAGAAACCATTATTATTATTATTATTATTATTAACAATTACAATAAAATTAATATACATGTTCTTATATTGAGCTTTACCTGCCTACGCAAGTCAGTAATGATACAGGTGTCAAAATCTTCCATACTGCTCAGTGAACAAAGACACTAACTTAACCGGAGTACCAGCAGGAATTAATGGAACAAAACCTGAAAACATCACTAGTTTAACACCAATGTTTACTAAACCATGGACGAGTAAAATTCACTCACTTTAATGCTACTGTAAATAACAATGAAAATAATGCTCAACAGGTTGAAACCCCAAGCTGAACAAATCATAGCTGAAGAACAAGCATGATTCAGTGCAGGGCGAAGTATCACTGAGCAGATGTTCAGCCTCAGAATAATCTGTGAGAAATACCAACAACATCTAAATCATATGTTTGTACACTTCAAGAAAGCGTTTGACCGAGTTTGGCATGCAGCTCTGTGGGTAACCATGAGAGTGTACAGCATTAGCCCTAACATTATTGATGTCATCATAAGTCTGTATGACAAAGCTACCAGTGCAATATTTGCAGTCCACAAAAGCGCCATCAGGAACTGGTTCAGAACAACAATCAGCATGCATCAAGGATGCCTACTCTCTCCAACAATCTTCAACATCTTCCTGGAGCACATCATGTCAGATGCCCTTGCAGATCACGAAGGCACAGTCAGCATAGGGGTAGAGCAATCTCCAACCCCGGTTTTGCAGATGACATTGATGGATTGGCTGGAGAGAAGCAAGAACTTGAACAGCTGGTACAGAGGCTTGACACCACTTCTAGCGCCTATGGAATGGAAATAAGTGCAAAGAAGACCAAAATTATGACCAACAACACCAATGGCATCAACACGGACATCAAAGTCCAAGACCAATCCCTCAACACAGTGCATAGCTTCAAATATTTAGGAGCCATTGTATCAGACAATGGGTCCCGACAGGAAGTCCTCTCCAGGATCGCACAAACAACTGCTGCCCTGACAAGGTTGAAGCCCATTTGGAAAAACAGGACCATCAGTTTACATTCCAAGGCAAGGCTGTTGTGCTCCCTTGTCATCTCCATCTTCCTATACGCTTGAGAAACATGGACCCACAGCAGACCTACAATGAAGAATACAAAGCATGGAGATGAGGTGCTACAGAAGACATCTGGGCATTTCCTATACCCAGCACATCACCAACAACGAAGTCCGATAGACCATCACACGAGCCAATGGACAAAAGTAGTAGAAATAACAAATAAAAATATTCAGCATGCTAAGCTTTTGCTTTCAACATCACACAACAGCATCAATGAGCTACACACAAGTCATTGGACAACACGATGACATGCTCACAGTGGTGAAGAAACGGCCTATTCATTCACAAAGCGCTTAACTCTAACCTCAAAGGTGATTTTCTTTTGGAAAAATCAGAAAGACCTCCTTTTAGAAAGAGATACTGTATTGCTTTTGAAAACTGTAAAATTGATATTTTGACAACCTGAAGAGATCACTAGTACAAAAAACTTGTTATAATCGCAGACAAAACAGCAGCGGAGTTACCGATAAGCAAGGGCACTTTGAACTGATGTATCATTTAGGAAAATACAAATAACCTTGTTATTAGTTCCAGAGCTTAAGCTCCAGCTCAGGAGCTATTGTTTTTGGCTTTGTCCGTCTGTGTCCAGAGGTGACATTTGCGCACTTCCCTCTGAAACCAACGAACAGATTTCTTTGAAACTTGATATTTAGTTAGGAAATAGTGAACCCTATTAGATGACACAAAATTATGCATGTTGGGTGACCTCCTCATGGGGATGTCATAATCTGTTGTGTTGTTTTTCTAATCCTATTTTCTCCCAAACTGAAGGGATTTGGTTCAAGTTTTGAATGTATTTAAACTTTACCTGTGCCTCCAAGGTAAAATCCAAACTTATGCAAATCAAGTAACGTAATCATCGTAACGTCATTTAAAAAAATAAAATTTGGAAATTTTTATTTTATTTTTTGTATATAATTAGGCACGTCACCAGATCATCAGGTCTTGCAAAGACCATCCTGCAAGGCACAGTGCAATAAGGTAGAAGAAGAGGGAGACCGAAAAAGAGGTGGAAGGACAAAATTCGAGAATGGACTGGTTTGACACTGAGGGAAACAATCAGGGTTGCTGAGGACAGGGAAAGATGGAGTACGCTGGTTAAACGATCATCTGTGGTGCCCCTATGACCTCCGAGTTACGGGATAGAATAGGATAGGATATAATTAGGGTGTATAGATGCCTTGAGCCTTAAACAAAACTATGGTATATGGAGTGACCTTAAACAAAACTATGGTATATTAAGTGACATATTCGTGTAACGTCATCATGGTGATGTCGTAAATTGTTGTTGTTTTTTTGTAATCCTATTTTCTCCCAAACTACTGCTGGATGGATTTGATTCATGTTTGGTCCTAATACTTGGACTTTCCTTATGCCTCCAACAACAACAAAAAACCAAAATTATGCAAATCAAGTGATGTTTTCTTGATGATGTCACCTTTTAATTTATTTATTTTTTAAAACCTTTTCTTTAAACTTTGCATGTAAAGAATGTGTTCAGATGCATTGAACCTTAGTCAAAACTTATGTATATTGAGTGACGTCAACGTGGTGACCCGGAATCCATCCGGCGTCCATCTGGAGGTAATACTTGCCCATTTCTTTCTGAAACTAATGGACAGATTTCTTTGAAACTTGGTACAGTGGAACCTCCGGTATCCGTCTCTCTGGTATACGACTCCCTCCGTTATGTGACCTGAAAACTTCTGACGGATTCACTTCCAATAATAAATGACCTCTGGTATGCGACAACCTCGTTTATGCGACCAGCGACCGTGTCTTAAGCCCTTTATACGACTGTCTTAGGGCAATTTAAAAGAGATATCAGTTAATTTGTTGTCTGTACCTTTCGTTTTTTCTCTCATGTTAGTGTACGCCTGCTGTTTGCTATTTCCGGTTCGCAAATAAGGGACATTACTCGCCTACACTGGCTTGTCAAAATGGCGTCGCTCAAGAGGAACGTTTTGAGTTTGGCAGAGAGAATGAAAGTGATTGAAAGAAGTGAAAATGGGGAGAGTTGTTTGTCTATTGCAAGAAGTTTAGACGTTGGGAAGACCCAAATTCAACTCATCATAAAGGATAAGGAATCTGTGAAACGACGATGGGAGAGTGGAGAAAGTGGCGAAAGGAAAACATCGAAACTGAGAGCTTCTGCACTGACAGACTTGGATGAACGCGTCTGGCAGTGGTTTGACTGTTTTCTATTTTTTGAAGTTGTGAATAAAAGACAAAGCTAAAAATGAAACATGTTTTACAGTTTCCTTTGTCAGAGAATACATGCTGGTGAGTGTGAAAATTATGACTACATACCCCTTTGAGCCTGACCCCCCTCCCCCCACTCCACCCCTTGTTTCCGGTATAAGACCACCTCTATTATAAGACCGTTTTTTCTCAGATTTTGGACGGTCGTATACCGGAGTTCCACTGTATTTAGTTAGGAAATAGTTGACTCTATAAAGTATGCATATCGAGTGACGTCATCATTTGTTGTGTTTTTCTAATCCTATTTCCTCCCAAACTTTTGTAGGGATTTGGCTCAAGATTGGTATGTACTTAGACTTTACTTTTACAAGGTAAAATTAAATTTATGCAAATGAAGTGACATAATCATCATGACGTAATTTTTTAACAGAAAAATGTTAAAAAAATTATTTTACCTCCTATGTTATTAGATTGTACAGATACCTTGAGCCTTAAATGAAACTACCATATATTGATTTGAGTGACATCATCATGTGACATCATTATAGTGATGTTATAATTTGTTTATTCTAATCCTATTTACTCCCAAAATAAAATTACTGGAGGGATTTGGTTCAAGTTTGGTAAATACTCGAGAATTTCCATATGCCACCAACTTAACACTATTCTGCCTGAGCGTGCAGCAGCTAAGCATCACTGCTGGCCTGAGCCTGCAGGGCCAGACTGTTGTGAAAACCACTATAGAAAACTAATTTCTTTACAAAACTATATAAATTTTATGTTTGTTTAATAATAAAAACTGAAAAAATTCCTAAATGAAAGCCTCTTTCGCATTTTTTTCTTGAATTTTCATAACATAACATTGAAAAAAAGCATTTATGTAAGTTTTTTTGAGCTATTTAGGTAAACATTAAAGTATTTAGATATTTCTTTTGGTAAATTTCCACAAAATATTATAGAAGCTCAACACAAAAATAGCAGAGAGAGAGAGAAAGATCTTGATAGTCCTCGATTTTTCGTCATTTAAAAATCAAATTGCACGCCAAATTCGCATCAGAACAAGAAAATTCGACCTGGCGGAAGTGACCGTATGTTTTATTAACATGGGAAATAACCGTGCTTTCAATATATTTTTGCAATGTGGAGTTTTCTCTCTTGGACCGTATGCAAGTGTGAGATACTGGAATACCTGCCTCCCGACAGGTAGAGATGCATGGCAGCTACTGGAAAACTTGCTTCCCAGCGCAGAAGAGTTAAAACCAAACTTATGCAAACCGAGTGACGTAAGCATGATAACGTCACCTTTTTTACATTCAAGGCCTGTGTGTTTGTGTGAGACAGCACTCAAGGGAACTGTGCACCCGTTAGGGTCCAACACTTGTTAATATTATTATCCTTAATATCCCAATTACTAAGATAATTATTCAGGCAATCTGGTAATACAGGATTAGAGATGTGAAAGTAAAACAAATGTGAAAGATTGTTGGTGACCTGATGTAGCACTGTGTAGCGATCCAGGAACACATTGGCCTTATCCATGGCTGTCCCATGAAGGGAGGGTGGAGGCAAGCCCAGACTGGAGTTTCTGCAAATACATTGTGTTAAATGGATTTTTTTCTACAGCAGTTTTCATTTAAACAATGATTCCGCTCAAAGCAATTACCTTCAGCATGCACAAGCAGCAAGACTAGGATCAAATCCAAAGAGGTGCAAAAAAACACTGGTATGTTCGCCAAATGAAAGGGTGAAGTAAAGTGTTATCTGACTACATGAAGCCTGCCCACTCAACAGACAGTGAACCATTTCTTTACAAATGCTTCTTAAAAGTTTGATCATTGGTGAAACATTTTTCAAGTGTCAGCTAATCGGGCATGGTCCTTACACAGAGCTGCCAACCCCTAAAAAAATGTTCAGTAGCAAACAAAGAAAAATATCAGTAGTTTCAGCTCAATTTCAGTAGCAAATGTACGAACAAGAATTTTCACATGATAAAATGAGCATTATTTAAAATGTTGATATTAGCTTAAATAAAAACCAAACACCAACACAAAAAGCATTAACTTTCAAATATTTATTTTTAAAATGATAGAAATGTTCCTAAAAAAAAAAAAAAACAGTTTTAACATTTTGTTCGGAAAAGCTAACCCAATGGCTCACTACATGTACTAATGGCATGGATACTGCATTGGTTTAAAACCAAGCGGAGCGTGGAATCCGGAAGCGACGAATGTAGTAGGAAAATTTAATAAGTGCGCGAGGAAACACCATACGCGGCGAGGAATCGCGATTAATCGCGAGTCCTCGCGTGTAATTATGGCAGGCGGAAACTCTCTCTCTCTCTCTCTCTCTCTCTCTCTCTCAGTCTACCGCGCAGTGGCTGCTGAGCTAAAAATAGCGCACACGCAAAGCGCTATACGAAAGTCTATGATATTGACGAAAGCCTAGTAGGCCTACGTCTCTCGCGGCTTTGTTTCGATACTTGTAAAAAAATAGGTATGCTTTGAAATTTTTCTTCCATAGTATTTCTTGAAATGGCGTAGTTGCGGAATTAAAGAACATTTTCCGGAGAAACTACGGACGTTCCGTAGGGGTTGGCAGCTCTGCTTACACATTTGCAGAAAATATCACCTTGTCCTGTATAATCCAAGGGCTAAAGGACTCACAAAGGATTTCCCACAGCAAGAACTACCCAAAGGTCAGACTGACAGCAAAGGAACAAACTCTCTCTCTCTTTCTCTTTCTCTCTCTCTCTCTCTCTCTCTCTCTCTCTCGTTGCTTGAAGGGGGAGATAATCTTTCACAACTATGACCTGTCACCCCCTCACCCTCACTTTGCTATGCATGGTAAGCGGTACAACAACGTAAAAAAAAAAAAAAAAAAAACTCTTAAAAAGATTCTAAACATTAAACTGATACAAACTTTTACTATTAATTTGATTGGTTACTTACGGTATAAATTTCTTGCGTTCTGAAACATAGGTGAATCTTGGAGTAGAGAAAGTGTCAATTATTGTTAGGATGCTCTCACTGCAAAAATAAAACAGAGAAGAGAAAAACAGTTAGGAATTGTGGCAGTAGATTAAAAATGCATTATCCTGGCATACACAACAATGCAGAAAAATGAACTTGACTCATGGAAGTAGAAGATGGAGGTAAGAGCTAGATATCATAAGAGCTAAGTCTACTTTCTATTTTACAGCGATCAAGCTTACTTTTTTTTAATTAAAAACCCGTACAGCTTACCCCAACTGAGCTAAAAATTGCAAGTGTCCTGAAGCTGAACAGAAAAGTGAAATACCGACCGTCAGTGCAACCGATCATCTGACAAAAAAAACTGCTATTGAAAGATTAAGAGTAAGGGGAAGTATACCACAAAAGTAATGAAAATCAATTGTCTTTTTCTTTACATATAGAGCAAAAAATAATTGACCCCACCAACCTAGACCTTTGAGTAAGAGCAAATGCAAAGGCACAGCAAGCTGGTCACTAACCCGGGTAAGGTTTCTATGACGTTTGAACAAAATCTGTCCTGTGGATTCCAGAATATTTCTAAGTCCGACATTTAGATCGTGATAATGTTAAAATATTTCAAAGTAAATCTGGAAAATACACAAATGTAAAAATACAGTTAAGAGCTGTACGACAAACCTGTCTTCCTCTTGTTCTTGGTTGCATTCCTGCACAGCAGCTTCACACACATCTCTGTGGATGAGTGAAGTGGACACTGCAACAATAACACTCAACTGGTAACAATTAAAACACACTGTACACATACATGTATAATAAATATATTCTTTAAAATCTGTTAAATTCTTTTTAAAAAAAACAAACAAAAAAACCCTACTGTTCATACTTAAATAAGTACAGGGTCTTTAATCACATGTTGGCACAATCTCTATACCAATTACCTTAGGTGCTAGCCAAAACATTTTCTCGAGAATTTTGAGACCTCCTTTCTACTTCACTTTGAGCATATGTAAAGAGCTTATTTTGTTTTCAGTTGATGGTTTGTACTCTCTCTCTCTTTCTCTCTGTCTCTGTCTCTCTGTCTCTCTCTCTCTCTCTCTCTCTCTCTCTCTGTTATACATGTATACATTTTAGCTGTTTCACACTCATAGTTACTTTTTAAAAAGAAAAAAATATCTCCAAGTCTTACTGTCTATTTCTAAAACGGCTGTGCCAAGCCAGATCCTTGTGTCATCCAAAATTTTAGGTCTGTTGTAAATCTATGGCAATGATGGTGAAACCCTTATCTCATAGACTCCGTAGTCTTCCTGTTGTACATGACGACAACAGCAGATTTTGCCATACATTTTTTATTTAAGTTGTTTTTTTAAACTATAATAACAGCCACAATGGGACATCAATTTCTGATACAGTCTTAATCATTACGGTGATGAATGATTATGATGGAAATAAATGACATACATGGCTGTTTCTGAATTATGTCAATGAGCCGATCAAGCCAGTCCTCTCGTTCCACTTCATTGACTGGTAACAGTACGTTCAAAAGGTATTTCGTAGCATCACTGCACACAAACATACACACAAAATTTAACTTTTCTTTCCTTTTTATTTGGGGGGAGAGGGGGAGAGGGGGTGAGGGGAGGGGGGATTTTTAAATCATTACAATACTGAATACAATACAATACGAATTTATATCTGTCTCACACGGAGCAATTACAATGACTGCAGCACATAAATATTCACAAATTTAATAAGTGTACTGAAAAAAGAAAAACAAATCCAAATTTAAAAGAAGAAAAAAGAAAGAAAAAACTAACAAATACAACACAATTTTACATAAAACTAAATAATAATTAAACAAACTCTTCTTTCCCCCCCCCCCCCCCCCCCAACCTCTTCCCTTGTAAAAAAAAAAAAGAAAAGAAATTATAATAATTAATCAAATTGTAAAAAAAAGCATTTCACGATACACAATTTAACCAAAAGTTAACAATATATAATTGTCAAAGTAGAATTAAAAATACTAACACTAGATCACACTAAGTTACTAAGTCACACTCAACTCTGCATCATTTTACAGATCGATAGCAACTGCACTGTGATAACTATTTTTACCAAAAATATATTATTAATATCACCCACTATTCACATCCCCTCGCTCTCCTTCACCTCCCATCCACACTTCAAACACACACACATGCATAACAGTCGCCATCTCACAAATAAATCTGAACCATGCCACAAATAATAATAAATGCAGCATTAACACTACTAAAACAAATTATTATAGTCAAATACACTTAAAAACTACATTATAACTACAAGCAACAACAGTGGTTTGAAATGGAAGTCACACATTAATGTCATTAAACAACCCATTTTCACCGCGTGACCGTCTGTGAAAATCTAATTGATCTATTCTGAAAATTACTGGTAACAAAAGAAGAAAGATCAAACCTATCCTCATTGGAGTTTAATTTTACACTGATAATAAAGGCAGGCACGGGACAAAACAAAATCGGCCAAAACCTCTTGCAAGCGCCTATGTTTGAAAAGTGAGGGATATTGCTTCAATGGCATCTTTTTATAATTTAAAATAATAATAATAATATTAATAATAATAATAATAATAATAAACATTAGTAAAGCAGCCTTCCTCACTAGAGCTCAAAGCGCTTAACAGAATTACAATGTAAATGGTAGCCAACACCTTTAGCCATCGCATGATGCACCTCCTCTGCAGCCCCGTTCCATGCAACATTAACCCAACCAGCATAAAAAAATTTACTACCTTCACTATGCACATTGTAAATAACACAACCAGGATTTTATTATATAAATTAGCATACAAGTATAGCCCTCTTAGTCTTACTGAACAAAATTACAAATAAATCCACACAAGAAAGGAACAATTATGTAGGGGACAAAACTAAAATGTGTTTCCCTCCCTGCTCGTTTTCTTATTTGAACTTTCTCATTTCCTTAAAAATATTATGTCCCCTTTCTCACTGCTGTTATGTTATGAATTCTCTGTCCCACCCCCTACCCTTCCCCCTTTTTTCCTCTCTCCGCTTTCTTTTTGTAGGAATGTTGTTGCTGTTGTTGACGTCAAAACATATTAACGCATTAACAGCGCACCACTGTCACTTCCTAGCTGCCAAATGAAGGTTCATTAGTCATTAGGAATGGTGTTCATAGGCATATGTATAGTATTAGTAATGTACAATAAAGTAGTATCGTCTAGTGGTATCATACGCTATCATATTTTTGCCCTCTCTAGCCAGCTAGGTCGACATGCATTTAAGAGCACACATAATATATCTTGGAGCCATTGTATCAGACAATGGGTCCCGACAGGAAGTCCTCTCCATGATCACACAAACAACTGCGGCCCTGACAAGGTTGAAGCCCATTTGGAAAGACAGGACCATCAGTTTACATTCCAAGGTAAGGCTGCTGCGCTCCCTTGTCATCTCCATCTTTCTATACACTTGCGAAACATGGACCCTCACAGCAGATCTACAACGGAGAATACAAAGCATGGAGATGAGGTGCTACAGAAGACTTCTGGACATTTCCTATACCAAGCACATCACCAACAACGAAGTCCGACAGACAACATGATGACATGCTCACAGTGGTGAAGAAACAGAAACTCTGATGGTATGGTCAGTCACCAGAGCATCAGGCCTCGCAAAGACCATCCTGCAAGGCACAGTGCAAGGAAGCAGAAGAAGAGGGAGACAGAAAAAGAGGTGGGAGGACAACATTCGAGAATGGACGAAGCCATGAGGGTTGCTGAGGACAAAGAAAGATGGAGTACGCTGGTTAAACGATCATCTGTGGTGCCCCAACGACTTTCGAGTTACGGGATAGGGTAGGATAGGATAGGATACTGAAACTGCTGGATCCTTTGAAAAGAAAAGGCACGTATTCTTCCATCACTTCTAATCACATTATAATTTCTTCTTCTTCTCTGTTGTAGGCAGCCAACTTTAATATGTTGAAGAAACTTGTTGCACTGAGATGGGGTGGGGTAGGGGGGGCTGCTGTTTTTATTGTGTTAGATTAGGGGGATGGGACAATTTGGAGTATCTGAGCAGGTGAAGGGATGAAAAGGGGATTTGGGTAAGGGGACGGGGGTTTTATTGGAGGAGCTGAATCCTGGCCTGGAAAGAAACGTCAGGGAGTCTGCCGAAGCAACATAAGCAGGCAGGGAGACTTTCCATTCTGGGTTGGTGCGGGGAAAGAAGTTTTTTTGTCTGTAGTCGGTTCTGTGGGATGGAACATCATAGGAGTCTGGGTGGAACCGGCGGGAACTGTGTTTTTGTCGGGAGCTGGGTTTGGGTTTGAATTGGCTGCCGATCATTGTTAGACCATGATCAAATTTGTAGAAGGTTGTCAGTCTTATTCTTTTCCTCCTCACTTGGAGTGAGGGACACTACAAGTCTTCCATCATCTGGTCCACGCTTGATGTCTGCCGGTACCGGTTTGAGAACCATCATGCAGCTAGGCGTTGGATTCTCTCGATGGCTTTGATGCCCTCAGATGTGTGAGGATCTCACACAGGGCAGGCATACTCCATGACTGGACGCACAAGCGCTTGATAAGCCATTAGCTTTAGTTTCTTGTTTGAGGTCTTCAGGTTTCTTCTGAGGAAACTTAGAGTTCTGTTTGCTCTGCTAGTCATGTTGGAGATTTGGGGGCCCCACTTCAGGTCACTTGTCAGGGTAATGCCAAGGCATTTCAATTTGTAACCATGGAGGAAGTAGTCGCGTGTGTGTGCTTGTGTGATGTTTTTTAAATTTATGTATTTCTTGTGTTGTTTTTTTTTGTTGTTGTTTTTTTTTCTTCAAAAATTGGTTTATGATACATTTTTGGAGTTTCTTTATGCTGCCTCATAAACTTATAATGTAATTGCCCTTTGGGATGAATAAAGTTGTATTGTATTGTATTGTATTGTATTGTCATACTTTAGCTTTTTGCGACGTCTGGTCATTTGCAAAGTTGAGCACTTTTGGGGGTGGAATGACATCATCCAGAGATTTTCCCAATCAGCCAATTTGTTAAGGTCTGCTTGTAGGAGCTGCTGTTCCTGGGGGGCCTTGATGTCTTTGTGGCATGCTGTGTCATCAGCAAATAGGTATATGTCAGACCTATTGGCAGGTCGTTTATAGATATCTATAGGAGGAACACGCTCGGGCCTAGGACTGAGCCTTGAGGTACTCCGGATTCGACTGCAGTGTACTCCGAACTGGCGCCGTTTACTAGCACTGTCTGCCTTCTGCCAGAGAGGAAGCTGCCAATCCATCTGTTGATCTTGCCGGCGATGCCAAGGTAGTTGAGCTTATGGAGAAGCAGGCAGTGGCTCACCTTGTCGAAAGCCTTGGAGAAGTCTAGGACCAGAAATCCACTTGATGGCCGCTCTCGAGTACTTCCGATGCCTAGTCTACCAGTCCAACTCCAAGCAGCTGCCACTCACAGGAGAGATCCTTGCGGAACCCATGCTGCTCTGGGCATAACATTCCCTGGTTTTCAAGTCATAGGTCATTATTAGGTATTATGGATGCAAGGGAAGGTAACACTTCCGAGCGGATCGTGATTTCTGTGAAACCTGAATCTAATTTTACCGTGCATCATAAAAAGCATATAATTATGTAGTTCAATCCAAAAATATAAATGTTCCTTCAAAACAGCCTACACATTTGGTCTAATTAACCTTTTCTTGACTATGATGCAAGCATACTTTCCATCAGTATAGGCATGTTTGAATTTCTAACTGTTTCAACAGTGTCTGTAGTGTCCACAACATCATCCGATTCATCTGTCTTGTGCAGACGTTTCGATCAACTTGAAGAAGCCATTTTCACAGCACTGTCGAAAACGCTACCACGCGGTCTCCGACCTCCGATTACATGAACTCCGATTTCCTACGGAGGTCACGAGACTATAAAAACGTTTCGAGTATTGAATGTATGGGGATACGGGCGGGTACGTTTCTTTTAATAGGCAAATTATTATCTATTGCTACCACAAAATAGATCTAATCCACGACATTCCTGAATAACCTCGAACGGAAAAGCAACCGGAAACATTTATACGACTAAACTCGGGCTGTCTAATATTAATAACCGAAAATTACACTAATTTTTTTCTCAACCAGCATTTGCTGAAAACGTAATTTTAGCAGCTGGCAAAGCGGAATTTGAAGAGGCAAAGCGGAATAGCGGAATAAGAATTATCAAAAAATGGAATTTATTACGCTCAAATCGTAATGTAAACAGGTCTGTTGATAGAAGTCGTGCGTTGCACATGAAGCTATCAACACCAGAGGTGAACTTTGTTTGTAAAACAATGTGGTACTTCTTGTATGTTTATTTCTGTTAATTTTGCAAGATTGTTATCGAGTGAGTTAGGCCTACTACTAGTACTATTACTAACAGGATAACAGGAATTTATTTCGCCAATTGACATGTAATAGATACATCAATCGGAATATTATTTGGTGTTGGACAATGGCAGAATGTTTTATATTTAACAACATCTCTCTTTCTCTCTCTCTCTTACACACACGCATGCACACACACACAAATACACACATGCATGCACAACCACAAACACACGCACAAACATACCCAAAGGCTCGCACAAAGTCATTGCCTATACTAATACTTAACACACACACACACACACACGCACACACACCCACCACACACACTTACTCTCACAGTAATAGTACTAGTAGTAGGTTATGAAGTTATTATTGTACATCAGTCATCACTGCAATACGGCAGTAGTAATAATAATAATAGGTCTGTAAGTGGGTTTATGTTGCTTGATTGCCTACAGGTACCATACACAATTTAGACTATTATTAATGTTTTATTTTTGAAACAACTCTGAATCAAAATAAAATTGTTGTACATCGTCATCAGTACAGCAGTAGTAATACTAGGTCTGTAAGTGGGTTAATATCGCTTGATTGTCTACAGGTCCCAAGTTTTAACTCTTAAACACAATTTAGGCTATTACTATATTATTTTTTGTGTTGTATTTTAGTTTTTACTCCACAACTCCCAAAAAGATCTTCATATTCTATTGTCGAACAATTAATTATATGAAGATAAATGCATCATTATTTTCGTATATATTCTGCTTAAACTGGCAAAACCTTTTGTTTTCTGAGCATACTAGAGGGTTCTGCATTTTGTTGTGTAAATACAATGCCGTTTTATGCACTTACTATTAATTTTAGACACCTGAGCCACTTTTGGGAAAAACGCGTTTTATTTTTGTGTGAGGGTTACCCACTTTGAAAGTCAGTTAAATGAAAGCCTTAATTAATATTGACCGATTTTAATTTAATTTTTTTTAATCTTCTAAAGATTTGTACTATATAATAAAAACAAAATAAAACATCCTGAGCCAAAATAAAAATTTCGTCCGTAATAATATACTAATAAATATAGTAAGTAATACTAATAATAACTATCATTATATCATATATGGCTGACTAAGATGTGTTCCAGCATCTTGCATGGTATACTGGTAAGAGATATTGGTCGGTAATCACTGCGTCATGTAATTCTTAATAAATGTATTGCCTAGGAATGTGTAATTTACCTTCTAAGAGTTAGTCCGTGCATTTTAAAAGCACTTGTGATCAGAGACTTCAATTTTGTGGCCATCTTGGTTTTCGCGCCAACTGCTGTACTAGAGTGATCGCCCTTCAAGCAAACATTGATAGTGTATGAAATATTAGTGCATGCCACATCTGGATGGTCTTTTATTTTTTTTATACAAGTGTAAATAATAATGTATCTCTCTTTCCTTTGTTTCAAGTTAAAGTGATTTGAGTCATTGCGACCATATTTAGAAATATTATTGCTTCGCCTCATCACGTCAGCGCAGGTGGTGTTAACCTTTGACCTGCCTGATAAAAGAACTTTCGACTGCTTGTACAAGTTGTAGGCGAAAGGGTGAGATGGCGTTGCGACATAGGTACTAGGTAATTTAAACCGGATGTTGATCACTGATCTTGTCATATTTCTTGGAAAAAATGTAAGTTGTACGAGTTGAAAATTACTACATTGTATTTTTTGTAAAATGTGTGCTTAATTTGTCTAAAACTAACCTGACGAAAGGGGGTAAAAAATTTCGACCCAAACAGCGTGTTAGACCTTCAGAGCCTGTGGTCACATACACTGACACAGAGAGGAATAAGGAGGTGTCACTGATACAGAATACAACAGTTGTGTGGCACATCCCGCCGATCCTCTGATAATTATTGTAGTACACGGTGTTAAGTTAAGATGTGGGTCAAGTAGGTATAGTCGATGTCAAAATGTAGCCTATACCTATTTAATTCTATTGTGATTAGGACATGATTATGATACATGTACTTGATAGTCACAGTGTACCTGTGATTGTATTTTGAGTATAAAATCACTAATACAGTTAGGCTATACACCTTTTTATTTACATGTTCTCGCCAACTTCGTTCTTCCTTTGACACCCGTATTTTTGCAGTTTCCTCTGTGTGCACGAAATCAAGTATAGTGAACAAGCAGTTTTTTTTTGTTTTTTTTTTTACAGTAATACTAGTACTTAATAGATTTGTAACCTCCTGGAATAACTTTCCTGCTGAGGCTGTGTATTTGAAATCACTTAATGTGTTCAAGAATTGTAAAAATAAAATATATAGAGATAGCCTTTACTCCAAAATTTAGGATTCTAAATGTCCGCGGCTATGGATCTGGGTGTTTTGGGTGGCCTTGTAGCTCAGTTGATAGTGAGCTGGTTTCTTATGCTATATTTCCCGAGTTTTAACTCCACAGAGGATGAACTGATATGACTTACGTACGAGACTTTCAGGTTTCCTCCCTCCCTTCCATAAGGGTATTGGATGCAGCCTGTCTGAAATTTAAAATAAAATTTGATTTCCTTTTAATAATCTAATAACGGCTTGCTTTTACAACAGAGTGATGAATGTGTGTTTGTTGTGTATACATGTAGCCTAGGAGTGTCTACATACATAAGTGTAACATGTGAGCATGTATGTTGGATACAGATTGCTGAGCTTTGAGTCTGATTTAGGAATAAGGTGCATATATAGCATCCATTATTATTATTATTATTATTATTATTATTATTATTACCTTCATTAAGACATAATACAGTCAAACTCAAACATGCTTGTGACGAAGTCCAATGGAAAAATGTTCCCATTCGTTATACCAAAAGTTCGTTGTAACCATAGTTGACAGTGGTCAAATTGTGTTGTTGTATTCCTTCCGTTGTGTCTCTAATGAATCTTTGATGTAACTTGTAAGATTTACAGCATAGAACACTTAAACTGTATTCTCGTCATGTGATTGCAAAAGGGGTTGATATATATTATAAAAATACAAGATGAAAGGGAAGAAGGTGAGGTGGAATAGGGAGGCACTGTGGTCTAATGGTAGTGCTTCGGCTTGCGAATCGGAAGGTCCCGGGTTCGAGCCCTGGCCGGGCCATTGTGTTGTGTCCCTGGGAAAGACACTTTACTCCTGTTTTCCTACTCCTTCTGATGAGAGTATAAACCGAGGTCTAGTCTGTGTCGCATACAGTCCATCATAACGGACTTTAAAGATCCTGACGCTCATGTCCTAGACGGGTGAGTGCCGGTGACAAGAAAAAAACCAGCATGCACCTAGGTCCTTCTCCCCCATCCCCGGCTGCCCAGGATTGTGCTCAGTTGTCCGGGCGTCAGACCATGCGCCCAAAGGCTGCGGGTGGGCGTCTCGGGAGGCTTGAGTTAGATCCTGTATCTGCCAGCGCCTTGAGCAGCTCTTGAGCTGGAAAAGCGCTATATAAGAACGATTAAATAAAATAATAAATAAATAAATAAATAGAGAGCGAGAGAGAGTTAGTAACTTAGTAAGACTAAGAGTGATTAGCCCCCTGGTCTCGAAAGTGTGAGTTGTACATGTGTGTGCTTGTCCACGTACCTGTGCTTATATCGTTTTCTGTCAAAGTGTACAAGAAAGAGAGAGAGGGATGGAGAGAGAGTTATGTTTTCTTTGTAAGGTAATGTGCACTTTTATTCATTTATAATATAGATGTTTCTTATTTTCTCACTGTATTACTATTATTTTTTAATGCAATAGTGTATACAGTGATGTACCTTCCCTTTGAATGTGTGTGTGCATGCATGCTCCCTTTTTTTTAGCATTCTGCATGATAATTGGCTTGTCTATGATAAATGTATGTCCATTTTTCATATTTTATATATAATATATATCATATATATATATATATATATATATATATATATATATATATATATATATATATATATATATATATATATATATATATATATAGTCAAGTGTGATTGTGTCCAATGTAACTGTCAATTTTTTTAAAAAGCTGAAGTGTTATAAAGTGTTTTGTGTGTGAGAGATAAACTGTGGGAGTGATGTTATTTGCCTGGATTGTGTATTAGCGTGTTTGTGTGGCTGTTTTTTATTGGGGCAATTTTCAATTGGCAATGTAACTCTGGGACAATTTTCAATTATGCAATTTAACTGTTGTCACTTGGCTGAATATTCTGTATTTTGAGTGAAGATGCTTTGCGTTGTTAATGATAATGGAATTTGAAATTCATTGGTTATTTAAGCTTTTTCTTTCATGTGTGGATGCGCTACCACATGCAATATTATTTCAAGTTATCCACCAGAGGGGGGTGAATAAATTTTTGTTTTGCCACCTTGTTTTTAACCCTTAGGAGCCGATCTACCAGCCCTACCTGTCAGTGCCAAAAAGATGAAGGAGCCGATGTATCGGTCCCGGAAGAGAATTGTCTCAGATTCACTCTCAAAGAATGAAACGGGTTAATCGGATGCTTTTTGTTTAAAAACAAACTTCCCGTTTTGGAAGTGATCATTATCAGCGATCGTTTTGACGGTTTCCGAACTATTTGCTTGTGGATTTATTGTGACAGTGTGAAAGATGCACAACCACCAATCGTCCACTAAAGCAGTGAAAGCTTGTCTGATTTATTTATTTTCTTTGTTTAATATTAATATGAAAGTGATTGCTTAGAACTGTTAGCCTTTTTAAAGCAGACACAGTGATAATAATAATGTTTGTTGTGAGCCATGTATTTCATTCCTTCTAAGTGCACTGGAGTAAAAAGATAGTAACAACCTTGTATATTTTCACAAAATACACATTCATGTACTTTATTCTGATAGTGACGGTGGGTCTATTGTTGCTGGGCTCTGCACAATGGAATGCTATTACCCACTCATCTATCGTCTGCGGGGATCGGCTAGTTTAATCACTCTATGACTAATCTTAATACATTTATAAGTTTAGCTCGGTCTGTGTGCGGATAGGGTTATAGAGATAGGGAGAAAATGGTAAAAGATTCACTGACACACTAGCTCTCACTCGGCTATGAAACATAGGTAGTCCAGTCACTTCTTAACAGTAAATATCACACATTTATTTCCTCTACTCTATACAAAATCTTCTAATCTCTACACTAACTTAAATGTCCAAATTTCCCTTCGAGTAGTTCGCTCCTTGATTGGTCTATGCAGCTACTAATACTATTCTCGATATTTGTTACTGTCTCATCATTGGGCTATGAGTTCTTTCTGTCCTATTATTAAGTTTTCTGGACAAGTAGACTATCGCACAGTCCTTTTAGAGTAGTGTTACTGCACTTCTTCTGTGGACTTAACTGTATAGTATAGGTGCGGTGTCTCTTCTTCTTGGTAGTTGACTATGGCTGTTGGAGCCCAATGCTCTCACTGCTCAAGGTTGCGGGCCACACGTCGGGGTTGCCTCTCTGTAGGATTTCTTCACTGCCGTGGACCAAGATGCCTGCTCGTCTGCAACATATGAGACGAACTTCTGCAATGCCTTGTATACAAAGGTTGTGCAGAGCATCTCACTGATGGCAGAAACAGCCCTCATTTGAGATCTCTCCACTTATACAATTCAAGGGACGACCAATTCTTCTAAGTCCATGGTCCACTGGAATCTCCAACATAATTCCTATACATATACCTACATCATGGCTAAACTAAACACATGGAGAAGTAATTAACAATATACACATTCTCCTGTACAGCCAATGGTCTGCAATAATGCACATAGGAGAAACAACAGTTGGACAGTGGAGGCTACCTTGTGGTGCCGAAACCGGTCGCATGTCAGCCACATGGTCCGCAAAGTTTTACTAACAATCACAATTCTAAAACATGGAAAACTTCACAAACATAATCCAATAACATTATCAATAAAGCGTGATGAACCAAAGATTGATCATTTACCTTTTGGACAATGTCAGGCCCTGGCTATACTGCGATGAATTGAATTTCATCGGTCACCTGCTTTACTAGTGCTAGAGAGATCTGTCAAAGCGTAGCTCCTTCTCGTGTGAGGTTCAGACAACCAATGACTGCCTAGCCTTGCGGTCAGCAAAAAGCCCGCGAAAATTCTCGTGAAATCTGAGCGCCGTCTATCGGGGGGGGGGGGGGGGGGGGGGGCTATACGTCAGCAGGATGAGGTCACTGCCTACCTTATCTAGCCTACACATGCTTAGCCCACAATTGACTTGGGTCGTCTTCTAGGCAGCGACTTTAATTTACAAAGGCTACAGCTGGCTGAACTATTTCAGGCGAGCAGCCGTAGTGCAGGGTTGAAATAGCCTCTCGCGACACTGATACATTTTCAAAATTCAGCCTATTTACTTTCAGAACGGTAAAATTTCCTTTTCTTGTGAAAAGTTCCTGGGTGTCAAGAACAAATTTATAGAAAAAGTTATACCTGTCACTTCTGCCAGATCTTAAAATGACATCTTTTTTTTTTTACTTTGCACAATGATTGTCTACAAAGGGTTAAGAAGGGTCTTTCTACAGACACATGAATGACATCAAAATTTTATGCAGATTTTATGTCATTTCAGAGAATGTACATTATTTGCGATGTTTTCATACTTAGATTTTGTTATATCCGTCAAAATTTGGTGTCTGGAATAAGAAAATACATTTATGTAAGCAAAGCTATGTTGTAACCATGTTCGTTATGTCCAGAAAGTTCTAAGTAACAAATTAAAACAACTCGGGCAAGTTTTTTTCTCCTTCACTAAAAGCGTTCGCTGAAAGCGTGTTTGTTGTATGTGTCTTTGGCCGTATAAGATCCAAAGGCTGTTAGCCTATAGGTCAAATTTTGCTTTGATACACTTTCTTTCATCAGGGCCCAGGAACCAGTTGCATCTTTTGCTTAGAAATTCATCTTCTATTCAGTCATTTAAATCCACCCTTACAACTCATTATTTTCCTTTCACCAATTCCAATGCCAAAAATTCTGCCTAGTCATAGTCTATGATTGTGAGAGTGGGTGTGTGTGTTTGAGATAGAAATATCTATATTAGTTATACATATATATTATTATTATTATTATTATTATTATTATTATTATTATTGAGGATTTTTATAGCGCACTTCTCTCGCTGTACTTGACCAGACTCTAGGCGCTGGCTGATACAGGATCTAACTCAAACCGCCCGAGACGCCCACCCACAGCCTTTGGGCGCATGGTCTGACTCCCGGACAACTGAGCACTATCCTGGCCAGCCAGGAATGGGGGAGAAGGACCAAGTGCATGCTGGGTGTGTTCTTGTTACCGGCACTCACTCGTCTAGGACATGAGCGTCAGGATCTTTAAAGTCCGTTATGATGGAATGTATGCGACACAGACTAGACCTCGGTTTATACACTCATGTAGTTCATGGGTTTTTCTTTTTAATAATAACAATAATAATAATAATAATAACAAACTGTCACTGGTCACAATGTGTTATATTATAATTATTCATGAAATTCTTCAATTTGGGGGTGAATTCACATTTAAGTAACAGAACCATGTACATTATCAGCTGGTCATTTATGGCTTTTCCTGTAAGTTAGCCAGCATTTGTGTTTGACCTATGACTCATCATTAGCTAACAGGTGGAACTCTGATGTCATTCAAGTTATTTCCCACATTTCAGCCAATCGCTGGTGTACATCACAGGACTTTATTGACATTGTAAGGCTGGGATATTAATGCTAACATTGACAAAAATATATATCCAGGTTTTGTAGAGGCCAATGTTTACCTTTGATATCGCTATGAGCTTGTAGAAAACTGCATCATGAGTACATTTATGTAGGGTTGCTTGTTTTAGTCACAGGGAATTATACAAACCAATATTTTAGATTTTTACATTGGATTTTTTTTCAGCGCGCCTCAATCCACAATGAAACTCCAGGTGTTTCTTTGCGTCCTTCTCCTGGGCATAGCAACCCATACAGCTGGCGGTATTGGAGAAATACAGCCAAGTAATACGTCTACAATTACCACAACTTTGAAAACAGACACCACAACTGATCCAATTTTAGCAAACATTTCCACAGCTGTGCCAGCAAATACTACCAATACCACAACCACCCCCAATTTGATAACGGGGCTTACAACAACCACAAAGGCCACAGAGCCTTCAAGTTCAACCACTGCAACTAATATTACCTCCAGTCGACAAACAACAACAACACCAGCAATAACTTCAACAACAACTTCAGCTCCAACATCAACAACTTCAGCTCCAACAACATCAACAACGTCAGCAACAACAACAGCACCACCACCAACAACAACAGCACCAACAACAACAGCACCAACAACAACAGCACCAGCACAAACATCAAAACCAGCACCAACAACATCAACACCAGCACCAACAACACCAGCGATAATCCCACCTACAACAGTTCCCCCTGTAACTACTATCATCATCAGTGAGACAAACATTCTTTTGACAGCAAACAACAGTGACTTCTTTATAGAACTGCAAGGTTAGTGTCTTAGTTTATCCATTGATTGATTATGCTGATTGATTGAGTTACTGAACAAGTCATTACAATTTACAAGCCTAAAATCACGTTATCTATGAAGCAACATTAAGTTGAATTAAATTACACAGTCAGGTATTTAAGTTATTCAACCTAACTAATATTACTATTGGTACGATGCAATGATAGGCTTTGTTGGCAATATAAGTTGTAGGGTTCGTGAGAACTTTATGCTTAGATGTACAGACTTTCTTGTTTCACATTTGTTTTTGTTCAGTTTTACAAACTATCTAAACAATATTTAAAAAATAATAATAATAATCTAATTCCATTACTGGCTACATATGATAATAATGATACTAGGTAGTATAGGCTGTAAATTACAATTTTTTGTAAATATCGTTCATGATCCGAGTTACCACAATGTGTGTATGGGTGTCACTATGTGTTGTTGCTTGTTAAAAGTTGTTTTTTGTTTTTTCAGGTGCAAAAAGTACACCACTGGAGAATTTGACAGTTGTGGTGTTCAACGCCAGTAGCCCCAACGTGAATGTGCTGTTCCAAAAAGAATTCACCACAGAGGCTCTCAATAGTGCTGATGGCATCTACACTCTTGACAACATTACTGTTTCAGTTTGTATCCCATTTAGTCTATTAGCATTATGGAGTACTGATGTTGGATGCAGTCAATTTAAATTCCAAAAATGAAAAAAATGGATTGCCTCTCAGTCTCCTTTAATAGCGATTCTCCTTATATCGCTGCACTTTTGAGTTTTCAAGAGGAAAACCTGACAGACTTGAAAGAAAAGGCAAGACTGGTCTAAAATATATTTTGAAGCAAAGAAGCAGGAACCAAGCTAGCGCTTTCAGGTTTGCATCCTAGTGTTCAGGCGGAAGTCAGAATTTATGTACGCTGTTCTGAAAATGTGCATCCATTATCAAGAGAAGTATTTAGCATGTAGATGTGGGAGACTGAGTCAGTCTCTGTGTGTGGAACTGGAAGAGTTTTGCACCATTATAGAAAAGGCCAAGCACCTAACTGATCTCAAAACTAATTGGGAGCACGTAGCCTCTACAATCTACTACACCTGCACAGCAGCTCAACCAAAGCTTTTCAGATTTTGAGGTTAGGTCAGCCAGGCTAGCTAAAAATAGCTTCACTGATTCTTCCTTTCACTGGAAGGGGGATGGAAGGAAGCTATAAATAGCCTGCAGCAAACGAAACGCAGAGGCTTTGAAAAGTGCTGCTCACATAGGAAGTGAGCTGGTGTGCCTGGCAATCTGTAGTCTTGAGCCACTGGAAACAGACTTAACAGAGGCCTAAAGTTCAGGGATTTCCTACGTAGAAGGGCGTGGAGCACATAGTTGTGGACGAGTCTTGCTATATGTATTATGCATACGTAGCAGTTGTGTGTTGCAGGAGAAAATGGAGTCTGCATACATAGCTCTGTTCCCTGCAGGCCATTTCAGCGGGACATACAACAGCTCCATTCTGCCACAAAGCCTTGCTGTGGTGGAGACTGCAATAGGTGACCTGGCTCCGTCATTGAATGAAACTCTTATAGATCAGAAAACGTCCATGTTGCTGGTGGACCCACAGTAAGTAGCTTACCTTTTTGTCTTATTTTGGTTTAAGAGTGATTCTCCACTGTTGGTGACTAAAATTAGGAAAATGGTATACATTTTCAAAATCCACGAAAACTTGTTTTAATGTGCTTGTTAGAAGCTGGAATACTGTAGTGTATGGAAATGTATTCAAAATACCAGTGGCAAGCGTACTTTAAAAGAAAATCAAGACCAAAGTATCATTGATGTGAATGTGTGACTGCATGACAGTGTGACACCAGGGTGCTATTACATCATTTTGAATGACCACATGAATCTAACATGTCTGTGGTGAAAGGTCTTAGAAAGCATGAATCATGTGATAGACAATAGAATGTAACAATTTTAATCAGTCTTGCACAATCAGAGCAAAAAGCTGTGACACCGTAATGCTGTTATGCCAGACAGGATATTTTATCTTAAACAGGCAATTCTGGACCTAGAAGTAAAGTAATGCCTAAGAATGGTTATTATACAACTAAAGACGCTGTTACAATGTTTGGGACAGATTGTACCTAAAGGGGTGTGTGCATAGTTATTTTTAGTTTCAGCGTAACATTACATGTGACCCCAAAATCTCAACTAACACAAAAGAGACAAACTACCTTTCATGTTTTTAAAACCATTTAATGGAGAGAAACAATATTTTGGTTTCAATTATGCGTGAAACTCACAAGAAAATTATTTTTTATAAAATAGTGGAGTCTTAATTCGACAGAAGGGATCTCTTGTGCATCATGTGACACAGTAATGCTGTTACGCCAGACAGGATATTTTATCTTAAACAGGCAATTCTGGACCTAGAAGAAAAGTAATGCCTAAAAATGGTTATTATACAACTAAAGACACTGTTATAATGTTTGGGACAGATTGTACCTAAAGGGGTGTGTGCATAGTTATTTTAAGGTTCAGCGTAACATTACATGTGACCCCAAAATCTCAACTAACGCAAAAGAGATAAACTACCTTTCATGTTTTAAAAACCATTTAATGGAGAGAAACAATATTTTGGTTTCAATTTAGCGTGAAACTCACAAAAAATTCATTTTTAATAAGATTGTGGAGTCTTAATTTGACAGAAGGGATCTCGAGCGCATCATGTGACACAGTAATGCTGTTACGCCAGACAGGATATTTTATCTTAAACAGGCAATTCTGGACCTAGACGTAAAGTAATGCCTAAGAATGGTTATTATACAACTAAAGACACTGTTATAAAGTTTGGGACAGATTGTACCTAAAGGGGTGTGTGCATAGTTATTTTAAGGTTCAGCGTAACAACATTACATGTGACCCCAAAATCTCAACTAACGCAAAAGAGACAAACTACCTTTCATGTTTTTAAAACCATTTAATGGAGAGAAACAATATTTTGGTTTCAATTTAGCGTGAAACTCACACAAAAAATTATTTTTAATAAGATAGTGGAGTCTAAATTCGACAGGAGGGATCTCGAGCGCATCATGTGATGCTACGTGAAATTGGTTGTAAAGTGTAAGCTTTTCAACACATTCCAAGAATAAAATTAAAATCTAAATTTTACACTAAATTTAATCACACCCAAAGATATCTATAGTTATTGATAAAGTTATAAATTGTATTTGTGCTCCCCAGAATCAATCGGAAACCTCTCAAATGATGACAAACACTATATTTAAAACACGTGTCGTATCGTGCGCATCCGGTTTAAATACTGGCAAAAAGTGTGACACTTCCACAAGTTTTGTGTTCTACGTCAAAGACTGCTTATTATTCAACATAAAACGTCACTAAATCTCGTGTAGTTAATAAAACCGGAACCGGAAACAGTTGCAATCAATCGATAAAGTGTTTGTTTTTATTTTATTTTTGGATTTGAATTTTCCACATAACGTAGCGCATCATCGTGACCCCAACATATAAATCAGTCCCACAAAATAATTGAGAGGTGATAAATATAAAAATTTTGCACCAATTTACTTGTTGATACAAATTGCTTTGTCTGTTCTGTTAACATTTTATTTGTTTCGTCTGCTCGAAGGCACACACTAGGAAAAAGTTTTACGTCAGCCGTGACACCGCTTGTCGCGCACATTATGGTACCTTTGCGTTTGTTTTTTTTACAAATTGCAGTATTATTTACACTCGGCAGATCACATTGGGCAATAAAATAAAGCATTTATGTTTGTTTTTAAAGCAAAATATTAAATCAACATGCCTGTTTCTTGCAACAGTTTAAGGTTTTAGTGAGGTGGTGTTGCCGTTCCGTATTTTTACCGCCATTTTGACTCGATTTACTTGCATTTTTATTTATTTATAAATACATATAACCAAATAAAAAAACTTCTTTCTGCTAACAGTGTTTCTTTAACATATACTGAATACAGTAAATGATATTTAGTACCAAGAAGATTGTTTATTTAATTGTTATTGAGCGTGAATGTGAGCTACCCCACTTAGTAACCAACAGTGGAGAATCAGTCTTAAATGTTTTGGTCTTCCTGATAACTTAATACTAACCTTGAATACAAACAGAAGATGAAAAAAGTCTTAATTTTATGAATAATTTATAAAGTCTTAATGTTATGAATAATTTATCAGTGTCACTGTTTGCAAAACTTTGTGTAAAATGTTTTGTTTTTGGTCTTTACTGAGTACTAGCAAACAAGGAATAAATGGAGTTTTGTTTGTTCTTCTCTGAGGATATCTGCAGATTGATATTAATTATTATACATTATCAGCATCTTGGCGAGATCTATTCAGTGTTTCCATGAGCCGAAAGTGAGTGAAACATTGAATAGATCAAGTTAGAGAAATCGATACATACAAGTGTATATAAATATATTTTTTAAAATTTATTTATTTGTCATATATATTTATCTGTTGTGAAACTTCTAGAATATGGTGATGCAGGCAGCAGAGTGTAATTGCTTTTAATTAATTTAGTATCATACAAATGTAAGCGTAATGCTGTAATTTTTATTTTGTTTAATGAGTATGTTCATAAAGGATTGGTTTTTACAGTACATATAATACCTTCATGATGATAATGTGTTGAAGCACTAATAGTCGAAAGATCAGATGAAATTTGATTAGGGGATGTGGCACTTTGATTCCAAGATATCACACTATAGAATTGTTCTAGTACAATATGGATATGAACTAGGTATATGTTCAGTTGCTCGAACACTATGTGGTAATCTTGTGATTTGTCTAATTTCTAAATTATTTGTTAATATTGCAAATGTTTCTTTTCTGGCAAGTATGGACTGACAGCCAAGAGCACATTTATGTTTATCTGTTTGGTTTGTATTATTGAACCATAAAGTTTCACTACTGTTTTTATATTGTATTGTACATTTTGTATTGTCAAATCAGGATTGCCATAAACAAGTCTCTAACGCTGACTCGCTGCAAGGACTCTGTGGTGCTGACGGCTGACACTAAGAATAAAGTCAACACCTGTAACTTAACTTTGTCCAAAGACAACTACTCCCTCAAGATGGGAATGGAACATGAGTCTGATTGTGGATATTTCAACAGCAGTCACGGCTTGATCACAAACACCCTCCTTCAGCAAGTCAATCATAATTGCACCTGTGGCGTGGTACTGGCTTCCCTCACTGGTATGTTAGATCTCCTTGTGGATAAGCGAGGCTTACGGTGTGTGGTCAATGCCTTACAATCAGGCGCATTAATAGTAAAATGTTGGCAAACTCCGTTTGGAATCGTTCGCAGGAATCAGATGTTTTGTGTAATGTTACAGGATTGTAAGTGGAACAACTAGAGGGAAGTAACCAGCCAAACAATTTGGCTGAAAAGCACGTTGCCGTTCTCGAATATTAATACTGCCATATTTTAGTAATGGTAATATTATTTTCAAATGAAAACATATGCATGTCGGGCAAGTTTCTCTGGAATGTTGGGCAAACAAATATGTAATTCAGACTAACGTCAACCTTTTATTTTGTCCTTGATGAATGAATTCTCTCTCTTTCTGTCACACATGTACACGTACGCATTATGCTTCCCTCTATCAAAAGTGTTTCTTATATTTCTGTGTCCTATCATGTTACAGAACAAAAATGGACCTGCTCAGAGAAGTACCTGTTTCTGGACTTTCAGTTCCGGGAGTCATACAAGGGTCAGAATGAGACTTTTGTGTCGGCGTTTACAACGTTTGCAAACAGCAGCTGGCCCTTTACAGTGGGCAACAATAAACTAACTGTGCAAAACTGCATCACCAAAGATGTTTGTCATCAAACGCCACCTCATCTACCCCCGCCCAAAGGTGCACGTTTTTGTAGACAGTATTGAGGTTTCGTTTAGAACAAACAAATTGACATCCCACAGCTCATACATTCCAGTTACTGTTCCTACCCAAAATTCTAGGGGAATTTTACTCTAGCATCCACACTGGTTACAGTGTAAACCAAACCTCTCTGTTGTATCAGTTTTCCCCACTCAGATGTTTTAGTAGACAACAGTTATTTCTCCAGCCACCAAGTGTTTTATTCATTATATCGTTTTTAACCGTTTTCATTCATTTTGTCATTACATCAGTTGTCGATGCGCTCTGTAATTTGACACCTGAGCGTAGTTTTGTCGAATACACGTGTAAGTTTAATCGCTCTTGACCAGGAGAGAAATCTTTCAAATTTCATCTGACATCTTGTGAATCTGACATGGTCGGAAAAGTCAAAAGATTCAAACTAAGAAGGCAAAATGTACAGCATGTAGTTATCAATACCTTAGTATATTGGACGAGAGTATAAACTGAGGTCTAGTCTGGTTACATTCGTATTCCATCATACGGACTTTGAAGATCCTGATGCTCAAGTCCTAGATGGGTGAGTGCCGGCTACACAAACCACAAACACACCCAGCAAGCAATAGGTCCCTTCTCCCACATGGCGGGTCGACCCAAGGTTGTGCTCCGTTACCTGGGCCCAAAGTGGGTGCCTCTGGCGGCTTGAGTGAGATCCTTATCGGCCAGCGCCTTGAGGAGTTCTTGAGCTTGGAAAGCGTTATATAAGAACGATTTCAATGTAACCCATGAAAATATACTTTTTATTGAGCTGATATGTGCACTATGCAAGAGTTGGTGCTTTGTGCTTTGACTGTGAAATGTCCACAGCACAGCGGCCCTCAAATAGTGCTGACTTTACTTGCTATTACGTAAGTATGAGTTCGCAACAGCAGCATTTACAACCAACGATATGTAATATTGCTGTTGATTGATTTTGACTTGATTTTGACTTGACTTTTGTGTGCAGGCAATGACACAAAGGTGACAGTGGCTGTGGTCTTATCCTGCATCGCAGCCTTCCTCCTCATTCTGATCGCTGTCATCTTCTACATGCGTAGGAAACGAAGTGGCCTCGTGTAAGTTTTTTGTGTGGATTTTTTGGGGTTGCCACAAACACAGGGCGAAGCATCGAGGTTTGTCGGGGTGGTCGCTTATCGTGAAATGTTGTACCTAGATTTTGTACACCCTTTCTTTGGGGGATTTGCCTTTTGAATAATATTAATCATCTATGATGGGGAAATTAAGGTTGCCTTCTCAAAGAAAGGGCAGCAGTCACAGAGTGTTGCCTTCCAGGACAAGGAGGAATAGGAGGTGGTGCATGCAGGGGGTGTTTTTATACCTGGCACTGAACCGCCTAGTTAGGATCTTTACAATCCATGCAGTGGAATGTATGTATGCTCTGGCTAGTCCTCGGGGTATACTCTCATCCAGAAGATTGTTCACGCATATTTTCAGGCAAAGAAAGGTATGCAATTTTGTCAGTATGCCTGTTTAGGGCAAGTCAGAGTGGAGAGTGCTATCACGATCCTTAAATACGTTTTATAATACTTGGTCATTGTACTTGGTAACAAAAGTATTTTGTGTCGCTTTCTGATTTAGGCGTCAGTTCCGTATGACCCGTCTTCGAGAGGACGATGACTTGGAGGACATGGATGACTTTGTCGGTGGTGGCTTCGACCAAGAACCAAGTTTCCGGCCGAATAATTGATGAGCCAGACGCCAACCTCATCCCACTGCAGCTGATTAACTTCTGGTTCTCTTACTCATTCAGTTTTGTTATAGATCGCTTTCTACTTATTTCCATTAATTTTCTTTAACTTTTAGATTTTTTTCCCGTTCCTTTCTTTTTATTATGTTACATTATTTCTGTCTTGTTTATTATTTTATTTTTATGTATTAGAAACCTTTTTTCTTTATTTCTTTTTTTTCAGTGGGGGGGGGGGGTGGAAGAAGAATGGGGAGAATTTATTTCTTTGAATGTGATATGGACAGGGATACAACTGTGACAGTCCTAGCACCGCCCCAGAGATTATTCAATTGTGACATTCATTTTTTGTCCAAATACTGGCTGTCATCATTTTTCTAACAATATAATCAGTATATGTTGATACACTTGTTATCCAAGCACACCGATCAGAAATTTTGATGACAGAAATGTTGTTTAATAATGATTTTACAAACTTGCCTCAATCGCCTGATTTTGGGTTGCTTATTTTTTCAAGCATTTTATAAGACTAAGAGGTATGCTTTTTGTTTGTTACAAAAGAAAGATTTATTTTTACAGTGTCCTCATGGTTACATGTGAGGCAGCTAATGTTTAATTTCTTGTTTTTGTTAATCTTTCATAATTGTTTTGAAGTCACATTTTGAAAGTGACTGTAAATCTTTGTTCTTAAATGTTCATTACAAAGATAATGTTTGATCTTATTTTTCATTGCAAATCCATTCATTTGCTAATTCTTTTGTTAATAAGAATCAAAAGATGTTTTATAATCATATTCTGAAATGAAGAGAAATGTGTCCCAATTTGAAAAGAAACTCAATTGAACAGTAATGTTGAGTGATATGGACAGATCTGAATGATTAAAGTTGTGTCGGTGATTGGGTTAACTTGATAAACTTACCAATGTAACAGATTTTTAAAAATAATCAAGTGGCCTAGTTCAGTAAATGCCTTGTTGACTCCCATGTGCGAAGCAAATGTTAGTCAATGTATTCATCCCAAAATAATAACATTTCCGGAGTTTCACAAATCTATGCAAGATGAATCCTGAATAGTCCAAAAATGGCAACTCCGAATTTACATCTTTAAAAAAAAAAAATTTTCAATAACACATTTGTTGCCTTGACTGAATCAATTTTGATTATTTTTACTATGCAAACAAACTTTGTTACTGCTCAGCATTTTATGTCATTCGTATTTGCACTTTCTCAAAGGTCAAGATAGCTGTGGTACACGGTTGTCTAAACATGTTTTGTGCCGTATGTCAAATGTGGCTGAACACATTATGATAATTCTTTTCCTTGGAGATAGTTCAGATAGTATGGCCCATCATAGTTCAGATAGTATGGCCCATCATGCCATGTTTTCGTATTACTTCTTTAGGACACAGCCACAACACGGCCAAGAAAATGAACACTTCTAAAAATGCTTGAGTGTCTGAAAATGCATTTGAATGGCTTTCCATCTTGTTTAGCCTATAGGATAGTGTAAATGGATTCCCTATGGAGCATGAGAGTTATATGGGCTTTGCCCTTCTAGTATCGTTAACTGATTGTATGGAAATGTTGAGTTTGATACCTTTGCATTTTTAGTAGTGACTCGTCTGTTATCATTATTCTGCTTTTGTATTGCACTGTACATTCCATTCAAATGCTCAGTGGATTTGTGCCCACTATTCTTGATTTCTTATCATCATTGATGAGATTGTTAAACAGTGTTGTGAGTCACCAGCGTCATTATCATATTTATCTCTTAAATCGCAGGTGACTGTTGTTTTTATCTCTTCATATTATCAGTTATTTTGTTGCTGTTGTTGTTTGTGTGCGCACAGAGGCATAGATATGTGCTTCAAATGATGCTAAATACTGGCTGTGGTGCTGGATGACTTTGTTATTTGTTGGTAATTGTGAACTGCGTAGCAATGTTTGACTGCTGATAGGGGTGAATGACTGAAACCTCCTCACCTTGTGTGAAGAGACGAGGGAGAAACAGTTCATTGAATGATGATTTCAACATGATAATTAATGTAACTCTGCTGCTTGGGACTTCATTGTGCTTTTTGTGTGTCCAATTAAAGCGATTACTCTCACGGCTGCAAGAACAATAATTAATGAATGACACGATTGTTGAAATAGCTCTTCCAATGGAAGATAGGCTCATGCAAATTTATGTGACTTAATAGTCATGGCTGCTCTGATGTTGTAGTCTTCTTTGCAGGTAGTTTTAATTAATTGAGGACTTTGTATTATTTTTTTTAAAGGGAAACAATAACTATGTTCCCAATAAAGATGTGTAGCTGGCTGCTTCTCTCTCTTTAACTCTCTCTCTCTTTTCATAGAAATCTGTATTGCATATTGTCCATCAAAATAGTTTAATTTTCTTCTTTTCTTTTCCTCAAAATGTGTAATTGACTATCTCTTTTTGAGATGGTGAAAGAGAAATGCCATTATCATACTTTGACCTAAACCTTCAAAAAATGTGTCCCCAATGGTTTTGTTTTGTAATACAATACACACAATTAACACAAAGGTTCTATTTTTGGCGTGCCTTGACCTACATATTTATTTGAGCTCATGGCTCATTTGTGCCTTTCGCACCAAATTTGTATCAACCACTTTGTTCACTTGCTTGACATCTTTCTTGTTATTGTGCTTTGTAACTTCTTGCTTTTGTGCGTTGTAGTGTATAGACGTTTTCACCCACGTTTTAGTACATTGGTACATTTGCACACCTTTGAATGATCTATGTAGGTAAAATGTGGCTATATTTGCCATGGTTAAAAAAAAAAAATTGTTGTTGTTGTGAGGGGAGGAGGGGAGGCGGGGGCAATTTGGTCATTGATTTGTCCATATATATATATATACATATATATACATACCATATTCAAGAACTTGTCCAAATGTGTACATTAATCTGGAAATGTCGGTGTATTTTCCGCCCATCTTCATCTTGCATGGAAATGTTTTCTTCCAATCCAAATCAAAACTTGTTGTCTCTTTTAGCATTTACAGTCGACGTTATTTCCACAGCCGGTTTGCCTATGAAGGATGTGATATTAATGACGTATATATATATATATATATATATATATATATTTAGTCTTTCATAACATAAACTGCTTCCATCCTCACACTTGACATGTTTGTTTCCGACTGTTGTTGCACACACACACACACTAAAGCAACAAACTTGTCTTTTTTTTTAAATTTTCATGGCTTTTGGGTCTGTTCAAGACATGGTTGTTGGCAAGTGTTTGGTGATAATACGCAGAGCAACAAACTGCATTTAACGCCTAGTATGCAGGGGTTGGTTGTGTGGAAAGTAAATTGTGCCTGATTTGAATGGTTGCAAGTTTATCATTGTCATGGTTATGCTAGACGGTTTGTAAAGAATGTTATAGTGATAGACAAATATGGGCTGAGAGATAGCCACCCAAGATTTTAGAACTATTTTTGGCAATGGGTGCTCTTTCCAAAAGTTAGGTTCATCCTCCCTATTTGTGTTGCCAACCAGCCATAATTGAAGATATATTTTTTTCCCCCATGAAGATGTTTCTTCTCTGGACTTCATTCAAGCATCTTCTTAAACTTCAGAAAATCAGTCCCTTCATTTTCAGCAAGCCCAGCTGATAATATACTGATGAGATTCTCATTTGATCATTCTCATTCCTACTCTGTTCTATCAATCTACTAACCTATCTTATTCTTCGCTAGACCGGTCACCTACTTTTTTTCTTGAAAACTCTTCCGGGACAAAACTCCTCATTTGTGTGTGAGGTCTGTTGGATCAGCTTGGGAATATTGGATGCTTTCTGCCAAATGGTCACTGGGGCTTCCTATGATGTTATTATTTGGCAGTGTAGGCATTTTATATGTATGTGTTTTGTTGATATTGTCTAGTGATGTTTATATTGTATTTTGTTTTTGTAAACGGGGGTTCAATAAATTAATAGTATAGCCTCGGCGTTCCCTGCATGGGATGCCTTTATTGTAAAGTGACCGGCTGGTGGAGTGCCTTCAGTGTTACCATTAGGGTTGTTTCGGCAGATCTTTTATGCGGATCAGGGTTGAGTCCTCTTTCAGCCAAGTTGCGGTTTTCATTTTGTGGTCCTGATTTGGCTCTTTTGAGTCTGCTGGACCCTGTAAGCAATTAATAACTAACTAATCTAGGTGCTGTGGCATTTGGGCAAGAGTTACAATGCAAACAAGGGTTGTTTGCCAGTAAATGCATGCACGAATGCAATCATGTCATTTCATTCCTGTGTTTGATTGAGTTTGTGGGTGGGTAAGTTTTCAATTTTTCTGGAGGAAGAGAGAGATCGATATATGTGTGTTGTGATTTACCAAACTGTGAAGTTTTACTACCTTTTTTGTACCATCATTGGTTTTTTGAATAACCGTTTTTGCCTTTATAAGCTCCTGAAAATTGTGTAGACTGCAACATATATTGCAGTATTGGTTTGACATAAATTTCGAGGTATTTTTTCCCCAGATGTGTACATATAATTATTTTTTTATCATTATAATCAGCCAAGAGTTCTTATGTAAAATGTATCTTTCTATGATTTAGCTGCTCTGTGTGTGTGTGTGCATGAGGATGTTGTGTTCTTTTTTTTTTGTTACAATAAAGCGTTTGAGGATTATTTGAGACTGGTAAAAAATGCAATATTATTCTACATCTTTACATCAACGGCGGAAATACTACTTTATTGGAACGTAGCCATTACATGGTTATTGCTTTAGGTCCAGCGGACTCTTCCGAGCCAAATCAGGACCAAAAGTAGCCATGAGTAAACAACAAAATATATTTAGCCATAAGTGATTATGCTTTTTAATGTTTTAATCAGAAACTATCGTCATCGTTTTCATTACCATTCTAGACAAAAGGCCGAAAATATTTTTTTTCATTTTTCAGTCATGACATTAATAGTTTTAAATTTTTTTGGACAGTATGTTCATTATTATTATTATGATTATTATTAAGCTTATTTCTCTTTTCAGCATGGATTTGTCAAATTTCTTATTATAGTTTGATTCCCATCTCGAATTTACATTTTATTGGTTTTATAATCAGAATGAAAATCATCCTTACGTACATAATCATTGTACTTGCACTACACTCTACAGTTCAGTGTAAATGTCACTTTCAGTTTCAAAAACTTGTTTAAAGTCGAGTCACATTTGTTATTTTAAAGTTTAAAACGCACTTTTTAGTATTGCACACTTGGATTTTTTTCCCAGACTTTCATTTTTAAATATTAATTTTAACAGTAACGGAACACATTTTAATTTTTCAGTGAAAATTTGAGATATAGCTATTGAAGACCAAAATTAATGTTGAATGATCTTGAATGTGTTATGCCTTGAAATGTGGGGAGGGAGGGCGTGGTGGATGTTGTGATCAAATCAAATAAAAATAAAATATTGGCGTGCTTTGTTCTTTGTGTTTGGTAACATGCTGCGTAACAATCCTGCATGAGATCATCCCACTCTCTGATGACACAGAGTGAGCTCGCGTGCGCACATACACACACAGCACACACACAGTTACCCAAACAGAATTCAGTTCTCAACAACTTTATTTTACAGAAACTGTAGCGAGCAGTCTGAGGGACTGCACAGCCGACAGGCATTTTGCAGTGTACAACAATATATATGTGCCACATAGAGTGTGTATAGATATATGTATGCCAGCAGAGGACAAAGAACTTGAAAACACTGACATGACATTGTACAGAGCCACTGTATAATGCACCCTGCCCTTTTCAAAATGACATACCACTGGTTTTGTTACACAAAACAAATGGTACCAAAGTGTATATATATCCATGGATTTTGTTGATTGTACTGTAAACAGTATGGACAGGCACAAAGACCTGATTTTTTTTTTCAAATCTCATGACCAAACTCTGCCAAGCTAATTCAACACAATAAATCTGCATTATTTTAAACCATAGCATTCTTGAGTACATAAAATTTCACCAATTTTGTGCATGCAAGTTGGGGTCAGTTCATTGGCTATAACAGACCAATTTCTCAGCTAAGGGAAGTCAATTCCCCCGTTGGGGTGCCGGGGGTTTCATATGAATAGTATCCCCACTTTCTGGAAATTTAGTGCTTTAAATTCCCACTGTCGCTGTCTTTCTCATTTTATTCTTTCTCATTCCTGCTCTGTTCTATCAATCTGCTATACCATCTTCTTCTTCGCTAGACCAGTCACCTACTTTTCTTGAAAACTCTTCCGGGACAAGACTCCTTATTTGTGTGTGAGGTCTTTTGGATCAGCTTGGGGATATTGGACGCTTTCTGCCAGGTGGTCACTAGGGCTTCCTATGATGTTATTATTTAGCAACGTAGGCATTTTATATGTATGCAGAGGTGCCAACCTCCTAATCTTCTTGTCACTATTTCCGGACCCGTTTGTCAGTATTTTTTAACACTTGTCAGTATTTTTTTCTCGCAAAACCCAGCCTACGACATTATAACGACAGGCTTATCTCTGAAACAGGGTGGAGAACAACTGAATCAAGAAATCTCTGAAATCCGGCCGGGGCCCAGGGGCCAAGCCCCGGTATTCGCCCCCTGGAAGAAAATGAATTTATGCTATTTTGAAAGTAATTTAGGGCCTCTCCAGAAAGCAAAAAGCACAAAGTAAACATGAATAGAAACAACAACAACCAAAAAAAAAGAATGTTTTATGCACATGTCTTTCAAAAAAGTTAAGAATCTTGATTTGTAGGCCTAACAAAGTTTGAGGTCCACCACTGTTACACACAAACTCCACATTTCAAATTTTACTGGGCACACGTTTGTCTATTTTTTAGCTGTAAACAGGCAAGAATTTTTATAATTTTAGAGATATTTAGGGGTACGTTAGTAAAAACACTACATCTTAGGTATTAGTGACTAGTGTATAGATTTAAATGAAATAAAATGCAAAATGAACAGAAATAAATCTCATTTGATTATCTACCTTTTTATACTTCTCTTGTCATGTCTTGTTTTTGATTACTCCATGTGTATACAATAAAAAAGTTTTAAAAAGTCCAAACAAGCCCCCTCCTCTTCTTCACTTTCATGCCAGTCTGAAAGATCGTATGCATGCACACTACTGACACTAATTGTCTAATGTCAGTACCGATCTCTTCCTCCGACTCCAAGTCCATTTCTCTCACTTTAATGTCTGATAAATGGAAGCCTGTAAACTCTTCTTCATCAGTCGAAGAATCCAAACCATCCATTTTAGACACACACACAAGAAAATTTGGAGAAAAAAAATAAAAAAAACGAACGCATCACAGAGAAAACTTGTGGAAATGCAGTCGAATGTTTTCACAACAGAATTTAACCGGAAGTCAATTGCCGGAAGTCTCGCAATCTTTCAAACAACGCGAGAATATAACCACATGGTTGACGACGCTTTTGGACGTTTTGCCTGTTTAGACCTTTGGTCGCTATGCCCAGTAAAGGGTAGCCCTCAGCTTCTCACACTCGGAACTCAATATTTTTTTCTCGGAAATGCAAATGCCTTCCGCGGAAATCCGCGGATTCGCGGAGAATTCTCCACCCTGCTGAAATAGCAGGCTATTTTCTGTCCTCTAAAATCACCATGAAAATCAGCTTGTTGAACGCCACACTTTTTTACTCTAAAATCACCATGAAAATCAGCTTGTTGAACACTACACTTGTTTTACTTAAAATGAATGATACTGATAGTCTTTCTAATAAAAGCAATGTCAGCAACAAAACAGTTCTATTGTTTCAAGGACTTAGCAGTTGCATTTTTCAGAAGTGTTGGGGAGAGTTTTGTTTTGTAGCAGTCAGTATTTGAATTTTTTTTATTTCAACTGCAGAATTGCATTCAGTGTCTTACTTCCCATTCGTCCCTCTAAAGTCAGTTTTATTTTTTCTAACCAGAGAAAACAAGACCCTTTCACATAAACAGTTGGACACATGGATCAGGAGAATCCTCAGTATGATCTTGGACAGTAAGTAAGCTGTGTGTCTAGCAGATGCAACATGCCTGGCAACATCGTCAAAGCCATCATGACTTATTAAAAAATCGAAGCCACAGACAGTACAGCGTGCGTATACTTTGTGGACAGTTTCGACGCACTGATGGATGGATGTGCTTCTGTGTATGAATGCAGAAAATCTTGCAGACGTTTAGTTGCACGCTTTGTTTTCTTTGATGAGGAATTGGCTTCGTCATCAGACTTAGCAGCTTTTCTTTTTCTGGGTCTACCACCTCCTGCCATTTTCACGATTTTGAAACACTCGGAAAGGCGGTGAAGACTATTATGGAGGGAACTCGTACAGGTCTATTTTTAGACTAGGGGTAGAGTACGGGTAGGGTTGGGTTGGTTATGGTAACCCTAACCCAACCCTACCCCAACCCCAGTTGACGTCAGTCTAAAAATACATCTGTACGAGTTCCCTTCATTATAGTCTTCACCCCGAAAGGCTAAGAACGAGTGTTTTCATTGGACAAATGGATCACGTGTTTGATTCGGGACGCGCGTGCTTGACTCGGCTTTCATCACGTGATTGATTAGGGTACAGTCCAAGGACTACTGGTACAGTCATGAATCGAAAAGCGTGTCAGAAAATACCGCAGGCACACAGCGACGTTCAGTGAGTGCACGAGTACTATTCTGAGAAAAGAAACTGGTACAGAAGCACCGCTGGCAAAGATAAATGATTAGCAACTTCTCATCAGTATTCTTTATAAAAGCTACAGTATTTCCGTATTTAATTAACTTCGCCGGAATTAAATACGGTCAATCCGTACTGGTTGGCACCTTTGTGTATGTGTTTTGTTGATAATTTATAATGATGTTTGTATTCTATTTTGTTTTTGTAAACGGGGGTTCGATAAATTTGAGTATAGCCTCAGCGTCCCCTGCGTGGGATGTCTTTAATGTAAAGTGACTGGCAGGTGGAGAGCTTTCAGTTTTACCACTAGGATTGTTTCAGCAGATCTATGCGGATCAGAGGTTGTCCGGTCCTGATTTGGCTCGGAAGAGTCCGCTGGACCTAAAGCAATAATCATGTAATGTAATGTAAGGGAAGTCAAAGTTTTTATCATCCAAATGAAAAAGAAAACTTGAACACAGTAGAAGGGCAAAGCCCATACGATTCACATGCACCTTATAAAACTTGCAATGTTTAACATGAAAATTACTGCCCAGAAGAAAAAAAAGCATTAAAATGCAAAGTAATACTGACTGTGACCTTTCTATGCTCTTGACCTTGAGAGGGATCTTGACCTCCAGCTTCATATACACTCATGTAATATCAAATAAACTACAGCAACAGTTGTATTATGCCAAAAAACAGTGACCTCTCATGCTTATGTATGATCAAATAACCCAATGTTGCATACAATGGATTAAATAGAGACATTCTACTGTACCATGACCTTTTTTGTTGTTGCAAGGCCTAAAATAACCTCAGACCTTTAAGATCAACGCAAAATCGGAACATATAATATGAAAGATCTCTAAATACAACAAGTTTGAACTCTATAGTTCTCAAAGTTTAGGGTCAAGATCACTTCAAAGTACCTATACAAACTGACTTTGCACAGCTCCAGTGATCTTGACCTTGGAGTGAGGTTGACCAAATTTGCACAGTATGTGTGTCTCATCGATATCTATCATGCATCAAAGAAACTTTTTTTCTTCTATTCAAATTGAAATTATGATTCTTTGATGCATGATAAATATCGATGAGACACACATACTATGCAAATTTGGTCAACCTCATTGAAATTTTTTTTTTACAAAATGTCACTTTTTTCCTATTAAAATTTAAATTATGAGACATTTTGTGAAAATTTTTCAATTTTTGATTAACCTTTGATGATCTTGTGACCTTGACCTTGAAGTGAAGCTATTCATTCACTGATCACTTTCTCATGGGTATAGACCATCTTACCAAATTGGTTGTGATAGTTGAAATAGGCTCTGAATACTTATCCACTTAAAAGTTTTTGCACAAACAGCGAACGGACGCATAGACTGAAGTTTTTTCGATATCATTTTTTGACTATTTAGGACTCGTTTCACACAGATTTGCAAACATCTAAAAAAAATTTGGGTATGAAGAGGGATTCAGGGGAGGGGGAAGTACATGGAATCACAGTGCTATTCATGCGAGTGAACTTTTAGAACTATGTAACAATTCCATTTGAAAACGTTGGTGCATATATTTAATTTAGTTCATACTATTTTGGGGAATATAAGAAAAATTTTAATTAAATTAAGTAAAACTGAATTAAATACTGAATTAAATGTAACACTTTTTCGATGGAAAACAAATAAGTTGGGGGTAAAATGTGGTGTCTATATGTACGGTGCCGGCGAAGGTATTAATTACAAGTGAATAATATTTTTTTTATAAAAAGAGAATACTATCCATTTAATGAGTATAACCTTCCCACAGAAGTTTTCTTCAGTGTATAAAATAATTAATTATATGACATTGTAAAATGCAAATTCTATTTGGCTCGTGGTCAATAAGAGTTTCAGACCTTTACGGAAATAAAATAAACTGCAAAACGTGAGGGATTAAGCTCAAAGCAGTTTGTGCTAATGACTGGATAAAAAATATCTGAGTACACGTTTCCATTTATTTTGTATTACTGTTGAAGCTTCCACGCACTGGACTAGAACAGATTATGACCAAAAAGAAAGGATGAAATATTCAGGCTGGAGAATTCTCCTCGGATACGCGAGTTTCCGAGGTTAACGAACATACTTTCCAAGGTTTAAAAATTTGTTCCGAGGGAAAAAAAAGGAGACGCAAATCATAAATTAACCCCGTATGTTCGCTCCGCAAAACCATTCCAACGTTTTGCCTTACTCTGTACCATTTCCGGTAGAAGCGCGTGTTGATAAGTATTTCCGCCCAGCAGAGACGCATGTTCTTTCACACGGTCCGTTCGAGTGTGAGAAGTTACAGAAATGTCGTGCGCATCGCGGATTATTAACCGGGGAGAAAATTTTCAAGAGGGAGACACCGCCAACAAATGGAATTGGGATTGGACGTCGAAAGTGGTAAAAGTGGAGGGAGTCGAGCAGCGTATCCGCTCTCATTTTCGTAAAGTTGATGCTGCAGGCATGGCTCGTTGCATCACGTGCAATAAAGAAATTAGATACACTAATCGTGGTATTACAGCGCTCACTGAGCACTTCTTTACGAAGAAGCACAAATGTGCTGTGAAAGCAGTGACTAGCTGCACAACGATACCAGGTAAGAGTTTGTTTGCTTAGTGGTTCCATCAAGACTAATTGAAACATAAGCCCTCCTGACAAGAGCAAAAAAAAGCTGATGACAGACCTCCAGCCAAGAGACTTTGCACTAATACTAAGCCAGCAGTAACTTTAAAAAAACAGAGCACCTTATCATCATTTTTCAAATAGAGTATTGATTTGCTTTCTTCTTTTTTTTAATTTAGATTTTAATACTAGGAAGCAAGCTTGTTTGTGACAGTTGCCATAATCTTGCATATGTTGACACAAACCTATTCAGATTTTTTTTTCAAAGTAACAGTTTTTGTGTGTGTATGTGAACATTAGTCTTATTAATAATATAAAAAATAATGTATATCTGTGAATGCATGAATATTATGAAAAACATCCAAATTTATCTCTCACAAAAAGCATCCTTTGGGGGTTTTAAATGCTATAAAACTTTCAGCTTCAGGGGGGCTTTGCTTCCCCCCCCCTCCCCCCCCCCACCGGGGCTTCGCCTCTGGACCTGACCGGATTTCAGAGGGTTTTTTTCTTCAGCTATTCTCCAGCCTGAATATTGTTATGGACCTGCACGCTCAAGTTTAAAGCGACGGTGCCAATATCACAAACTCTCTCTAGTTGACCTTAATCCAATGGCCCTGACAACCTGTACCAAGATCTAAAGAACTTGTCCTCAGAGTGCAAACTAGCAATGAACATGTCAGCTACCTTCCCCTTTGAAAGAAAAATGGCTGGCAGCAAAATCAGTAGTGTGTTGCTTTGAAGCGAGTGCTCACGAGTACACGCGAAAAAATAGCCGATGCGTTCCGTTGCACACGGCGAAAAACAAGCAATCCGTCACAGACTTTGGCGAGTGGGAAAAACAGATACTTTTCTGCGAGTACATCATGGCCGCCAACATTGTGGACTTGTATGCCTTTCGATTTTAGCCTAGGATCTCTTAATGCGCAACGTTGCTTTGTGAGTACTTGCATACGAAACAACGCGAGTAAGCCACTGGCTGCAAAGCAACTCGCTACTGGTTAAATATACATATTTCTACCTCTACCTCTCATTATGCTGCATACTATTTTTTTGTTTTACTCCACCATTTCTACTGATAAGCTAGCTTATTGCCTGCCAATCGACGATATATCGTCGATCTGAGCTGTCATGTTTTTGCCAATCTACGATATATCGTCAATTTCAGTATTCCGTTTTGTTCCGTTTTTTTGCGCAGTCCAATCCAAGTATTATTTTAACCAAAGAGAGATAACTCTTTCTACTTTCGTTCTCAATCGACACGCACGTGGTTTCTTCAAATTGATTCGTTTTTAGAGTGTTTTTTGCGTATTTTACTAAGCATCGTGATGGGCACAATCGACAGTGTGTCAAACTCTGCTAATAATCAATATAATTTCAAACTGTAAAGTGTATTTTGATCCTAAATAAATGTTCTTTCTGGTGTGTGAAGCTGATTCAGTGATTGGAATTATTCCTCCAGATTTTTTTCATCACTGTGGTATGTAGAAATATTTTTATTTTATTTTATCATTTCAAAAAGATCAACATGCTTTCAAAACACATATTTCAATAACATAATCAAATTAACATTTTTGTTTTTTTTTTCTTATTCTTCACTCTTTTACCTTTAATTTGATGTGAAATATGTCTATTTAACAACTATTATTGAAAGAACAGTGGCTTAAATTGATTGATTGATTTATTGTTGCTTTAGGTCCAGCGGACTCTTCCGAGCCAAATCAGGACCGGACAACCCCCGATCCGCATAAAAGATCTGCTGAAACAACCCCAGTGGGAAAATTGAATGCCCTCCACCGGCCAGTCACTTTACAATAAAGACATCCCACGCGGGGGACGGCTGAGGGTTGACCTCAACTACGCGAACACCCCGGTTACAAAAACAAAATAGAATACAAACATCATTACAAATCATCAACCAAACACATACATATAAAATGCCTATAGTGCTAAATAGTACATTCATAGGAAGCCCTAGTGACCACCCGGCAGAAAGCGTCCAACACTCCCAAGCTGATCCAACAGACCTCATACACAAACAAGGAGTCTTGTCCAGGAAGAGTTTTCAAGAAAAAAGGTAGGTCATTGATCTAGCGAAGAAGAAGATAGTATAGCAGAGTGAAGGACAGAGCAGGAATAGGAAAGAGTAAATGAGGAAGACAGCGACAGTGGGAATTTAAAGCACTAAATTTCCATAAAGTGGGGATACTATTTATACTGAAAACCCCCGGCACTCCAACGGGGGTACTGTTGCCGCAGTGAAGCGTCTTGCCTATAAAGGAAAGACAGGTTTTCAACTGTGGCTTTCACTGTTCCCTTTATAGGTTTGAACAATCTACAGTGGCAAGATTGCTCATGACCCCAAGGGGTAGTGGCTTAAATACCGAAGGTACTGAACTTTCTTTCCGGTGCCAGAGAAATGTCTGGCACAAACGTGGAAACATGCCTGGCAGGCAAAGAGCTAGAGGTTAACATAAACAGAGTGGAATAAAACTATAATAAATAACTTTTTTTTTTAAGTGGACATAGGTTTTTACAATCAACACTAAGGGCACAATACAAATCATGAAAAAAAAAGTGGGGGGAGGAGGTAAAAAATCACAGATCAGATATATATAGTATTGTACTGCACTATTCAATAATGTTAGTCATTTAACTAGTTCAAGCACAACAAGTTAAGAACAAATTCAAGGTCTGTGCAAAAAGAAAGGTATGTGTGTAGTAGTTCTTGATAAGCTGAATAGATGCATAACTGGGTAACATACATGACATGTTTGTCAACTTGCAGTAAACAAAAGAATTGGTCCGAGTCAACTCAGTTAAGTGTAAACAGAAAATACATCAGACACAAAGGCTCACAACACTAGTCAATACACAAAATGCCTGTTGACAAGAAAAACGCAAGATTACCCTCAACAAAGATGGTGTTAAGAACCAAAAAAATATCCAGTTCTAGAAAACAGACGGCAGCCATACACATTCAAAGATCTTATGTGTCGATCACACAATATCTTGGCATGTTACAAAGCATTCACATCAACTCGACACATTTAAGCGAACATTCTAAATTCTTGCTTCTACCTCATCGGCACTCATTTGTTCTCACCTGCTGTAGGCAACTCCAACATCTTAAACCAGTTTTAAAAAGTGAACAAGAACTGAAACAGCAAAACATCAAATTCTTTTCCGCTGTCAAACTCTTCAATATTATCACTGAATATGAAGTACAAAATAATTAAAACATACAGCACCTGAAGTCATACACTGCACATTTATTGGTAGGTAAGGGATCATAAATTATTGGATAAGTATTGTTTAAAAGAAGAAAAAAAAGGGCTGCAAAGTTGTTGTTTTTTAAATTATGCAAAAGAATTTTAAAACACTAATTTTCATTAAACAGTTGAATTAAATATTAAACTTCTTAACAACATTCAATTTCATTATTAAAAAAATTAAAAAAAGATATATTTTATGTGTTCTAACTGAAACTAATTCCATTATAATATTATTATCTATAATCACAATATATGGCAAATTTCTCTTGATATAGTTTCAAATGATAATACTTATTAATAGTGCGGACTACTTGAGATTAAAACCAAAACTGTACCATTTCTTTGTGTCCCAAAAAAGTGTCAAGAAAGAAAGTGTGTAAAAGATATTTAAAAAAAGAAAAGAAAAGAAGAAGAGGACTTATGTGAACATCTAAAGAAAAACTCATTATGTCTAACATGCTGGTTGGTGCAACATAACAAATGATACACCGCATGAATACAAACTGTGTCAATGGACTGGTTACATACACAGTCTAAGCAAGCATTGTTCATTACAGAATACAACCAACAAGATGCTATACCTATGTCTGGATATAATCACATGTGTTCTACATGCATCTCACTTGGTGTCACATTCCAAAGAAACAGTATAAAATCTTGGCAGTCTATCTTTTGGAAAACACTCTTTCACATTAGGTCTGTTGTAACTTTCTCGTTCACCGATTCAGCGACTACAATCATTCACTCATTCCTTGCGCAGTTTATGTGCCAAAGCAGAGTTGTGCAGTGAGTGACAGATGTGAACACCACTGGTCACTTCCACCTCATCCCGTTTCCCGTTTCTCATCAGTCAGGCTAGGTGAATGGATTTGGGCTCCATAGATACGCATGTGGCATGTAAGTACCCCTTCACCACGAAAGAACGCATACATGTACATTGCCACAATGAAATGCTTTCAAAATCTCATCTGTCCTTTCATCACAGGAACACTGCCATAAAAGCCTCCCCTTTACTAATGCAAAATTCTGTGTCATTATCTTCAGCTTCAAACCTTGATCATAGGCCGATAGATGCTAGAAATCTTTGAGCCGATTAAAAATAGTATTCAAGACAGTAAGAAGAGTCAACTTCTGACAAACAACCGCATCATCCATGAATACTGTGTATCTCTGACAATGTATAAAAATAAGCCTACTACTCAAACTGTAATCTGCATATTTTTAAAAAAAAATCAACTCATAGATAAATTGTAATCTGCAGTGTAACAGTCACAACCAACACTGGCACAACCTAGCTAATACGATCACCTCTAACAACCTAGCTAATACGATCACCTCTGACAAGCAATTTCCTGTTTCTAATCACTGTCTCTCGGTTTCTTATTTTATCACACCATTCGCATTACTAGTAAACACATTTAATATCATTTGATGCAAGATTACAGTTGAATGAACCTAAATTAGTCCGCTTCAAGTGTTCAAAGCATCATTGGCATGCTGAGAGAGATTATAACTAACTTGGACATTAGTTGCCATTGGTGTGAAATTTAACTTTCAAATAACATGTAAACGGTCCTGGATGAACAAGTTCACAAGCTGGATCTGAAACAAATCAGATCTGCTAACTTACTAGAGTTCCGAATCTAAAAACAGCTAACATACTAATTGAAACAAGTGGCCTTATTGCAACATTATGCGAGGCCTCCTGTGGAGCTGTAGATTATCTCCAAGAGTTGAGTGAAGAAACCAAAGAGTGTACTGGTCACTGCAATCCACTCACAGACTGAATGCACAACCTGTACTTGCACATCAACTGTGGTAGCGCTCCAAATACACTGGCCCTATTTCACAAACGAACTTCCTTATCCCGCACACAGTGAAGTAATCCATCCAACACTGAGATGACACCTGCGCCTCATCCTGCACTTGCCCATCAAGTTGTGTACAGATGGAGCAGCGTTCTTCCTCAAAAATGGCAATGTTTATTAGCTTAGAACTCACAATCAAAGTGCCTCGAGCCCTATAACTGCACTTCAAACTGCTTGAGCTGTTTGCCCGAGTAGACAGTAGGACTACTCTTATTGACGGCCTTGGCGGCCCAAGCTACATCGAAGGGGTCAATACCCTGTTCCTTGGGGGCGGTGGAGGTCTGTGTCTGGGGCCACGGGGAGGCAGCAGCGCCATTGTGTTGCTGTCCCACACCCTGGTGGGTCATGGACATCAGCGTAGGTTTTGCCTGTTGTTGTGAACGTGCCCACTGGTTGGTGGGCATGGACAGCTCACCAGTGTCTATGGAATGGGCGCGGCCGTGATGTTGGAACCCCTGTATGCGTTGGCCATGCGGAGACTGGGTGGGGAAGGCAGAGCCGTTGACGTTCTGAGGAACGTTGGTGAAGGGATTGCTGCTGGAGCTGACTATGGGTGCCGGGGCAGCAAAGTGCGTGCTTTGATGTGTAGGGACACGACTATCACCGCTGGCCGACGCCCAGGGATTGGTCACCACTGTGCTCTGCACACTTGCTACACCAGCTGCAACACCAAGAAAACATTTTATACCAAACATTACAGACAAAGGGTAGACAAATGATCGCACAATTTTTACATCAAACTCTCCTCCTTTGTGGCTATGCAAAGAGGAGATACAACAGTCGCCATCATCCAACAAGCTTGTCCCTCAATGAACTTGGCATTTATTAGCCCACAGTTTTTAAAAACCAACAGTTGACAATCAGAACAAGCGCACAGACTAATGAAAACTATGAAATAACAAAGCCACATGCCATCTGATCGAGACAGCAATGAAATTTATCAACTAAGACACATCAACATTACAAAGCCTAAAGAAGAAGACTGTAGGTACTGACAATGTGAGGCCGGCAAGGTGTGCTGTCTGGCAAAGACGTGTTGCTGGTTCATGCTGGATGACACTGGCATGGACGCCTGATGGACCAGATGGGCGCCAGCTGCGCTAGACATGTGACCCTGACTGGGATGCCCAGGGCCGTTGGCGAAATGGTCTTGGGAGGACATGGCACTGAGGCCCTGCGTCAGTTGCTGACACATCTGGGCAATTGAGTCTTCATGCTCTGGAGATACCTCATGGATCGTCTCTCCTATGGCTGGGAAAACGAGCCACAGCAATTACTTCGACATTGATTTATATTCTTCCTTTTTTTTAAACTGCATCCAATACAAGATAAAAATCACAAAATTCAAACTAAAATGTGATTTCCTTACTAACTTTTAACAGCTTTCTCCCACCACACATCTGAGTGATAGTTCAAAGATGTTCGTTGTAATTGTAGGAGTATGCTTATATAGTTTACTTGTAAATATTCTTTTTCATGTAAATATTCTTTTTCATGTTTGTATTATGTCTCTGCATAGTTTATCATTGTCTTGATTTTGTTGTCCACTTCTTTTCGTATGTATTTCAACGTTAACATTTAGTATAAATGCGTGAGAACTGATGTTATTAGGAAAAAGTACTATGATGTCATTAGGAAAAAGCGCTATATAAAAACCCTTATTATTATTATTATTATTATTATTATTATTATTATTATTATTATTATTATGTTAGTACAGATCACTGCACATTGAGCCTGATTAGTGCTTCAGTGAAAAGAATGTGAATAGCATCATCATTATTATTATTACCACAAAAAAAATTATATTATATCTATCTATATATATATCAACATTACAAAGCCTAAAGAAGAAGACTGTAGGTACTGACAATGTGAGGCCGGCAAGGTGTGCTGTCTGGCAAAGACGTGTATATATATATATATATATATAATCATTACTCGACCACATTGTGTATCCAGAGTTGCCAACCCCCCCCAAAAAGTTCTCAGTAGTAAAAATTCTGAATTTCAGTAGTTTTATGACATTTTCAGTAGCCATACGACCTCGCTTTTTTTTTTTACGAAGACATGCATACACAGTCTGCAACGAAGGTCGTAAAGAGTGTTTCCGCACGAATTATTGAGAGATCCATATCGGGCTTGAAGAAGGTGGCTACTGACTGAACAGGGACTAACTTTTCTGGATCAGGGCAACGACTTTTGTGACGGTTGCCATTCACGTGTCGCGTCACATCGTGGTAGCCGCCATGTTGAATGCTAAAATCTGCCAAGCACGCTGTACAATACACGCTGTGTTTTGATCTCGATGACGCAGTGATGCACGGAAATTTTTCAGAATACTCTTTCCTGTACTCTTGATTTGCTGTCCTCTTCTTTTTTTCTGGGCTTTCATCGCTAGTTTTCTTTCTTTTTGGCATCATCGATTCAAAATACGCCGCACACAAACTTTTCTTCTCGCGCTGTAGAACGTGACCCGGAAACGAAAGTGTCACAGAAAGGTAGAGGTTTTGTGCACCGATTGGCCGTTTGCAAAACCACTTCACGGTGATTGGTCGAATTTACTAACATGCACTGGGAGCATGATCTATTACACCGTGCACGTAAACCGAATGACCGTGACCTTGAGATGCTACGGGAGGCACAGGCGCTCAATAAAACTCGTTAAAACTGTAATACTATCTACGAAAATTGACTTTCCGTAGTAAATTTTCGATTTGCGTAGCTCCGTAGCTGCGTATTCATTTCCGGAGTAAACTACGGAAATTCCGTAGTGGTTGGCAACCCTGTACAGTATCAAAAGCTGGAGAGTTGATCAACTGCCAGTACTTACCACCGTTGCCATTCTGTGAAGGCGACTCCATTACAGCATTCTGGCGCTGTAGTGTGGAGGGTAGATCATTGAGGCGTAATGACAAGGTACGCTTGAAAGGTGATGACGCTTCCTGCAGTTTCTCGAACCCTCTGAATGACCCTTGCCTCTGTAGAGCAGTAGCTGAGGCGTGCGGCCGTTGCACAGCATATGGGTTGTCGATTCTACGTACTGGAACCGGCTCCACTGCAAACATGCATAAAGGTTGCGCCAATTATAACTGTATAACTCAGCGCCCCCAAGCATGTCTTTTAGCATCCAGATGTGTGCATTACAAATGGACAAGTGACTGCAGTGGAATGCCATCCTTTACTTGAAGGTGGTATATACGCTTTCATTGCCATTTCTACAGCGAAAACTCGTGTATGACATTGACATTACAATGTGCTCAAATGAATGATTACTTTCATCACTATTGGATCAGTAAAGTCAGTTCAGAGAGTAATAATATAGAGCACTTCCACCCTCTCCCCCACCTCCTCAGTTTGATGAAATGGCAGACATCTCTTCCTCCTCTCAAATACTTACCAGCTACGATGGCACTCTGGGGATCCACAATGCGCTCGGTGAGCGTGGTCTGTCTGAAAGAGCCAGTGCGCGTGAAGCTGGTCCTGTCCTGGCTGTAGGTGACCGTCACCCCCGTTTCCTTGTCACGCTTCTGCTTCTTCTCCAGGCAGATGGCAAAGGCACAGCCCACTGCATGTGAAAGTCGCTCTCCCTGTAGCCCCCAGGAGGAATCAAGAAACAGCAGGCAAGTTGGAAGGAAGGCCGGCAAGACGCACAGGTAGCGTGCACAAACAGATAGACATGGGCACCATCTCCCCATAAGTTAATCATCAAAGCGCAATCATTATTATACATCTATTAACAACAATCTAAAAAAAAATTAAACAAATATTTCACACTTTAAAAATAGGTAATTAATAATTAAGAAAAAAGACAATAAAAGTGTTTCTTACTACCCCAAAAAAAATTAAATCAAATAAAAATAAATTAAAAAGTTAGCAGCAACCTACAATTTAATTTAAACTAGAAGGGCAAAGCAAGTGAGTAAAAAACCCAACTATTTAACACTTTAAAAGAAATGTAGGTAATTAACAATAATAATAAAACAAGTATTTCTTACTACAAACAAAAATAAATACCCAAAAAAACAAAAAAAAAAATAGAAGGGCAAAGCCCATATGACTCGCTTATTAATATTTAACATGAAAATGAGTGCCCAGAAAAAAACAAAACTAAATGAAACGGTGGCATTAAATGCAAAGTAATATTGACTTTGATCTTTCTCTTAACCTTGAGATTACATTGACCTCCCACTCCTGTTCCAAATACACTCATGTACTATCAATTAAATTACAGCAAATGTTGTATTATGCCCAAAAAAAAACTGTGGGATGATGACCTTCAGTGGCCTTGACCTTGGGGTGACACTGAGCTTCACAGGATCTCTCAAGCATGTCTGATCAAATAACCCAATGTAGTTGCATACTATGGGTTAAATAAACAGCTTTTCCACTGTATGATTTATTTTTTGCAGGTTTTTGCAAGGTCTAAAATGACCTTGACCTTCAAGATCAACAAAAAAAATCGGAACATATATGAAAGGTCAATCTATCATCTCTAAATAAAATGAGTTGGAACTTCATATCTCTCATAGTTTATGGTCAATGTCACTTTAAAGTACTATACTGACTTTTGGACAGCTCCAGTGTGTGTGTCTCATTGATATCTATCAGCATGAAAGAAGCATAAGTTTAATATTAACAACCTATAAAAAAATAATTGTCATTTTTTTTACTAACATTTGATGACAGTGACCTTGACTTGAAGTCATTAACCAATTATTTATGATGTCTTATGGGTATACACCATCTTACCAAATTGGTTGCGATAGCTGACATAGATTCTGTGTACTTAACCACTTAAAAGCTTTTACACAAACGGTGGACAGAGGATGGGGTTCTTTTTTTTTCAATATGATTTTTGGCCTATTTAGGACTCATCTCGCACAGATTTGCAAATATTTTGAAAAAATGTTTTTGGGGGTGAGTACATAGACACACATTGCTATGCAAGTGAGTCAATAAAAAGTAAATTTATTCCTGCATCATAAAACGCTTGAAAAAAGTTTTACCCTACAGTTTTATCCTACGCTGAATTAAAAATCATGTGGAAACTTGACAAAGATAATAATGATATAGTAGAAAATGCATAATTATTATATAGATTTTTCTTGTTTTTTGTTGTTTGTTGTCACAAGCCACCATACAAAAAATACAAAGTTTACACACACCAGCTCACTTCCTATGTGAGCAGCACTTTTCAATGCCTCCACATTTCGCATGCTGCAGGCTATTTATAGCTTTGCCTGCACCTCCCTTCTAGTGAAAGGAAGTATCAGCGAAGCTAATTTATAGCTAGCCTGGCTGACCTAACCTCAAAATCTGAAAAACTTTGAGCCGCAGTGTACAGGTAATTAGTAGAAAATAAAATACTCATATGGCAAAAATTCTTATCATTTACATGAAAAAACTTAAAATGCTCACACACGAACAAATAACATTACTATTTAGCAAAGTCTTTCACTGTTAATGTTTCTCAAAACCCCTTGATAGTGAATCTTTTGTAGGAAGCTATTTAACTTAAACATAATAGCTTGTACATAACACACATTTCCAGGCATGTAAATAAATATTCCACATTAAATGTGCCCGTCAAAATACAATAAATTGGGAAATATTACGCACAGGAGACTATAACTGAAAAGAGAACATGCAGTGTAATACACCAAACCTATATAAAAGATACACTACTAGGAATACAAGTTAGACTAAGACATGCTACTAGGAAAACAAATTAGACTCATATGCGAAAGCAGGAAACTGATTACAGATAGGACAAAACTAAATAGTTTGAATACAGCAGACATTTTTACAACACTTAACTGTACATGTCATAGTAAAAGAGTTTTTTTTTTCTGGTTTAGTGAAGAAGAAAATGCAAAAAGCCAATGTCAAATGTTTATTCCATATAAAAACAGAAAAAAATGTTGCCAACGGCACGGGGACAGCTTCCAAACAAATAGAGAAAAGAAAGAAGAGAGTTTGAATGGAGAGACACGAGGTAGGGGGAGGGATAGGTAGTGGGAAGGGAGGGGAGACAGAGGTGGGGGAAGGAGGAAGAAGAAGAGATGGAAGGAGAGGCAGGGGGGGGGGAGGCAGGGGGACAGAGAGGTGAGGGAGGGAGAGACAGAGACAGACAGTGTCTTAAGGAGGAAGAAGAAGAGATGGAAGGAGAGGCAGGGGGGTTGGGGGGGGGCAGGGGGACAGAGAGGTGAGGGAGGGAGAGACAGAGACAGACTTGGTCAAAACCTCAAGATTGGAAACAAGAAGACAAAGGAAACTGCTTAAAAGGCCCTTGTTCGCCCAATTTGTGAGTATACAGCGACAATGTGGGACCTCTACATCACAAGACTTAAGCCATCGAGAAGATGCAAAGCAGAGCAGCAAGATGGGTCTCAAACCTCCATCGTCAAACATCCTGCGTTGACTCATCACTGAATCCCTCGATTGGTCATCCCCACAGAAACAAAGGAAGAAAGCTCGCTTGAAAATGATGTTCTAATATCATCATGGCCTCATCTCTATCAACTCCAGCTGTCTGCCAAAACCGTCAAGCAGCAGAAAGAGCTCCTGGAAAAACAACTTCTGCAGCTATGACATCCCACACTGCAGAAAACAATATAGACAGATGTCCTTCTTCCCTAGGACAATACCAGACTAGAACCAACTACCTGAGGAAGTTGTGATGGCCGAGTCCCTGGACACCTTCAAGTCCAGGTTGGCCCCTCAACTGTAACACAAACATCCACCTTCCCCACCCCCCTTCCCTCCAACGTTCCATCACCCACCTTCCCACTGTTTCCCTCTGTTCTTATTGCCATCGCCACTTTGAGGACACCATTATCTAATGTAGCCTATCTCAACACAAGCGCTGAATCTTAAGCTAGTAGCAACACAACCATCAACAAAATGATGTTGGCCGCTTAAAGAAAGAAAGAAAAAAAGAAAGAAAGAAAGAAAGAAAGAAGAAGAAGAAGAAGAAGAAGAAGAAGAAGAGAGGAGAAGAAGAAGAGAGGAGAAGAAGAAGAAGAAGAAGAAGAAGAAGAAGAAGAAGAAGAAGAAGAAGAAGAAGAAGAAGAAACAAACAAACAAACACACAAGCCAGTCACTGAGAGCACAAAGATAGTGTCTTCTGAACAAAGAGGGAATGAATTGATTTCCACAAGCGTCATATTTTAATTGACCATGTAAAGTGTGCCTAAATCTGATGTCGCCTGGTAATTGACTATCACAGATAGTTTCTAACAAAGCTTGGAATACGAAAGTTGTATAAATACTTACATGTACTACTTACAATGGTTGACCACGTAAAAGAGAAGAAAAAAAAAGTTGATCTTCTATGTATTGAAGATGAGCTTATAGATTCTAGACTCAATGAAACCATTGATGAAGACTCATTTTTCATCCCTGATAAGGATTACTAGAAGGTGCTAATAATAGCACATAAAAATTTAATTATCTTTTCGTCGTCGAAAGAAAGCAAAAGTGCATGACCACATTGTTTGATCAGCTTGTTATGAACCTGTCGCCTTCGATTCAATTCATAAATCTATGGTTAGTGCAGAGCACATAACAGTATTCTTGCTGCTATTTACTTCAGATACTGTGAACATAATGTTCAATAAAGACAACGGAATGTCGCTTTTTTACTGGATGCTACAAAAAACATTCTCCATAAGTGCCACCATTTTTTTTAATTGCAATGTAGGCAACGTTGTCAATTTCTAATCAATATAACACTATAGGCCTACTGTCAACGTGACGTGTAATGCAAATTGATTGCATCTACCAAGAATATTTTTATATGTTTATATAATGCGAAGGGGTTGAACTTGAAAGTTTGTTGAGAATTACAATTTGCTTCGATGAAATCAAAACAAATATTATCAGGATGTTGGCGTGGAATATGATACATGTTCAACTCAATCGATTCAACATTTCACTCATCTTTGGCTGTGAAAACACTGAATAGATCTTGTTGCATATCTCATATTCCATGCAAAGCTGCTGATAACGTATAATACAAATACGAACACTTTATTATCTCAACAGAGAATCATCCAAATGATGGAACTGGTTACAATTACAAGTCAACTGAGGCTCATGCCACCAAAGCTAAGACACAACAGCAATGGAAACACACAATGCTGTGACCATCAGAAGTCACAAACTGTTCCTGTGACCCGGTCACACAAATGTTACTATCTGACCATGGATAATAGAACACAGCGGATACAGAGCCCAAGGCAAATGATGAAATACAGTTATTGCAGTTTTCATCATTTGCCTTTTCATCATTTACATTGGGCTCTATATCCGCTGTCTATCATCTAAAAGGAAACACAGAATATAGTACACATAAACTGTACAGCTGGGAAGGGAAAGGGGAGAGAAGATGCAGGGGGGAGGGTGGAGGGGGGGAAGGATTACCATTCATTAAAATAATAAATACCACTTTATTAAATCAAGCTGAGGAACAAGCAGTTTGTGAGAAAATGGTGAGCAAGGGGCAACTGAAGCAGAACTCACATTTTACATTTATTAAGCTATATCAGACCCTTAATTCCTACACCTGTAAACCAATTCCATCAGCCTTATCAGTACTGGAAATAAATTTATGAGAAAACTATTTGTGCAGGAAGTATACATCACCGATACAAAAGCGTCGTTTAATAATAATAATCATGATGCAAATACTGTAGAAAAATAATTCCGTTTACCAATGGGTTGTGCAACACAAACGGCTTAAGTCAGTCAAAATTACAACACAAAATAATGTTGTTGTTGAACAACACAATAATTCAGGTGATAATTAAATGACAGCAAAACGAAAGACAAACGCTGACAAAACCCACCGCTCTTCCCCCTCCCTCCCCCACCTGAGTTCACATCAAATTGTAAATGAAGAAAGAATATACACAAGAACAGCAGTTGCACTACTTGTTTAGTCTCATTCAGTTTTGACAACTGTATGAAGAAAGCAAGAAGCGTGCCACGATAACATGGATATGTGGATACAGCTGTTTTGAGGGGAGAAAGAGATCAGCAGCAACCATTCCAAACTAAGTGATCAACAAAAACTCCACTCCACAGTTATACATACCCCATTATCCTTATTTCAAGTAGGAAGAAAACCAAAACAAAGCAAGGTTATGTTCAAATGAGTTTTGTGTAACTTTTTTTTAAAAGCATGTTTCAACAGCCCACTCAACTCATCAAATATAAACAAATCAACTGTAATTTTTAACTGTAATAGCATTATTTTTAAGTGGGATATGAATCTGTGCAGAATGTTCCACATTTAATCCAGACCGATATTACAATGGGTCATAGAAAGGTAAGCAAACCAAACAGCCTCTGAAACAGAAGACTAATTATCAAGACAGACACTAATGCACGGGACACGTAATAAACCAAGCAATAAACAGCTAGACCACGGTAAGAACTTCACTTTACGCCAATGCTCTCAAGAGAACGAGACAACAGATGCCAAAACAATAAATGGAATAATGAATGCAATTTGCAAAGGGTCTCAACAAAAAAGAATTCAAAATCATCACAGAAGCTGCTGCAATCATCAAAGGAAACATTTTCTTGACAAAAATCATGGTAGACATTCGTGTTTATCTGAAGATAGTCGTGTCAAAAACAGAAAAGAAACAATGAAAGGGGAAAAGCAAAAGGGGAACAAAAATGTTAACGACAATCACTTCATCATTATCACTGATGGAGCAGTACCTTCGTTATTTCACCTCCTCTGCTCATGTCTCATAACTCGTTACGACCAGGCCCCTCCTACTCCCTCCTCCAAAAAAAAAAAAAATCAGTGGTTGATGCCAGCCAAACCTGGTGTGGTCCTATTGCCCCAAGCAGTAATCAATACAGGCTCTGTAATCCTCTAACCTATTGCTTAACCCAACGGCGGACCTGGGGTGTAGGGAGAGATGGAGCAGGTACACTATACAGGGCAAGGACAGGATCATATTATATGCTAGACATTGCAGATGAAGCCAATAATACTTATAGCAAGGGCACGGTTCAAAAACCTTTCAATAAATTAAAGAGCTCTTAGATCAGATACAGACTAGAAACAAGAGTGTAGAAAATCTTAGGCAAGTGGAAAATGGAAGTCTACTGAACCAATGTACACCTGCCACAACTTTGGTATGAAAGCCTGTGTTGCTTAGTATCGTTATTGCGATCAAGGTGCAACAGACGTGCAAAACCTTATAATACACAAAATGTATGTGCATTGCAACCACAAATTCAGCACAACACCTTCAAACCATGCAGTTTGCATAGAGCGGCAGTAAAAGACAAGACAAAAGAATGAATGAACACCAAAGCTTAATGGCTGTACCCACCAATGGCGATATGGTAGACGGAAGACAAAAGAAGAGATTTTGAAGATAGTTTGGACAAATAAGAACAATAATTGGATAACAGATGAACAAAACGATGGCAAGGGCTTTCAAGATCACATTTTGTCTGCTGGATGAAAAATCTGTTCGATTCTGCTTCAGTCATTCATTACATGCAGCAACAAAGGCAACACAAGAATAAAACACAAACGATACAGAGCCCAGATGAGGTCAATGAAGAGACTACAAGTCTGGTTTCATTTGTAAACAATTTAAAAAGCATTACAAAGCAGCGGCCACACTAATAATTATAATAATTGAGATACAAGCTACATATAAGAAATAAGCAAGAGTAGATGTAACAGAAGAAAGAAAACTTGGCATGCCACAGAAAGTGTAAAATACTGCACGGCAATATGGTGTCAAAGAATGAGTAGGAGTCATGGAAAAATCCAGCCAAAATCAGGCGTAAGATCATAGCATGATCACCACAACCTACCACAGACCACAAACACGAGGTTCAAAAGGTGGAGATCACAGCAAAGCGTGACAACAGCTTGACCACAAGCCAGTAGAAAAAAGAACAAAACTGATACTGACACTTACGGATTCTTTGACGGCCATAAAGCCGTGACACATCCAACGTCTGGTGGTGCCGTCACGACAGATGTAGGCGAAACCTTTTTCATGGTTGCGGTCAGGAGCACAAAACGAAACTTTCTCGATTGTCTGGTCCACTATCATGCTCTGAAAGAACAAAAAAATAGGCATAGATAAAACGCCACTATCCCCAAAAATGATGGATGAAATTAAATGAAGGGCAGTAACTAACACTCTTACCAAGCTTTTCTTCTGAGTGGGGGGGAACACAGGTAATGGTATAATGACACAAACTTCTCAACTAAACCATGGACACAAATATTTTGCAATGTGAATTCTACACACGTACACATAAAACAAAAAAATGCTGCCAGAGCATTTCCTCACAAGACAGATTTTTCTTTTTTTGGAGGGTGGGGGTAGGGGTTGGAGGTGGGGGAGAATGGAGGGGCATTACAAGTGGACATCAACATCATTATCATTTTATATAAACTGGCACCAAACTAAGCATCCCATTGAAGCATCCATCATTAGATATCAGTCAATCAAAATAGCTACTGATGAATGTGTAACCTTCATTGAACACCTCGGCAATCTTTCCATCAGCCTTCCAACAGAATGACCAGGGCATCATGCCATACCTTGCTAATTTCGTCCACCACCCTCAGAGCATCGCCTGATACATACAGCACAGCTCTCTGGTACTTGCCCTTGCCCTGAACAAACCACACAAATCAAAACACGTCCATTATGTATACCAAAGGAGAAAAACAGGCACTGGGAAACAACTGTTGATTTGTAGCTGTACGTTTAAACACACATACCACTGCTTTACAATTTCAGAGTATTGAGTATTTCTGCTCTGCGGCCAGATGCTAATACTAAAAGAGGAAAGGCTGTAACATTAAAGGTGTCCTAAGGTGGCCTAAGGTGTCAACGTGTCTGTCAGAATATGTTGTAACAACCTAAAGGGATATTTAAGGGAAATAAGGGATATAATTATATATTTAAGGGATATATTAACATATAAGAAACGATCTTAAGAGAGGCAGTGTATAGTGGTCAAATAAGCAGTGACGATGTTGAGAAGAAGAACAAGAAGGAGAAAGAGAAGAAGAAGAAGAAGAAGAAGAAGAAGAAGAAGAAGAAGAAGAAGAAGAAGAAGAAGAAGAAGAAGAAGAAGAAGAAGAAAAAGAAGAAGAAGAAGGAGGAGGAGGAGGAGAATGTGGAGGAGGAGGAGAAGGAGAAGAAGAAGAAGCCAGGAGAGTAACAAGAATGAAAGTGGTTTATTGAATTATTATTATGTTTTCAAGACAGGCTGAACAGATAAGATTGATGGCAATACAATCCAACAAATGTTGGCTTTTTCACTTGCATTTGCAACAGTCAATCCCCCCTTTCCTTTCCCCCCCCCTCCCCCCCCCCAAAAAAAAGCCATTCTCAGTGAGCAAGAATGTTATAATTGCACAGAGATAGCAACAAATGGTTAGAGAGTAAGTAATAACCAGTGATTGTATAAGGGCCACACTGCATAGTAACAAGGGAGCGGTCACCACAATACAGATGTAATAATGTGAATGATGAAATTGTCTGCAGCACTGAGGTTGCAAAGAATTGTATACTGTCCGGTCAATACAGCTCATCAGACAAGAAAAACTCGGGAGTGGTGATAGGATAGGATAGGTTTGTAAAAAAAAATGGTATGAAGTCTTTTTACAAGTTAATCTAACAATTAAAGTTCAATGATCATTTGATGATCTGATGCAAGATAACAATAAAAGGCTATTAATTTTGTTCATTGTTTACATTTTATTGCCCTTGTTGTTCCCATCTCAATTGTACTGTCAATAATTTCCTGTCCACTTTCATTGGCTTCTAAGTTCTATGGTAATCACTTTCATCTGCTCGATTCCTTACCATCGAGATCGATACCCTTTTTTGACTTTTTGTGTGTTATTGTATATACATGCCTAGAGCTGTCAAGATTAGATGTATATAAATCATATTAATAATAATAATAATAATAATAATAATAATAATAATAATAATAATAATAATAATAATAATAATAATAATGAAGATAATGAGTAAATATAACCACAAACAGCATTATAATGTAACCTGTAATAGAAATGCATCCAAGTAAGAGGTGTTGGGACATGAGAAATAAGGAAAGGAGCCAAGTGAAAAGCAACCAGGTCTTAATTTAGCCCTGATCAATACCCAGTGTGGCTAGACAACTAGGCAGCAATACCAGGCTGCCCTTACAAATTTTACCCAACATTGCCTTACTGCCTCACATTCAATCTATGTATTCCTATCAGTTCCTTGCACTCTTCTTATTCTGCATCTCCCTGATGTCAGCTTCAACCTCACACAAGGCAATTCGCGGCCAACCCTTCCCCTCCCCTCCACACACACAAACAATACATTCCTCTACCTTCCTCACAATCATTTTCAATTAATTAAATAATTTTTCATGTCTGTAATCTAATTCTGTTCAGGACATTGTTTCTAACATCTATATTCTAATTTAATTAAAATTGCTGTTTTCTTTCAGCTATGTCCTCTATTGATGTCTGATGCATTACACATCCGCTATGCTCTTAAGTTGTATTGGAAATCTGTATCTTGGAATCAATCAGTGTACATGTATTACTAAAGCTAGACAACCAGTTCTCTGGCAGTACTGACCGAAGTATAGTCCTTGTTTACATGCACTTGGCCAATGCAGAGTTTTACCTCGTTGTATTATTATTATTATTATCGAGGATTTTTATAGCGCACATATCTCACCGTACTTGGCGACTCAAGGCGCTGACCGATACTCAGGGCCCGAGGCGCCAACTCCTTGGTGTTTATAAATATTCTAGAACCCTCCAGTAATCCAGAAAAAGAAATGTAGCATCCTTGAGACTACTTTCATGGTGACCTTTTCTGTTGCTTGGAAACCTACAACCTGTCATTAAGATCAAGCTGAACATCAAACCCTCTTAAGGTAGTTCGTAAAGCCTGCTGCCAAGTTAGCAACTACATCAAGAAGTAAACAACTTTCTTCCCATTTTCATTCAAAGACTGAAACAGGCATGAGAGGGTTGGAAGTGAGGGAATGAGGGGAGGAGAAAGGGGGGTAGTTGGGTAACCCACTGGAATATACATGTACCATCCACAAACAGTAAACTGATCCAGTACACCGACAGTAGTTTCCAAACTAACAACAACAACAAAACTCTCCAATCTCTACATACACCAAAAAAACATGTTGATGGAAAACTCCGACACAAAAACTAAAATATCACTTTCACAAAACACAATTCAACAGAAAGACTTAGAATTGTAGTCTATGACTAAGAAGGTATACACACGATATGGCTGGGATAGTAAGGTGTTGCAGAGTTCACAATAGAAGCATAAAAATATATATTTGCAACCTGAAATTGAGTCTATAATTCTGGAAATTTGTGCAACACTTGAATCGAGATCAAATTTCTCAGTTGAGCTAACAGCAATAAAAGCACAAATTTTTTCTAGCTCTAATTCAAATACACTGAAATGTCAAATGTCACCCATAGAAAAAAATGACAGGCATGAATCAATTTGAAAGTTGTATCGAGTGAAGGAAAATGGCACTGACAACAGACTAAAGCCCAAAGCGCTGTATGTAGTTGTACTGCACACACAAACATCAATTGTGAAAGAATGTGTGCAATGCAATACCAGCTGCATTTATAAATTGGCTTTTCTCTGTTCAATAATACAGGCAGCTGACAGAACAGCTTAGCTTTAACGATAGGGTTAGAGGGGTGACTGGTAGAGGGAGGGAGGATGGATTGATGGACGGGTAGATGGTATGAAGGGAGTGTTCTGTAATAAAGTACAACTTACTGCCTTGAGTGCTTTGACAGCATCCTCACAGACTTGCATGCCACGCGAGTCAAACACCTCTGTGCAGCCAAGGTACTGCAAAAAGCCATCAAAATTAAGGTGTATGGTGATAATTGTAATGTAAATCAAATGACAAGAAACATGTCACTCAAACAAGTAACTGAATCTCAAATCCTTTCCTTGTGTAAACACACATGTTCAGCATTGCACTGAAATGGCAGGTTACATCATATTACTTGCAAAAACAAACACAAGAACTTCTCCATCTACACCAAACTGGAGACACAATTAGTAAGCAGAAAGTTCTCTTACCCGCACTTGGAAGCTGCAGGTCCCTTCTCGTACTTTCTTCTCATCCTCCTGCCATTGGTGAGGCTTGGAACACTCCGGCACGTGGTCCTTCTTCTTTCGAAAACTAAGTCGTCGCTTCAGGCTTTGCATGATATTGCGATAGCGGTTGAACCGTTTGCTTCTAAAACAGAGCAAAACATCACAAGTGTTAATTTACATAGTGACATTACTACTATTTCAAATCAGGACTGTTTTGGTCATTTGTTCTGTTTTCCCTGATCACCACTGTTGCCTAATTTCAAAGCATGATTATGATGATACATTCTAAATCAACAGTGCACAAGTTATCCAAGCAGGATTCCCAGTTGACAATATATTTCAATCCAACCACACACAATAGTTCAGACAAGCACAAACCTAATCATTTCCGCAACTAAGAACACAATGGAAAACATATAAAAACTACATCTTGAACCTTTAAAATACTAGACCTTTCCAGAAGAGGTTCTAACCAGTGGCTACCGACAACTATCTTGTCAGTGTGTGCATGTATAACACACAAGAGCAAATGAAGGAGAAGTAACAATAAGCTGTCATGTTTGTCCTAAAGCAGGAAGCCGCACAGTGTGCAGTTTACCATCCTGCAGCCAGTTGTATATGAGCTGTGCTGATACATGCTACTGAATTGTTCAGGTTTAAAAAGCCTGACCACAATAATTTTGGTCAGTTATAACTGATCACTGACACTAGTCTGCTGTCAACCTGTTCTTATTTATGTTCCATTGCACCACCTTTCCAACCCTGCCAAAACACACCCACACACGCACACACACACACTTTTCATATTTTCCTGGCTTTGTTTTTGAGTAAAACTGAATTGAATAACAACTAACATTAAACTTTGTCAACTCTGTACTGTCTGAATTTAGCCAGCAAGTGTATGCGCTTGGATTCCACGGAGCACTGTTGTTGTTCTTGTTCTTTGTCTTAAATCATGGTAAACAATTTAAGTTGTTATAATGTGGAATATATGCCATTAATTAAATTAATTCTTTAAAAAACACATTATTGTTGGTATGCTGTATCAAAAATAAACTGGTCTCCAAGTTGCTCAGTCTATCCTGAGGAGTTATTCCAGATTCAGCTGTCACACAGAAGCTAAGAAAGTTACTATGAGCAAGAGATGAATAAAGGAACAGATGAATAACCACCACAGCTGCTGCAGCAGTGCAGGGCATGGTGAAATATTGCATAGCATCAAAAAATTCCTTATCACCCCATTCACCCCAATCACCACCAATTTGTAACAATAGACAGAAAGGCGGCAATCGATAACAGATCAATAAGGTGGTGCTATCCAACCAGCCATTGCACCGGCTGTTATACTATATAAGAAAAAGTGCATGCCCAACGGATACAGCACAATACACTCTTGTTTAGGAGTCTTTAACACCCTTTCCTTACCATCCCAGAATGTTCCTTTATATTAGGTTTACTATTTGTGAGATCATTGACTTTACAAGCACAAAAATAATGCACCCATCATTTGATCCTAAAAATGGTCAGTAAAATAATAATACTGAGAGCATACTGAACTGCTGATCTGACTTGGCACAAACACACGCACGGCATTCTTTTTTTTTTCTTTTAATTTTAAACTCAGTCTTGCATATTTCTGAGAATCTGTAACTTACAGAGCTGTAGTTGATGCATGTTTCCTCAACTTCAAGTCAAGATTTGCTCTTCATTAATGTTATTTCTAGTAACAAAACCAGTCCACAGTTGTTTTGTTATTAGTTTAGTATGTGGGGGTTTTCCCTTCTCCCCTCCTCTCTCTCTCTCTTTCTCCCTCTCTCTCTCTCTCTCTCTCTCTCTCTCTCTCCCTCCCCACAACACACACCTTGATTCTTCACAATACATGACTTGACTCAATGACTGTTATGAGGAGAGAGGGTAAGAAGGTTGGAGTAGGGATGAGGAAGAGCAATGCAGAGGCAGGTCAGCAGTGCAGCAGGCCTCAGGAAAGTGACAGTAAAGGTTGCATAGAGTTTCCAATTATGGAACAAAGGCAAACTTGTGTGTACTCACTACTGTAGTAACACAAATATAACAATATTGTGTGTACTCACTACTGTAGTAACACAAATATGACAATCACACAATAATGGTCTTGCAGTCAGCAAAAACATATTAGTCTGTAGTGTAAGCCACTACCATCATTTACAGGGAGCAGTGACACTCTTCATTGTCAGTGATGACTACTTACTGCATAGAAACTTAATAGGCTGCAGCCATACCATAACAACATTCCAGATAATTTAACATCAGAGTAATGGTAAAAGGTGAACCATGAAGCACTAAACATATTTTACAACACTTTCCAAGGATCTCTCTATAAATTCAAGTTCACCTTGCAATAAGCCTCCTTTTTATACCATAATTACTGTTATAAAATTATATTATTATCACTCATAATCATAACCACAAATCTGAATCAGTAATTGGGGCCACATCCTCATTTTAAAGCCTTAAGGGTTTGTAGATTTGGCCTAATTAGCTGTACATCCTAACAGTTAATTAAAGTTAACGTTTACATTACATAATACATAAGTATAATATTAATAATGTAGTATTGTCTAGTATAACACTACTATTCCCTTATATGAATTATTAAACATAGATTTTTACATACATGTGGGACTCTTGGTTGTACATGTACTACTAAGATCATTACTCCCACATTTACTCCAGATTATCTAAGAAATTTAAAATGTAATACTTCCTTCATTTTTAGGAACAGGAGGCTCTACTTTATGACTTTGCAGTGGAGCTATAGTTGTAACTGATATGAAATGAATTTGTTCTCTGACTTTGCGAAGGAGCAATAGCTGTAACTGAAATAAAATGAATTTGTTATCAAAATAGTTTGTCACCAGCTCAAAAAGTTGTTCAAGGACAAGAGACTGGCTGAAAGTGAACACATTCAACAGAAGCTAGTAATTCAAGATGCCAACTTGCAGCATTAAGTGCACTGTAAGACAATCGCAGAGCAACCCTGAACACATGCGTTTATCCGAGACTTGCCTGCCCTCTCGACAGAATGACCAGGTTCTTTGCAGTGTTATGGGAGAGGTTAACCACAGCATACAGTCATTACACAATGTCGACTCCTATGCCTTGTATACTAAGTTTACTGGCCGACTAGCCTGCAGCAACATAATTTCAACTAACCCAAGCATACCACTAATGACTATATAGCAATTAATTGTTGCTTACCACTATATAGCAATTATAATTGTTGCTATTGCTAACTGCTGCTTCCTCGACACCTACCCCTCTATTAAAAACATGATACCCAGGCTTTTATCAACTATCCACACACACCCAACCACCTCACTGTTGTCATAGCAACCTGTGCCAGGCAATAAAACTAAAATGTTGTTGCTGATTCTGTCTACAAGCTTTGATAAATAGGATTCTGTAGCTATATCCAGTAACTTGCCTCACAACTGCATCATGTCCTCTGCTTACCCCTAGCGATTAAAATTTATTTCTGGCTTGTTAAGATCTCTCAAGAACTGACTTTATTATATTGCAAACTGACAAACATTCCTTATAAAAACTTTTTTTTAAAGAAAAAAAAGAAAGGCCTACAACATTTCTAGACAAATCATTTAGAACTTATAAGTATTAAGTATAACAATGTTTTCATTATTTCAAAATTTCATTCCAAATAGTTTAAAACAAACTGATTAATTTGGTTATGTTACATACACATGTATATCAAATACTGACTGGTGCTGAAGGATGAAAATGGAATTAAAAATTCATACTGAATGGGCAGCAGAAGAAATTAAAACTTAAAATCTTTAAAGTTAAATGGCCAGAGAATGGAAATCTAGGCAACTTTCCTATCACTCACTTGCCCTTTTAAGGACTGCATCTAATAATTATAATATTAATAACTAATACATGCATAGGCCAGATCTTTTCTGAAGGCGATGATGATGCCCACTTGTCAGGCACAGCTTATCCATGCTGGCAGCATGATCAGGAGGGCACACATGGAAGAAAAATAAGGAGGTAGGATTGGTAGTGCAAGGGGGAATGGTAGTGGAGAGGGGAGGGGTGTAAGGAGTAGCTGCATGGTTTAATGCACAGCAAGGGGGAGTTGAATGGGGTTGGGAAATGAAGTGCAGCAACTATTGTTCAAACAAGTGTGCCTTTCAAGTTTCATGCCTCTTGGGTATCCAGTTAGTGTCTCTTAGTCTTTGTGGCATTGAATTCCAGAGCTTTTGGCCAATGAGATATGTAGGAAAGCCAAATCTTTTTTTGTTGTGGTGGCGTTCACTAATATTTTGATAGTGAACGCAAGTTCGGTTTTGATGTTGAGCAAAGTTGCCAAGATGAGGTTACAATTTTATGTCTTACATAAAAATATGTGCCTCCAGGGGTATAACGTGCTCGCTTATAATAGGCTATAGTAAAAAATATTGTATATTTCTGCCTCCACACACAAAAATGTCACAAAAGTACACCAAACTGACAATTGTGTTCAAGGAATTTATCACAACTTTCAAATAATACCTTCACTTTTAAACTATATCTTACCCTTTTCTCTCCATGGTGAAACTGATATGTTACAGTTTTCAGTGATACTATTATCGTAAATCAGCTCAGCTCACACTGCTGCAAAAGTTTGTTGTTCATAACTGGAACGTTTGTTGTTGTGTAGGTTTTTTTCTTCACTCTTTCTCTCTCGAGACCGAAAACAGTTTCTCACACCCACGAAAATAATCCAGTGAAGGAATATCCGTTAGAACAATAATTTGTTGGATTCTTTGGTTCACTGGTATGCCATACATGAAACAGCTTGCTTACGCTCCAAAAAAGCCTAGGTTGACAGCGACAACAGCCAAGATAGAAACACAGTGCAGCACATGGCAAGCCCTTGCTGTGACAAGCCTAGAGGGTGATGATGTCTGTGTTGGCACTGATACCTTAGTCACAGTATGCCTAGGACATGATCTATCTTCATGTTGTGATACTGTTACTGTAGTTTGACGGAGCGCAATAGTCTTACATAGCGGGTGATTACACTGGAAGAACAAACTAAATAATGAGAAATGACGAACTATATGACTATAGTCATGATGGAATCCAGAATGTAACAGAAGTTCAACAAACTATTCATGCTATATGAACTGCAAACCTTTACGAACTATAAACCTTTGACATGTATATGTTCACATAAATAGTAACATTAAAATCTTATTTACTACAAATAATCCCATCTTGTCACCAATAGAAAATAACTAATATAAAGACTATTTAAAATTGCCACAAGATTATAAATGCCACGCATGCCACAGTTAATAATAATAGTAATCAACAGTAGAACCGATGAACTGGCCATTTCCGGCCTCAAACATCGAAAACATCAAGTATCAAGTAAGTATAAATAATTAACTGAAAATAGAATCATAATGATTATATGTGTTCCCCTTATTTAATCAGTTATATCACTACTTTCAGCAACATGTTCACATTTAGAAAGCAACCAGAGGACCCACTGTAATTCATTGCTTTCATTTCTCCAATTTAAGCTGATAATCCTGAAAATTTCAGCTGTTTTGTACCTATACAATCCCATCCCCAGGGTCTCCTGGCATCTGAATTTGATATTTTTGCTAAGATTTGACATGGGAAAGAGTCCACCTGCTACAAGAAAAGATCAAGATAACACCTTTACATTGGACAATCAATCTACAATATGTCAGCTACAGTCATTTCAAACAATGAACAATAAGTTTTAACAACATATTTAAAGACAGTGACAACAGCATTTGACAATGTATTGTAAGACTGTTCAAACAGAAAAACTTTCAAAAAAAAAACAATTAGAGGACTGAAGTTTACAAAATTTATTATCACTCAAAAACAGACTAAAAAAAAGGGGGGGGGGGGGGGGGGCGGGGGGAACAGCAAAGCGGAGGTACAATTATTAGAATTGCAGCCTTCGGCTAATCTCCAGTGTAAATGCTGCAAAGTTGGAAAATATTTCCTGGGGAACTTAAACTTTCTGGTAAACCAGTTTAACTGACAATGCATCCAAGGTCAGGGAGGACTGTTGACTTCGCACTATGGAGTTAATTAGTGGGCGTCCCATCTTGTCCGCTTGAATTTATAATCTATCCTCCATGTACACGCAATAAAAATAAGGAATAACACTGCCAATCTCAGCCAATTAAAAAGAGGCAACTATAAGGAAAATGATACTAAAGCAAGACAGCACAACTGAACAGTTACAAAGTCGGCCACAGTACAAGTAACAGTTTAATTCGGCCAACAACTGCACTGGTAGGTAAAAAAAACAAAACACAGAGCAAGCCAAGAGGCTGGAGAAACTAGGCCAGAGACAAGCTGAATATAATTGCATATAGGCAAAGATCCCTAGACCACCTGAATCAGTCTCCACACTAATACACGTGTCCTTACATGAGGGCTAAAATAATTCAATTTAAATCCCGATAGTTTAAATTTTATCAGAAAAATCCAACCTCGTAACAGTCACACACTTCTGTATCCCTGCGGAGCTGACAGTTTTAAACTAAGAGTGAAAAAATAACATTAAGTCAATCACTCAATGACAAAAGAAACATTACTGCTTGCTTATAAACTTGCCAAACCCACCAGTACAATCCTATAGATCAGGTACAAAAAAGGTATCATGAAAATAATAAAGAGCTTTCCTTTATGATTTATCAGCCTACCTTTCATTTATATAGACTGTCTTTCATTTCCACTTCAAATAAACTGCAAAATGCAAACAAGAGAAGACAACCACTCCTAAGCTTTTGGGTAATATCAGTATACATTAATTATAATCACTGCCACAAAAATATACCAAGCAATGTATTCAACTGCAACACATATCCCAAGTCCAAGTAGCAATTGCTCAAAGCAAATTGCTGTATAATTATTATTGATCCATCTACATCATCCAGGAGTAAACTAGTTTTAGGCTAGCTTGTTTATTTATGATACCCACTGTCTCCTTTCCCTTAGGACATCTTTTTGCGCACACTTGAAATTCACGATCACTTTCACAAACACCTGTAAACTCAAGTCCAGCCAAAATAGATCTGATGAGGAAATGGTGAGGGGGGAGGTCCGCACATTGTGTACGACACGCGTGAATACTAAATTCACAACAGTTCAGGTAAAACAGATACTTCCTAGTGCTAGTTCAGTCTTGAAAACAAGCTGGCTATCTCGAGTTTTACTGGTAAAAGTAGGGTGGTAAGATCAGTCACCACACAGACACTGCCTCTTTACTACCCACGGCCACACACTGGAATGCACTTGCTTGGGGGACCCAGATGGGAGGGGCCAACCGCTAAAGCGCAGGCAACTAGGTCAGAGAGAAGATTGTCGCGCTATAGTGAAGCAGTCCTTTCACGGGATGGCAGGGGTCCAAGCCTGAATGGGGGCAATGACAACGGTGGCTGAGCGTAGGTAGAGAGTATAATAAAGACCTAAGCCTACCTTTCCAGCGTCAGCTGTGTCATTCTCCACACAGTATTCAGCCTGCCTTGAATAACAATGACTCTCTTACAATCCCGTTGAAATGATTATAAATGCATTAACATTCCAAACCACTTTTTCATGAAATCTACGTTCAATTTGTTACAATAATGTAACCTCAAAACTACACTAACGTGTTTATTTCAACACGCACACAAAATCACCAAAAGATTACAGTTCTAAGCTAAACTTACATGAGATTAACCAAAGCTTTTCTGCGAATAAATACTCACAAGTACTAGTAGAAACCTTCACTGAATAATTATAATATTTTCAATTAGATTTACATAGGGTGAACCCCGTTATCATTAAAATCACAGTAAATGTATGACATGTAAATCCCGCCACCAAAAGATAGCATACGTCCTTATTAGTGGGTACTACGTGGTTGAAGGCACTGATCTAAAAGAAATTATTTAGTTCAGTGGGTTGAAGGTACTATCATTATGATCAGTCATTTACTTGCTGTCTGACACTGACAGCCAGCTAATATACACTTGACCAAGAAGCTCTAGTGACCAATGTCCAGTAAAGTCGACATATCAGGTCATGAACTAGTCATGACAGGATGGACCCCGACTATGGCAAGAACGGGCGTCACTAGTTTCTTATGCCAAGTGTTAACGATGTTAGTGTTTTTTTTATGTGGGCTAATGTCATTGGACCTGAGCACATTCCAGGCATGCCACAAAACGTGTCACTTTCGTTATGCCAGTGGTGCAACGTTCTCAGGAGATCCCCAACAATTATTTCTTCGCTCTTGGTCTGTTCAAGTTCGTAGTTCACTCTGATTCCTAGCACTAACACTTTTCTCCAACAGATGAATTCAGTGTTGTGACCATAAGGCTCTGACTGCACAGACTTGTATGTATCAGTTTATAGTCCCCTCTCTTCCCGATAAGGATTTTCAGAGAGGAGACTTAATCTATTCACACAGACTTGTAAAGGAGACACTGTTATATATCCCTGTAACAGTGTAAGCAAGCACTGCAGAGTGAAGTCTTATCAATGGCTAGGTTGGATCAAATGACTGTGTTGGAGGAAAGAGAGAAAGGTCATCCCCACAACAATACAGTCTAATCAGGTCTTTGCTTCATGTTCTTATTGTGCGTGTGATATTGTGTGACGTGTGTGCCCATAGAACACACTGGCTTGTTCAGAGACTGTGAGGCTCGTTCAGTACCTTCAGCGCATCAGCTCCAGCCTCACCCATCTTTTATTATGTGACCACCAAGCTACCCTTATGAATTTTTACAGTGATTGAAGGTCTGTACAAACAAGTTTTGAAGATGTGGACATTCGAAATACATGTACTGTACCACAAATGCCAATGCAACTACTTATAACCAGATGAAAGAAGTAAGTGAAAGCTAAACACTAAAAAAGAGCAAATTAAAGCAATATTATTATTACAAATGTGCTTCAAATAGGATCCTTTAAGTTATAATTATGTGTGCCTACTGCTGTCTTTCAACAACAAGTGTTTTTTTTTTACATTATATTTATAGGACATAGTATATTAATACAGGGCTATTTCATAATAGGTATTTAATGATAACATAATAATAATGCCTTGGGACAAAGTTAATGCCTAATGGCAGCAGCGGTTTGATGTTGGTAACATTTAGTTGTGATGTTTGTCACACACAAATCATACACTACTTTTTGTAATTTTTTCCCCTCCTCTCAACAAGCAATGTTTAAATTTATAAGGTGCCTTTCCCAAGAAAGATTTACACACAATTTCAAGGCTACTATAAATACCTCTACTGAATTCTAAGTAGTCAAATCAGGTTGTATAAAGCATGGGGCTATTATGCCAATTTTATGGCTTGAATAGTTTTCTTCTCCCAATTCCAATACAGCTGAACCATTTTATTTTGTATTTATTCAATCAATCTTTATATTTAATCAACCTGAAATATTGTTTTTCCAGCTCAAGAGCTGCTCAAGGCATTGGTCGATATAGGATAATACTTTAAGCAGCCCTAAGCAACCTTTGCGCGCATAGTCTGACGCCCAGACGACTAAGCACAATCCTGGGTGACTAGAAATGGAGAGAAGGGACCTAGTGCGTACTGTGTGTATTTGGGTAGCCGGCACTCGCCTATCAAGGGCATGAGCATCAGGAGCTTTAAAGTCCATGAGATGAAATGCATGCGTGCTCAGACTAGACCTCGGTTTACACTCTCATTTGAATGAGAAACGACATCAAGAGAAACTCTCATTTGAATGAGAAACGACATCAAGAGAAACAACTTCAATTTGTATGAACTACTTTAGTTGGATACATGGCGGCCCATGCAGTAGAATCATGAACAAACTTTATGTAAAATAATGTGTCTTTGGTCTTCCACATACTATGCCTGTGGTAGATCATCACTAAAACTGCCCACTGACACATAATTTATGGCACACAGTAGACACCTTGCTAGCTGAACAAAGCCAACATTTCCTCATAATACTATGATAATCACAATGTCTATCCTTTGTCACGTGATACATGTGTGTGTATGCGTGTGAGCATGTGTGTGTGAGCATATCAATTATCATGTGTGAGTGCATGTGTGCTTGTAAGTTGTTACTACTACATCACTGCATCAACAGAACAGAACATCACCTATTTAGTAGTCATTTCAAGGATATACAGGGATGCCCAAAAGTAGGTGTAAAAAGTACATTTATACAGGTGTTTAGTTCTTTATTTATTTGATGGGGACAGAAAATTGTGCTATATGGTGTCATAGTGGCCGAGGAATGTTTCAATGTTTATGGAAGACATTTTAAGCACTTATGCGATGAAACAATGTTAAACAAATGTAAATGTAATAGACAATGTTGAATACATGTAATAAAATGCAAATAAACCATACAGTGTACATGAATTCTTAGTTTTATACCCTATTTTATCAAAAAGATAAAACCTCTAATGAAATGCAAAATCAACAAAACTGTATAATGAAATCCAACATTTAAAATAAAAATCTACTACCAAATGTTGTCAAACGCATCTTGGAAATAAACCTAAAATAGCAAATAAATTACTGTGGCATACAAATTACAACATCAGCCCTAAAATTATTGAAGTCATCAAAAGCCTGTATGACAAGGCTACCAGTGCAGTCCTCCACAACAGCGCCATCGGAAACTGGTTCAGAACAACAATTGGTGTGAGTCAGGGATGCATACTCTCTCCAACACTCTTCCACATCTTCCTAGAGCGAATCATGTGAGATTCCCTTGCAGATCACAAAGGCACAGTAAGCATAGGGGGAAGAGCAATCTCCAACCTTCGTTTTGCGGATGACATTGATGGATTGGCTGGAGAGGAACAAGAACTTGAACAGTTGGTACAGAGGCTTGACACTACCTCCAGAGCCTATGGAATGGAAATAAGTGCAGAGAAGACCAACAACACCAATGGCATCAACACGGACATCAAAGTCCAAGGCCAATCCCTCAACACAGTGCATAGCTTCAAATATTTAGGAGCCATTGTATCACTATCAGACAATGGGTCCCGACAGAAAGTCCTCTCCAGGATTGCACAAACAACTGCTGCCTTGGCGAGGTTGAAGCCCATTTGGAAATTCAGGACCATCAGTCTCCATTCCAAGGTAAGGCTGCTGCACTCCCTTATCATCTCCATGTTCCTATATATATATGCTTGCGAAACATAAACCCTCACAGCAGATCTCCAACGAAGAATTTAAAGCATGGTGATGAGGTGTTACAGAATACTTCTGGGCATTTCCTATACCCAGCACATCACCAACGACGAAGTCCGACAGACTATCACACAAGCCATTGGACAACACGATGACCTGCTCACAGTGGTGAAAAAACGGAAACTCCAATGGTATGGCCACGTCACCAGATCATCAGGTCTTGCAAAGACCATCCTGCAAGGCACAGTGCAAGGAGGTAGAAGAAGAGGTAGACCAAAAAAGAGGTGGGAGGACAACATTCGAGAATGGACTGGTTTGACACTGAGCGAAACAATCAGGGTTGCTGAGGACAGGGAAAGATGGAGTATGCTGGTTAAACGATCATCTGTGGTGCCCCTACAACTTCCGAGTTATGGGATAGGATAGGATAGGATAGGATACAAATTTACATTTTTTTTAAATCCCACACAATGGTGAATACACCATACTCACAGCAACTGAGCAAGTATACTAAAATATATATTAGTCAAACAATAAAAATCTCTTGTAATTAAAATAAAATAAAAAATACCTAAAATACCTCGCTATCACTATCCCAACCTCACTTTTCAAAGATTGTATCACTGATCTCCTTCCAGCCATCACCAACATTGTCAGCTCTTCCTTGCAATCTGGTTCTGTTCCCTCCTTTTTCAAGTCTGCCATCATGCAGCCACTACTAATAAAATCAAACCTTGATCCAGAAGACTTGAAGAACTACCACCCTGTCTCTAATCTCCCTTTCCTATCCAAACTCCTGAAGAAGCTTGTCCTGAAACAGCTCAACCACAATCTCTATTCCAACAACTTGTTCTGCCCATTCTAGTCTGTCTACCATCCTGACTACTCTACCGAGTCACCTCTTCTTCACCTCATGAACGACCTCGGACTCTCTGCCACTGACTCTGATAAAACCTCTTTGTTGACCCTCGATCTCTCAGCCGCTTTTGACACTATCGATCACTCCATCCTACTTCAGTGCCTTGGAATAAAAGACCATGCCCTAGCTGGTTTCATTCATACCTTTCTGATCATTTCCAATGTTTGCATCAACAACCATCTTCCTGAACCGTCCAGACTTGTCTTCAGTGTTCCTCAGGGGTCAGTTCTAGACCATGTTCTATTCACCCTTTACACATCTCCTCTGTTTCAGATCATCCAAAACCATGACACTTTTTACGATTTCTACAGACGATACACAGCTCAAAAACAGTGACACTCCTCAAAACCTTTCATCTATTCTGACCAAAACTTCTGACTGCATTCAAAACATTTCTAACTGGGCGACTGCCAACAAGCTTCAGCTCAATGCTAACAAAACTAAAGTTATGCTCATGAGTACCAAACACAACCTGTATTCTTCCCCTTAGACACTGGCAATCTTGGCCACACCACTTTTCCTATGCCATATTCTGTCAAAAACCTTGGTGTCATCCTAGACAACACCCTCAAGTCTCTATGTCAGAATTCATCCTCAAAACCTGCAACTTTCAGTTCCATAGAATAGGCCTAGTTTGCAAGCATCTGACCACTGAAGCTACAACCAAACTCATTTCCTCTCTTGTTCTGTCAACCTTAGACTACTTAACTATCTTCTGGCTGATCTTCCTTCCTCTTCTGTTCATCTGCTCCAATGTATTCAGAACTCGGCTGCTTGTCTGGTTCTCAAAAAGAAAAAAAATTGGATCATATCACACCACTCATACATGATTCTCTCCACTGGTTTCCTGTATCTCAGGGGATTACCTACAAAATCTGTACTTCCTGTTGCAAGTGTGTCCATGGATTAGCCCCTTCCTACCTCACCCAGAACATTCACTTACAATCTGAAATCTTTGTTTTTCCTCTAACACCCTCATGCTACAAATACCCAATTACAAACTCTCCTCTGCATGCTGTCAATCCTTCTCAGTGCTTGGTCTTTAAACTCGGAAATCTCTCTCTCTCTCTCTCTCTCTCTCTCTCTCTCTCTCTCTCTCTCTCTCTCTCTCTCTCTCTCTCTCTCTCTCTTCGCAGCTCTTCGAACTTTGCCACTTTTAAGTCCAACCTAAAAACTCAGCTATTCCTTAAAAATGTCTCATCTCTTCTCCCATCACTATCATCATTCCTTCTTTACTAATTCAGACAACTGCCAACACACCGCACATTCCTTTCCTCCTCAGCCTCCTCACTCCTTAGCTGTTCTCTTCCTCCCCCTCCCTCCCTAATCTTTTATATTTTATTTGTAAATATTCTTTTTTCACATTTGTATTATGTCATTGCATAGTTCATGTTTTGTTTTTGTTTCACTTCTTTTCGCACATATTTCGATGTTAACGTTAAGTATAAATGCATGAGAACTGATGTAATTTTTGCGCTATAAATACCCTTGTTATTATTAGTAGTAGTAGTAGTCTGAGTTGACTTTTAATACTTTTGAGTTTCAGCATGAATAATTTCCTTGTCAAAGGTTTAGCAATACAGGACTAAATGACTATTCACAGTCATACTACAATACTTTCTTAACTATAAACTTCCTTATGACAAAGAGGAGTGAAGCAAATTGCACAAGCTGACAAAAAGTTATGTGGAACTTTCACTTAAGTTAGTGTAATAGTAAAGAACAAGCAGCTTTTAAAGCTTTAATTGTACTGTTCAGACCTGTCTGACTCACTTTAGTAAAATAAATAAATAAATAAAAATTAAAATTGCTGCTCTAATTAAGTTACCCATCACAGCATCAGTCAAATTTTGCTTAAAGTATTGTTGGCATCAGTATGGTCTACAAATAACAATTAATATTGACTTACTTTTAGTTTGATTGACTAGTTTTGTTACATTACCTCTGACACATTATTTATGTATAATTTGTCAGTGTTGATTGATAAGTGATAATATAAAATATAATCAACTGATTCAAGGAAAACAAATTAATACTCACTATAAAGGGGATGGAGTGAACAAAATAACAGCTCAGAAACTTTGTGACTTTTTTTTTTAGTTTTGCAAAACTTTCTTGGCCAGTAGAAAGAACTTTTGCATCACTTAGTAAGAAATGACACTGAGCAAAGCCATGAGGGTTGCTGAGGACAGAGAAAGATGAAGTACGCTGGTTAAATGATCATCTGTGATGCCCCAACAACCTTCGAGTTACAGGATAGAATAGGATAGTAAGAAATGAGTTTTAAAAAACCAACTATACTTTCGAAAGAGTTATTTTTGTTGTAAGCTTATTTTTTCAATGGGGCATCACTCGTTGTGAAACCCCTTGGGGTCATGAGCAATCTTGCCACTGTAGATTGTTCAAACCTATAAAGGGAAAAGTGAAAGCCCCAGTTGAAAACCTGTCTTGCCTTTGTAGGCAAGACAGATTCACTGCGGCAACAGTACCCCCGTTGGAGTGCCGGGGGTTTTCAGTATAAATAGTATCCCCACTTTATGGAAATTTAGTGCTTTAAATTCCCACTGTCGCTGTCTTCCTCATTTACTCTTTCCCATTCCTGCTATGTCCTATCACTCTGCTATACTATCTTCTTCTTCGCTAGATCAATGACCTACCTTTTTTCTTGAAAACTCTTCCTGGACAAGACTCCTTGTTTGTGTATGAGGTCTGTTGGATCAGCTTGGGAGTGTTGGACGCTTTCTGCCGGGTGGTCACTAGGGCTTCCTATGATTGTATTATTTAGCACTATAGGCATTTTATATGTATGTGTTTTGTTGATGATTTATAATGATGTTTGTATTCTATTTTGTTTTTGTAACCAGGGGTTCGAGTAGTTGAGGTAAAGCCTCAGCCGACCCCTGCGTGGGATGTCTTTATTGTAAAGTGACTGGCCGTTGGAGGGCATTCAATTTTCCCACTAGGGTTGTTTCGGCAGATCTTTTATGCGGATTGGGGGTTGTCCGGTCCTGATTTGGCTCGGAAGAGTCCGCTGGACCTAAAGCAACAATCAATCAATCAATCAAAAACTCGTTGTGAATGTTAAAAGGATCTGTTGTGGGGACATGGTTAAAGTGTGTCCATTTAAACCATACCTACTGTCGCTGGTATAATAAACTTTACCATCCCCATTACATGACTAACCATTACCCCTCAACTCTGTCAGTCTGTGTCAATAATTATTCTAGCCACACAAAACTCTAGCCATAACCTTTAAATGACCCTAATCTATAAATTCTTACAGCTGACCCTACTAGTAAAACACTATGTCAATCACTGAATTTCACCATCAATTGAGAAAATGGTGGGGTGAAGCATTAGCTAATCATCCTAATGATTACCCCCTTTGTCTAGAGAAATCCTCATACTATATTTATATTCGGATGATACCATTTGCAAATTTTGAAAATCGTAAACATTGGGCTCATGTACTGTACTCTGTAGTGTATAGTATAGTAGTGATGGCATCATAGGCTATCAGCCTTTTACCCTCAGATAGATCATGTGCATTTAAGTTTTTAACAGCACACATATTACTTGTCACACTGACAGGGTTTCAGGCATCAGTTGTCTAATGAATTTTATTATTTATTTTATCATTTTTACATAGCGATTTTTCAGCTTAAGGGTTGCTCAAGGCGTAGGCAGATCCTATCCTATCCCGTTACTCGAAAGTCGTTGGGGCACCACAGATGATGGTTTAAACAGAATACTCCATCTTTCTCTGTCCTCAGCAACCCTAATGGCTTCGCTCAGTGTCAAGCCAGTCCATTCTCCAATGTTGTCCTCCCGCCTTTTTCTGTCTACCACTTCTTCTGCCTCCTTACACCATGCCTTACAGGGTAGTCTTTGCATGGCCTGATGCTCTGCTGAAGTGGCCATACCATCGGAGTTTTCGTTTCTTCACCACTGTGAGCACTGTGAGCATGTCATTGTGTTGCACAATGGCTTGTGTGATGGTCTGACGGACTTCGTCGATAATGTGCTGGGTATAACTATAAGAAATGCCCAGAAGTCTTCTGTAGCACCTCATCTCCATGCTTTGTATTTTTCGTTCTAGGTCTGCCATGAGGGTCCATGTTTCGCAAGCGTATAGGAAGACGAAGATGTCAAGAGAGCACCGCAGCCTTACCTTGGAGTGTAGACTGATGGTCCTGTCTTTCCAACTGGGCATCAACCTTGTCAGGGCAGCAGTTGTTTGCGTGATCCTGGAAACTTCCAATCGGGACCCATTGTCTGATATAATTACTCCTAAATATTTGAAGCTATGCACCATGTTGAGAAACTGGCCTTGGACTTTGATGTCCGTGTTGATGCCATTGGTATTGTTGGTCATCATTTTGGTGTTCTCTGCATTTATTTCCATTCCAACGGCTCTAGAGGTAGTGTCAAGCCTCTGTACCAGCTGTTCAAGTTCTTGTTCCTCTCCAGCTAATCCATCAATGTCATCCGCAAAACGGAGGTTGGAGATTGCTATACCCCCTAAGCTGACTGTAACTTGGTGATCTACAAGTGCATCTGACATAATGCGCTCCAGAAAGATGTTGAAGAGTGTTGGAGATAGTAGGCACCCTTCACACATGCCGATTGTTGTTCTGGCCGACACAGAATTTAACTCAAGCCGCCAAAGGCGTTCACTTGCTACCATGGGCACAGTGTGACACTCAGACAACTGAGCACAATCATAGGTGATCAGGGAGAATGGAAAACTATAAACTGAAACAACCATCATACTAATAGCAACCATAAGATGGGCAGCGCTCACAGCCAATGTTTATGTCCGGGTCACTGGGAATCGAACCCACAACCTTTGTAACACGAGCTCGCCGCTTTACCAACTGAGCTATCTTGTTGCCCCCATTCTGCCTACCAGTACCAGAGGCCTGAGAAGGAGGTGGGGTGAGAGAATCCACCCAATATTGATCAATCAAGTGTAGGCATTACCAAGACTAGAGACTAGAAATAGTAAATGTAGAGCATTCTGACAAATTTATACATGTATGAATACAGAATGCCTCTACTATTCTACTCTGAATATGCCTATAACTTTTTTTTTTTTTTTTTTTTGTAGACTAAAATTATTAAATTACATTACATGATTATTGCTTTAGGTCCAGCGGACTCTTCCGAGCCAAATCAGGACCAGCTAAAAAAAAAAAAAAAAAGTCTGACCAAGTAGGCCTAGATTTTATACATACATATATATTTGATGCTTTTTGTTCTTATAGTATTATTTTGTTTTGTCCAGAAAATGAGTGATCTATATCTTCTGTTTTAATTTTATACTGGATCTATGGGTTTCCAGGACGTGCATCGATCATGAATGCATTCGAAATTGGACTTCCAGCGTGCAATGTTTAATAAGAAGCAACCTAACATAAAGAACGTTCTGATTTAAATAGAAGAAAATAGGAGTCAGCATCATCTTGAGCTTTGTGTGCATGCATGGGGCATCAGCAAATAACTTATTTTAACATTTCTGGATTGATCAATCCACTTGCTTTGCACACTTCTCGTCAGCCATATTTGTGATCAGTATCACTGCGCTATGTCTGTCTGGCATCATAAACCTTGCATTACATTTCAATAAAACATAAAAGTTTCAAAATGTATACGTACCTAATCAGCTCTAAACCCAATTGTGTCAAATGTCTAGCCGATCAAGCGTATCATGTCTATAACATTTCATGTCTCTGTCATCCAGTCACAACATTTCCAGAACTGGAAGTGGGTCGCATCACCGTTTCATGTGATTAAATGCATGCACCCGGGTCAACAGAGTCCCTGATAGTAGCCACCCGCCTGTACGTAATTCACAATCTGGACAATTTAAAATCACAATCAGTTGCCGACAACATCCGAATATCTCCAATCAATCACTAGGATTGTTGGATCGTCGGTCCCAGTGGTATCCTCAGTCTCGCAGAAGCTCGGTACCCAGCACGGTAGCATTGCGCATGTGCAACACCTTGATGAGCAACATGCCCCGCCTACCGCGAATCGTCTGGTCCAAGGCTAGGCCTATTCATCGATCAGCACTTTTGATAACTGGTCGATAGCAATAAATATCAGTTGGACTGTCACACCTGTACTCAATGCGCCAAAATTGCGAATCACCCTACAAACAATATTTATTTCCGAATAACTACTGTTTTGTTTTTGGGCGTCCGGCGTCCAGAGGTGACATTTGGCACTTTTCTCTGAAACTATAATGGACGGATTTCTTTGGAGCTTAGTATTTAATTAGGAAATAGTGAACCCTGCCATATGACCAAAAATTATGCATTTTGGGTGACGTCATCATGGTGATGTAATAATTTGTGGTGGTTTTTTTTATTATATTTTCTCCAAAACTCGTACTGATCTCAAGGGATTGGGTTCAAATTGTACGTACGTTATGTATTTAATTAGACTTTAACTGTGCCTTCAAGTTAAAACCAAACTTATGCAAATCGAGGTTTTTTTTGTTTTTTATTTTAAAAGAAAAATAACTCCAAAAATTTTCTCCTATTTCATTAGAGTGTAAATGCTTTGAGCCGTAAATAAAACTATTAGTGCGTCATCGTGTGACGTTATAATAGTGACGTCATATATTAATTGGTTTTTTTTAATTATTATTTTTTTTATTTATTTATTTTTTTAATTTTTTTTGGGTGGGGGTGGGGGTGGACGTGGGGGTGGAAGGGAATCCTATTTTCTCCCAAACCTCTGGAGACATTACATTACATGATTATTGCTTTAGGTCCAGCGGACTCTTCCGAGCCAAATCAGGACCAATATAGCCGAATCAGGACCACACAACCAAGACCACAACATCGCTGAAAGAGGACTCGCCCCTGATCCGCATAAAAGATTTGCCGAAACAACCCCAGTGGCAACACTGAAGGCACTCCACCAGCCGGTCACTTATACAATAAAGACATCCCACGCAGGGGACTCTGAGGTTACTCTATTTTATCGAACCCCCGTTTACAAAAACAAAATAGAATATAAACATATTATAAAATACTGTATCAACAAAACACATACATATAAAATGCCTACATTGCCAAATAATAACACCATGGAAGCCCCAGTGACCACCTGGCAGAAAGCGTCCAATACTTCCAAGCTGATCCAACAGGCCTCGCACACAAATGAGGAGTTTTGTCCCGGAATAGTTTTTAAGAAAAAAGGTAGGTGACTGGTCCAATGAAGAAGTAGAAGATAGTAGATTGATAGAACAGAGTAGGAATGAGAAAGAATAAAGGAGAAAGACAGCGACAGTGGGAACAAAGCACTAAATTTCCAGAAAGCGGGGATACCATTTATACTGAAACCCCCGGCACCTCCACGGGGATGGGGGGGGGGGGGGGGCACTACTACTACTGCAGAGAATGTTCAAGGTTGGTATATACTTAGACTTTACCTATGCCTCCAACGTAAAAACAAAATGATGCAAATCGAGTGACGTAATCATATAAAATCACCTTTTTTTTTTTTTTTAAAAATCCCTTTCCGTTAAACTTTGTTACATACACATGAGAGTGTACAGATGCGTTAAGCCTTAGTCAGAACTTACGTAATATTTTAATTTTCGTTTAGTTATTTATTTTGCGCAATTTTCTCTGGAGTTGGCCGCGCAACAAGTCGACGTCCTCCTCCTCCTCTTCCTCCTCCTCCTCCTCCTCCTCCTCCTCCTCATCATCATCATCATCATCATCATCATCATCATCATCATAATCATCATCATCATCCAATCTGCCTTTAGCGACATACAGCACATTCTGCATTCAATGTAATCCCCCTTCACAGTCAAGAGTCGAAATGTCTCCGGGACGTGATCGTCTCAGTGTCACAAGCAGGGGTGGATTATGGGGGTGGGAGGATGAGGACCCGGGAAGCACCACCCACCCACCCACCCACCTCCGCTATCGACACACACACACGTTTCCCTCTCATCCACTCCCCTCACTTAAACCTCCAATGCCATTATAGCGCATACCCTTTTCTTGTTTGCCACAGTTCTCATGTTTTGAACAAGATTACGGTAAAACAATATAGGATATTAGGGTTCTATCGCTTGTACTTTCTATGTGTTCAATGACGTCATATTCAAATAAAATCTATATATATAAATTGCTTAGCCGGAAGTCCTTCTTCGCCTCTACTGTAAAGTTTGTCCGGTATGGACGCTGATCTGGGCAGGTGCTGGGCGCTGCAGATCGGCATGTTGTGCTCTCAAAACCCGCGAAATCGTTATAGCCGACATTTCCTTACCGAGCGTTTAACCGTTTCTGAGATAAATAAATAAACAAAATGTCCGCAAAATGCAATAGCCTCATTCCGCGCGCTTCCGATTCAACCCGGCCGTGTCAAGAACGTGCCGTTCTGTAATACCGCAAATTTTGTTTTATTTCCATTCAAAACACTTTTGCACTCATGTCACCAATCTTACAAAATTTTGTGTTTAACTAATTAAATTTGATTAATTAAAAATCGATTCGAGGTTTCAGCATGTTTTCCCATATAGACCAAAAAATTGACGATCTTTATATGAACCCTTAGTGGCTGAGTTAGTAAGACATTCGCCTACCGTGCAGGAGACCCAAGTTCGAATCTCCCGCGGGGCATATTTTTTTTGTTTATTTTTTTTTTACTCTACAATATGGATATTTTTCTTTTTAATTTAGGCTTTTTACTTTTAACCTATTTATTATTATTATTATTATTATTATTATTATTATTATTATTATTATTATTATTATTATTATTATTATTATTATTATTATTATTTACAAACTAATAATAATAATAATAATAATAATAATAATAATAATAATAATAATTATTATTATTATTATTATTATTATTATTATTATTATTATATCTTATATCTTATATCAAATTTTCTTTTCAAACCTTGCTGTTTTTTATGATTTCTATTTGTATTATTCTATATTCAATATTATTATTATTATTATTATTACTACTACTACCAAAGATCGGGATGGGGTGGTACGTGTAGGTAAAAGGGGGCTACGGGTATGTTTAAAGGGGCATGGGTAGGCATAACGGGGATACGGGTATATATAAGGGGGTATGGTGATGGTCTATTCCTGTAATCAGAGTCTCCTCTCTGAAAATCCTTACGGGAAGAGAGGGGACTATAAACTGATTAAAGAAGAAGAAGAAGATGGTCTATTCCTTTCATCCATACCTGCGAAACGATCAACGGGGAAGTATCAAGGAGGGTACAGGTAGGTTACAAGGGGGGTACGGAAGGTATCAAGGGGGTATGGGGAGGTATCAAGTGGGTTCGGGGAGGTATTAAGGGGGTATGGTGAGCCATCATGGGGGGGGGGGGGACGGGGAGATATCAGGAGGGTTGGGGGTATGGGAACCTGTGTACCCTGGCTTGCCAGGGTACAAAACCACTAGTCTATATTAATTTGGGTAAAAGCTTAGCGTAGTTTTGGAACCCCGTTAGCCTCTATGACCGGTTATGTAGGTTTGCTATGACAGTTCTTTCACTCCCTGATGACGTAAACGTATATCACCCTCCAGGCCCTCTTCCTTCCCAGTTTATTAGATTTTATCTCTTTCCATTCAGGGTGGGTTAGGAATGACCGACAATTAGCAAACTGCAAAAGTGACTGTAGACGTAGTAATGGTTTATCCCCAGGTGCTTGTATCTGGACACGCGAGCGCCTATGCCTGTGACGCGTTTGTTTGTTTGTAGATTATAGTCACACGACACTTTCGCATATAGGTGACTACTGGACCGAATTATACTGACGCCAGCGGGCCAGTTGTTGGTAAAGGGGAAAATAATATGATCACACGTTGACCAATCCGGGATTCGAACCAGCGACCTTTCGGTTACTAGCAAGACGCTCTTACCAACTGAGCTACCCGGCCCCACCTGTGACGCGTCTCCCTTTGGTTAGCTATTATATTAACCACATGCGCTTGTCTCTGGACACGCGAGCGCCTATGCCTGTGACGCGTCTCCCTTTGATTACTAGTATTATATATAACCAAAGGGAGGCGGTCACAGGCTTAGGCGCTCACGTGTCCAGATACAAGCGCCTGTGGTTAATATAATAAGGGTCACAGGCTTCCGATCGTTAAAGTCCCCTATATGCTCATGTGTCCGGGGACATTAATTTATCCAAGATTCCGATCGTTCCAGGGGCCGGTTAGCTCAGTTGGTAAGAGCGTCTTGCTAGTAACCGAAAGGTCGCTGGTTCGAATCCCGGATTGGTCAACGTGTGCTAATATTATTTTCCCCTTTACCAACAACTGGCCCGCTGGTGTCAGTATAAATCGGTCCAGTAGTCACCTATATGCGAAAGTGTCGTGTGACTATAATCTACAAACAACAACAACAACAACAACAACAACAACAACAACAACGATCGTTCCCACTCAGATCGAGTGTCTGAGACTGCCGAGGCATACGCTCAATGTATCACACCTTGGTAAGATCGCGAACACTCAGTTTTACTATCATAGGCCTACCAGGAGGAGCAGATTAGTCAGTGGTCAGTATATGAATGGTCCAGCGGTTGTGGAGAAACACTGTCTTTTCATGTAGTCCATAAAATCAGTACAGTTGACCTGCCCCAATTGGGGGCCGGGTAGCTCAGTTGGTAGAGCGTCTTACTAGGGGTTCGAATCCCGGATTGGACAATGTGTGACCATAATTATTATTTTCCCCTTACCCTCAACTGGTTCGCTGGTGTCAGAATAATGTGACCTGTAGTCGCCTATACGTTTCGGTGTCGTGTGACTATAATATACAGTTACACATTTTTGCCCTAATTGGTCCACACTCTGTGACCGCTATCACTATAATAAGCTGCTCAGCTACGAACTCATTGTCACAGACCTCAGCAGCCTCGGTTACTCAGTACCAATAGGAACAAACAGCATCAGATTGTGTGTGTGTGTGTGTGTGTGTGGGTGGGTGTGTGTGTGTGTGTGTGTATGGGGGAACGCACAAAAGCGCACAAATGGGTAGCAGACCTTGTCTTTTCTAGTAACAAATGGGTTTATTTGCTTGGAACCCACTTTTTTCCAGGAACCCACTTTTTTCTAAGTGCGCGGGAGTGCTCTTTTAGTGCATGGGAGTGCAGTTGTAGTGCATAAGAGTGTTTTAAGTACATAGGAGTGCACTATCCGGGACGGAGAAAATACAGTGAATTTTTGGAAAAGTTTGAAGCAAAATTCGACCTATTTCGTCGCCTATAGGAGACGAAATAGGTCAACTTTCTAGAGAAAGGTTAGGTTAAGGGCTAGTTGCAGCGCTGCAACTAACCCTTGCCCTAACCCTTTTCCACCAAAAAATGACTTTCCGATTCCTACATTCTTAAATGAACCCATTTCTGATGTATTGCAAGTAGGTGGGTGTGTGTGAGTGTGTGTGTGTTCAGAGAAAGAAAAAACAAGAAGGCAAGCCATTCTTCAAGTACATTTCTAGACACAGCATTTTCAGAAATGTTGATTGTTTTATAAGTAATTAAGTTTCCGACTTAGTGAGTGCAGTTTTCAGATCTTCCTATCTCTCCGCTCAGCACTAGGTTCTACAAAATAATCAATGTCTCCCCTGTCTCCTGACAAACAGCCCATTTTATCCTCTGCTTATCCACTCGATCTTCCTCTTTTTTGTTAGTATTATTTATTTGTGTAATTTTCGAAGAGGAAAGGCAGAGGTACCCCCGTTGGGGTGCCGGGGGTTTAAGTATAAATAGTATCCCCACTTTCTGGAAATGTAGTGCTTTAAATTCCCACTGTCGCTGTCTTTTTCATTTTGCTCTTTCTCATTCCTGCTCTGTTCTATCAATCTGCCTACTATCTTCTTCTTCGCTAGACCAGTCACCTACCTTTTTTCTTGAAAACTCTTCCGGGACCAGACTCCTTATTTGTGTATGAGGTCTAGCTGTTGGATCAGCTTGGGAATATTGGACGCTTTCTGCCAGGTGGTCACTAGGGCTTCCTATGATGTTATTATTTAGCAATGTAGGCATTTTATATGTATGTGTTTTGTTGATAATTTATAACGATGTTTGTGTTATATTTTGTTTTTGTAAACGAGGGTTCCATAAATTAGAGTACATCCTAAGCGTCCCCTGCGTGGGATGTCTTTATTGTAAAGTGACTGGCTGGTGGAGAGCTTTCAGTTTTACCACTAGGGTTGTTTCGGCAGATCTTGTATGCGGATCAGGGGTTGTCCGGTCCTGATTTGGCTCGGAAGAGTCCGCTGGACCTAAAGCAATAATCATGTAATGTAATGTAATGTAATGTAATGTAATGTAATGTAATGTAAGGCAGCGTCAGGCCCAAGGAGGTTAGATCTCCTTGGTCAGGCTATAATCGTAGTGCGTTCCTTTCTCTCGTCTTTATTATGTTTGCGTCAATTCTTATAAAACATATTCCTTTTATCACAATATTTCCATCGCAGTTTTCTCGTGCACACAAATGACTTTCTTCTGAACTATTAATTACTTTGTATCAACCACCTAACACACTCACAACCATACTACAGAACTTGCATGCGCTTACACGCATGCAAACGCACTCACTCGTGCGTGCACAGGCTAGCCTCGGTTTATACTCCTAATCAAAGGCTAAATAGATTTTGATCATTTGTTAGTGCAGATAGTTCAAATAGAGGCCAATCGCTCCATAATTATGTTGTCATTTTGGTTAGAAAAAGACAACACAAGGCAGGACAGCTTCTCGAAAATTAACCGTTTTGAAAATGATTGTTTTCAGCTATGTGCGTTAGGATGTAAAAGCATTTTGAATGGCTTGCCATCTTGTTTAAAATGGTATTGTTACATCCTGAAAGAGAACACGATGAGGCGCATCTTCAACCTGACTGATGTGTAGTTTGATTGCCGTTTGCCTTTAAATTGCGAGGATCATACAAGTAAGTTACCACCACCCACCCCCCTTCCCTACCCTTTCCTCCTACTTCCCCCTTCTCCTTCCCCGAAGGTCATCAAGACACATTTACGTCTATTTTCTCACAACTAGGCTAGCTGGGCGATGGATTTGTTTTGTTTTCTCATTACTTTGAAGAATGCGTCTACCTGCCTTTTAGTTAGAGGTGGCGTACGGAAGGTATCGTGTAGCCTATATATTTATTTATTGTTGTCACCTCCCACCTCTTCTATGTAAGTGAATTACTTCCGCGATAAGCGTCTGGATTGTTTTCTCGAGTGGTATATGTAGCGTTTGTGTTCGTATGTCAAGTGCACAGTGAAGGGACAGTCCAAGTCCGAGTATCAGGACCAAAGAGCGTCTGTTGTAAAGATAATCACTGTAAATAGAAACTAATTAGACAATCTGGTGCGTTGATGGTAAAACAATGGTTGGGGTTTAGTGGTGATGATCCCCCTGAAAGGGATCAGTTCTTACAAGTTCACATATCCTCCCAAGTCCTAAGACCTTTAGCTCAGACTGGCTCCAGTTAAGTACTGCTCAAGATCAATACGATACGTTCTCATGGTGGATTAGATATTCCCCGAGAAGGGTGCGTTTGTGCATGTGTGTTCCATACCTGTCAAGCTCTTGTGGACTCTTACCATAAGATTTTGCTTCCCATACCATAAGTTTGAACAAAATACCATAAGAAATGTGTGAAAATGCATGGATTGTCACATTCACGAACATTAGCGATATCTCTCTATCTATCTATCTATCTATCTGTCTGTCTGTCTGTATATAATTTTTTTCCCCACCACAATTTAAAAAAACAACGTAAGATCTTCACCTTATGCCATAAGACTTGAAAATCGCCAACATTCAGTAAGAATTATGTCAAAAGCATAAGACTTGACAGGTATGGTGTTCTGCTTTCATGGAGAAGTGTGTGAAGATTAAAGCCAGTTAACCCACCCCAGCTCAACATGATCATAATGAACGCCGTTGTTTATCAACGTACGCCACTGTATGACAGCATACTAGTGCCAAAACCTAGAGTTAACATTATCAAGAGATAATTGAAATTAACTCGTGTTCTGTGAAATTTACAAAGATACCGGTAATCCACAGTGTTAATTAATAATTATCAGTATTTGCCACGCCTTCCTAGTGCCAAAACCTGATAATTACAAATAATAATATCATGAGATAATTACAAACATCATAGGAAAATTACAATTAACAAGGGATAATTAGGCCTACAATTATCATTGAAAAATTACAAATATCTTTGCGTGATCATATTTAATTTTCCGTTTTGGTTCTAGCAATCCGTCTGGAAATGGGCCAAAACCAAACATTGTAATTTTTACTTGATAATTACAATTATTACGTGTTACTTGTAAATATGTCATTGATATTTGTAATTATTACATGATATTTGTAATTATCAGGTTTTGGCGCTAGTAGACCATTATAATGTGAATTACACAGAACATGTGTTAATTACTATTATCACTGATACCTGTAAATGCACATTTTGGCGCTAGCAAACCGCCTTAGACTTAAGCATGGTCATGTAAAAATTGTAATTATGAAGTGAAAATTGTAATGATTATGTGATAATTATAATTTTCAGTTTTGGCACATTTGCAGGTGGATTGCTAGAGCCATTAAAACTGAAAATTAAACATGATCACGCAAAGATATTTATAATTTTTGAATGATATCTGTAATTATCTCATAATATTTGTAATTTATCTCATGATATTTGTAACTGTCAGATTTTGGCGCAAGTAGGCCATCATTATGATCATACCATTGCCGTAATATTATCTCTCCATACTAATCACCCAAAATATGAAAGGGAATAAAGAAAGGAAGAAACTATTTTGCCTCTTTTGTGAGCGTTTCCATTGTACTTGACCTTTCTCTTGTGACTTTTATTTGTTGCATAAAATGTTGTTTTCATAGTCTTTTTGTGGTCAACTTAATTATGCAGCGTTAATGTTGTGTAGTATCTGTGATGTGCTGCAGAGTCAGCCAGTGTGTGTTTTCACTTGGCAAAAAGCCTGCTGTATGCTTGTTGTGATGTGTTGGGTTCGAATGATTCCATTACTTTTTCCCTTAAACATGCGTTGCATGCATTATTTTTCCATTGTGTGTTCCATAGAGAAATGACATATAACATCTGCAAGTTTCGCATTCATTTTATTATTTTTGTCCCCAAAAACAATTTAACCCATAAAAATGCAAAACAGACAACAGTGCACACAAATTTACAAATAGATATTCAAAATAATAAATTATTAACACATGTACAATGTAATTAACAAATGACAATGCTCATTATTAAAGTTTTAAAAAAATTTATGCAGAAAAAACACCCATCTTAAATAGAACAACAAATGGACGGAACATGATTTTGAGATCCAAATCAAACAACAAACACAGCCCTTTCTCTCATATACGTTCATACTTCATAATACATTCATCAACAGTCAAGTATGGATGAATAAACTGGCCATGAAATCTTCCGGAATATAATGTAGGAGATATCCAAGAACCAGTAAAGATAAACCATTGTACACACACAACCTTGTTCACCCCAGACAAGTAGATACAGCCTAAATAGCAGAATGCTTTCAAATGGTTGCATTGTATTTTCTATTCTGCTCTGCTGTTCTTCATCAAATAATTAACATGACTGCATTACAACTGTACTTTGATTGCAATGTCCTTTATGGAAAAAATGAACTCTTTACAAGTTTAAATCTTCTGTCCGTCCACTTTCACTGATAAACCTGCATTTTATTACTAAAAACTGTTTAAAACTACAGTAAAAAAATTTATTTGGAAAAAAACATCATCACCACCCACCTAACAATAATTGCCACAAAATAACAACAGCTTGCACAAAACAGTAGTTAAAAATGCAACTAAGGAATACTGTTGACATTCCAAACGCTGCCTGCATTTGTATGTTGTATTTATTTATTTTTTGGGTAACCTTGTGCCCTAAACTGTGCTTTTCTTTTCCAATATTCCCAACTTCCCTAACAAAACAATGCTCCAAGTTACATTATTACCACCAGAATATCCCTGAACACGCACTCACAATATTGTCTGTTCCTGCACCAACAAAACTTGCTAAACCTGATAACAGGTAATGTTGGTGTCTAGTAAAGTGTGAAGTGTTTAAGCAGCATATTGGTTATTTTCAGCCTCCTTTGCTCTGCGTTCTGCAAGACGACGGTATCGCTCCAACTCCTGTTGACAATAAATACGCATTCTCATCAACAACAAACTTCTTTTTCTCTGTGTCTAAATGTATTATTAGAAAGAAAGAAAGAAAGAAAGAAAGAAAGAAAGAAAGAAAGAAAGAAAGAAAGAAGAGGAAAAAAAAAGAAAAAGAGAGCAAATAATACGAGAAGGCCTGAGTTTGTTTAACACTTTCACTCTCTAAAGCACTGTTGCAAAAATCAAGAGTTTAATATTATATTTTCAATCAAAAGGTCAGCGAGGAAATAATAAATGAGTGAGATTAATTAATTTAAGTTTATATGCCTAGGTTTGGAAATAAAGTTAAAAAAAACATAAAGACAAAAAATGGAAATGCACCATAGTTACACCCAAACATTGTTTAAAATTGAAAGTAGGTTTCTACCTGTAGAGAAATTAATAAATTATACACACCTCATTAAAAACAAAACAAATTAGCAATAAAATTATGTAACAAATTGTTACGTTGAGACGCGCATGATGGTGCGTGGGAAAATAATGCGCACGATATTATGTGTGAAGCGCGTGCAATGGCAGGCTTGCGTGTGTGACGCGCGCGATAGATCTGTTCATTTTATTTTGCAACGCATGCAGTAATAGAGTGTATTTATCTTTGATTTGATTTTGCGTTGTTATTAGTAGAGGCTTTGTGTACCGTTGGTGTTTTTATTTGCTCGATATTATTTGAGAATTTTCGAGAAATGGTTGTTTACTATCGATCGAAGCGTATGGATTGTTCTATTGGTTACCATGGAAGCTTCCATTCCAAATGAGGTTGTATAACGTGAGTCACGTGATGATGAAATTAATTTTGATTGGTTGTGGTGTTTTATGTAGGATTATTCTCGTTTGTTCCCGAGTATGTAGAGACTATATAAGCGCCGCATTGTTAAAGAAAGTTAGTTGTTGTTGAGTTGAGTTGAGAATTGTATGCAGTTGTTGATGTGTGCTGAATAAAAAGTGGAAAACTTCATACGTCGACTTTGTGACTTGTATGCTGTTTGAGCGGGTTGCGTGAATAAACGAATCTGAGCTACACTCATCAGTACTTCAGCATTGGGGCTGAATCCACTACTGATAGAAAATACCAACATCAAACCGAGTGTAACATTTTGGGGGTCAAGCCGCGATTCACGCCATAGCCAAGGGTTCAACTGCTACAACAAGCGAATCAACGTTACGAGAGGCAGTCATCGAGGGTAGCCGCCAACGAGTTGCGTCGAGAGGGGCCAACATACTGGGACTACACATCCGATAGGTTCGGGTTGACTGCAAGGGCGTGTAGTCGCTGAAGAGTTGCTTCGTGAGCGAACAACAGATGGGGACTACGTGGCTGCCGTAAGACTACGTCGAGGGACAGTCTCGGAGCTACATCGCCAGTGTTACAGAGAGCGGCGAGCGGACGTCGCGTCTACTTCAGCACAGGAGCGTATACATTAACACCAGCGTGGTGCAGCGTCGCATACGACGAGGACAGCGGGGCCTGCGTCAGCGAAGGCGACTAGTGACAAGCATCAGCGCTACTGCAGAAAGCGTGCTGTTCTAGAACAGTCTAGAAAGGTACAGCACAGTCAAGAACTTTCCAGAAGAACTTTCCAGAAAAGAACTTTCCAGAAAAGCATTAAGATGGCTGATTTCTGGCAGAAAGGGATTGCACTGAATCTAAAAGGGAAACAGCTGACGGAGTACGTCAAATCCCAGGAGAGAATACAAGAACGAGAATTAGAAGAGCAGCGTCGCCGTGAAGAAAGAGAATTAGAAGAGAAGCGTCTAGAAAAGGAAGAACAGCGTCGCCGAGAAGAAATAGAATTAGAAGAGAAGCGTCGCCGAGAAGACAGAGAATCAGAAGAACAGCGACGCCGAGAAGAAAGAGAGTTCGAGCTGAAGCGTCTTGAAGGCGAGCGTCAGTACCAGCTAGAGTTGGCGCGTATCCAGCAACAGCAGAATGCGCCACAAGTCATCAGTGACAACAAAGCTCCAAAATTGCCAGCGTTCGTCGACGGGAAGGACCAGATTGACAGTTATTTGGCGAGATTTGAAAGGTTCGCCGAAAGCTCCAATTGGCAACCCCAAGACTGGGCGATTCGACTCAGTGCTCTTCTGACGGGGCAAGCACTGGAAGTTTACACCAGACTGTCGAACGATGACGCCAAAAACTACGACGTCTTAAAAGAGGCCCTGTTGCAGTGCTACAGCTTCACAGAGAAGGGCTACCGTAAACGCTTGCGTGAATGCCGGCCTTTGTCAGACGAGACACCAAAGCAATTTGTGGAGCGCCTGTCGTCATACTTACACAAGTGGGTGGAACTATCAGGCAAAGGGAAGTCTTACGATAGTCTTCATGACCTGATCGTGAAGGAGCAATTCCTCAATGCCTGTCACAAGGACCTAGCGACCCACTTAGAAGAACAAAAGCTGCAGACGCTTAAAGATGTGACCGAGGTTGCTGAAAGATATCTCCTCGCTCACGGAAAAACGCTGGGGCCACCCAAGGCGACGAAACCATTTCAGAAAACTGCAAGCCATGGGAACCAGATCCAGGGGAGCCAGACGAGCCAGAGACACACGGACTCCACGCCACCTCCCAGGGAAGGGCATTCAAGAGGCTGTTTCACCTGCAACGCTACAGACCACAGGGCGGCTAATTGTCCTCAAAACAAAAGTAGCGGACAGCGGAGCAGTACGGACAATGTAGCGACGGGAAACCGGCAGAGACGGTTCTCCAATCTACGGCAAACCAGTAGATCTGACCATCAAGTATGCGGCGGGAGCGTCATTCTTCCGAGTGAGACCGAGCGCACAGCTACTCCTGCGGACGTGCAAGAGTGCATGACCGATGGCCAACTTCTCCTTGCCAACGGGAAATCCATCCCCGTCGTCGCCAGCGCAGCTGTGACCGTCCAGAACATGCCTGTTTCCAAGGGACGCGTTGGAAATCATGAAGTGACTGTTCTAAGAGACTCTGGCTGCAGTGGGGTCATCGTCAGAGAAGACCTAATCGCTAAAGAACAGTTCACTGGCGATTCAAAATGGACACTCATGGCCGACAGCAAATGTGTGAAAGCGCCAGTTGCGAAAGTTCACGTCAGCACCCCTTTCTACATAGACGAAGTCGAAGCGGTTTGCCTGAAGAAGCCGCTGTATGATTTGATGATCGGGAATATCGATGGCGCGAGACGACCCGACGACCCCGATCCAGAGTGGAGTCCTGCCTCAACCCAACGCGTCGAAGTTGTGGAGGAGGATCCATTGCCATTTCCCGATGGAGACCTTTCAGAGCTGCTACGAGACAATGTGGCTACTCCGGCTCAGCCCTGCCGACCAGAGATCGTCGGTGCTGTTACTACCAGGGCCCAGGCCAAGAGAGACAAGACGTCTACGCCATTGAAGGTCGCCGACAACTCCAAAGCTGCCATCGAGGACAGAGATAAGCTGATCCAGCTCCAGGAAGCTGATAGCGCTTTAAACAAGTACAGGAACCGCCAAGACCACGTGACCAAGGGCAGTGGCACGGTCTATTTTGAGGTGAAGGACAAGATCCTGTACCGAATCTTCCAGCACCCGAGGGTCAACGGAGGGAAACCACTACGTCAAGTTTTGGTACCATTACCCCTAAGGCGCCAAGTGATGGAAGTAGCACATGACTCCATCATGGGAGGTCACCTAGGCATCAAGAAGACGTCAGACAGAATCCAGGCAGTGTTCTACTGGCCAGGACTTCATGCGGACGTCAGGCGTTTCTGCCGATCATGTGACATTTGCCAGAAGACCATACCTCGAGGAAGGGTCCCGAAAGTACCTATGCAGAGGATGCCTTTGATCGACCGACCTTTCAAGAGGGTGGCCTTAGACTTAATCGGCGAAATAAGACCTCCGAGTGAAAAAGGTCATCGATGGGTACTGACTTTAGTGGACTATGCGACTCGGTACCCAGAAGCAGTCCCTCTGAAGAAGATTGACACTGAGACTGTGGCAGAGGCACTGGTGGACATGTTCAGTAGACTTGGAGTGCCTGAAGAAATTCTGACAGACCTCGGGACACAGTTCGTCTCTGACTGTATGAAGGAGGTCAACAGACTGCTGAGCATCCGGCATTTGACTACGACACCCTACCATCCAATGTGCAACGGGCTCGTCGAAAAGTTCAATGCTACGCTGAAGTCCACCCTGAAAAAACTGTGCAGCGAGCAGCCCAGACAATGGCATCGCTACATCAACGCCTTACTGTTCGCCTACAGAGAAGTGCCGCAGGAGTCCACCGGCTTTTCTCCGTTCGAGCTGCTGTACGGAAGAACCATCCGAGGGCCGATGCACATCCTGAAAGAACTGTGGACGAAGGAAGTGGACACCCCAGAGGTGAAGAACAGCTACCAGTACGTGTTTGAGCTACGGGAGAAGCTGGAGCAAACTCTCGAGATAGCCAGAGAAAACCTGAAGAAGTCCCAGGACTGTGGAAAGCACTACTACGATCGTAGGGCTGTGAACAGGAAGTTCAAACCTGGCAACAAAGTGCTGGTGCTGCTACCTACTGATCATAATAAGTTGCTGATGCAGTGGAAAGGCCCGTACGAAGTGGAGACCGTGGTGGGAATCAACGACTACAAGGTGAAGGTCGGCCAGCATTCCAAGATATACCACGCCAACCTCCTTAAGCTGTACGTGGAAAGGCCATCAGAGACTGTGCATGCAGCAACAGCAGCTGAGACCGATAACAGTTTTGACAGCGAGGAACTGTTGGAACTTGGGGACTTCCACAGCAAAGAAGGCATCGATGATGTTAAGCTAGGACCACGCTTGACAGAAGGTCAAAAGATGGAGCTCAAGGACCTTATGGGGGAGTTTCCCCATAGCTTCAGCGATGTCCCAGGCTCTACAACTTTGGTCGAACATGAAGTCCACCTCACTTCAAATATCCCTGTTCGATCCAAACCATTCCCTATCCCTTTCAAGGCCCGTGAATCCTTGAAGAAAGATATCGATGAGATGCTGAAGATGGGCATCATCAGGGAGTCCAGTTCCCCCTACGCGTCCCCTGTCGTGGTCGTGAAGAAGAAGGACGGGAGCAACAGAGTATGCATCGACTACAGAAAGGTTAATAAGATCACCGTCTTCGATCCCGAGCCGATGCCTACTGCAGCAGACCTCTTCCGCCAATTATCGGGGAGTAAAATCTTCTCAAAGATTGACCTTGGCAAGGGTTATTGGCAAGTCCCCGTGCGTCAACAGGACATACCAAAGACTGCTTTCATAACTCCTGATGGGACGTACGAGTGCCTTAGGATGCCTTTTGGCATGGTCAACAGCGGAGCTACCCTGAAGAGAGGGATGAAGAAGATGGTCAAAGGGTTGGACAATGTCGTTTGTTACTGGGACGACCTGCTAGTCCACACCCAGACCTGGAAAGAGCATCTGCAGACCTTGAGGGAGCTGTTCCACCGTCTTCGAGAAGCCAACCTGACCGTGAGACCCAGTAGGTGTATTCTGGGAACCGACAACGTCGACTTCGTCGGACGTTCGATGGAAGAAGGAGACAACGGAGGATGCACTGACTCCAGGAAAGCCCACGTGATCATCGTCTTTGACCCTGGGCCGATGACAACCGCAACTGACGAGGGCGTCGTTTCCTTGCAGATGAAAGAACATTGACTGTGTGTGAAAGAACTGAGAACATTGGCAATATCCAGACAGACTTGAAGATGAAAACCATTGACTCTGTGTGGATAGGCTGAGCGCATTGACAGTATTCAGACAGACTGAAATATGTTTTAATTTTGTTTGTGCATCGCGTCTCATCGTTGTTGAAAGAAATTAAGTAAATTTCTTCTTTAGTGGGGGGTTATGTTACGTTGAGACGCGCATGATGGTGCGTGGGAAAATAATGCGCACGATATTATGTGTGAAGCGCGTGCAATGGCAGGCTTGCGTGTGTGACGCGCGCGATAGATCTGTTCATTTTATTTTGCAACGCATGCAGTAATAGAGTGTATTTATCTTTGATTTGATTTTGCGTTGTTATTAGTAGAGGCTTTGTGTACCGTTGGTGTTTTTATTTGCTCGATATTATTTGAGAATTTTCGAGAAATGGTTGTTTACTATCGATCGAAGCGTATGGATTGTTCTGTTGGTTACCATGGAAGCTTCCATTCCAAATGAGGTTGTATAACGTGAGTCACGTGATGATGAAATTAATTTTGATTGGTTGTGGTGTTTTATGTAGGATTATTCTCGTTTGTTCCCGAGTATGTAGAGACTATATAAGCGCCGCATTGTTAAAGAAAGTTAGTTGTTGTTGAGTTGAGTTGAGAATTGTATGCAGTTGTTGATGTGTGCTGAATAAAAAGTGGAAAACTTCATACGTCGACTTTGTGACTTGTATGCTGTTTGAGCGGGTTGCGTGAATAAACGAATCTGAGCTACACTCATCAGTACTTCAGCATTGGGGCTGAATCCACTACTGATAGAAAATACCAACATCAAACCGAGTGTAACACAAATTAGAGAATTAGGAATACTGATTCACAAAATGCTGATGTTAACAAACAAGCGTAGCAACAGAAATGAGCACATCTCTACCTCTCACCTCATCTTTTTGTACTCGCAACGTGTCAATGGTATGTTCCTTGTACTGAGCGTCCTTGGCTGGGTCATCCATCATGCTGGGATCACTAATTTTCTGTTGACAATATTCAACAAACCAATAAGATTATTACAACTACAATCAGCTCAAAACACATCTTCAACGACAGCATCATAAGTTACCACTGACCAAACACACATTAACATTGGTTAGCAATGAAACGTTAAGTAAAAAAAAATAGCGAAACTGAGACAGAATTAAACTCATCAAATAAGCACACACTTTTCTTTAACATAAACTGTTCAGTAAGAAATTGCAAAACTGAGACAGTATAAAACTAAGCATAGGAATTCAAAGCAAATTACAGATCAGTACATAGAAACTTATGACAAATGCTCTTGAAGAAAACAAGAGTACTAGACTTTGGATTAAAAAAATTCATGCTGATGAAAAGGAATGTCAGTCACGTGTGAGCAAAAAGAATGCCGGCTTTAAAATCTTCTATACACAGGAAAAGAAGAGCACAAGGGGACATAATAATTACCTCTTGTGGGAAGTAACCATTGAATGCAACTTTCCACAGTTCAAAAGGTGTCCTGCAAACATACATCACACTCTGCTATTCAATGAAGAAACGTTACTTTTACTCCAGAGTAAACACGAGATGCTCCTGAAGCTTCGTAACAACCACACAATAAAAATGTAATTCATTCTTTCTTTATTGTCAATACACAATTTTTATTTTAAAAGTTAGAAGTGCCAAGCACGTATGCTACTTATGGAATTCACAATATTTAACATGAAAATTAGGGCCCAGATTACATTACATTACATAATTGTTGCTTTAGCGGACTCTTCCGAGCCAAATCAGGACCGGACAACCCCCAATCCGCATAAAAGATCTGCTGAAACAACCCTAGTGGGAAAACTGAATGCCCTCCACCAGCCAGTCACTTTACAATAAAGATATCCCACGCAGGGGACGGCTGAGGCTTCATCCCAACTTATTGAACCCCCGTTTACAAAAAGAAAATAGAATACAAACATCATTATAAATTATCAACAAAACACAAACATATAAAATGCCTACATTGTTAAATAATAACATCATAGGAAACCCTAGTGACCACCTGGCAGAAAGCGTCCAATATTCCCAAGCTGATCCAACAGACCTCATACACAAACAAGGAGTCTTGTCCCGGAAGAATTTTCAAGAAAAAAGGTAGGAGACTGGTCTAGCGAAGAAGACGATAGTATAGCAGATTGATAGAACAGAGCAGGAATGAGAAAGAGCAAATGAGAAAGATAGCGACAGTGGGAATTTAAAGCACTAAATTTCCAGAAAGTGGGGATACTATTTATACTGAAACCCCCGGCACCCCAACGGGGGTAAAGGGCCCAGAAAAAACAAATTGAAACAGTGGCATTAAAAGGCAAAGTAATACCGACTTTGATCTTTCTATGCTCTTGACCTTGCTTGAGATGACTTTGACATGTGGCCCCAAATAAACTCACGTACTATCAAATAAACTACAGCAAAAGCTGCATATATTATGCCCAAAAAACCTATTACCTTGGGATGACCTTGATCTTCAGTGACCTTGACCCTCTCATGTCTGATCAAATAGCCCAATGTCATTGAATACTATGGGTTAAATAAACAGCCATTCCACTGTATGATGACCTATTTTTTTAATGTTTTTGCTCATGTAATATGAAATAAACTACAGCAACAGTTGTATTCTGCCCCAAAACAGTGACTTTGGGATGACCTTGACCTCCAGTGACCTTGACCATTGGATGACCCTGACCCACATGTGACAACTCATGCTCATGTATGATCAAATAATCCAAAATTGTTGTGTACTATGGGTTAAATAGAGCCATTCCACTGTATGATGACCTATTTAAAAAAATATGTTTCATCAAGGCCTAAAATGACCTTGACCTTCAAGATCAACGCAAAAACGGAACATATGTGAAAGATCAATCTAACATCACTAAATACCACAAGTTTGGACATATCGCTCATAGTTTAGGGTCAAAGTCACTTCAAGGTACCTATACTAACCAACTTTGGACAGCTCCAGTGACCATGACCTTGAAGTAAGGTTGACCAAATCTGTACAATATGTTTAATATCTATCATGGACCAAAGAGTAATAAATTCTAGGAAAAAAGTGAAATTTTGTGAACAATTGTCATTTTTTGACTAACATTTGATTTAGACCTTGAAGTGAAGTCATTCATTCACTGATCATTTATGAGGTCACGGGTATAAACCATCTTACCAAGTGTGTTTGTGATAGTTGAAATAGGTTCTGAGACATTAATTCACTTGCAAGTTTTGCACAGACAGACCGCAGACGAACGATGGACAGACCGACGACCGGACTAAATTTTTTTGATGATTTCATTTTTGGACTATTTAGGACTCATCTCACACAGATTTGCAAAAAATTCTATACTTTTTTTTTGTTGAGGGAGGGTAGAGAGAGGGGAGGGGGGGAGGTGAGTACACAGACTCACATCGTGAGTCAACAAACAGAGAACAACAAAAACTGATGAGAAAAACACCACAGCTGCTTCTGCTGTACGACTGTGGACCAGGACGCTATACCTAAAGGTCACCCCTACTGAAGAGTTTACAAATTGCCTATTTCTGTAAAAGTACTGCGGAAAGCACTCCCACTTACTTGGCATGAACATGGCCCAGGTCTTTATCACTAACTGGAGGAGAGCCTGTAAAAAAAAAGACAACAGCTAATATTCTGCATGTATAATGAACACAAAAAAGAAAAGAAAGAAACACCGCAAAGTTTTCTTATTTACCCAATGTAAAGCTTCAGAAATAGGTTACGATTTTCAAAGGAAAAACTAGGTAAAGGCTATACATTCACTTCTCATTTGGGATAGAAGATACAGAATACAGATGCACGCATTGTTACTAGAGCCAACAAAAGAGAACATATTACTCCGGTTTTACGATCCTTGCACTGTCTCCCTGTTGCAAGGAGAATCGACTTTAAAATCCTCTGTTATTACATATCAGTGTGTAAAAAACAAAACAGCTCCTGGATATCTTCAAGAATTTATTAACATTTATGGTCTTTCTTGCACCCTCCGCTCATCGTCAACATCACAGCTTGTAGCGCCTGGTAAAAGAGAGGGCACTGCAAAAGAAGCAATCTTGGGGCCAGCATTCAGAAATGCTGCATCTACCTTCTGGAATACGATACAAGAGGATATTAAATCGGCAACAGATTTCCACTCTTTTTGCCGGAAGGTCAAAACCTCTTTTTTTTTCACGACAGTAACTGCTACATTTTACCTTGCACACCCCGACCGTGTCTCTGCGACATGGAATTGTGCGCCATACACGTGGACATTGGATTGGATTAAACTGGATCAGATTAGGATGTGCAAACATAACAGAGTAAAAACAAAGGCGATTTTACTGGTATACAATGTCTGTATTAATTCATTTATGTTTCAGTTAATTAGTTCGCATAAGCAGAAAATGGTAACTGTACATGCAGGCACTACTGACCTATTTGCTGGATGGAATCCTGCCCAGCTGGAACCAGCAGAGGCTTGTTAGGGTCTGTCTGCACGCTTTTACTGAAACAGCAATATATATATATATATATATATATATATATATATATATATATATATATATATATATATATATATATATATATATATATATATATATATATATACTCTTATACGCACCGGAATGTGTCAACATTTTACTTTGTGACGGAAAGAGCGCTATTTAAGGGGAAGGGTTCGGGTAAGGGTTAGTTGCAGTTCTATCACTAGCCCTTGCCCTAACCCTTTCCGCTCTTTCCGTCCCAAAAACCCATCTGCCTTCTTGGATTCTTAAATTGTATCAAACCAAGTGAGGACGCTATCCGGCGTCAATAAACGGTTCGAAAATATTCCCAAACGGTTGGCAAAAGTCTCCTGACCTAGATACAACTAAGCGTGACCTAATTCGTCGCCTAGAGGGGACGAAAGTTCCTTTTTTCTCAAGTTTTTTTAAGTACTTCGCGGCCTCCCGTAATGCGGCAACTTGCGATGTTGACACTTTCCGGGAGGCCGTATCACAACTGCCGTTGTACTAACGGTTGTGCAGGTTGACACATTCCGGTAAATATGAGACTATATATATATATATGCGCCTAAAAAAATCACAATAAATTATTTTCATTTTAAAAAATGAAACGATATCAAATAAATCTTGTCATAAATATTAAGTAAAAAAAGCATTACAAACTTAATATTTACCCTGGACCAGGCAAATCTTGTCATACATATTATTTAAAAAACAACATGTACTTGCGATTTAGATCTCTCTTTATTACAACGTATTGCAGGAGTCAGTTTCTTACCTTGCTGTGGTGGCAAAGAGGTGAGAACTGATGAGAGCTCGCATTCTGGTGACCAGCTGCTCCTGCTTTATACTGAAGAACTAAAACAATACAAAAAACAACGAGATGAGTGATACATTCACTTACTTACACACAACATATTTTACATCTAATTATTTACAAGTTATGACAAAACATTAGAAACGCCAGAACGAAAAACCCTGCACACACAACCAAGCAGTCTTTTCATCCTTTTTTGCAAGGACAAACAAAACAAGGGAAAGATTTAAAATAAAAAATTTAGCCAAAGTGTGACAATAATAACCAAACAAAACCAATATGACTAACCTGTAAAGTAGCACCGTAAATGTGAGCGACAAAGCGTAGTGTTTTACAGATCACCTTGCGTTTCTCCGAGTCAAAGTCCTGCAACATGAACATGTGTAACATAATCAGGCATTTGGAATAAGCAAAAAAAGTACAACCTAATCCAATCCAACCCGCATTAATTTATCTTAAATATGTTAAAAAGCAAATGCAATGGCATCAAATATAAGTGAAGAACTTTAATTTCACACATAAAAAGACCAGTCGACAATAAAAATGTAAGATCTTCATCTACTATCAAAACTCTATATATTCGTTTGTAATATAATTAGTGACATTATACCAGAAAATATTCTGTTGATTTAGAAACTGCAAAATAACATTTTGTTACAATCTGAAATTTGTACAAAATTAGCAACCACATGAAATCGTAAAGACAGAAGTAATAAGATCAGAAGAAGCCAAAAACTAATGTAAATAAATAAATAACAATAACAGTTTCCTTACTTGGAATAAGTCATACTTTGAACCTACAATGACAAGAGGTATCAGGAAAGGCTCCAACATTGATTTATCCTACAAGAACAAAACAAGAGCAAATCATATTATTTGCTACACTAGCATTATTTAGCTCTGCAAAAGTATGAAAATGCATATTCTAAATGTTTATTTATAGAAAACAAGATGGAAAACCATTCAACTGTATTTTCAAACAATAACACATAGCTGAAAATCAACATTTTGAATAGAAATAAATTTTACACTTGACTCGGCTTTATTTTAAAAGAAGCGCAATGAAAACATGAAATGACCACCTTCTCCTCCCTCCCCATTACTCTGTGCCTCACAACCACTCTTTTCCTTTAATAACCACATCCACCACCCAAAAGTAAGAACATTAAACACATATACACACACACACTATATTACGTTACATCACATCACACATAGAATTCAAAGTCAAAACAACGTTTGCATGAAAACATTATATTCCTGGTTACTTCAATATGCCCCTCACCACCCCAAACACCTTCCACTTCTTTTAGGAATTACACTGGACCTACTGGGTGTTCCTTGTCTACTCTCTCCCACGCTGCCTTCTGAAGCTTGTTGCGTGCATCAGGGTCGATAGATTTCATTTCGTTGATGATGGCCTCAACCCTAGCCTTGGACGTCTGAAGCAGCGTTTCCAAGGTGACCCACAACTCCTGAGGCTGGGACAGATCCACCACAATGTACAGTGCTGTCTGCCTGGTAATGTAACAATGTAAAACAAACTGTACTGAAACGATAAACAGTGAAAATAACAGTGTTTACCACATAGCAACCATTCTCAGCTTTCAACACTAACTTGTATCTAAACAATCCTGAAAATTCTGGCAACCGTATTATGTACTACAAGCTGATACGGTTTCCCGACTTTGACTCATCATTATAATATGTTCCGCCTAATGTGTGGCTAAATCTGTCCAAACAAAGTCAAGATTCATAATAGTCTCCTTGAGCGTCTTATAATTATGTATGGATGAAATTGAATTTTTTGTAAATTAAGGTGGAAGCAGTACATTCTTAAAATTGTAATTTCTTACAGAGATCTCTTATCAAATAGCAAATAAATAATTTGATTAATGATAAACTATTTCATAAAATAAATCAATTTGAAAAACTCACGTAACAGTCTCTATACTGAGAGGCATGCCAACAAGTTTGGAGAGCAATGTACCGCCTCCCAGTTCCCAAATGTGCCCAACATCCTTTGCCTGTCAAAACAACACAGAATAATTTATAACTCACGTAAAATACATTAGGCCGAATTAAGTACACAGTGACTAAGGGGACATTATTTTTTAAAGGGGTAATATAAATATAAGAATGTCCGCCTCCTAAATAGAAAATGGAAATCGGCCAACTATTTCTTTCTAATATGCACAGTACTTATTACAAAATAACAAAAGTAACAGGAGGTCGAATGGAATGTGTGTGCAAACTGGATGGTTACAATTTTATCTATACATGTGTGTGTGTTGACAGGTAACTATTTGCCATTTTGTACAGTTCATATTTTTTATCCTTTTAATCTTATCTTTTTATTGTGATTTGCTGTCAACTTGTTCACTCTTTTTTATGTTTGCTTTTTGTGTATGTGGTGCTACTGCATTGACCACATGCATTCCTTGTGTGTTCACTTGGCAACACAATACCTAGTATCTTGTATCTCGTACTTAAAACATGTCAGCTTTTACCTTGATGCCAGCTCAGTGTCAGAGAGTTATCAAACATAGGCTGAGTGTAGGTTGTGTGTAGGCTGTGTGTAGACTGTATGTAAGCTGTATGTAGGCTGTGTGTAGGCGGTGTGTAGGCTGTGTGTAGGCTGTATGTAGGCTGTGTGTAGGCTGTGTGTAGGTTGTATGTAGGCTGTGTGTAGGCTGTGTGTAGGTGGTATGTAGGCTGTGTGTAGGTGTGTGCTCTCAACAGCCTCTGACACTCAGATTGAGGTCAGTGTCACTTTCAGGTCAACTGCCTCTATAAGATTATTAGCAGCCCGATGGCAGCAAAAGGATCGATGGCAAAGGGATAATCAGCCAACTTTTAGATAGGAGTATTCAAACCTTTTAGAATGTTCACTCAGGAATTCGGAGTAGGAACACCCCTTGCTTTCCAGAAATGAAAAACCCAGGATAATGCTCAGCTATAGTAGCAAGTAAATGTTAAAATGCAAAATTTGCTTCGAGAATGTATTTCTCATTGACTGTAATAATGAAATTATGAAAATTATTGTTAATTATGAAATTATAAGTTACAGTAATAGAAGCAAACAAACAAAAAATCCATGAAATCAAAGACAACAGCTGAGAGGAACCCTCACCGTAAGAAACAAAAAGACTGAAAAATTATGACGAAACAAAACCTAACGCAAAAATTCCAGTAACAAAATGGAGAGCTGAAACTACAATTGTCCACCCTGATAAACCAGTAACATGCAGCAGCTATTAACAAGGAGCTGCAAGAATACATGCTGAAATTTTTGTTACGAAAACTTATTCATGGTCTTGCAGATTAAGAAAATACGCTTAGTTTTATTAGTGGAAAATATCTTAAGAAAAAGAAAAAAAAAAAAAATAAACACAGAAAAAATGAAAGAAAAAATGTTACAGTCACTACAGAAAATGTTTATGAAGTGTATAGTCATTACTGAAAATATTTACATAGCAGGCATAGTGTAAAGTCACTACCAAAAATATATGTACATAGAGAATAAAATTATTATAGGTAAACAATGTCACTAGTAACAAGGTGGTTAGATTTTGGTTTCCTAATTACCTGTACTCAAATAAAAAGGATACTAATAGAATACAAAACAGTGGACTATAATCTGTGAAGCAATAGTAATAAAAGTCTGTAACAGTTCACTACATAGCAGGTATTGATGACAGCTAGTAGCCAAACTGAAGACAAATAACAGGAAAAAGAATTGCAAAAAAGCAAAACAACTAAAGTGACCTAAAAGCAAAACAACTAAAGTAAACTAAACTGACCCTTAGCGTTCTTCTTGAAACCACGCCACCTCTTTCATTATTACTTATGGTGCTGGAATTCTCTGGGCTTGTTATATGCCAAAGTTCAGATTACTTGACATTTAAAACCGAATGATACATCTATAATGCTAAACTGCATATTGATGTACTTTAGACTTGTTTTTAAAATCCAATCCCATGTGTCTATGTTCTCTGTAGAAGCACAAAATGTATGTTAGTGACCTTAGAGGCATTTTATTAAATTCCACAGCATTTTATCACATTTCTACGTTTCTTTCTACAAGTTGTCCTTCAAGAACAAGCTAAGGATCAATGTGTGATAACAAAATGATAGAGAAAGCATACAAATAAAACCCATTCCTCAGAAAAAGCATGCACAGAAAATACTGTCAAGAAAACAAAATCTCACCATGAGCACAATTGGGTGTAGAGTAGCAGTGTTGGAACAAATAACGCAAGTGTACAGATTTATTTTAACCATGACTATCAGACAGTACATTACATAAAACAACATTAGTCCTCACACACACACACACACCCACACACACAAGTTGTTAAAATAATATGAAATTAAACATATTTTATTGCAGATTTATTTAATAAAATTAATATCAACACTGGATCATGGAGCTTCAGGCTAACAAAAATTACTGACAAAATCTACAGTATGTATTATTAATTTATTTCAATTTGTGAGAGCTGAATATGTTCATAAGGTGTCCTAACCCACAGTGCATTTTCATTTCAACTTCAAGCTACAGGTCTATGTAAAACAAAACTAGAAGGGCAAAGTGCATATGACTCATATGCTCCTTATGGAACTCTCAATATTTAACATAAAAATTAGTGCCCAGAAAAAACAAAATGAAAGGTGGCATTAAAATGCAAAATAATACCGACTTTAATCTTTCTACGCTCTTGACCTTGAGATGACCTCGACCTCTAGCTCCAAATACACACATGTATTAAACAAAATAAACAACAGAAGTTGTATTATGCCCAAAAAACGGTGACCTTGGGATGACCTCAACCTTCACATGACCTCTCATGCATGTCTGATCAAATAACCCAATGTTGTTGCATACTATGGGTTAAATAAACAACCATTCCACTGTACGATGACCTATTTTAAAAATGCTTTTGCAAGGCCTAAAATGACCTTGACCTTCAAGATCAACACAACAACAGAATATATATATCATATGAAAGATCAATCTATCATCTCTAAATACAACAAGTTTGAACTTTATTTCTCTCATAGTTTAGGATCATTACATGATTATTGCTTTAGGTCCAGTGGACTCTTCCGAGCCAAATCAGGACCAAGTTTAGGATCAAGGTCACTTCAAAGGATCTATACTGACTTTCTAAAGCTCCAATGACCTTGACCTTGGAGTGAAGTTGACCAAATTTGTAAAGTATGTGTGTCTCAATGATATCTATCATGTCTCATTGATATCTATCATGCAACAAACAGGGATGGGAATTGCCAAAAGTTGATGGGGCTTACTGCAACTGCAAGCCGGGGTCCAGGGGCCACTTAGGCCCCGGTGGGGTCAAGGGGCAAAGCCCTTGTAGGGGGCCCAGGGGGGCGAAGCCCCCCTGAAGAAAATTCATTTTATCAAAATTAACTCAATTTTGTAGCCTCTTTTAAGAGCTAGAAAAGAAAAAGATGATGCAAGGTGTTTAATTATTTAATCAGTTTCTTGTTCCTTCTTACCTCTTTAAAGCTTTTCTCTGTAAGTCCTACTTATCTCCCACCATTTCTTTTTGATTGGTACTTTGTCACATTATGCACACCGTTCCAATTGTTCAAACAATGTGATTAAATGTATTTTTACTCTAATTTGATTTTACTGTAAAGACATACCACATGGAGATACAGACATAATATATGGACGAGTCTTGTATTAGCATTGCTTTAAACCTACTATTTCACAAAGACATTTGCAGCTGAAGCATTACATAGTTGTAACCAAATATTTCACTGTATAGTTTTCTTACTATTAATATTATAATATAAAATACAAATAGTCAAGTTCTTTAACAGTTTATAAACCAGTTTATCTTCTTTTGGAATTTTTTAATTTTAGATGTTGAAATGAAAAAAAATTATAACTTTGAAAAGAAAGAACTAATATTTGATTGCTTCTTTATCTTTTTTACTAATAACACCTCATTTCCTTCATCTTCTTTTCTGGTGTCAGACTCAATTCTTTTCTCACTGACTGTTACTATCTCATTCCCCCCCCTCTACCGCTGTTTCTTGTGTTGTGACTGGATGTTTTTCTGTCACATCTTCTGTGCTTCTTGTCGCATCTTCTCTGCTTCTTGTGACTGGATGTTTTTCTGTCACATCTTCTCTGCTTCTTGTGACTGGATGTTTTTCTGACACTGGATGTTTTTCAGTTTTCCTTTGCGTGTATTTCGCATACAGTCTTGTCAAAACAGTCCCTATGGCTACGAAAGCATTCTAAATGCGAATCATAATCTTGCTAGGTCACACACAACACGCTTAGGAAGTTCATCTAGTTACTTCCCTTTTTTTTTTTTAATGTCCGCTGACTAAACACACAAATCACCTAAAAAAATATTTTTAAAAAAAATGGGGCGTACACAACAATTGCTGGGGCGCTTTGAAGGACTCGATGGGGCGTAAATACGACCGGGGCGCACTAATTCCCATCCCTGAACAAAGAATAATTAGTTCAAGATTAATAACTTAAAAAAAAAAAAAGTTAAATTTTGTGAAAATTGTAATTTTTTTAAACTAACATTTGTTGACCTTGTGACCTTGACCTTGAAGTGAAGTCATTCATTCACTGATCATTTATTTCTCATGGGTATACACCATCTTACCAAGTTTGGTTGTGATAGTTGAAATATCCACTCGCAAGTTTTGCACAGACAGACGGCGGACAGCGGACAGACAGACGGATTGACATTTTTTGGGGATGTCATTTTTGGAATATTTAGGACTCATCTCGCACAGATCTGCCAAAATCTGGAAAATTTTGTTGGGGGTAGGGTACATAGACTCACACTGCTATGCATGAGAGTCAAAAATCTTAAACACAAATATATATTTACCTGTTCACCTAAATCTGTCTTACCCTTTCAACTTGCTAAAAATTCAATAACAAGCTAATACATGAGAAGTGCAAGTCAAAAATAAAACCTTACCATAATGTGTCCTTTAGCTCTGCGACCAAATGTGTACTCCAGAGCAACTGTGGGTTTGGGTGCTTCATCTCTGCAAAACACAAACATTAGCGCACATATTATACAACATATCTGCTCAAAGCTCATAAAAAAGAAGATAAATATAAAGCAGATATAGTCAGCAAATTAATTGGAAAACTTTTGTTTTTATATTATTAGACTGATGATGTAATCAAGCATTATATAGTTCTACACACAAGCCATTGTACAACATGATGACATGCCCACAGTGGTGAAGAAACGGAAACTCCGATGGTATGGCCATGTCACCAGAGCATCAGGCCTTGCAAAGACCATCCTGCAAGACAGGGTGCAAGGAGGCAGAAGGAGAGAGAGACAGAAAAAGAGGTGGGAGGACAACATTCGAGAATGGACTGGCTTGACACTGAACGAAGCCATGAGGGTTGCTGAGGACAGAGAAAAGACGGAGTACGCTGGTTAAACGATCATCTGTGGTGCCCCTACAACCTTACAGTTACGAGATAGGACTACATTACATTACATTACATTATTATTGCTTTAGGTCCAGCGGACTCTTCCGAGCCAAATCAGGACCGGACAACCCCCGATCCGCATAAAAGATCTGCTGAAACAACCCTAGTGGTAAAACCGAAAGCTCTCCACCAGCCAGTCACTTTACAATAAAGACATCCCACGCAGGGGACGGCTGAGGTTTCACCCCAACTTATCGAACCCCCGTTTACAAAAACAAAATAGAATACAAACATCATTATAAATTATCAACAAAACACATACATATAAAATGCCTACATTGCTAAATAATAACATCATAGGAAGCCCTAGTGACCACCTGGCAGAAAGCGTCCAATATTCCCAAGCTGATCCAACAGACCTCATACACAAATAAGGAGTCTTGTCCCGGAAGAGTTTTCAAGAAAAAAGGTAGGAGACTGGTCTAGCGAAGAAGACGATAGTATAGCAGATTGATAGAACAGAGCAGGAATGAGAAAGAGCAAATGAGAAAGACAGTGACAGTGGGAATTTAAAGCACTAAATTTCCAGAAAGTGGGGACACTATTTTATTTATACTGAAACCCCCGGCACCCCAACGGGGGTAAACGGGATAGGATAGGATTGGGTGGTTATACAATTGATCAAAACTATTTCTTTAAATTAATGGTCACGCATAAGTAATAGAGAGATAAAAAGTTTGTATGAGCAATATGAAAACCCATTTTATTGAAAAGAATTATGAATACATACCTGTCTAGAAATCTTAAAATGATGGACGTTTTCCCCTGGAAATAAAAAGAAGACATGTTTGATCAGTGCATCAGTTATGACCTTCATATTCCTATCCTATCCCATCCCATAACTCGGAGGTCGTAGAGGCACCACAGATGATCGTTCAAGGAGAAAAAAACAACAACACTTACATTCATTGATAATACAGCTAAATTAACAAAAAGCCAGCATCCACAAAAAAAGTTCATAGGCATCTTTAAAGACAAACAGAAATGCCCATAAAATACATGGTTATATGATTAGAGTACATAGATTCTCCATCATATTTTCATGTACACTTCATGAACAGCTATGCATGTATGCTGCAACTAGCATGTGGCTGCTATTAACCTTGGCATCATATAATTAAGCATTCCTTGAATCTAATACATGTATACAAAGCTTGTGTTACACTCGGTTTGATGATGGTGTTTTCTTTATCAGTATCTGATTCAGCCCCAATGCTGAATTCCTGATAAGGTGTAACTCAGATTCGTTTATCCACGCAGCCTGCTCACTCAGCATACAAGTCACAAAGTCGACGTATGAAGTTTTCCACTTTTTATTCAGCACACATCAACAACTGCATACAATTCTCAACTCAACTCAACAACTTTCAACAGCAACTTTTTTTCACAACACACGGAGCATCGAATATATAATTTTTTTTCTCTTTCGAGATGACGACAGGTCGTTCTAGAAATGACGCATTACAACCAACCAATCAGAATTAAAGATCGTCATCACTGACTTACGTCATACATGTCAAAAGAATGTTCTCCATTATCTACGTCCATCAAGAAACTTCAATCGATAGTAAACAAACGGATCCAGAAAATTCTCCAACAATATCGACTGACGAAAATTATCAACGTTATACAAAGCCTCTCCTAACAATGCAAACTCAAATCAAAGGTAAATAAACTCCATTATTGAATACTTTGCAAAACGAAACGATTAGATCTATCGTGCGCGTTTTAGACACACTACCATTGGCGTTTCAACGTAACAGCTTGACTAAAAAAAAACAAAAAAACTTTTAATCACCCCTTACTTCCCTGGACTTCCTGCATTCTCTCCTACCTTTTAGTCCACTCCATATACATTTATTCCCAGCAAGATTTCAATGTAAGAAGAAGAAAACAGTAGAGACTTACTGAATTCTTGCTGCCCACCAAAAAGATTGCTTTGTCTTCTGGTGCCTGACCATCATCTTTAAATTAAAAACAACAATAAATATGAATCATTCAATCAATCAAAATAATTAAAACATAAGATTTATGTGCAATTGTCAATTCACTGCAAGACTACCCACATAGTTTATTTTGAAAGAGGGCGAGGGGAGGGGGGGGGGGGGAGGAGGAACTTCAGCAGTTGCTTTTTATTTTTTAGAACCTTTGTAAATAATTATGTCATCAATTTTGAATTAATATATTTTATTTCAGATGTAAATAAAAATGTTAACTATTAAAATATTGATAAGAAAGTTGAAGAGAACCATATTTATCATGATGTTTAACCTTTAGGCTGCGCTGTCAACGTACGTAGCACGGGGTGTTTAACGCAAGCCTAATGCGATGTATCCGTACGTTGTACGGCGATAGTATAAGGGAGGTAAAAACGTTTATTAAAATAAATCCTTGGTCATGATTATGAAACAAAAGTTGTTTCCCTTCAACTGTAATGTTTTGGAAAGAAAAATCTTTTGGTTTAGAGGTAATTTTCAAATAATTTTCCGCCTCGTTCGTCGCCATCATGACACGCAGAACATACACGGCAGAAGAGGTGGCGCAAATGTTTCATGAAGAAAACTTTGATGATGATAGTGGGGATGAAGATTTTGATGCGGGTGATGATGTTTATTTGACGGAGGCTGGAGGGAGTGATTACGATTCGGACGAAGAAGAAGATCGCCGCCTACAATCTTTAGCAGATGACGGTAGGTGAAAAAAAACTTTGTTATTTTCACTAGATCTATAATAATATTATTTGCCTTTTACACAGACTATTTCTGTATTTATCAGGCTTTGATTACAGTCCATTTTGGTTCACATAATTTTTGGTAATAAATCTTATTTCTATTTTGCAAATCTTTGCGTATGACTTCAAGAATGGGTGTGCAGTTGAATGAGAGTGAATTTGTTTGCTCATGCCCCTAACTTTCCATCCCATAATTGTACTAACCAACAATCTTACACTTTTTTGTGTCTGTTCTTTGGAATATTTATTCAATTTCCTTTCATTTGATATAACTTTTATATATCTAGGTGTAATAGTTTAGCAACAATGGCATATATAATAAGGCATGTGTGTTTTTAATCGTAAGTCAAAATTTTCTTTAGCACAGAGCAGGAAAAACATGTCAGCAGGATAAGGGTTAATATGTATAAACTGTTTTTAAACTAATGCACGTGCAAATATCTACCTTTGTTGGTCTTGGTCTCTTGAATTGCTAAATCCCAGAGGTTTCCATCCATTTCTGATCTGATACATACAAATGCAAAAGTTAGAAAAATGGGGAAACTGCCAGAAAAAGTTGTCAAAAGTATCTGTAAAAATCCCATCCTTTTCCTTAAAAGATACAACAAAATTATATTACTAAAATAAGATTCGATAAATATTTTAATCATATTAAAAAATTAAGAAACTTGAAAGAAAAACAAAACAAACCATGAGCTTTGTATGCCCGTCTCTATCAAAAGAACAGACTGATAAAACTCTTAATTATACGCAACCTTTTTCAACGAATCTGTCCGCCAAAGCTGAAGTTGTTTATTAGTCGCCACCCAGGAATGCATCTCCGCAGCAAGTGTATTTATAAGAGTTTGTTTGCTTTTATAATAAAACTAACTCAATTAAAACCTGAAATATTTACATTACTGCGCAGTTATGTTAATGGTAATAATATAAACACGAATAATTTAGTAAACCTCATCATGCGCGCTTGTTTTTATTTTTAATAAGGGAAAATATTCACGAGGACACTGCTGTATTAGTAAGCTTCAAAATGGCGGGCATGTCAGAGTTTCTAGAGAGCGAGGGCTATGAACAGTTCAAGAAGGCGATCTATCTCAGCAAAGAGGAGTTCAAAAATGATCCAGAGGATGAACCATATAAATCTATGTATGCAGCTAGAGAAATACTGTCAAATCTTCGAACCAGAGTGTGCGATTTTCAGAATGAAGATCCACAAAACAAGGATCTGATGCTAGCAATCGCATGCTTAGATCTCCACCTCGGATGCAACTTCGTGGATACTGATGAAACAAGCACAGGAGAGGAGACTCTGTCTAAAGTGATCAAAGTTTTAGAAGACATGAAGATGGACGAGAAAGCAGTTTGTATATATCTGCATGCTTTGAACCATATGGGTGTCCTGTGGTGTGCTCGTAGTCGTTTTGACAAGGCAAAGGACCATTTGGACAAAGCGGAGCAGCTATTTCATGATTTTAAAAGCAATGTTGGTGGTGCACCACGCCGAGCTGATGAGTTCTTTTTGAAACCAGTAGAGGATGAAACTGAACTTTTCAACCTCAGAGTGAAAAAGTTTGAGTCAATACTGACGCACACTTTATACTACAAAGCTCAAGTGCTAGCAAAAATTGGAGAAGACCAAGCTTCTGCAAGTTATTGTCACACCACATTGCGTCGACAGCTGGACACTCATGATTATGATCCAACAGACTGGGCACTCAACGCGGCTACTCTGTCGCAGGTTATCAATCATGAATTTAAATACTTTTAAAAAAAAGAAAGAATAATAAAACATGTATGTCCCAAATCATTTAATGCACATACATAAATCCTAAATAAATAATTAATAAGTATAAATGTAATTAATTAAGGACATAAATTTCTAACTTCTTAATTAAATGATAACTGAATAAAAATATAATTAATTAAATATAATTAACTAAAACGTTGTTAGTACAATGTAAGTTTTACCAATTTTGAGAATTATATAGTTTATTTCACTTTTAATTTTAAGGAATATGCATGAACAAGTTTGTTTTTTATGACTGAGTATATATGTGATTAGTTGTATTATTGTTGTGAATTGTTCATAATGTGTTTTTGTTAATATATCATATTTTGATAGGTGTACATTACCCAGGAGAAGTTCCCCATTGCACGTCACTGCCTGGCTAGTGCTTCGGTCATCTTCCTTGAGACCCGCCCTGCAGATGAGGCAGGTGAAGAGGAGCGAGAGTCCTGGAGTTATAAGGACGCAGATATCAAACGCTGCTGGATCAAATATGGCTTACAACTGCTTGAAGTGTCTCGGGATACCATGATGGAGCAAGTTGAAACGTTTGACGCTGATCACAGCCTGAAGGGTGACCACAATGATGACAAGAAAGAATTAGATAAAGATAGCTGTGCAGGCAAAACTGGAGCCACAGCAGATCATAATTATGACAAAGCTTTTAAAGAAGGAGAGGCTGAGAGTGCAAGCAAGGACAAGGAAAAGAAAGAAGATGACAAATTTGAACCTTTCAACCTGGAGGTGACAGCTCATGAAGAGAAAGTGACGGACAAGTTGGTGCGGACATTTGAAGAAGCACGGCAGGTGTTCCTTTTTGTTCAAGATTTGATCGGTAAAGCCAAGGAAACGTACACTTTGGACGGGCACTGCAGCGACTTTATTGAACTGACCCAAGATCATAGCAAAGCCTTCAAGCTTCTCGCTTTCTTTGAGCTAGACATGGAACGCCAATGCCGCATGCACAAGCGTCGCATTGATTTGCTGCTTGGGCTGTTGAACCAAGTGTCACTGCAGCACTACTTGCTGGTGTGCCGCCAGCTGATCTTTGAGACGGCAGAAGCCTACAGCACCATGCTGGATCTGAAGCTGTCTCTGGTGGAGTTGGAGTTCAGGGAACCCTCACCGCATGCTGCTCAGAAAATCAACTCTCTGGCTCAGCACAGTATTCAGCAGTATCAAGCTTATCTGGACACGCTGAAAGGTCAGTATTTCTGATGCATCTCCTCTCTTGTAGTACATCAAAAGAAAACTAAATCTCTTGTTAGGTTTGAATGAAAATGATGATGATGATGATGATGATGATGATGATGATGATGATGATGATGATGATGACATAGTCTGTACAGCACAAGCATCCATGGATAAAGTTCATATTCATTGTATTTGAGAAAAAACAAGAGAGTGGCAATCAGATGTTTAAAAGATACAATAAAAAAATCACACAACTTCAATACGACAGACAGACGGAGCCAAAAACAATAGCTCCCCAGCTTTGCACGAGAACTAATAATCAATAATTTGTTGATTTACGTACTTGAAACTGTACTCAGTTCTTTTTAACCTTTTCTGTTGCGCCAGGAGGCAAGCCTGACATGCCAGACACTCTACCAGAGGGGAATGTGAGGCCAGGCCTGATCGCCATGTTCTGCAGTGGACGGTTATGGGGGAAGATCTTGTCGGGAGACATCAGCGAACGTCTGGCATGCATGAAGCGCTCCCTTGAGTGTTACAAGTTTGTTGTGGACTACTGTCGCAGACACCCAGAGGCCAAAGTTGAGGTGGAAAAGGAGTTGGCCATTTGTGAGGAGCTTGTCACGCTCATGCCAGTCAAGATGGAGAAAGTGCGAGCAGGACATCAAGTTTAAACTTTAGGAACTGTGTTTAGTCTCTGTATCTTAAAAACAGCTGATCCAATTTTGATGATTTTCGGTATACTTGTACTTCAACTCATGGCAAATAATTCTGTGGTAGTCCATTTGTCAGTCAGTCAGTCTTTTGCTCAGATTGTCACTTTTTTGTTCAAAACATATTTTTTGCTGTAATCTCAAGACTTTGATTTATTTTACTATGCAGATACTTTAACCAGTACTCAGTCTTTTGTTTGATTCACCTTTGGTCTTTCTCAAAGGTCAAGGTCGCTGAGGTCTATTATATTATCATAAAGAAGTTTTGCCCTTTATCTCAACCAGTTTCGATAATATTTTGCTTACAGATGGTTCAGACAATGGCCTATCATTCCAGTTTTCCTTGCTTCTTTGAGATAAAGTCAAGTCACAACATCGCCATAACAATTTAAAATGCTTATGTTTTGATTACGTGTGTGAGTGTCTCAAAATACATATGAATGGCTTGCTATCTAAAAAAAAATAAATAACTAAACTAGGGCTCTTTAGTTGTGCCTGTCTTTGGGCCTTTCTGAAAGGTAATGTTTGTACATGTGTATTTATACTATTTTGGAGGGAAAAAAATCCAAGGCAATTCATCAAAAGCAGTCAATGGCTGACCTTTTTTGTCTAAGACATTACGTGACATAAAATGTTCCATTTTGATCCTATTATGCAAGATTATGTATGCTTTGAACTCCAGTTCATTATGCCAGTGAACATATATATCGTTATAATAACCTTGCTGTTACCACTAGAGTGTACTTTTTAAATACCCCCATTGACATGCCGGGGTTTTCAGTATAAATAGTATCCCCACTTTCTGGAAGTTTAGTGCTTTAAATTCCCACTGTCGCTGTCTTTCTCATTTACTCTTTCTCATTCCTGCTCTGTTCTATCAATCTTCTTCTTCGCTAGACCAGTCACCTACCTTTTTTCTTGAAAACTCTTCCGGGACAAGACTCCTTATTTGTGTATGAGGTCTGTTGGATCAGCTTGGGAATATTGGACGCTACCCCCGTTGGGGTGCCGGGGGTTTCAGTATAAATAGTATCCCCACTTTCTGGAAATTTAGTGCTTTAAATTCCCACTGTCGCTGTCTTCCTCATTTACTCTTTCCCATTCCTGCTCTGTACTATCACTCTGCTATACTATCTTCTTCTTCGCTAGATCAATGACCTACCTTTTTTCTTGAAAACTCTTCCTGGACAAGACTCCTTGTTTGTGTATGAGGTCTGTTGGATCAGCTTGGGAGTGTTGGACGCTTTCTGCCGGGTGGTCACTAGGGCTTCCTACGATGTTATTATTTAGCAATATAGGCATTTTATATGTATATGTTTTGTTGATAATTTATAATGATGTTTGTATTCTATTTTGTTTTTGTAACCGGGGGTTCGAGTAGTTGGGGTAAAGCCTCAGCCGTCCCCTGCGTGGGATGTCTTTATTGTAAAGTGACTGGCCGGTGGAGGGCATTCAATTTTCCCACTAGGGTTATTTCAGCAGATCTTTTATGCGGATCGGGGGGTTGTCCGGTCCTGATTTGGCTCGGAAGAGTCCGCTGGACCTAAAGAAACAATCAATCAATCTATTGGACGCTTTCTGCCATGTGGTCACTAGGGCTTCCTATGACGTTATTATTTAGCAATGTAGGCATTTTATATGTATGTGTTTTGTTGATTATTTATAATGATGTTTGTATGCTATTTTGTTTTTGAAAACGAGGGTTCGATAAATTAGAGTACAGCCTCAGCGTCCTCTGCGTGGGATGTCTTTATTGTAAAGTGACTGGCTGGTGGAGAGCTTTCAGTTTTACCACTAGGGTTGTTACAGCAGATCTTTTATGCGGATCAGGGGTTGTCCGGTCCTGATTTGGCTCGGAAGAGTCCGCTGGACCTAAAGCAATAATCATGTAATGTAATGTAACTTTTTAAATGATGATATGTGTGCTTTTTGTTTTATATACAGTTATTGAGTTAACGAGTTCTGCTTATTATTGCTATCAAATTGTTCTGAAATTTTAAAAAAGAGGATCATGTGTAGGAAACATTCCGGTATCAGTGTTTGTGCATTATGTTCCATGGCATTGATTCACTAGGGCATTTTGTGCCAGAGCGAGTGTCAATGATTGTTGTACATTTTAAAATAATTGTTCCTGCTGTTTGTTGGGACAATACAGATTCTGATTATACTTGGTGTGAGATCGTTTTCATGAAAATATTATATGTAAATGATTTGTATTCAGACAAAGCTTGTAAGTCTGTGATGCATAGGTTTTGATGCTTGTTTTATCATTAGTGTTTAAAGTGTGTAAGCCTATATAATAAGACAACTTTATTGATGTGCTTGTGTGTAATTCTGTCCAGTCACTGTTATATATTTATTATTTTTTTATTTTATAAACAGGGTGGAGAACAACTGAATCAAGAAATCTCTGAAATCCGGCCGGGGCCCAGGGGCCAAGCCCCGGTATTCGCCCCCTGGAAGAAAATGAATTTATGCTAGTTTGAAAGTAATTTAGGGCCTCTCCTGAAAGCAAAAAGCACAAAGTAAACATGAATAGAAACAACAACAACCAAAAAAAAGAATGTTTTATGCACATGTCTTTCAAAAAAGTTAAGAATCTTGATTTGTAGGCCTAACAAAGTTTGAGGTCCACCACTGTTACACACAAACTCCACATTTCAAATTTTACTGGGCACACGTTTGTCTATTTTTTAGCTGGAAACAGGCAAGAATTTTTATAATTTTAGAGATATTTAGGGGTACGTTAGTAAAAACACTACATCTTAGGTATTAATGACTAGTGTATAGATTTAAATGAAGTAAAATGCAAAATGAACAGAAATAAATCTCTTTTGATTATCTACCTTTTTATACTTCTCTTGTCATGTCTTGTTTTTGATTACTCCATGTGTATACAATAAAAAAGTTTTAAAAAGTCCAAACAAGCCCCCTCCTCTTCTTCACTTTCATGCCAGTCTGAAAGATCGTATGCATGCACACTACTGACACTAATTGTCTAATGTCAGTACCGATCTCTTCCTCCGACTCCAAGTCCATTTCTCTCACTTTAATGTCTGATAAATGGAAGCCTGTAAACTCTTCTTCATCAGTCGAAGAATCCAAACCATCCATTTTAGACACACACACACAAGAAAATTTGAAAAAAAAATCGAAAAAACGAACGCATCACAGAGAAAACTTGTGGAAATGCAGTCGAATGTTTTCACAACAGAATTTAACCGGAAGTCAATTGCCGGAAGTCTCGCAATCTTTCAAACAACGCAAGAATATAACCACATGGTTGATACGGACGCTTTTGGACGTTTTGCCTGTTTAGACTTTTGGCCGCTATGCCCAGTAAAGGGTAGCCCTCAGCTTCTCACACTCGGAACTCAATATTTTTTTCTCGGAAATGCAAATGCCTTCCGCGGAAATCCGCGGATTCGCGGAGAATTCTCCACCCTGTATAAAATAAATGTTCAGTGATTTTAAAAAAATGGTAAACCGTTTCACAAAAAGAAGAAAAGACATGTATTTATAATATAGAATAAGATCAGAATCTAATTGTCTAAGGCAATTTTCCTTGAAAATGTTTAGGTTTTTATATGTGCTGGTTTTGTGATCAAAGACAACTGCTGATTTTAATACTGAAATGTTTTGATGTGCAAATGCATGGAATATGTTTTGGAGAGACAGTTATATATTTTGTTCTTAAATTTGAGCTTTTGCCATAAATATTATATGTTGTAAGTAATAATAGTATTAACACATTTTCACTGATAGATTATCTGAAAGAAATAAAGACTTCATTGAAATATAATAACAACAAATTTCTGGTATAGGATGTTTTTATTTTAACATTTTCTTCAACAAATCTTTTTTTCACAGCTCAATTTATGCGCATGCACATCCAGTTGGCACACACATGCACAATAACAACAAATTCCTATTATCAAATATTTCGTTTTTAATTTTCTCCCACAAATCTTTTTTTTTTAACTTCCTGTGCATGGACATTCAATTGCATGCGCGCACACATGCATGCACACAAACATACACCTGCTTGCACTACAGTTCCACTGTATCAATTTTTACAAGTCGTTCACAATTTGTTCATACAAAAAAACAAACTGTCTCTATCAGTGTATGTACACACGAAGTCCAAGATAATCTGAACACTACCTTGATCCCTGAGCTCTCCAGAGTTGTAAGGATCTCAGCTACTGAAACAAAACAATGTCTCCTTCCCAAGTCACTGCGGCAACAACAGAGGTCAGCACAGGGTGTGACGCAACGTCCAACACTACCTGACCACAGTTCAATGTTCGAATGCGTTTGCCGCTATTGAAGTTATAGCAGTGCAGACGGCAGTCAGAAGATCCACTGTACACAAGGCTTCCGTCTGCTGACAATGACAAGCCCACATTGTAGCCCTCAGTCTGCACAGACAAAAATAATGTTTCCAAATCCTGTTAGCCATCAAATGCAGATTTCTAATAACATCAGTGATCTAAGGAAGCAATCAACAAAGTAGAAGAAATGAACATCGATGTTCACCTCTGTTCCCATTATAATTAATTTCGTCAAAATAGGCTCAAAAGGAAAATCGTTACCTAACATCACTAAACTTGTAATATTTCATTAGTTTTTCACTGAATTTTGTACATGTATGCATCTTTACAGAAACTACGGTAATCCACCGGTCTAGTGCCTTTATGTGTTTTGTCTATTGTTACCTCATTGCATATTCATACGAAAGCAACAGTTTATCAGTGATTGTCACCGACTGCATTAATTCATTAATGTGCTATGCATAGGAGACTGGCAAACTTAGCCCATTTTTTTCAATGAATCAGTTAGCACGATTAGGATGGTGTCAGTTTAACAGTGATGTGAAGTATTACAGTCAGAACATTACAGCCTAGCCTAAGGAGTCATCATAACAGTCTTTAAACTCTTTAATTATGGAAGCAGAGTTAGGTATTGAATTTGAAACAAGGCTGAATGAATGGAAGTGTCCACTACACTCCAACGCCTCCATCTTGTAAAACAAATTTGAAATCCTTACCTTGTGCCCTTCAAAGCGTTTATGTTTGTTAATCTTGTATGGTCGCTGTGTTGAAAAGATGGCGATGTAACCTGCATGTGTCTGAGCCAGAAATTGAGAGCTTTGTGGATGCATGGCAAGACGTGTCACTGTATACCGTTCCTGCCAAGACGATTAAAATAATGATGATACTCAACTTTTTTTTTTATAAATGATAATATTTTGTTCTATCTACAACATTTTCATATTTACAGCAGTGTTTCTTTTTTTTTAAAAACTATAATAAAATCTTCAACACTAACTGCTAACGCACAAACTTTTGACACACAGTCACTGAATCTGTTGCAGGTTAGATCTCTGTTAGACAAAATAATTCAACAAGACTGCCTCAAAGGTGTACTGGAAGGAATTGCAAACTTCGAATGTTTAAAACCAGAGTGGATAAGTAATTTGTGAAAAGACGTAATAACTGAAAAACACACTACACTTTTATTAACATCTATTTTTGTTAAACAAAAAACTTGTAAACACACACTACCACAATATTAATACAGAAGGGAAATCAAAGGAAAAGAAAATGCCACTTCAAAATGTTACCTGAAAAATCTGATTAGACAGAACAACACCAGAGCGCCAGTCCCAAGCCATTATGCTGCGATCTGATGATTCTTTCATCACAATATCTCCACATGAAAACAACTGTTGACCATCATGTGAAAACAGCACATCTTGAATCTGAAAATATCAGGAAACTAAATTAAAAACATAAGAACAAAAAATATATATTTTATTGTAAATATTGCAAATTGTATATAAAGTATCTACCATGGCAACAGCAACATTTTCAGGCTGACATAAAAAGGTTTGATTCAATAGAAAATAGTTCAACAGACCTGCCCCATATCCTCCTTGTAAGTGAAGATGCGGATAGGAACATCTGGGTGCCTGATGTCCCATGCCTGTAAACATCCTGTGGTCCCAGTGGCAATGAGGTGAGGACTGACAGGGTGATACTTTCCACAGCTCACAAACCCACTGTGCTCTAGCTGTGCCTGAATCTGACCTGCACACCATATTTCATTCCACATAAATTGAACAAGGTGTTCAAGATGAAATTCTATTACATGTTATGTGTTACATGTTATGTAAATTGCAACTCACTAACCTAAAAAAAGTAAAATGATATATACTGTCAAGGTTTACATAATATATGCTTTTCTGAAGCATAAACCTTCCAACAAAAAGTGTGCCGACCATTAATTCAACTCTGCTTTCCAAATAAATGTGCTGTCTGATTCAGTTCAGTTATTGACTCATATATCCTCCATGAAATTTTATTACATTTATATTTTAAAATATTTGTTGGAGGTCATATATATCTCACCAGATTCAACATCACTAATCACAGCAGTCCTATCATAGCTGCAAGTCAATAAACATTTCCCGTCTCCACTCCACTGAACGTCACGTACTGCTTTCCTGTGAGCAGTTAGGATTCGAACACACGGCTCCTGCTGTCCCCAAGCATTCCACACTCGCACTACACTGTCTGCACCTGCCGAGGCCAGCAGATGACTGAAGGGAGGACTCGAGCACCAGGAGATTCGGTTGATCACGCCAAAGTGTCCTGGCCATCGCCGAAGTTCTTTGGTGGGGCAATGGTTGTTATGCTGACGGTGAAGGTGTGGTGCGATGGTAGGGTGGACACTGTACACTTTGACAGAAGGGACGGGGGTGGATCCTGGCTTGTTAATGTTAGAGGTCACCTGTTCTTTTGCGTTGCTAGGATTTAATGTTGTTGAACTTGCTTGTGCACAACTCCATGTCTGGTTCCTATCACCTGTGCTGTATGCAGGTCGTTTGACTGATTGATTGACCTTCTCGACTTTCTCAAATATTCTCTTCCTTTCAGCACGAGCATCTCTTTCCGTCATACCAATATCATCAGCCGAAAAGTCACTCCAAAATTCACTTTGTGGCACTTTAACACGGCCACCATGGATTAACACTTCTCTCTCTTGCTCCTCTTCATCATCCACTTCTGTTTCACTTTGACCTGATTCACGATTCTTGGCACTGGATGTTGTTAAAAGACCGAAAAGTGTTACTGAAACCTTATTAGCAGAATTTAACTCTGCGGCTGATACTTTTTCTGATGTGTCTTCAAAACATAGTTTATGATGGGTATTCTTTTCAGGAGTATTGTTACTGTCGCATATTTTGGCAGTAAAACCATGTGAACTACTGTCACTGTCAAAAGTACTGATGTGAACATTTTCTTCACTTCCTTCTGTGTTATTGTTAATACTGTTATTATCAGAATTTTCATCCTCAAACTCAGAGTCACTAGCATAAGCAGCCAGCGCTTCCATTACGCCTGAAACAAACAATCACTAGACCCTATTTCTGATACATGTATTACTAAATATTGACTTCGACAGCACACGAACTTGACCCTCTACACGACGGATGTTTATTTTTTTAAATTGCATTATTCTTACATAGTTTATCTGACGTTGGTAAAATTCTTAAAGTTAAGACCAATGAAAAAGCTCTTTGCAAGCTAAATTTCCTCACAGCCAACCGCAGGTGGTCTTCTACAAGCGCACCTGATGCAATGAATGGTTGATGCGGTGTAACGTGGTCTGGAAGCGTGATAGGAACATTTGTGTCGATTTTCAAAGGTTTGTTTTCCTTAAAATTTTTTGTTATTATGGTTTAATTTAACAAATATTGTCTTTAGCGTCTCATGTAACTCACAAACTTGTTAGTTTTGTCAGTAAATTATTGTGAAAGTTGGATTTTGTGGGGTAAAAGGATAAACAGCTTTGCCAAAGCTGTACAGTGTACTGTGTAGTGCTGAGAATGCGGTTGATATTCTCTCTCTCTCTCTCTCTCTCTCTCTCTCTCTCTCTCTCTCTCTCTCTCTCTCTCTCTCTCTCTCTTTCTCTCTCTCTCTCTCTCTCTCTCTCTCTCTCTCTCTCTCTCTCTCTCTCTCTCTCTCTCTCTCTCTCTCTCTAATTACATAGATATAGTTAAACTTGCCATTGAATACTGATGTTTTTATTGATTGTGGAATGATTAATATAAAATAACCCAATGATGGCCAATCCCTTGATTTCTGAGCATCCATTTTTGAAATACTATCCCCTAGGAAATTGCATCACACATCATTTACAATTACAGTCAAGTGCAATGCATGTGGTTCCTAATAATAGTTTCTTATTTGCCTGTGATGTACACGGAACATGTATTTAGATGGATAAAGTATAAATAAGCAAGCATTGCTGGACACATTTGTGTCAAGGGTTTGTTTGGGGTGATCCTGCAACCCATAACAGATTGTGACAGTTAAAAGTTAAATCTTTACAATTAATAGTAAATGTTATTTGGAGAAAAAAAGTATTTGTTTTGCAGACTGAAAACACTGAAATTGTTGCTTTTCTGAAATCTTATCACAAGCCTCTGAGTTTAAAAAAAAAGTGTGCTGTCTTTATTTTGCAGACTGAATTGTGAAAGAATTGACCAAACAATATGGCCAGTGAAGAGTGCAGCAACGGAGTGGAACAGGTGAAGATTGGCGACAGCAGCGATGATGCGCAGCAGGATGACATTGTCAACCCCTGGGATGTCAAGAGTTCTTCTGACTCTGGAGTTGATTATGACAAACTCATTTGTAAGTTGCGATTATTATCTGTGGTGGCTTTCTTGGTTTCACTTTCCAACAGATAATCATAAATAACATTTTTGGAGGGCTGGGTGGAGTGAGTAAGATGAGGGGGTGGGGAGGGGGGAGGGTTGGGGTGGATAAATTTATAAGCTAGAATGGCACGCTGCGTTGAAGAGACGACCGAGGCTTACATTGCCTTTCCACCGTCTCTACCTCCAGTCATATAACATACCTATAAAGCCGGGTGACATTACATAGTTGGACCTACAATCCTCACCCCTCCTCCCATTTTCTTTTTCAGTTGAAGATGGGGAAAACGATTACGCAATACGTAAATAAGACTTACAATCTGTAACCAGCAGCAGAGCTCGTGGAGAAGTGACGTAAGCCTCCGCTTTTTCTGCTACTCAGTTTGCTACAGTTGACTTATCCTATCCTATTCTATCCCTATCTCGAAGGTCGTAGGGGCACCACAGATGATCGTTTAACCAGCGTGTTCCATCTTTCTCTGTCCTCAGCAACCCTGATGGCTTTGCTTAGTGTCAAACCAGTCCATTCTCAAATGTTGTCCTCCCATCTCTTTTTCTGTCTCCCTCTTCTTCTACCTCCTTGCACTGTATCTTGCAGAACGGTCTTTACAAGGCCTGATGCTCTAGTGACATGGCCATACCATCAGAGTTTCTGTTTCTTCACCACTGTGAGCAGGTCATCGAGTGGTCAAATGGCTTGTGTGATGGTCCAGTGGTGTCCCGAGGCCTCGGACATCGGTCATGGTCCGATTCGTTTGGAAAATGACCGAATGCAAACACCTGTGTCCCGTCAAACGTCCGATTCTATTGCGAAATTAGCGGTCATTGTCCGATAGTATTATGACTAGAGCGGTCACTGCAAGAAACGTCTGTACAAACTGGAGTGTCAAAGCCGTTAAAACGAGTTTGAATAGTGGACAATGCTAGACTATTATCACTCTTTAGTACATTCCGTCGAACAACAAAAGGGCCGCAACTCTCGACACTTTTGAAAGGGAAATAACCGACACCATACTTCCTCTGCAACGATCTTAAAGAAGCACCATTAATCGGTTCGCTTCACAATCTGAATGTCCTATTGCTTTTATGTAGTCAGGACATGATGTCCGATTAGTTTTATGATTTAGGACATTTTGTCCTATTGCCCTCTAATCCTAGGAACACCACTGATGGTCTGTCGGACTTCGTCATTGGTGATGTGCTGGGTATAGGAAATGCCCAGAAGGCTTCTGTAGCACCTCATCTTCATGCTTTGTATTCTTCGTTGTAGATTTGCTTTGAAGGTCCTTGTTTTGCAAGCGTATAGGAAGATGGAGATGACAAGGGAGAGCAGCAGCCTTACCTTGGAATATAGACTGATGGTCCTGTCTTTCCAAAAGGGCTTCAACCTTGCCAGGGCAGCAGTTGTTTGTGTGATCCTGGAGAGGACTTCCTGTCGGGACCCATTGTCTGATACAATGGCTCCTAAATATTTGAAGCTTTGCATTGTGTTGAGGGATTGGCCTTGGACTTTAATGTCCGTGTTGATGCCATTTGTGTTGTTGGTAATCATTTTGGTCTTCTCTGCAGTTATTTTGATTCCATAGGCTCTGGAGGTGGTGTGAAGTCTCTGTACTAACTATTCAAATTCTTGTTGTTCCTCTCCAGCCAATCCATCAATGTCTTTTGCAAAACAAAGGTTGGACATTGCTCTACCCACTATGCTGACTGTGCCTTCGTGATCTGCAAGGGCATCTGACATGATGCGCTCTAGGAAGATGTTGAAGAGTGTTGGAGAGAGTAGGCATCCTTGACGCACTCTGATTGTTGTTCTGAACCAGTTTCCGATGGCGCTGTTATGGAGGACTGCACTGGTAGCCTTGTCATACAGGCTTTTGATGACTTCAATAATTTTAAGGCTGATGTGGTACACTCTCATGGTTGCCCATGGAGCTGTGTGCCAGACTCAGTCAAACGCTTTCTTGAAATCTACAAACACATAATTTAGATGTTGTTGATGCTGTAGATATTTATCACAAATTACTCTGAAGCTACTGTTGACGTAAAAGTTAAATCCAGATTGAATAATTTGGAAGGTATTTACTATTCAGTGTTCCCTCCACACACAAAAAATGAGAGTCCTTGGGACTCCCAGGTATAAAATTTTAAGAGTCCTTGTGCAAATTTTGAGAGTCCCCAAATCGGAAAAAGAAATGTAAAAACAAGTCCAAGCCTTTTTTTTTTTTACTCTATTAAAGCGTCACATTAGTTATCATAATCATATAAAACCAAAAAATTAAAACATGTTTCTTTGGACGCTTTACTTCAGTTTGAATTTCATCATGTATTTGTTTATCAATGCTTTGGAGTTCCGTATTTTCGATAATGACAGGATCTGTACTTGATGTTGCTGTGGATGAACGGGTTTTGGGCCCAGTCAACCAAGTCAGAAGTGACATGATCGTTTATGATAGAATCAAAGAATGGATTCACGAAGATTTCTTCTGTTCAGTAAATGGATTGCTTGGAGGAAGTTTACAATGCACGCGCATGCGATTTTTAAGGACGACATCTGCAGTGTCAGTCTCAGTTGGGTTCTTATTCTGATTATGCCGTGAATTAGTTCGCCACTCGTTGGTCGTAATTTTGACTTCAGCGATTCGAAAAAAATGTGTACGTCCACAGGACGCACACATGCAAATTTTTCTGCGTCATTTTTCATATTTTGTGCGTAATTGACACACTACTGTGCGTAATCAGGAACACTGCTATTTGACTTTGAGCTGAGTTTCATTCCAGGTTGAATGAATTGGAAGAGATTCCAGCAGTGTTGTTTTCCACATTTATCCTTTATCCCATTGAGGGGTATGCCTGTTGACACTGAATCATATTTTATTCAGGTACTGAATGACAAGTTGCTATAACTTGTGATTTTTACTTTCAGTGCGCTTTGGTAGCAACAAAATTGATGATGTGCTGATTGAGAAGATGGAGAGACTGACAGGGAAGCCTGTACATCATTTGATCAGGCGTGGCATCTTCTTTTCTCACAGGTAAGATTTGTGTGGGGCCCTATCCCTAAGACCATACTTCCCCTGCTCTACCCAGCTGACATAAGATGTTTAGCCTTTTGGAATATAGTACATGTGCCCGAGTTGCTATTTTTGTGTGTTTGTGTGTGAGTAAGAATATTGATTTTGTTCTCATGAAAATGTTGGTCTGATATTATAGAGGTTATGTTTTGACGATTATTTAATGATTTGTGTTCTCGTACAGGGATATGCATGCAATTCTGGACATGTATGAAAAGAAGCAGCCATTTTATCTGTACACTGGACGAGGCCCGTCCTCTGACGCCATGCATTTGGGCCACCTTATTCCCTTCATCATGACAAAGTAAGTCTATATTTATCAATTCACTACATATATATTGTTCATAGACATTGTAAACATATCAACATTGTAAGTTGCATTGCTGAGGTGACAATCTCTTGTGTTATAATGTAACAAAAAGTGCGCTGGAATGTCATTTTGACATTTCTCCATAGTTCAATTTTGCTTTAAGATATTTTAAAGTTCTTGCAAGGTACTTTTTTTCCCCCTTACATACTTTTTAGATTAAATAAATAAGTTTTCTCAAAGGTTAAGAATTTGAGACATTTTCATTTCTTATTTTGATTTTGCTCAATATTTGCTTTTGCTCGGTGGTTATTGCACCAGTATCTCATGATATCTGAATAGCAACTTGCACCAAATCAGATCTACTGTACAACAACATATTCATCTGCCAGGGATGCAGATTAATATATTGGATGTAGTTGTCAGCAAGTAAACAATAGAAGCATTTATGGTTTCCTATTATTAATTTGAAATTTAATACAAGTCATATTACTAGAAAGATTTATAATTTTGCTGTATTTAGTAATTATTTGAATACATTTTCAAACAGGTGGCTACAGGACACATTTGATGTACCTCTGGTGATACAGCTAACAGACGATGAGAAATATCTATGGAAAGATCTGGACGATGTGGAAGCCACTAAGCTGGCCTATGAAAACGCTAAAGACATCATTGCCTGTGGCTTCGAGGAGGACAAGACATTTATCTTCAGTGACTTTGAATACATGGGGTGAGTAGGTGGGAATGAGATGTAATGTTTCATTGTTGATCATAAAGATTACTCAGAAAAATAGTTAAAATTTGATTGAATTGGGTGCTAATATACAGACTGCTAACAAAACAACAAATACCATCAGACATACCCAGGAAATATGTGACTAAGGGTGAGGTCCCATAATGTCTGCCAGTTTGCTCTTAACATCGACTTTGACAACAGGAAAATATGCCCTATGTTTGAACCTTGGGTCCTAAAGATTAGTTGTTTTATGTTGCAGGGGACAGTTTTATCGTACAATTTGCCGCATTCAAAAGCGAGTGACCAACAACCAGGCAGCAGGCATCTTTGGTTTCACTGGAGAGTCCTGCATTGGCAAGAATGCCTTCCCAGCCATCCAGGCTGCATCCAGTTTCAGCACTGCTTTCCCAGAAATCTTCAACGGCAGAGCCAACATTCCTAGTCTCATTCCTTGTGCCATTGATCAGGTATGTTGGCGAATGATGGATAATGTATGTAACTAGTACATACATTTACAGTTTGTATGTGCATTCTTTGGAATGTCAGTTTTTCTCAATGTCCAAGAGCTTTATTATTTTTAAGACTCTTGGCCCTTTGAGAGAAAAAGACACCCATTAATGTCAACTGGTCAGTCGGCTAGTTTTCATCTGTTTTTGTTTCAGCTCACTGACATTTTCGGTTTAGTTTATTTTTCAGCAACCCATATGTTTTAATGTTTGTTTACTTGAGGCAATGCTTCTTTAGCTGACCGTAGCATGAATAGTAAATTAGACTATTTATATTTGGCTCATAGGATCCCTACTTCAGAATGACCCGTGATGTTGCCCCAAAGATCGGCTGCCCGAAACCAGCTTTGCTTCACTCCAAATTCTTCCCAGCACTGCAGGGGTCCAAGTCCAAGATGAGTTCCAGCGAACCAACATCCTCCATCTTTCTCACTGACAAACCCAAACAGATCAAGGATAAGGTAAGAAAAATGGAAGTGTTCTCATTGTCTTCAATGGGGTTATAATTATTGTCCTGTTTTCTGGCACAAGTACAAATGTATGTAGGTTACTTTTGTTTAATACCACAGTAAATTGATTTTCTTTCTGACAGATCAACAAGCATGCGTTCTCTGGTGGTCGAGACACTGTGGAAGAACATCGCAAGTTTGGTGGGAACTGTGACGTTGATGTGTCGTACCAGTATTTACGCTTCTTCCTTGAAGATGATGAAAGATTGGAAAAAATTCGTCAGGTCAGTGTTACTTTCCAGATGGGTTTGTTTGTTAGTTTGGTGTGGTACAGTTGTTTGTGGAAGTGTTGAATGAGCATTTGACTTCTAAAGTAAAACAATAGTTTGTTTTATTGCTTAAATATTTTGTGTATCTTTGATATGGAGAGCCTGTATATCATTAATATGAAGAGTTCGATTGTCCCTTGCTTTTACTCGAAGTTGTAAGTAACATTTGTTCTTTTTGCAGGATTACTCCAGCGGTGAGCTGCTGACTGGCTACTTGAAGAAAGAACTGATTGAAGTGCTACAGAAAATGATAGCGGAGCATCAAGAACGAAGAGCTAAAGTGACAGACGAAGTTGTGAAACGTTTCATGACGCCCAGAAAACTCAGATACAGTTATTAACCTTCATAGACTGTCGTTACTTTGTTTTCCTCTGTTTTTGTGTTGTTGAGTCAGGGTTTTATGGGATTGGGCGAAGAAAGTATGTTGTAGAAAAGCTACCGTTATTGATAGTTTCTAGAAATGTGTGCTAAATCAGTGATTGTCTTTTGATTAGAAAATGTGTTTGAAAGTACTGTGAATAAAAGTATTTATGTGCTGGCTTGCTTGTGTGAAAGTATGCATGTGTTGGCCTGCTTGATCCACTTTATGTTAAAATGAAAAGAAGGAAAGTATGAAAAGGTCATATTTTCATAGTTTATGTCCATTGACTGTCATTTTGACCATGCTGACAGTTGTGTACACTGTGGCATTGTTGGTTCCTCAGGGCCATGTTCTAATTCTCAGGCTGGGGAACTCTCCTCGGATCCGCAATTTTGCGAGAAAAGGTACCGTCACTCCCGAGAAAATTAAATAGAGGTCCGAGAAAAGAAATCGCTCCGATTTTTAAAAAAAATCACAAAACGCAATCTGTCCAAGTCTCAATCCATGTCCGTGTCCAGCTTTTTTTTTTCTCGTAACTAAAAGAGCCGCTCGCGCCCTCTATTGTTAATCGAATTCACTGCCCAATAAGGCTTACTAGCATCACTTGACTACAGCGGGCTAAGGCGATGTTGAACGTTTGGCGGTTCACGTGAAGTTCAGTCCTTTGTCACTCTCCGCCATTGTTAGTTTATAATCACTATACTATCATGGTCAAGTAATGTATTTCACGTATTATTAACCAAGGAGACCCTTTTGAAGAAGGGGAAATCAACAACAAGTGGAAATGGGAATGGCTTGAAAAGATGGCGAAAGAGTAACTGCACTCCATGTCATGGGTAACTACTACTACTACTTATACTACTACTAATGATAATGTTCTTATGAACACGTGATGAATATTATGAAAAACATCCACGTTTATCTCTCACAAAAAGCATTCTTTTTGTGTGTACATTCTATGAAACGTTCAGCTTCTGGGGGGGGGAGGGGGGTGAAGCCCCCCAGATACCCCACCGGGGCTTCGCCCCTGGACCTGACCAGGGGCCTTACGGCGGCCCCTGGACCCCGGCCGGATTTCAGAGATTTTTGCTTTCGACTGTTTTCCAGCCTGCATTCTTATGAGACAATTTTATGCTTAAAAGTACATGTTAGGTTCATTTCGTTCTCATTTGTATAGTGGTCACAGATTATATAAATTCTATTTTGGTTGGATTTGTCCTGCAAATTGTGCAAGACCGTCTACCACATGGTCTTTCATTGCACCACATGTTTTCTCATCCTAAAACTTAATACCTCATAAAGATAAGTGGTCTCATGTCAGTGAGGAGTGTTCACTGACAAGTTAGTTTTGCCTCATTTTGAACAAAGGTTTGAGCTGGACTTTTGTCCTCCCATGTTGATCAATAAACTATTAAGGGATGAGATATGTTGTGGTTGGTAATTTATAATTGCAATTGTAAAAAACGAATTTGTAATAAAACAGATAATTTTAGACTAGGTCTAACATTGTAGACAATGTACAATCAGTTTTAGTTTTAAGACTCGATAATCTCCATGCAGCATTTTTTATGATCAGATCGTTTTATTTTTAAATATCCCCTGAGTGATTTTAGAAAGTAAAATGGATCAACTTTCTGAAGTAATTTAAAAAAAATCAAAATGAATTGTTTTCTGAAATATACGATTACTGTGTTAATTTGTGTCTGTTGCTGTAAGATAGTGCTTGAACTTTGGAACCACTTCATCATGTTTGGAATAATACCACAAGTCTGAAGAATGAAAAGAGTGATGTGTGTTTATTCTTCAAATCATTTATCACAATTGTTTTTTTTCATACAAGCCATATGAACATTTGTGATTATATGTGATCATACATACATTCTCAGCATAACACAAGAGCATACTACAGAATTTCACCAAGAAAATTATTAATGAAAACTTGAGTGAGTAAATTAAAAGGCAGCTATTCTGCATCAACAAATATAAGGTCATATACACATGCCATGTTTTAATGAATTTACATGATTAATTGGGTGAATACATCCATAACAAATTGTATATTGTATTTTACTGACTACAAGGTGATACTTTTTCCTCGACTTCGACCTATGCTAATAGTGTGTGGCTAGTAACATCTGCCTGAACAAAGTCAAGATGCCAAATCATATTGAAGTCAAACCAGATAAAATTAAAATAACATCTGTCTGAACAAAGTCAAGATTCCAAATCACATTGAAGTCAAACCAGATAAAATTAAATTACTAGATATCGATTTTGATCATGCAGCACCTTTCCCTTTCTAATGAGCAAATCAATGCCTCAAAATAAACACTCCAAATAATGCGCGTCTGAATTCTCTCCAGGTATGACAGAAGTTTGTTTCTTTAAACGTTGATATTTTTAGTTTTCAAGTGCATCTTATGTTTTGTTGAAATTAGATGTTTAATCTAGGGAAGGGGTGTGGGTGTATGTCTTATAATGTGTATCGCATTTAGTAGTCTGTAAACTATGGTATTCAGTGCGAACACTTCACTGTGAATGAACACATAATTATGCTGCTTATTTGAATTTTAGTGGATAATTCAATTCTGCTAGCATTCATCACATATCCAGTACACTATTCTTTAGCAGCTTTGCAGAGTATTTTCATCATGGGATAAATATGATATGTACAATCAGTAGACTTCACACTGAACTTTCAACATCTCATCGGGTGGTTTCCAGCTTCTTCTCATTAGCATGAGATTGTTTACAACAATGATCAATATTTCAACAGCATAGTTTCTACTGTAGGCAAGTCTGGAAAATGTAGAACTGACTTGCTCAAAAACAAATTGCTCTCATTAACATGCTCAGGCATAAAACACAGGCACCTCTCTTAGTTCTTCACCAAGATCATCTTCATCGTCATCTTTCTCTTTCTCTTCATCTCCAGCACCTTTCTCTTTCTCGCTCAGGGCCTTCATGTATTCTTCCGCCGCTGAGCCTTGAATAGTGGACTCGCTGTCTGTTTCTTCCTCCGACTCTTCTGATCCTGATGTTGATGTCTTTGACTGTAACACATAATCCAAAATGAATTAGTAATATGTTAGATGGCAATGGAGTTCTACACAAAGGCAAATTGAGTTCTACATAACCCAGCATGGTGTATATTTACTTAGAATAAAACAATAATTTGAAGAATGTGCATAAAATACACCAACCAACACAGAATTATTGAACGTTTATTGTGTAAAGTTGCCTAACCTGTTTACTGCTTGAATCAGTGGTGTAAGTATCGCCGATAGAGGACAAAGTTACATCAAGGTCGGAACCTGTTGTTTCACTTTCACTGCCCATATGGTTTTCCCTCAAATACACCTTGATGGCATCCACAGTTGATTTCTTCACTTTGTTGCCATGAAGAACTATCTTGCTGAGGCTTCCAAGATGATTCTGCACCAAGTGTAAGAGCAGCTGCACAAAGGGATGTATTTTAATAGATATAATATCTATATAACATTTTACAAGTACTAAATAAAATGGTAAGCTGGCTATGTTTATTTAAAAAAAAAACTTTAAAAGAAAGTTATTGTGTGTGTGTGAATGCGCAGGAGGGTCGCAGTATAGATTGGGGTTAATAACAGATAAATGTTCTCCCCCGTGGGGGTGCTGGGGGTTTCTGTATAAATAGTATCCCCACTTTCGGGACATTTTGTGCTTTAAATTCCCACTGTCGCTGTCTTTCTCCTTTGTTCTTTCTCATTCCTATTCTGTTCTATCAATCTACTATACTGTCTTCTTCGCTGGACCACTTACCTGCCTTTTTTCTTTAAAACTCTTCTGGGTCAAAACTAGATCAGCTTGGGAATATTGGACGCTTTCTGCCAAATGGTCATTGGGGCTTCCTATGATATTATTATTTGGCAATGTAGGCATTTTATATGTATGTATTTTGTTAATATTTTATAATGATGTTTGTATTCTATTTTGTTTTTGTATATGGGGGTTTCATAAATTAAAGTATAGCCTCAGCCTCCCCTGCGCGGGATGCCTTTATTGTAAAGTTATCGGCTGGTGGAGTGCCTTCAGTGTTACCACTAGGGTTGTTTCTGCGGATCAGGGGCGAGTCCTCTTTCAGCCAAATTGTGGTCTTGATTTTGTGGTCCTGATTCGACCGTTTGCAGTCCTCTGGACCCTGTAAGCAAAGAATAACTAACTAACTAACTAACAGATAAATATTATTTTTTTCTTGTCCTCTTCAAAGCTTTGGTCATTCTGAACAGTTACACAACATGGTCAGCTCCCAGGTGTCGCTACTGATCACAGGTTGTGTTCTCAATACACCTATGCATAATGACCTATCATCTCTATTGGGGTGATCTACAATTTCTTTATGAGCTCAAGTGCCAAAACTGAATTCAGCAACACCGTCTATTTACCCAAGCAGTTTGCAATACATGTGTAGAAAAGTTGATGAAGTCAAGTCAAGTCTTACTTGGGCCGTATGTTCTGTCAAGCCACAGCCTTCCAGGTCCAGAATTTCCATGTTCTGTGTCGCTGCCACAGCCACCAGCAGGCATGAAGCACCGTAGTCACCCATAGGGTTGTAGTCCAGCATCAGCAATCTCAGTGACTGGCAGTTTGCAACAGCCATGGAGAGCCTGGCCCAGCCCTGTGCTGAGATCCGTGGATTAGCACTCAATGTCAAATCCTCCAATGCTGAAACAGGCAAGTAATTATTGTGCAGGTGAGACTGCTGAGGTATGTACTCATTATACAGTACATTGTCAGACACCATGTATGGTGATATGGTAATATACTTATAATGTCAAATCCGAATTTATTAATTTTTTTCTGAAGCAGTGCACAAACCACATTTTTGTACTATTTTATAAATTCTTTACCCCTAATGAATAAAGATCACCTTGAGAGATTTCCTGAGAGATGTACTGTAAACAGTATGATTCTACTTGATGCGGCTATTCACTGCAACTGTATACTTTAAGCAATCAGATTAGATCTGACAACAATCAAGCAAGTTAATTACTGTTTACAAAAATTCGTCAAACAGACCACACCTTGTCGATTGTTTTCAGGTAATAGCAGGTCATACAGCACATCAATGGAGTCATCTCCTAACTGGCAGTCCCCTATGTCAAGGGAGACAATGCGAGGATGAGCTATCAGACTCTTGCCCAGCAGCTTGAAACCATCATCACCCAGGTTACTGCCATGAAGACTGAAACAGAATGAATAGTAATTTAGAAAATATACTCAAAAGAAAATGCTTGTTTACAGAATATACTGAATTAAATGTAGCAATGAACATTACACACAAAGCAATATGAATTATAGTTTAGTTCTGTGAGGGTATTCACATCGACATTATTAAGTTACAGGGTTATTTTTGTTAACATTTAGTGGCTGCTTAAACCCCAAACAAGTTTGGTATTCACTTCGACACTATATACGTGGCAATAACTACTAGGCTTGGCCTCTGGTGTAGTCTATATACAATCTGTGCTCTTCTTTGCCTGGTCAGTCTGCAATGGACAATTGCGTTTAAGACGCACCATAAGTTACCAGGCTGATTTAACTGTCATGTGACCCTAACAGGTCGATATGAATACAAAATAACTCACTTATGGGGTGGGGTGTTTGTAAGCTAATAAAACAAATAGTTATTTATAAAAAAAGAAAACAAGAAATAGAAGAACATTTTTACTTCACTTTCACTTACTGCAATCCTGTGAGGGTCTGGTTTTTCTCGATACATTTCGCCAGATTTTCAATATGGCCGGGTGTTTTGATAATCCCCACGTTGAGGGTCAGCTGTTGGAGAGTGTGACTGTTGCCCACTAGTTTCAAAATGCGCTGCAAGTCTGAACCTTCTATAGTGCATTCTCTCAAATTTAGCAGACGCAGTCCTTGTTTTTTGAGTGCTTGGCAGATGCTAACCACGTCTGCTTGCGTCAAAACTTCGTTTTCTTTATGAATAGCGTCTTCAGCCATGGCTAAAATGGCGTTTGGCATTCGATATTAATGAGCTGAAAGTGTGATAATTGGCTCCTCCGTCGCCATCTTGCCGTGTTTCCACAACAAGGTAGGACCGCATAAACTAGTACTTTGTTTCGTCCTTTTTTATTTAATAATTATATACTATATAAATAAAACAAAATTAAAAGCATCTAAATGGCATTAACCCTAAATGTTTTGAAACTGTAATACTCTAAAGTATTTAACTCGTACCGTGAATTACATTTTAATAATCACTGTTAATGTTCTCAAATGGGGGTTTTCTCACTTGGCGACTTCTCTTTGCACACTTCATAGCTGAGACTGGCTTATAATTATTACAACCCTACCCAGTCAGAAGAAGAAGGATCCCCTATACGCTCTTGTGTCCGGGGACGTTAATCCAAATAAATGAAAAGAAGAAGAAGAAGGAAGAAGAAGATGATGATGATGATGATAATGAACGCTTGAATAGCGCGGTTTATCTATGGTATTGAGACATGCTCAATGTGTTCAGAAAAATAATGACAGAAAATAAGAAAGAATTAACAAACTAAAGCAGTGAGATCTATGCATAGCTTAATGTTCAACACCTAATTTTATTTACTTAGTATCAATTTATTTATTAATTTTTTTACTACCTGTGTACAATAATATGTAGGTGATTATTAGATAGCTCAAACTTCAAACATTCGTCAATCGATCAGACATATTGATACATATAGTGTACTGAGGTGAGGCATATAGTGTACTGAGGTGAGGCGATTGTTCAGGAAGCAAAACACGAGGAAGGCGTCAGGACCGGATAAGGTGTCCACTTCTACCCTTCGGACATGCGCTGATCAGCTGGCCCCAGTGTTTACTGATATTTTTAACACGTCTCTGCAGCAGTGCTTTAAATCATCCGTCATTGTCCCCGTCCCCAAGAAGTCAAAGGTCACCCAGCTCAATGACTACCGGCCTGTAGCGCTCACTTCTGTGGTCATGAAGGTCTTTGAGCGACTCGTCCTCACCTACTTAAAGGCATGCACGGGTCACCTTCGGGACCCACTTCAGTTCGCCTACCAAGCAAACAGGTCAGTTGAGGACGCTGTCGCTCTGGGCCTCCACCACATCCTCCAACATCTGGAGAACTCGCGTACATACGCTAGAGTACTGTTTATTGATTTTAGTTCTGCTTTTAATACAATCATCCCTCATAAACTGTTTGATAAACTGGCGCTGTTGAACGTCCATCTCTCCATTTGTCATTGGGTCCTTGATTTTCTGTTGGACCGACCACAGGTCGTGAGAGTCAACAAAGCCACATCATGCTCTCGAGTCCTAAATACTGGGGCTCCGCAAGGTTGTGTTTTGTCTCCGCTTTTATTTACCCTTTTCACAAACGATTGTGGGTCGTCAGATCCGTCGGTGCTAGTGGTCAAGTTCTCTGATGACACTACAATCGAGGGTCTCATTTCGGGTGAAGATGAAAGTGCATATCGCGAGGAGGTCGGGCAGCTGGTTGGCTGGTGCTCCGATAACAATCTTGAGCTCAATGTATCTAAAACAAAAGAAATGGTCATCGACTTCCGCAGGAATAAAAGCACAATCTCACCTCTTATGATTAACAGTGAATGCGTAGAACAGGTTGATTCATTTAAATTTATTGGAACGGTCATTTCCAGCAACCTGTCTTGGGACAATAACAGCATGTCCATTATCAAGAAGTGTCAGCAGCGCCTCCACTTCTTGAGACAGCTCAAGAGGCTCGGACTTAACCAGACAATACTCGCGCATTTCTATCGCGCCGTGATTGAGAGTATCCTGTGCTTCAGTATCACAGTCTGGTTTGGAGGCGCCACTTCGGGCGAGAAGTTTCAACTCGAAAGAATTGTGAAACGCGCGGCAAAAATCATAGGTTGCGATTTATTATCCCTCGCGTCCTTATACAGCACGCGTTTGGCAAGAAGGGCCAGCAACATTACTGGCGACCCATCCCATCCAGCCAACCATCTGTTCGAGCTCCTCCCGTCAGACAAACGCTTCAGAGCACTAAAAGTTAGAACAAGCCGGTTTAGACGCAGCTTCTTCCCCGAGGCTGCCCTCTCAGTACCAGTGTCCTCAGTTATCCACATAGCATGAGCTAGGTGTTATACTTAAACGCCAACTTATTAGTTGCGATAATGTGTTAGTGGTGCAATTCTGATTCTTTAATGTATTTTATTTTATTACGTTTTAATTTAGATACCCATGTGGGTATGCGTGAGTATGCGTGTGCGTGTGGGGGTTGCGAGTGGGCGTGTGCCTGTGCTTTACTCCTTAAAATAACTTCCTCTATTAGAGTATTTTAATGTTTTAATGTCCAGTGGAAGGTTGTTTGTTGTTGTAGAAGGACTGAATGTTTTACCGCATCACCAAAACAAAATCCTATGTATTTTGAATTCATTGGGTAATAAAGTGTCTTGATTGATTGTTAAATTGCATAATAATGCATGCAAATGTGAGAGAGATGTTTACAAGAGAGAGAGAGAGAGAGAGAGAGAGAGAGAGAGAGAGAGAGAGAGAGAGAGAGAGAGAGAACGAGAGAGAGAGAGAGAACGAGCGAGAGAGACAGAGAGAGAGAGAGAGAGAGAGAGAGAGAGAGAGAGAGAGAGAGAGAGAGAGAGAGAGAGAGAGAAGATAAGATAACAATTTTATTTAACAAGGGTAAAAGATTAAGCACTGGGTGTGCTTTTTTACATCCTGCCTTTGGGGCTTGTAACAATAGCAATTAGTAGAACAAAATAACTTCATAACAATAATAGAGAGAGAGAGAGAGAGAGAGAGAGAGAGAGAGAGAGAGAGAGAGAGAGAGAGAGAATATAATTGTCTCAAGTGAAAAACAGAGGACTACGAAAACTCCTTCCGTTTTATTAATATAAAGAACTCAACGTCTGTGAGCATTACACGTACTTACGTTTTATTTCTCCTTCGTCAAGCGTATCACTGACCAAGAGTCAATCGTTAGGTCAAGCGCGTCAATCGGTATGTAAAGCAAATATTACAACTTGTGGGCTTATCATACAAACTTAAGAGCAGCTATTAGCTAATTAAAGAAACCAACCAACAAACAATGACAATGACGACTGACATACAACAGAAACGTGAGTCGGTTATCGATAAGTTAAATAGATGCATACACTTTATTTATTTATTTATTAATAAAGTAAAGCAAATATTACAACTTGTGGGCTTATCATACAAACTTAAGAGTAGCTATTAGCTAATTAAAGAAACCAACCAACAAACAACGACAATGACGACTGACATACAACAGAAACGTGAGTCGCTTATCGATAAGTTAAATAGATGCATACACGCAAACCTTGCCAAACGCAACATATTTCTAATGCTTTTTTTCAAGTAAGCTACGTACAGTACAGCTGTAATAAAAACGCGAAACATCAGGTGTACACAACACAATGACAGAGGAAATCAAGTGGAATGCATCTCCGAACACCTACAGCAACCATCAAGGCAACAAACAATTAGCTGAATTGCCAAGGTGAATGAATGGTACACACACCACACACACCCATACACACACACCCCCACCCACACACACTGTGATGATATTCTGGGGAAGATACGTTTATCTTACAAGGGGAGTAAGACTTGTAGATAGATGGGGCGTTACGCTACCTCTATCAGACGTTCTTTTACCAAAATTCCAATGCGATGTAAGAGACTAATCACGGTGCTTGGTCACATAAAATTTATATTTGTTCTCGGGTTTTAAAGTATCATTTGGCTCACTTTAAGAAATGCTTATTACTAATCAAAGGACTAGTTTACTTGGTCTCAAGAGAAGAAGAGCTAGTGGACACACAACAATACAAATAGAATGACACCAGTCGTATGTATGTGATTTCAACTTTTATATAGTCAACACAAACTCTAACATTACTTTATTTAAATGTAGATTAATAATTATAAATGTCCAATGTGCTGGGTAATTTCTTTAGCAGTTCTTCTTCATCACTTGCTAAGCAATTCTATGTTTTCGTAGTATAATAGTGGTTTTCTGAGTTGGGTTAGATTTCAATTGCAGTTGAGGGGAACTTAGCTGCTCAGCGTCATTGAGTGTTTGAGTTCGTTGGTCACTATGAGGGAGTCTTGCCTCTCAGGATGATCGGGTGAGTCGTGTAGCTACAGAGCCGGACATGGCGAGGTAGATTCTAGGTTGATCTCCTTCTTTTCCATGGGAGCAAGCGTACGTCATGCATTGACTCCACAAACCGTCCCAGAGCTGAACTGTAAAGTCCAGAACTCTGGCTACAATATTCTATTCAGATATGGGTATGCGGTAACCTCTGCAAGGAGTCTATAGCATCAGACACCTGCCGAGTTTCCCATATGCACACTTTGATCCGAATCTTAAAGCAAAGACATATCAATCAACATGCACAACGTGTCAGAACCAATAATCGGTTTCTGTAAATATATATAACACGAACATACTAATACATGGCAATCGTTATAATATATAAACATACACGTACCAAAACTACTAGTGTTAACTTACTTCTAGTCCCTTGGAATCGAGAAACCGTCTCTAGTCTATCGCTTACTTGTTGATGGCTGAGGCTTTATGGTTCACTTCAGTTTGCTCCTTTGACCCTCGTGGCTTCGCACTCAGTATTCGACTGACTGGCTAAGTTTTCTGATACGGGGATATGCAGGGGTCTCTACGTCCTCCGACCAATCATTTAATTCTCGTTCTAGTTAATCTCTCTCATACGGGAATCTTCTTTTTGGAAATTTCTCTCACCTGTCCTACTTGCGGGACACGCTCGGTTACGTCTCGACTTCGAGTGTCAGAGACAGGGAGCAGGATAGATACAAAAGATATGTGTTGCATGGCTGCTTAACGGGCAAGAGACCCTGGTCAGATGGCTGAGTTAAGCTAACTAACATTCTTGTTTAGCGAAGTCTGCTTGATGGTATCGGGAGTGACCGTTCCAAGGAGGCCAATTTAACATGTGCGGACTTCCCTTTAGATGACTGGTAAATTAACGTCAAGGTTTATTCAATACTATCTGTTTATCGCTAAGCTGAGTTACCACATCTTTGTCGTCAACATTTCTGCTGTTACACACACACATACACACCTACATTAACACACACCCACATTAACACACACACCCAAACACACACATACAACCATGCATGCGCGCGCTCACACACAACCAAACACACAATCACATAAAACACACGTAACCTACAATCGCGCGCGCCGAGGGAGAGGATATTTAGTAGGTTTCATTACTTATGACACACTTCCCCACCCATCCCCTACATTACACTCAACTATCCAGTTCACGTACCCTGCAGACAGTCAATAATAGGCCTACTATCACATTGCAAAAGCGTTTAAATTAGCCGCCTCTGCCGCATTAGTTAAGTTCACAGCAACAAGCAAAAAAAATAGTTATTAAAAAACAAACAATAATTAGCGCATATTGAAATATTATGTACCTATAGTTCCATTCATCGTTAATTCTTACATAATGACAACACTCAGCACATATTCAAAGATTACATATCACAATAATGTTATGATACAGTTTTATCAGAGGGTTTTTATGAATAAATAAATAAATGTATTTATTTATTAACGTGTGTAATATACATGTTAAATCTCTCTCTCTCTCTCTCTCTCTCTCTCTCTCTCTCTCTCTCTCTCTCTCTCTCTCACTCTCTCTCTCTCTCTCTCTCTCTCTCTCTCTCTCTCTCTCGAATTTTGAATTCCATCATGCTAATAATATTGTCGCGTTTGTTTATGGTTATATTTTTATGTGGTCCACGGGTCGTAGTCACATATGCCACCCCATTTAGAATACAAAATAGTTCAGCTGTTCCCAAGAAGCGTGAGCAACTCTACTGCACTTAAAGTACGTGTAGCTACCGTGGAAATCAATAAGGTAATTGCTGTAAAATACGTATTAAAAATACGTCAGTTATTCATTATTGGGGACCATCATCTTGAACCATGTCTTCTGCAGATTGGGCAGTTGTATTTGGCTGACTAACGTCATTGGCGGTTGAATCGTGATCATCAACATCATCATTATCATCATCATCAGCAGCAGTCTGATCAAGGTTAGAATCACTGGCTTCTGATATTGGTCGGTCGTCATCTGCAAGGTTTGAATGCGGATGGTCAGCTGTGGTCCGCAGTTGGTCGGATGGAGATTGGTTGTTGGTTGTCTGTTGGGGTTGGTGGTTATCTTGGTCGCCTGTCGGGTAACGTGATGGAGAATTTGCAGTTTGAGGACTGGTCCCTGCTGGATCCGATCCTGGTACTGGTGATTGTGGCTGATCAAGTTTGGATGACGTGGGTCGCCATGGTTGGTCGGTGTTTTCGGTACCAGCTACAATTTCCTCTCCATTTTGCACTGGCTCGTCGGGCTGCAAACCCTTTTCAGAAGGTTGGTCGATGTTTAGTTCGGCAGCCGACAGTAGTGGTGATTGTGCTCCGTTAGAACTTTGTGAGTCAGGGCTGGAAACACGGCTGTTCTCGATGTACTTGGCCACCACTGAGTCGGCCTTGGACTTGGTGGACACGGGTCTCTCGCTCTCTACGCCAGGCACTGGGTTCACCGAGACTGACCCCGAAGGAGGCGATTCCTGGTCGTGCTTGCTGGCCGCCATGATCTCCTCCACCCAGCGCTTTTCCAGATCCTCGCGAGGTACGGGGTAGCGCGAGATAATCCCGTGACGTAAGGTCAAAGGTCGCTCCTTGCACTTCTGAACCAGTGAGTCGTACACGTTGATGTTCTGCAATTACAAAGAAAGCGCTTCGTTACCAACTGGCTGGAGATTATATAAGCAAGAACTTCGAATTTTGACCAAGGAAAAGCAAATGATCTACTTTCGAGACCGATACTATTAAAGCCCACACGTTGAATATTGTGTTGTTATTGTTTTTTATTTTCAAGTGAGCAAGCGACGCTAGAAACTGACATACCGTGAGGTCCAGTAAAGTGATGGTGCACTCTTCAGACTCTAGAATGGCTTCTCCCAGTGTCTGGGCCCCCATTCCTGTGGCCACGTTGTCACCTGCCTGAAACACAGCCAGGGCCATCGTCATGTTTCGGTTGGATTGCTGCAATACATTCCGAGTTGATTTTTTGTTTCTTTGTTGTAGATATGATACATTCACATGTGAGTGAACAAAAATGATGCTTTTTCACCTTAAGTATTTGCAGGCTGTCGTTCGGTCTGAGACCGGCGGCGAGAAAGGCAAAGCCATCGTTGGTGATCCTATTGCTGGCGATGTCCAGTTCCAGCAAGGTGCGGTTATTGGCCAGTGCTGCTTTTGCTGCCTCGCACCCCTCGTTCCCGATGCCGTTGTAGCTCAGGAACAGGCGCTTCAGACACACGTTGTCCTGACAAAGTGTCAAATCAACTAATCAACTTGGTGGTTTAAAAATGTACTAAAATATTTGTCCTGTTATTTAACCAGGTAAACCAGGTATAGTAAAAAAAAATATATTTAGTTTTATGGTTAATTCACCATCTTAAGCTCTTTTTTCCCAGTTTAAGGTCGTCACCATAGTACCAATACTGACCTTGATCCCATTCATGAGTGCCACACCGCCAACAGGTCTGATGTGGTTCCAGCTGAGATCCAACACTTCCAGTGTAATGTTGTCCACTGCACACCACATCACAATATTCAGCAATGGTCAGACACTGGACACACACGTAACTAACAGAAACACATAAAGCTGCGATTAACAACCCATTGTAAGCTTTGGAACGAATGCTAATTCTACCGCTTGGTGACAAAACAAAGCAAAACCAACGACGCTAGTTTTCAGCTAAACGATGTTTTGTATCTTGATGACCTAATTCTTTGCCAGAGTGTATTTTGATGACCAAATGATTTGTCTGATTGTGTCTTGATGACCCAATTCTTTGTCTGATTGGATTACCATAATTTATCTTAAGATCCAAACTTCACACTACAGGTGCATTAACTCATCGCGTTTTCTGTGAGGATGCATAATCCTCATGTTTGACAACAATTGACCTGTATCCGATCAAATCTGCATTTTCGCAAAGAAAACTTTTGCAATAGAACCGAACCTTAGTGCCTTTGTTTGGGAATACTCACCAGAATAACATATCGAAAGTACAGAGGTAGTCCTAAAAGCAGTAGAAATAACAAATAAAAAATTTAAACGTGCTAAGCGTTTGCTTTCAACATCACACGGCAGCATCATTGAGCTACACACAAGTCATTGGACAAATAGTGGTGAAGAAACGGAAACTCCGATGGTATGGCCAGTCACCACAGCATCAGGCCTTGCAAAGACCATCCTGCAATGCACGGTGCAAGGAGGCAGAAGAAGAGGGAGACAGAAAAAGAGGTGGGAGGACAACATTCGAGAATGGACTGGCGTGACACTGAGCGAAGCCATGAGGGTTGCTGAGGACAAAGAAAGATGGTGTACGCTGGATAAACGATCATCTGTGGTGCCCCAACGATCTTCGAGTTACGGAATAGGATAGGAAAGGAAGGATCAATGAGTTACAGGAAAATAGGAAGGCAAGCTTCCACTTATGAAGTCTATCCATCTTCTTATATTGAATACCTCAGAAAATGAAGTGGTTTGTGACTAACCTAGCGCTTTGCCGAAGAGAGTGGCAGCTAAGTCACCAAGCACGTTTTTGGATAGGTTGAGGTTCTTCACCATAGACGACGGCGTCCCCTGCACATCATCGACATCATCGTCATCATCATCATCATCATCATCATCATCATCATCATCATCATCATCATCATCATCATCATCATCATCATAACAATTACCATCCACATCATCATCATCATCACCATCATCATCATCGCCTCCAACACCCTCACCCCTATAGTGGTCATCGTCTGAGAAAGTCTGTCACACACACACACATACACACAAACACACACGCGCGCGCACACACACACGCGCGCGCACACACACACGCGCGCACACACACACACACATACCTCTCCGCCCACTCCCCACCCCGCTTACATAAAATAAATAGCGAATACCCACTGACCTGGCCCATTTTAAAGACCAAGCTGATATTTAAATTACATTCACTTCAACTCCCTCCCCTCCACGTATAGGGTATATAAGTCCACTTCTGTTGCTGGTGAATGGTACAAGATGAAGACTACTCACTGTCAGTACTCGTGTGAAACAGATTGCGTCCGAGTCTTTGAACAAGTTGCCTGCAAAAACATTGTCTGAATCCATATATACATATACATTATACATACATACATAAACATACATAATTGTGTGTGCGTGTGTGTTTTTGTGTGCAGGTGTGTGGGTGTGTGTGTGGTAAATTATTCATTTAAAAAATCCGGTTTTTTTCCTTTGAGAAACGATCCACCTCAAAGATGAAACAAACCATTCACTGCCTATGAAAATCCATACTGCGCAGCTGAGACTAGCGTAAGCCTCGGCTGGTCTCAGATATGCAGTGTGTTCAAACAAAGCCTTGTGCACCTTCCGGCAAAAATGGAGGGCAAGCTCACCTGCTAGGGACACAGCCTCCAGGGTCTTGTTAGCGATTAACACTCGACTCATCACCTCCGCCCCGCCATGCCCCAAGCCATTGTCGTTAAGGTTCTGAAATCATTCGTCACCAATTGAGGAAAAACACATAAGCAAGAATACTATTATAGAAGGCTACCATAAAACTCAAAGGAAATAATCCAGTGATATCATCATCGTCACCACGTACTGTCATTATCACGAATAGCAGAAGCATCGATATAGTCGTCAACATCGTCATCATCATCATCAGCAGCATCATCGTCATCAGCAACAACATCAATATCAACATCTTAGTCGTTGTGGTAGTATGATGACCTGTAAATGTAACCACAATACATTGAATATAATTCGCACAATTTTCCGTATCAACATTGACATTGACATCGTTATCATCATAGCACACACACGCACACAAACACGCACACCAGGGTGGATTATGGTCTTCATGAGCAGGTGGAGGGGGGGGGGGGGGGGGGGTCCTGATTACTTTATGTGACACTATTAGACTACTAATACTACTACGGCATATTGCTAAAGCCGATTTTAGTTGTCCAGTAAACAGCAAAATAAGAAAGCCGTTAGTTTGCCATTATTTTTTTATTTTTTTTTAAGCTTTAGTTATTGTCAGCCGGAGTTTGAAGTCACAACCTATCATATCAAAACTCATGTCTTTGCTACCACATCATCTCTGGAACTGCTCCTAGCTATCTTTCCGAACTTTTGACCATGTTCCTTCTCGGTCTCTCCGCTCGTCTGCAGATGAAAGGATGTTCCGTGTACCAGAATACCACAGGGTGAGACACGGTGGTAGATGTTTCTTCTCCGTTCAGACCTGGAACTCGCTACCTCGATCCGTCCGTCACAGTCCTTCACTAGCGTCTTTTAAAATGAACTTGAAGACGCATCTTTTTAGAGAGGCCTTTTCTTAGGCGCCATGAGTGAGTGTTGTTAGTTATTTTATTTGTGGTGTTGGGATGTGTATGTGGTTGCGTGTTATTGACCAATGTACGCATGTTGTGTTTACATTTGTTTGTGTAAAGCGCTTTGTGATTTTGGAAAGCGCTGTATAAATTGCCTGTTATTATTATTCTTATTATTATTCTTATTCTTATTCTTATTATTCTTATTATTCTTATTATACTTATTCTTATTCTTATTATTTTTATTATAAAACTCCTTGAAAAGATTGTCACGAAACAGTTAAATGAACATCTCTGCTGCCCATTTCAGTCTGCCTACCGTTCTGATTATTCCATGCACTGAAACTGCGCTCGTCCATATTTTAAATGATCTCTTGCATGCCTCTGACTCTGGGAAACTGTTCCTTTTCACTCTTCTCGATCTCTCTGTTGCCTTTGATACCACCGATCACTCTTTTCTACTCCAACGTCTTGAAAACACTTTTGAGATTTCCGGCTTTTCACTCAACTCAGTCTCCGTGAACAGTGCCAATTCTTCTCCACTCGTACTTACCCCATGGCTCTGTTCTTGGCCCAGTTCTTTTCACTCACACTTTGCCCGAAAGAGGGGGGAGGGGGGGGAGTTCCATGCTCCCTAGGACCCTCCCATATTCTGCCCCTGCACACACACACACACACACCCACACACACACACACACAGAGAAAGAACTCTAGATAGGCCTACCAAGTGTGTAAGAGATGGACATTCCTCCAGACACATCTCAAAGTGACGCAGACCATCATCACCGAGGTCGTTCCCTTCCAGATTCAGATGAGTCAGCGTGGTCCCGATCTGTACACAAACTACATAATGCCACCTACCGGCCAGCGCCTTAAGCAGATCTTGAGCTGGCAAAGTGCAATATAAAAACACTTACATGTAAGTTACCTAAACCTGTCCCTAATACACGTTCCTTGCCTTATCGTGATGACATGCAGTCCAGCCCAAAGTTAGCCTATATGAAGTTTCATTCGATTATAGCCAAAATGCAGTCAAATCAAATGGAGAGAACAAAAAACATATTTAGCGATAATAATAATACCGGAAAAAAAGCATTCGCTTATAATGTAAGAAAATAACACTTAATTATTTCGAAAGTTGAGAAATTACTTGTAGACTAAATATAAACTGATACGTGCATATATAAACAATCACCACCAACATCATCATCATAATACAAAAACGCAGTTTTACAGACCAACATTTAAAGCACTGTCAAATCCTATGAACGCGAGGCGAGAATCTAAGTCTTTGTTAACAATTTCATTAAATATTTAAAGTTGTTCATCTATAAGTCTTTACACGCATTTTTCTTGTGGGATTATGAGAGGTCTCGTGTATGTATATGTCCCAGAGCATTGCCGTGATGTATGTTGGCAATTTCACGGCCACACGGAATCGGATAATGTCAAACACAACTGCTGGAAAATCGAATGTTGAGGTATAAATAATAACGCGTTGAGTTGGTTTCATAAAAAAAATTAACCATTAGGCATACAAGAGATTTCTATTACGCCATGAACTCGATAGTGAGAGCAAGTTTTTTTCCCCTTCCCACCCCATCCGTCTATTTCGATTAACAGAAAGCAAAAGCGTGTTGCCTTAAATAGCTTTCAAGCCAATGAACGCAGAAGAAGGAAGGGGGTGAAGTTGATTCAAGAAGAAGGAGGAGATAGTTAGTTAGTTATTGTTTATGGGGTCCAGCGGACTGCAAAGAGCCGAATCAGGACCACTATTTGGTTGAAAGAGGACTCGCCCCCGATCCGTATAAAAGATCTGCTGAAACAAACCTAATGGTAATATTGAAGTCACTCCACCAGCCGGTCACTTTACAATAAAGGCATCCTATGCAGGGTACGCTGAGCTGTATTCTGATTTATCGATCCCCCGTTTACAAAAAATCATAATAGAATATAAACATCATTATAAAATATTAACAAAACACATACATATAAAATGCCTACATTGCTAAATAATAATGCCATAGAAAGCCTTAGTGACCATGTGGTAGAAAGCGTCCAAGATCCTCAAGCTGATTCAACAGACCCCATGCACAGACGAGAAGTTTTGGGAGAGTTTTCAAGAAAATAGGCTAGGTAGATGACTGGTCTAGCGAAGAAGATAGTAGATTGATAGAACAGATTAGGAACTAGAAAAAACAAATGAGAATGACAGAAACAGTGGTAATTTAAAGCACTAAACGCTTGCGAAACATGGACCCTCACAGCAGATCTACAATGAAGGAATACAAAGCATGGAGATGAGGTGCTACACAAGACTTCTGGGCATTTCCTATACCCAGCACATCACAAACAACGAAGTCCGACAGACCATCACACAAGCCATTGGACAACACGACGACCTGCTCACTGTGGTGAAGAAACGGAAACTCCGATGGTATGGCCACATCACCACAGCATCAGGCCTTGCTAAGACAATCCTGCGGGGAGGTAGAGGAGGAGAGGGACCGGGGGAGAGATGGGAGGACAACATTCGAGAATTGACTGGTTTGACACTGAGCGAAGCCATGAGGGTTGCTGAGGACAGAGAAAGATGGAGTACGCTGGTTAAACGATAATCTGTGGTGCTTCTACGACCTCCGAGTTATGGGATAGGATAGGATAGGAAATGTTCACAATGTGGGGACACTATTTATACAGAAAACCCCGGTACGACAAGAAGAAGAAGAAGAAGAAGAAGAAGAAGAAGAAGAAGAAGAAGAAGAAGAAATCCTATCTGCCAAATGCCTCACTGCGTGAGATAACCCGGCCAACGTCGCTAGTAGATATTTTAAGCAACAGCTAAACTAAGACAAAATTGTCTCAAACTGTCACTTATTTGTTTTTATGCTCATCCGCTTCATTTCACATTCCTTTATCATATTTCAAAAAGATTTGTCCAAAAAAATTTTAAAAACAAATTATAGGTTTGTTTAATTAATCAATGTTGGCATGGGTGCGGCTAGATTTTGACTAAAACAATTGTGTGGAATAACCCAACACTTCCTAAACAAAAAAGAAGGAAAATCCTCCGTTATAGTAAACGCTAGAGAAGAAAAAAGACCCAAAATAAGCGATTACTATACATATTTAACCGGACAACACGATGACATGCTCACAGTGGTGAACAAACGGAAACTCCGATGGTATGGCCACGTCACCAGAGCATCAGGCCTTGCAAAGATCATCCTGCAAGGCGCAGTGCAAGGAGGCAGAAGAAGAGGGAGAAAAAAAAAAGAGGTGGGAGGACAACATTCGAGAATGGATTGGCTAGACACTGAGTGAAGCCATGAGGGATGCTGAGGACAGAGAGAGGTGGAGTACGCTGGTTAAACGGTCATTTGTGGAGCCCCAACGACCTTCGAGTTACGGGATAGGATAGGATAGGATAGGATTAACCGGACAGCGTATGAATATTGAACATTTTCTGTGTTTAGCACATCGCAGCTGTCTGAAATCGTCTTTAGCCCAGTGCCTTACACATGTCAGTTTAGTTGCGCTTCACACTTTTACTAGCACTGGAAGTTAAATATTTAATCTATTGTTGATCCTTTTAAGTGTGTCAGTTCAACTGAAAAACGTTTTTGTTTGTGAAATAATATATCAAACTGCGGTAACTATTTCTTTTATATTTTCTTAAATATAAAAAATGATCTTTATAAATATTTGTTATTTATAACGAAGTAAGTTTGCTAAATTGGACACTGTTTAGCCTAGGTTTCTCATGTAGTGACACAAATATGTAGAGCCGTTGACAGTTCAAAATGTGCCGGGGGTTTCAGTATAAATAGTATCCCCACTTTCTGGAAATTTAGTGCTTTAAATTCCCACTGTCGCTGTCTTCCTCATTTACTCTTTCCCATTCCTGCTCTGTCCTATCACTCTGCTATACTATCTTCTTCTTCGCTAGATCAATGACCTACCTTTTTTCTTGAAAACTCTTCCTGGATAAGACTCCTTGTTTGTGTATGAGGTCTGTTGGATCAGCTTGGGAGTGTTGGACGCTTTCTGCCGGGTGGTCACTAGGGCTTCCTATGATGTTATTATTTAGCAATATAGGCATTTTATATGTATATGTTTTGTTGATAATTTATAATGATGTTTGTATTCTATTTTGTTTTTGTAACCGGGGGTTCGAGTAGTTGGGGTAAAGCCTCAGCCGTCCCCTGCGTGTGATGTCTTTATTGTAAAATGACTGGCCGGTGGAGGGCATTCAATTTTCCCACTAGGGTTGTTTCAGCAGATCTTTTATGCGGATTTGGGGTTGTCCGGTCCTGATTTGGCTCGGAAGAGTCCGCTGGACCTAAAGCAACAATCAATCAATCAAGTTCAAAATGCTGTGAATACCAAGTAAACATTATGAATATGTTCAACGACACCGAGACGATCATCGCTACAATATTAGCCTGACAACTCGCTGTGAGCTGAATAAAAGTTATTGTATTGTATTTTATAGTATAGTATAGTATCGTATCGTATTGTATTTTATTGAATTGTATTGTATACAGAATACAGAATCTTTATTGTCCCCACAAACACCTGCAAGGAAATTCTTAATGCAGTGTCCATCTGCATAAAAAAATTGTATTGTATTGTATTGTATTGTATTATACCCACCATGAGCGGCACAGACAGCGCCAAGGCACCGTTGGATCCTATACAGTAGTTATTAAGATTTAAGTTCGAGGCGCTGGGGTTGCGTAGGAACGAACCCACTGGTGTCACGTGATGTCGCTGACAGTACTTCCGGTACAGCGCCACCTGGATCTGAGGTAGATCCATCTTCTCTTTCTTGTCCACATCTGTCAATTGAAGAGAAAAAAATTGGTGAATATACTTCACATCTGTTGATAATAAGCGGCGTTTTCAAATATTTCTCGTATAATATTAAAATTCAAATTTTAAAACAATTAAAAAATAAACGAAAAAGAAGAAGAAGAAGAAGAAGAAGAAGAAGAAGAAGAAGAAGAAGAAGAAGAAGAAGAAGAAGAAGAAGAAGAAGAGGAAGAAGAAGAAGAAGAAGAAGAAGAAGAAGAAAAAGAAGATATCAACATTTCGTGTGTGAGATATGTGCGTTATATAAACCTATGTACTATTTATTATTATTATTATTATTATTATTATTATTATTATTATTATTATTATTATTATTATTATTATTATTATTATTATTATTATTAAGAAGATTGCCGAGATAACATGCTTTTCATTTTCTCCCACATATTTTAAAAGCAAACAAGATGGTTTAGGCCATTCAAATATATTTCCAGACCCTCGCACACATAGCTGAAAATCAGCATTTTCAAAAGTGTTAATGTTCGTGGCGATGTTGTGACTCTGATTTATACTAATGGAACAAACTGAAAGCATGGAATGATGGGCCACTTTCTGAACTATCTGCAAGCAAAATCTTTTAAAAAAATTAATATCAGTTGGGCCAAACTTTTATCTAAAGCACAAAGCGAGTTTATACTATTATTATCCTCATCGACCTTGACCAATGAGAAAGAGCCGCACTCTCCGCTGAGTGTGTGTAATGAGAGCGTGCTGATTTGTTATGCGCGCCCGCACGCCCGCAAACAAACACGCACGCACGCACACACACACGCCCACGCACGTACACACACACATACGGTGCAATTTATTTGAAGTGAAAAATTAATAAACAGTTAACTTCATAAAACTCCATCTATAATTTATAAATTTAGAAGGAAAATGTCAATAGGAAATACATACACTCTTTGGAAATACTACATAATAGGGTTAAATTGGCAAAAAACACCTGTGAAGAAAATTAAACTTCTAAAAAAAAATGTCACAGAATTTCGTTGTAAATAAAAATAGAACCTCCAAGATTTGTCACTGGATAGAGAATAAAATGTTGTTGGATATTTAAAAATAAACAAACAAAATTTTTTTCCCGACTTGGACCGTACGACTCCGTTCCGAAGCACTCTCCCCCTTCCTGACCCTCGTCCCAATGCCAGTAGAAATCCTCAACATCTATCGACGACTACCGGGGGTCGGGAGGGTGGTGCGAATGTCCGGATTAGGAAGTAATATCACAAGCGAGAGATCTGGGGAGAGTTTGCTGGGAACAAAAACCCTCACCGTCCCTGGAGCGGCAAGGTGGTTTATAGGTTCCAGGGAACATTCCGCTTTGTGTGCTACTTTAGCTCGTTTATAAACCCACTATTCGTAATCTGTATTTCGTAACAGGTCTAGGAACTGTGTATGTTTGAAAACAATAACAGTGCATACACATTCCTTAAAAGTCGAATGGATTCTGTATACAGAGAGCATAATATTGCGCTGAAGAAATAGGATAAATGCAAAAAGTAAAAAAATTGCTTTTTTATTTTGTTGCATACCTTCCAAAATAACTAGTATTGATAATAATTGCAAACAATTCCGATAAATAATTATTGTTTTAATGTTTACAGAGTTATTTACTATTTCCACAAAAGAGCAAAGTTCAAACATACAGTCAAACAGCGGTGTATGTGACCAGAACTGTTCACTATATACCAGCGACTACGGTGTTATCTTTGGACGACCAATTCATAATACAACGACATTATAATAATTCATTAAGTAAGTCATACCAGTGCCACAATGAAGAAGCGTCATTGCCAGTATCGCGTTCTCTTAAGCTTGTATCTGCGGCATAGAGTGTTGCGCTATAGAAATTGCATTAATTGAACGTTAAAACTGGAGTGGAGTTTTTTGAAAACATAGGTGATTGTCACTGGAATACTTTTCTTCACCCTAAAAGAGAGGTAAGCTTAGACCTGTATCTCAGAGGTGCGTTTTAGGCAACATGAACTGCAGTGCATGACAGTTGAAACACACGCATGTAAGCTATACATACATAATCAATCACTTACACATCTACACCAGTTCGTCAACATCTACGAGTCATTCTCTCGAACTTTCCTGCGAAACTTGCTTACCATCCAGATCTTCACTTAGTTGTCTGTAGAACTCTGGCCTGTCGCTGAAATCGTCGTCGTCATCACCATCCGTCTTGACAACACCAATTTTCCGTTTTGGAGGAGCGACAGAAGGGTTGAGGGAGCTGTACGTTTTAGCCGTCAGAAACGATTTTGTCAGCGAATTTTTGCGAGGTACTGGCGTCCCCCCACCCCCTCCTCCTTCAGGTCTCTGTGACCCCGACGTCACTGTAGCCATCGTTGCGTCACTCCTTTATGAGGTCACTGGGGGTCACAAAAACAACTAAATTTGAGGCGACCTTCTCATCGACAGTCACGTGTTATATTAGTCCTTCCAATGCAAACTTTGTGGCAGTTCCGGTTGCATAACTGTCACGATCGGCTTAATAGGTGTTGCGGATCTGATCACAAAACACACCACTAGTGGAACTACATGCCTGTGAAAAAGCTCTTGTGTCATAACTGACCAAAACAACAACAACTACAACTGAAAACAGTGGAGGTAGGCCTACGTCAGTCAAAGAAAGAAATTACTGGAATCGATCTGCACGTCTATTACATCATTAAAATACAATACTTTTTTAAAATCTAGAGTTTCGAGGACTGTGGGAAAATCAATTACAGCGAAACTTCTGTAGCTGTAGGTCTACCTGTAAAGTTTGTAGAGCAATCGATTACCTTAATTCTATTAACATATAAAATCAATAGTTGTTCTTGCACCATGCAAGTATTGGTGCTGGGCGGTGCTTTGATCTTAAGTGTTTCCACTGGCACCATGAAAGTGATATAGGTACACTTAAAAGCTCGGTTAGATGGACATTTTCGGATGCGTCTGTAAGTACAAATTCTCCCTAGACCCATCGTTAGCCTACAGCACATCACAGGCACATTAACCAAGAAGAATGAACCCTCGGCGAGAATTGTGATTCTTCTTGGCTAATGCGGCTGTGCCTACACATTGCAAAACCATTTCAGAATGTTCGTCTTTTTTTAAGTTTAAAATTTTAACCGAGTTGTTGAATAGGCTTAAAAAGCGGACGGAGCCTTGTACCATAACCTAAAAGTACGATGCGGAGCAAGTGTTCAGCATCAAACAGCTGGTTAAACTATAACTGATTCTAAAATCACTTCGGGGAAGATTTAAAAAACAACAACAACAACAAGAAGAAGAAGAACCGAACACCACAAACGTTTTCATGAACTAAAACACGCACGCACACACGCACGCACACAATCGCTCATACACACACTCAGCCGAGGGTACACAGTAGTATCATGACGTTCCTGAAATGCCATATACGTTGTGCTGACAATGGCTCATATTTTGTCCCCCTTTTTAAGTACTTTTAAGTGTTCTAACACTAACCCTAACCCTAACCCTAACGGATCATTGTTCTGACGTCAGAACCAGTAGGTCTGTCAAAACAAGTTATGTAGATGTTCACTGGTTTGTCCAGATAACACCGTGTAAACATGCACACCCCTCTCCCACCCCCCACACACACCAGAAAACACATAGCTTGAAAAACCGCACCAGCATCGTTCATGCATTGCCGGATAAAAGAACTGGCATTGCTCTGCATAACTCAACTATTGTTGGAGGGGATTAAAACGCGTGACGCAAACTTAAATGGCATTAAAAAAAGATCTGTTGGTCTTGAAGACAACGCAGCCATGCTAGGTATACACTGTTTATAATGACTGAACGTTTTGCCTATTGTACTCCGGACAATGCTGCCTGGGACCTACATGTAGAAATGATTTTATTAAAGGTGGTTTAAATCGCTGATTAGAGCCTCTAAAAGTTTCAAGCTCACATATAACCACCACCGTCAACAGCGGAAACAACAACAACAACAACAACAACAAGTATAATTACTACAACAAAACAAAACGTATAAATTCCTCTGTCTCTCTTCCTCTCTCCCTCTCTCTCTCGCCTCTCCATCCCTCTCTCTCTTCCTCTCTCTCTCCCTACCGCACTGCTCAAGACTATGAACGACATTATGTCTGCCTTGGATGGTGGTGACGTGTCCTTCCTTACTCTCCTTGATCTCTCAGCAGCATTTGATACGATCGATCATATCACGCTTCTTCAAAGCCTCCAAAACCTGTACGGCATCTCTGGGTCAGCGCTGGCATGGTTTGAGTCATACCTGATTGGTCGGACCCAGACCGTGCTAGTCGATGGCCAGTTGTCCGCACCTGCAGCTCTTTCTTATGGTGTTCCCAAGGATCTGTTTTAGGCCGTCAAAAGAAAGTACGTAGAGGTTCAAGTGTTTGTCAGAATAAAGGCGTTTCTACCTAGCCACACTCTCACACACACACACACACACGCGCGCGCGCACACACACAGATCTGGACACATAAAGAATATCGACGACGGTCGACCTAACATCCACAATAAAGACAATAGAAAATAGCACAGTGAAATAACGGTACAAAACAATTCAAAAGATTAAAGAACCAGTATAGAGTCAGTATCAAGACAATCAGAAGTTTTTGAATCGGGCGTGCTAACGTGTACAGTTCATGTGCATAAACAAAGCGTGGTTTGGCACAGACATTCAGAACACGTCAATAGCAACGGCATGAAGTATAATACTAGGCCTGTCACAGCAAATCCGGTGAATAGACATTCAATTAGCTGCTATCTATTTAGATCGGCCAATTTTACCTTCAAGTATTGCGTACAAGTAATGGTAGCCTACACTAGTCTACTTCAGTGATGAAAACGCAACATTACTTCAAAGATTTGACATTAAAATACATTTAAAAATTCGTCTCACCTATGACCAGACACACAAAATATTATTTATTTCTTTGTTTTTAATTACTTTGTTCAATCCTTCTTATATAGCGCTTTTCCAACTCAAAAGCTGCTCAAGGCGCTGGCGGATACAGGATCTAACTCAAGCCACCTGTCCATCCTTGACATCACACACATTAAAATCTTTTTTCGTGGAATTAAAAAAATAGTCTTCTATTTGGAATGCAGCCTACACAATCGCTTTCGACAAAAAGAAAAAACGTTCAGGATCATTGTGTACGTCTATAATACAAGTGTATGTCCTATAAGCTAAAAGAACACTCCTGGAAGTACGAACCTTCCCTAGCACTGGAACCACAAAAGGAAAGAACGACCACAGAACGTGCGAACACCTTTTGAAATTCAGGGGGACAGGCTTTAACAAGGAATACAATACTGATCAAGCAGACGATCGATTTGGTATTGGACACGAAGATTTATTTTTTTTTTTAAAAAGAGGGAAAAGTCAATGGACAAACATTATACACTTTACGCTGGTCGGTAAAACAATTTACACCACTATTATTTTATGCTGAGTATTTGCACCGCACTAAATTACAGACCGCTTGCCATTCTGTTGCTGACTACTCTGACTGGATACTCTATCGAATGACATCTGACATTCAGGGTTACGATTATTGCACCTCTTAGCACTAGTATTCCAATGTTTGTTTAACTATTAAAAACCCCGTTGATGCAAGTGGAAAAGAAGTTAAATAAATTGATGTTGGCATAGCTCGGACATTTATGAAAATATAGTGCGCCAACGTACTTGGTCACTATTATCCAATAACATACGTGCACGGGACTACACCTAAGCAAGTTGTAAATTTGTAAGAAGTCTTGCATTGCGGAAAATTGATCCTTATTTCTGATAGTTTATCTAAATTGAAAAAAAAGGTTATAGTACAAACGAACATCGAAGTGTAACGTCTACAAAAAAACCATTGGCGATATGGCAGACAAGGGGGATAACCCTCGTAGAGGAAAGGGATAGGGACCCAATTCAAAACTGAACCACCAGAGCAAATCATAGTGCTAGGATGGATAGTGAAAATTGGCCACTTTTATCTCGCCCACCACCGGATTCGAACCTTGGTCATCGGTGTGCCAGACGAACGTCCTATAAGCTTAGCACTGAGCTACAGCTGTGGGTTTAAATTATAGTACACGATCTGTAACGGTAAAGGATACATCGAGAATGCATCACCCATTGGTAAGAGTTATTATTATTATTATTATTATTATTATTATTATTATTATTATTATTATTATTATTATTATTATTTATTATTATTATTATTATTATTATTATTATTATTATTATTATTATTATTATTATTTATTATTATTATTATTATTATTATTATTATTATTATTATTATTATTTATTATTATTATTATTATTATTATTATTATTATTATTATTATTATTATTAAAAAAGATTCAAGATTCCGACAGACGCAGTTTTAAAAATCCATTGAACGCGCACTTAAAACGCGTTCAAAACCTTTAGTCGCACTGAAAGATCTGGATATAGATTGAATTATACTTATACAGATTGAATGATACTGAAACAGATTGAATGATACTGATACATCCCAGGCATTAAGAACAGCACCATACTGACACAGCACGCCTGCGGACGAACAGTATTTTAACAACAGTAACATTTAATATGATGGTGTGCGCACAGGTTACTGCTGATTAATTTATCAATATAGCACCGTAACATGTCGACATATTTACACTAATATAAGAATAACATCACAGCATGAACATAATATAAGCAGACAGAGGGATCTTCACACTGTAATAGTTTTTTCCGACTGCGTGTCTTCGTCGTCTTGATGGCAGTCAGCAATTGTTGGCCAATGGTTAATGGGTTTGATATGCACGTAGTGTACCGACGAATTGATCTACAACAGAACCCGTCATATCATAACGAGTTTATCCAATTTCAGAGTTGATTGATACGACACCCAATAGTATGGCTCGTCTAGCCGCTGAGAGTCACACATGCATTATAGATTTGACAGGTTTGCACTTACAAACGAATTTCAAAGGAAAGGTGAACGATTCAAACTTGAGTAGAAAAAAAAAGAAGCCTACAAAACTTTTGGTAAACCATGGGCTGCACTCAAAAACGTTCTTCTATGAAGAGCACTCCTCTCAAAAATCTGTTGGATATTTAGTAACTGACTGTACTGTAGAAGAAAATAAAATAGGCCTATACTAATCGAACTACTGCTTATGCGACAATTAAACGGAAAGAGACACATCAGTGAGGATTCTTAAACACTAGATCTAAATGATTATACTCATAGAGGGAGTAAAAAGGGTTGAGTTTATGAGCTGCGTGTTTGTTTGTTTTCAAAAGTAAAAGATCGTTTAAAGACCAGCAACTTTAGAGAGGGAAGGAGCGCATGACCACTTCAATAAACTTCAAGTTGGCACTCCAGACAGAATCTCAAATACACAAATATAGTTTCACAGCTCGCAGACTATATGTTCAAAATGCTGCAGAACTGTATAGATCGTTTACAGACTGGCAACTTCAGACAGGTAACAAAGAACATTATCATGACCACTTCAGTACACTCCAAGTTTGCACTCCAGACAGCGAAAAATACACAAATCGTTGTTCACACCTGTATGAAGTGTTGAACTTGTTTAAAAACCTTATGTTCTACGAGTTGCGGTACCAGACAACACGAGAAGATAAGACGCTGCCAGTAAATGTTAGCAGAGAGACCCGTGAATATATTATATATCTATCTAGTATCTATATATGTAGATATAGATATATATAATACTAGGTATTAGCAGCCCTACAACGGTCGTCCTCCGCTGCTAAGTCCTTGCTTTTGTAGTCTGTGGGCTGTTTATGCAACGCTTCACGGTCACAACAACGCGTCTTTCCAACTCGGACAATTGGTGTTGTGGGGATTTTGTAGACCTCCGCTGCCAGACCACAGGAAAACCAGAAGATTGTTTTTCACATGCAGATTACAGTCTTAGCAACCGCTTAACCTTCGGCAGTCGACAGTTCCAACGCTTACTATATATATCTTTTCATATAGCTTTACACACTGGAAAAGATAGTCTTGTCTCCTTGCTACGGTCCGGTCCTCAGTCACTAATAATAACAAAGAGTATAATACCCTATTCACCGCCGCTTCTACAATAGCATGCATACCTGCTGAAACCTCCGATACTCTATAGGATCCGACCAAATAGGGATTATGATAAGCCAGCATAACAGTAGGCTTAACAATAACGCCTCTAGCGGCTTTTGTCTGAGGGTTATCACCAACTGAGACAAGCCAACCACCTTTTTTATGAAGAAGACTTCACGAGCCAAATAGAGTCCGTGGCTGGTAAATGGAACAAAAATCTATTGTATTCGTTAGAATTATTAATTATGATGATCTTAACGGCCAATCTAACAATTATCTCTCTCTCTCTCTCTCTCTCTCTCTCTCTCTCTCTCTCTCTCTCTCTCTCTCTCTCTTGCCTCCTTCAGCCCAACCTCTCTCTCTTCCCTTCTTTTGAATTTGTATGCCGATCATCAAATCACCCAGTGGCCATCGTACATTGTTTGAGATCGTTTGACATGCCTTGTAACGTCCTTTCATGCCCTTGTTGCGTGCTGTGACGACTTGCTGTAAAATCTTGGCCGGTGGCCCTTCCCCATTCAGCCAGCCGTGAATGATAACGTGAAGCCATTGTGGTATTTTGTATGAATCATTACGATACACCTAAAGTGTTTTGCTGCCTGCCCCAAAACGGTTCTTTTCATGTCAGAGATGAGAAACTCATTATGTGCAAAATGATTTGACCATGGGATGAAGGTTTAGGTACACATACATACATACATACATACATACATACATACATACATACATACATACATACATACATACACGCAAATATACACATACGCATGCACGACGCTCACACGGCTCGACCGCAGAAACGCACACAAGTTCTCAAAAACAGTTCACTCCAAAATGTCTAGATATCTTCTGCTTGTTAGCTCTCATTTATATGCAGAAATTGTACACCACGGACGAGAGTATAAACTGAGGTCTAGTCTGTGCATCATACAATCACTGATACTAGAGCTCCTAGCCCAAAGTGCACAAGGTGACAAGCCCATTCGAATGTATTTTCAAAACCTCAATATAAATCGCTGATATAAACCACAACTTTCAAATAGGTCAATTTTCGTAGATCTGTTCTGTATCGGTCGTTAATTAAAGAACAAAAAAAATTAATTTTCTTTTTAAAAGAAATCACCTTAACATACAATAACAAAAGCGACCTTCGGTAGGTCTACTCATCCCAGAATAGGATTACAGAAAGCACAGCCACTTCTTCTTTATTGCCTCTGTAAAGAAAAACTGCTTGGGAACGACCAACAATAAATAACAATAAAATCTAAGTCGTAGGTGCATGCAAGTGATAGTTTCTCGTCTGTGCACAAATCCCACAGTAATCAGGGTAGACTATCATCTGATCTCTCCATGGCCTAATCAACCAATGGGTTTTAACAATAACATCCAGAGAATCTTTGACGACCGGAAGCTGCAGAACATGCGCAAAATCTGAACACAATGGCGCAACCTCTACAGGGGAGACGCTGGGTGTTCGTGAATGACAGAAACAAAAAACCACGAAGTTTTTAAAAGGAAATTTGTCTCTTGTTTCCATGCAGTGTAAGCTTAAATCACACTATGTTTAATGTCTATCTTTCGAGTTTAATGTTGCGCATCGGTCTGAAAATAAAGATATAACACAAGGTTGAAGCCCATTTGGAAAGACAGGACTATTAGTCTACATTCCAAGGTAAGGCTGCTGCGCTCCCTTGTCATCTCCATCTCCCTATACGCTTGCGAAACATGGATCCATCACAGCAGACCTACAACGAAGAATACAAAGCATGGAGATGAGGTGCTAGGCTACACGAAGACTTCTGGGCATTTCCTATACCCAGCACATCACCAACGACGAAGTCCGACAGACCATCACACAAGCCATTGGACAACATTATGACATGCTCGCAGTGGTGAAGAAACGTAAACTCCAATGATATGGCCACATCACCAGAGCATCAGGCCTTGCAAGGCACGGTGCAAGGAGAAAGAAAAAAGGGAGACAGAAAAAGAGGTTGGAGGACAACATTCGAGAATGGACTGGTTTGACACTAAACGAAGCCATGAGGACAGAGAAAGATGGAGTACACTGGTTAAACGACCATTTTGTGGTGCCCCAACGACCTTCGAGTTACAGAATAGGATAGGATAGGAACACAAGGAGACGCATGACCCACAGCAAAACACAATGTGTTAAAGGAAATATGTCTCTTGTTTTCATACAAAAACATTGCCGTGTGACGGCCGTCTTTATTCTCCATAACAACAACAACGAACAAAACTATACTTGATGCGAGAGACACAAAGTATGGGGGAGGATGAGGAAGGGATGGGTGGGGCGGAGGGGAATATCGAACAACCGATCAAGCACAACGTACTACCGTCGCGCTTAATCGTCCGTGAACACAATCCGCTTCCTGCAATCCATCCTACTACACCTGTCTACTGTATACCCTACACGGCACGTACGCTTCCAGCTCGGAATCGTTGGCAGTCATCTCAAAGAAGGTGTTTCTGACCAAAGGCGCATTAAAACCAAGTAGAATTAAAAGAAAGAATTAGTGGGTCCTCGACAGCATAGCGGTGATACCTCTGCGCTATCGAGGATCAGTTTCTACCTCTGCGATATCGAGGATCAGCATCTACCTCTGCGATATCGAGGATCCGCATCAATCTCTGCGATATCGAGGATCCGCCCAAGAAAAGCCCGTTGATCCAAGCACGTCCTTACAGCATGCAGACTAGTTGCCCGCGCTACACAAATAAACACAGGTTTACTGGCGGCAGTTGAAAAAATGCTAAACGAGTAACCAATACCTGAAGACGCAGCAACCACTCTCTTTAATTCGCTCTACAATGCTACCTGCATGCATGCTAAGGAAAGGGAGAGAGAGATAGAAAGAGAGAGGAAGGTATAGAGAGCCAAAGAGCCAAATAGACAGACAAGACAGACAGACAATGGGATGAGTGCTGAGAAAAAGAACGACCGAAGACAGGAAGGGGGAGCAAGGATAGACATCTAGTGCTAAGACGGCTAACTTACCGCAAGCCACGTCTGCGGAAGACCTGATGGTGTATCAATCCTCCAAATGGAAGAAAGGTTGCGCATAAAATAATTCACTCATACAACTGGCAGAAAGCTACAAAACGCAATAGCTTGTGATCATCTTTTGTGCTGTATGAAATGGCTTATTAGCTGAAAAAGCACATAATGGTTTAATGAGGGAGAGGGGGGGGGGTATTTTATTTTATGTTATGCTATTTTACGTTAAGTTATTTTATTTATATATTTGATTTTAAACATTCAAACTTCACAAATGCACATAAATAGCCTATTGTCTGGATAACAATTAGCATGCCTGAGAGATAAAAGTTAACACGTCTGAGGGATAACAAATAACACGTTTGAAATGGGGTGGACGGGTGGGGAGAGAGACACAATTAACATGTTTGAGGGATAACAATAACGTTAACACCTTTGAGGGGAACAATTAACACGTTAGAAGGGGAAACATATGTCACAACAAAAAAAGTACTATAATTACGTACCAAAAAAAAAGATTGTCTACTCCATAATTATTGTAGTAAGTGTCACAACAGCTGTCCAGACCCAACCACTAGCATACGTAACGTCAGAATGGTCAGGCCAGGCTATACCAGGCCAACAAAACAAACAAAAAAAAGAGTCAAGACGAAACGTCTTCAATTAGCAGGAACAATAGTGGCGTTTTACGGAACAGCTTAACGCACGCTCCACAACACACTGCACTGTGTGTACAATAACTTTCTACTCAACTTTTGTGACACTAAACACCCTATGTCCACAGTCTCGCTGAAGTGTGGTCTTTCTTGTACTACACTACCCTCATCAAAAGGTCTGCGAAACTAAAATCGTCAATATAGGCCAGTGCATCTGCTTTCCTAACTCTAACCCAGATGGTAGCAATGTTTGTTCACACATTCTGAATAGCAAATTATGTTGTTCTCGTTTTGTCAAAGAGAAGGAGGATGGAAAAACGAAGGCAACATCATATAATTGCATTAGAGTCATTTGCTTACTTATTCTGTTCAGATTGTTTGTTTATCATTTTTCATTTATTTCATTTAATGTACACATCGTGATTTTTAGACCAGCAATCATAAAAGGTTATAATGTCATGTAACTCTTTTATTTTAAGTGATCCTATGCTGTTGCTTTAAGCTTTTGTTATAATCGATTGCACGTGATGTTGAAGAATTAATTTATATTTTATAATTACTCGCTCGTATTCGTACTTGCAAGATTCTGGTTCAATAACGGAATCACATTCCTGTTTAGCCAGCAAATCAATCCAATTTTCCGTTATTTTACTTTATTGCTTTTGTAAACAAAACCAATGACTGGTTTCGTGTTTTCCTTCTTGATCTACTTAGCGCTCTCTCTCTCTCTCTCTCTCTCTCTCTCTCTCTCTCTCTCTCTCTCTCTCTCTCTCTCTCTCTCTCTCTCTCTCTCTCTCTCTCTCTCTAGTGTTTGATCCATTAATGTGTGGCTTTATTGTCATTTGTCTTCATAAAAAACAAAACAAACACGTATATTTTCTTCACTATAGTTATAATAGACAAACTAATGGTGTATTGTGCAGCTACCTTACAGTGATATTTTTAGCTCAAAGAGCTGCTTCAGGTACAGTATGAAATGACGTTAGGCTAGCTCACCATGCTTGACATGTCGTGGAAATAACAGAATCGTTGTTGGACAGTACTATGTACACCATGCAAAGGGTATCCTATGCACCCTTGGCCCGAGCCTAGTAACGCAGTGATAAATTCTGATTGGCCCCAAAGGAAACGAGCAGCACGCGCTGATTGAATGCTCTTTCATCATTGGCCAAAGACATTCTCGTTTTTCTGCAGTATAACATAAACTGCTTTCCAGTGATATTGAGTATTTACAACGCAATACAAAACACTGCAATACAATGTAATGCATTGCACATCCAAGTAATTGTCCTATAAAACACAAACAGAGAGAGAGAGAGAGAGAGAGAGAGAGAGAGAGAGAGAGAGAGAGAGAGGTGGGGAGGGGGGTGGGAATCAAGGGAAGGGATGTGTGTGTGTGTGTGTGTGTGTGTGTGTGTGTGCCTTGTATGCATAAACGATGTCGAAGTAACACAAAAATTGATCTGTTTTAGGCAAATTCTAATACTAAATTTTCAACACACAGACTAAAAAAAACCACCAAGTTGAAAGGACAGTAAGATAAAACAGTACCACGGGGATTTCTATGTGACCATTTTTAAAAACTTCATTCAGCTGTAAAGCACTTGTCCAAGATTAGAAGCTGCACGATGGTTTTTATGTTAATAGTTTTTTTAGTACCAAGGTCCTAAAAAGATCTTGAAAATATGTTAGACAACGAGAGGTCATGATAGGTGACAGTCATAACATAGTGACAGTCATAACCTTCTACCGTACTAATATAGCCAAAAAGGTTATGAAACTGAAAGTCGTGTTGTTAGTGATACGTAGTTGTAGGCAGAAGAACAAACATGTCCTCCTCTCACGGCCATCATTTTATTTCCTGAATATTCCAAACTATTGGTTTGAAAACACGGGCAAGACTAGACTAACTCATAAATAGGTCTATAGGCTATATGCATATTTCTGGCTGTGCAGGATTTTTGTAGTTTTTTTTCTGGGGTGGGGAGTGGAGGGGGAGAGAGGGAGAGGATGTTGGTTGGGAGGGAGAGAATGACAGTAAAAAAAAAATTAGAACCACTTTGACACCTTTGTTCAGGTGCGGTTCCTGCTGTTTGTGGGCATTTTGTCCACTGCATTGTTCAAAGAATCATCTCATAAAATCGCAATATTATTATTAGCACTTTTTTGGAAAAAATCAGCAACTGCACTATTAAATCTCTCTTGAAAGTAATAGATCTAAACTGAAAACCTTTTTCAGTTCGCACGACAAATTCGTTGTCTTTTGACACAGACATTGATGTCTAGTCGAGTCTCTGCTCCTTCTAGCTACCATTTGTTGGACGTCAGATTAAAATAGGCCAATAACCGCTGTTAGAGATATTCAGCCCGAGCCTCGATAATCGATTTCAGTGTCAGTGTCTTGTCGCGCGATGAGCCAGCCGACATAACTGATTGACTTTTAACTGATAGCAGATTGACAGGTGCACAGATACATTTCATAACGGATTGATTTTTAATGGGTAGCAGGAAAGCCAGGTGCCTATGAGAACGGACAAAATTAAAAAGGAAGAGGAAACAGAAATACCGCCGACAGCAGAAGAAGTTCCACAAAAGCAAACATACAAGATACCAGATAATGTATTGTCGACGCTAACACACGGAAACATTTGCATTATTGCCTTATTCCACGATGATGTTGAGTGGTGGTTTGACCAAAGATTATTAGCTATACCCTCTTTGGTTTAACCTCGAATAACTTATCTTGGTAGGTAAAGGTAAAGGTGGTCCCATAGCCTTGTGGCCGTAGGGGAGCGTGATGTTGGAGATCACACTTATCTTGGGCCAGCGTAATGAGGGTGATGCCCATCTCTCTCCCTCGCTGCTTTACCTTCCCAACCCTTAAGAGAGTAGGCACTCAGTCACAGTTGAGTCAACTGGGGACGTAGTTATTTGTCGCTTCACGTTTTTGCGGTCACCCATCCAAGGGCTTACCGCACTGGACGGTGCTTAACTTGTGACACAGTAGCGAGTGCTCCAACCACTGCGCTATCCGACACCCCAAACTTATCTTAACATATAGTAAAATACAATAGCGAACCATGTAGATCTAGAAAACGACGGTAATAGAACTTTGTCCTTTTATTAAAGAAACAATGAAACAACAAATCTCAAATGAGGCTCCTAGCCCAGAGTGTTAGGTGAAGGAGGGAGGGGGGGGGGGGTTAAGAGGGGCTTATAGCCAGACAAGGGAGGAAGGGGGGGGGGGTGATTTTGATGCAAATATATACATAAGACAGCAAGAATGGATCTATATTGCTATAAAATAAACAAAATAAAGACACAGTAGCATCTAACTACAAACAATAGCATATAAATTATAAGCTACTGAATGATAAGACGGCAACGATACTGGATTCATATAAAAGTAAACTAGGTTCAGCTATTTTTTACACATACATATCTCGAATATAATTATGCACTCAATAGAAGACAGGAAAAAATAAAATAAGTAATAAATACAAGCACATAAAGTTGTAGAGCTAGAACTAAATCAACAGTCATCGAAAAGGAAAAACCCAAAAAACAATGCGATACTACTAAAAAAGAAGTGAAAATATGATTCCAATAAAACGATTTAAATTCATCAGTGTGCTGTTAGATTTCGAGTTCATTAGCTGGTTTAATTTAAAGACATTTGGGCGATTCCTAAAATATTGTGGCAATATGGAACATGTGTTTACATTTTAGGAGGGGATTAGTACAATTAAGCAAATAATGGAATTCATCACCTATTTCATTTAAATCACACAACTTTCTTCTCTAGGAATATTTATACATCTTTAAGTTTGAATTGGAAAGTTGTGGGTGGCAAACGAGTCTAAACTTTAACAAGTTAATTCTAAAAAAATTGAGACAAATTCACTAAATAAATTTTAAAACAAAACATTTCCTTTAGAATTCTATTTGTAATACAACTGTTATGCTCATTAATATCCTGGTGCCAGATTTGCAAAAATTGGTCTCTCAAGTGTTGTTTGACCAGGTTCAACCCCGTAACCATATAAAAGACAAACCGAGATCGTTCAGAAGAGAACGAACAGTATTTAACCAAGATAATTTATACTCAATATTAAAAACCAAATAGGAGCACAGACGAAACGTAAGCACCGACATTTTTGTGAAATCGTTACAACAATCGATACACAATTTATACCCCTCACCCAAATAGGCTAATCTACATTTGGCACCCCCCGTTGGGGTGCCGGGGGTTTCAGTATAAATAGTATACCCACTTTCTGGAAATTTAGTGCTTTAAATTCCCACTGTCGCTGTCTTTCTCATTTGCTCTTTCTCAGTCCTGCTCTGTTCTATCAATCTGCTATATATCTTCTTCTTCGCTAGACCAGTCACCCACCTTTTTTCTTGAAAACTCTTCCGGGACAAGACTCCTTGTTTGTGTATGAGGTCTGTTGGATCAACTTGGGAATATTGGACGCTTTCTGCCAGGTGGTCACTAGGGCTTCCTATGATGTTATTATTTAGCAATGTAGGCATTTTATATGTATATGTTTTGTTGATAATTTATCACGATGTTTGTATTCTATTTTGTTTTTGTAAACAGGGGTTCGATAAGTTGGGGTGAAGCCTCAGCCGTCCCATGCATGGGATGTCTTTATTGTAAAGTGACTGGCTGGTGGAGGGCATTGAGTTTTCCCACTAGGGTTGTTTCAGCAGATCTTTTTTGCGGATTGGGGGTTGTCCGGTCCTGATTTGGCACGGAAGAGTCCGCTTGACCTAAAACAACAATTATGTAATGTAATGTAATGTAATGTAAGAGACAGGAATACAGCCAACCTCAATCAAAACCATGAAGGTCGGCGTGCTAGTTTTTACGTTAAGGATAATTTTCAAAAATTTTAGTTGCAATCTATCACATATTTCCATTTTTGTGTGAGCCCACACCTCGCAGTTATAAATGCGTAACTGTAGATTATTCACACTTTTCTGATATCCTATGCACCAACGGGAATCCCCTCTATGAAAAATACTTCCGGTTTTTTTTCTTCGCGTGTTTTAGTGAGTTATTTCCAAATATTCAAGAATAATAACATGTGTCACTGGCCACCTGTATCGTACCCTCACATATTTTTTTTTTTGCTGCAGTTTATTATCCCTTTCTATCGCCAGTGGTGCGCCTAAACCCTACCTACCTAACATTATTTGTGAATATTTGAAAAATATTAGGAAAAACATAACGCCCAGATGCTGGCTCGAACCCACACCTGTCAGGCGCCATTGGTTTCTGGCTTGTGGACAAGGCAAGTTAGTCCCGCCTTAGCCCACTTGGCCACAACGCTAGCCTAACATAGTCAGTTACTTCGTGTTTTGTGAAGGTTGCTACGGCGAAGCTATGGAAAACTACAAGAGTTTTCAGGTCCTGTTTCACTTTCTGTCGATGATCGACGCACCTCCGAAGTCGCCACAAATACAGGCCTCTACGATTGTTTTTTGCATTCTTTCACTGAGCATGTACTTCCTCCACCGTTTTTATACTTATCCCACTCGTTTTCTGGCTCTAACAATCGTCGTTTTCGGCAATTTGCCATATTTAAAAGTCACGCATCAAGCTTTGATAAAAGCAAAACAAGCCAAACCGGAACTTGGTTTCATATAACCTCGTTTTAATTTATAATGGCGATACCCACGAGTTTTTATGAGAGGTGCCGGAAAGTTGTGAATAGTCACACGACACCGAAGCATATAGGCGACTACTGGTCACATTATTCTGACACCAGCGAACCAGTTGATGGTAAGGGGAAAATAATATGATCATACGTTGACCAATCCGGGATTCGAACCAGCGACCTTTCGGTTACTAGCAAGACGCTCTTACCAACTGAGCTACCCGGCCCCCTTGCAGTTATGTTGTTGTTGTTGTTGTTTGTAGATTATAGTCACACGACACTTTCGCATATAGGTGACTACTGGACCGATTTATACTGACACCAGCGGGCCAGTTGTTGGTAAAGGGGAAAATAATATGATCACACGTTGCAGTTATACAATAGAATCGGCTTAATATAGAAGGGGACATAATACAGCGTAGCTGAGACTTACCGAGGGAAGCTTACCTCTCACGGTCATAAGATTGTCGAAACAATACATGGTACAGATTTTTCACATTGTTTTAGTATTTAGTAAGATTCCCTGCTGAATACAGAAACCGACAGCCTAGAATTCTACCAGAACGTTTTACTCACTGGGCTATATCATATGTAAATAGCTCAGTGTCAAAGCCCCCCCTTACGGTCCTTCGTTTCTCTTACCATAAAGGGGAACTCTGAGCAGTGTATGCAACCATACGTGAACAACGGATGAATAGATAGAGACAAGTATTACGTTGGCAAAATAAAACAACAATTTATTCACATGAACATAACATGGAGTCGTAATTGAATAACTAAAATTTATAAAGGTGATAAAATCAAACGACAGAATGAAATGTTCTTTGTTTTAAATAAATTAAATGGTTCTACACAGTATTCTCGTTCAATCTCTTTGTTTTCCTTTTCTACTGTTCACTCATTGTTCGCACACAACCTATGCACTGTTTACAAATTTGTTGCTACTACTGTTATAACGATTTCAGTTCACAAGTCCCGTTTTACAAATACATATCACACTCCTGCGATCAAACCTTTGCAATACGAAATTGCATAATAACGAAAACGTCCCGAAGACACTAGAGCATGAACTCGCTCAACGCAGGAGTGAAATGTATATATGTCCCGGGAACACAGTAGGCAAATAAACTAAAAATTGTCAATGCACTAGATGTAATCGATAAGTGCATACACCTCGAATGTCACTGGGACTGTAGCTGCTACGATTAGATGCATCCGCCGTGGTCATCCAATATTTCAAAGTCTGTGGTGAAGAAGCGAAGGCAAAAAGTTCACTGGCAAAAAGTCTATTATAATACAATCGGTGAAAAGTGATAGTAAACCCAAAAACAAAGTCGAAGTTAAAGTTGAAGTTGAAGGTAAAATCGAAGTTGAAGATGAAACCAAAGGCAAAAAGCGAAGGGTACACTGCAACATAACCCATACAAAATCTTCTAAGAATTTGAGTAACAATTTATACATGCTTCCTGATGCAATTGAAAACTCAACCATTTTCCTCAATAATAATAATCGCTAACTCTTGTATTGTAACAATCACAAATGTAAATCTAACGCATGTATGAATGAATGACTGCAACCTTGAATGTGTTGTATGCTTGGAAGAATAATGATTGTAATAAATATGGTATCACTTATTCGAGTATAATACTTCCCCATAATATTTTAGCCCCACAACATAATGATAACCAACAATGACACGACAAAATACGGACCACAGAAATAAATGACAACAAAGAGACACCCGACTAGCCAGTGAAAACACCCAAGTCCACACTTACTCAACTACCCGTGGATACGGTGATGCGGCTAAGGTCGGATACGTCTCTTCATCCGCAGCATTCCTTTTGGTACAGGTAGGTCAACGGTCAGGTCTACTAGTCGTCTCGATCTTCATTGACTAAAACAAACAGTCGAACTTGCACCAGTTTCAAGGTCGAACTCTTTCTCCCTCATCGTTCTCAAACGACTTCTGGTGAAAACTCAAGTTCTTGTCGTAGGGCACCGCTACGTGAGGATATCACGTACGTATTTCCTTAAGCGTACAGTTGACGGATAAAGGATTAGCAGGGACGAAAAACGATTCAACACACTGCTCCTAGATTCACTGTTCCTGGGACCTCCATGTAACGACCAAATACCTGTCTTCTTTCTCTTTCGTCATTTCCTCTTTTCTACGACAATAAGTTACGTCACACTTTTCATTTACTTTTGTCCCGGCTTATTCAAAGGCACACAAAACGATGATTCATAGGCACTTGCGAGAAGACCACCTATCTACAAACAACAATATAAAGTTCAAACTGAGTGTGGGTCGTGACACTCAGTGGTTTTACTCCACTGTCCACGTGTTAATGCTGAGGTTGACATTGAGGGTTTGGATCGACTTGTCGAGGGTGAACGTCTGCTTCAGGCTGCTCAGTTCTCTCCCCTGGTAAACCACGCGCAACTCGTAGTCACCATGGAAACCGCGCACAGTCAGCTGGTGGTTGCTAGGTAGCATGTGCGTTTCGTCCGTCATCCACTGGTTTTCGAACAGGTCAAGAACGCGACGACCCGCAGCCGTCAGCTGAAGAAAAAGAGTGCTATGGTCAAATTCAGACCGTTGGATAGTTACCATTCTATTTTGTACTTATTCCTATATTATTTTTAAAAGTGTAACTTATTAGAAGAGATAATTTGACCGAAGCAGCCTACCAAATCACCATTCAGATTATGAATAACGGACTCACATCGAGATTTGCTCCTGTAACGAGAGCGGCTTTTGCTCCCCTCCAGTGCTGTCGGTCCCAGAATCCCCAGAACAAGACACCCTCCACCGCCGGGTGCCCATAGAAAGACCTCAGCGCTTTCTCGTAGAAATCGGCACGGCGGTTCTCGTCTGTTGCCTGTACATCTAGTTCAGTCACCCAAATTGGGACACCCGCTTGTGCCAGGAGGTCAAGGCGTTCCTGCAGTGAACATACGGAGGTTAAGGGAAAATGGTAAATGTAGCCTCTTGTTATGTTCTGTCGCTGAACATCTTTTTGTACTCCAGTCAGCAGTGAGTCTTGCGCGATATTTTCATGCATGCATGGCATGTGGCTAATTTCTGTGTTTTATCGGGGCATAATACTGAACTGTGTGTAACCTGTTGGAGCTGTGTGATGAAGGAAAGGTTAAGCTGTTTGAAGTCGTGTTGCGGTGGAGTTGTTGTAGACTGTACCTTGATGATGCCGGGATTTGGCTCGTACTCGTTGCCGAAGTGACACTGCACGCCTATGCCCGAGAGAGCCACACTGGGTCCTGCTGCCTTGAACTTCTGTGCCTGATCCAAGTAGTCCTGCAGAAATAACCGTAGGCATTTATCTAAGAAGCATACAGTTCTGTTTCATCATATGCAAATGAAGAAATTTACAAAATAGTCGACAGTAAGCAATGGGAGGCCGATAATTATATGATTTAAAGCACGGGCGCCAATGCCTTTGACGCCTCTTCCTTTGTTTACCTATAATATAATAATAATAATAATAATAATAATAATAATAATAATAATAATAATAAGAATAATAATAATAATAATATAAAAGTAGGCTTGTATAGCGCGGTACCCCCGCTCAGGGCTGGGCTCACCGCTCTTAACATAGGATATATATTAGATAAGATAGTACACCGATCAGAACAGCCATACGAACAATAAAAACAAAGTATGCAAGCATTCACACCAACCGTACTCGCAAAAGCATACAAGGGAACAACATCATAGACTATACAATACACATCACATGCATAATAAAAAATATTAATTTTAAAATACAAATGGCATTTTAGATAATAATAAGATAATAAAATCTGAGAATTCACCATAAAAAATTAAAAAATGTAATAAAAAATATGTTATATCTAACAATAATTAATTAATACAATGATCAGATAAAAAAGACAAGACCCGCCTCATCCCTGTTGCAGAAATAAAATATTATTAGTAAAATAATGTATAAACTAATGCAAAATAATTATGTAAAAATAATTAGATACAAAAACAGCCCCCGCCACCCCCCCTCCCCGCCCTCCTAAGATATAAATGTACATATTTACATGTCAAGCCATGGACTGCACACAGCCGGCGTCCGTCATCGGTCGGATGGTGAGAGTCAATCAGGATAGTACAGTTTGAAGAGATGGTCCTGAGTGCGTTTTTGAGGGCCTGGGTGTTCGGTATGTTGCGGATGTGTGATGGGAGAGAATTCCATTGTTTGGGAGCGCAGAAGGAGAAAGATCGTTCACCATATGTCTTAGTGCGTGTCTTGGGAACAAAAACAATGCGCGCATCTGCAGAGAAGCGAAGCTGTCGAGAGGGTGAGTAGACAGAAGATCAGTAAGATAGGAGGGGCAGGAGTCAGAGAAGAAGTTATGGCAGAGAGTGGACAGTTTGTAGTCGACGCGGGCTTGGACGGGGAGCCAGTGAAGTGAGTGGAGAAGTGGAGTGATGTGATCGCGCTTTTTTGCCTTAAGAACTAACCTAGCAGCATAGTTTTGGACCCTTTGCAGTTTATCGATGAAGTGTTTAGGTGAACCTGACAGAAGATAGGGCAATAGTCTAGACCAGAGAGAGCGATGGCACAGACTAATGTTTTTGTAGCACTAATAGTGAGGTAATGGCGGATGGAGCTAAACTGACGAATGGCGGTGTAAGCAGAGCGACAGAAGTGAGAGATGTGATTGAGAGACATATCATCGGAGAGAATGTAGCCAATATTCCTAGCAGAGGGAGAGAACTGTATGTCAGAGCAGCCTACTTGAAGAGAAGTGGGGAGAGACGAGGCAAAGGATGATCTGTGATTGTGGGTAAAGAGTGCTCCTGTCTTGTCGTCATTCAACCTCAGCCCACTGAGGGCCATCCATGACTTGACCTCACCAATGCAATCCCGCACGGTCTGGACAGCGAAGTTAACAAGAGAAGGATGGGTGGGTTTGTACAGCTGCGTGTCATCTGCAAACGACTGGCTCTCAACAGCATGCTTTTCGAGCAAGAGGAGCAGTGGCTTGGTGTACATTATGAACAAAACAGGGCCTAAAACGGACCCCTGTGGAACCCCGCACACCAAGTCAGCTCTGCTGGAGAAACGACCATCCACAGCGACCGCATGAGTTCTATCGGAAAGGTAAGATCGAAACCAACCCAAAACTGATCCAGAAATTCCAAAGTAATCCCGCAGGGTCTTGAATAGGATGTGATGGTCAACAGTATCAAAGGCCGCGAACATCTAAGAGGGTTAGGATGGAGACGTTACCGCTGTTTAGAGCGAGCAAGAGGTCATTGATGACTTTCAGTAAAGCTGTCTCTGTGCTGTGAAAAGGTCGATAAGCTGACTGGTTTGGACTAAGAAGGGAGTTATCATTCAGGTAAGCAAAATGTTGTTTTAAGACTAGCTTTTCAATGACTTTAGATTTTAAAAAAATGACAGATTAAATACAGGTATGTAGTTTTCAGGTCCTTCTTATTTAGACTAGGCTTCTTAAGCAAGGGTTTGATGACAGCTGACTTACATGAAAAAGGAAATGCGCCAGAAGACAAGCTCTCATTGACTATGTGGGTTATGGTTGGGAGCAACTGATCTAAGGACTCAACCAATAGTGGAGTGGGAATGGGATCCAGAGCACATGACGTTGGTTTACATTTAAGAATAACACTTTTGACCTCTTGTTCTGAGCACATCAAAGCGTGAACTAACACCAGGAGGAGACAAATCATGGGGATGGATGACATGACGGTCGAGATCAGCACGAATATCAGCTACTTTTCTAATGAAGAAGTTGCAAAAAACATCAGGTTGCTGAGACAACGGATACAATGAGGGAAGAACAGTTGCTTTGCTACTAAATTTGAGATGGTTACAGACATCAAACAGCTACTTGTTAGTTTCACTACTACTGATATTATTGCTAAAATACAAAGACTTAGCACAGTGGACAATCTGAGACACACGCTTTTTGGCAGCGGAGTAAATCTGCTTAAAAACAAGGTCTGACCTCAACCACTTCTTTTCCGCTCTACGCCGGTGTCTCTTGGCATCGCTTAGCTCTTTTCTAACAGGAGCATACCAGGGAGATGACCGAGCTGACCCAACCTTGCGGCGAGTGACGGGAGCGTGACGGTCAAGCACAGTACGCAATGCGCTGTCTAGAATATCCACAGTGGGGCAGAGGGCGGGGGACACTTCGACGCTAAGGTCATGCTTAAAGGCATCTCTATCTAGGCCTATAGCATGCAGGCTGCGGACCTCCTCATAACCAAAGGGAGACGCGTCACAGGCATAGGAGCTCGCGTGTCCAGATACAAACGCCTGTGATTTAAAAAGTTCGCTTCGATAGATTTTTGTGAGGCAGAAGATAGACTTAAAACATGTCCGACGTGGTAAACTGATTTCATAACAAATCGAGGTGGCTAATGGTCAACTCATCTGTGATTTTTAAACCATTTTTCCCCAAGGTCGTGGTTATTCCATGATCCAGACCCGACATCTCTTTGGAGAGAAATTGGAAAAATATAAACCTAGCCTTAGTTCTGTCACTTAGACAAAAAATGCACGGTTCCAATTTGTCAACGATTCCCCTCAACAACTGGCCCATAATTGCAGAATGATAAAGCGCGCGTACGTGTGTATGTGTGTGTGTGTGAAGGGGGGGAGGAGTGTGTGTGCGTGTGTTACCTGAGTAGATCCTCCTGTAGCCACGACGTCGAAGTCGTTGAGGAAGAGGCGAACAGTGGGGTCAGCGGCGTGGGCGATACGGAACAGTTCCAGGTTGTAATCTGAGTCGTTCAGTCGGTCCTGGTACCACGAACCGTGCAGGTTCTCGTTGTTCACGTCCCAGTGTTCCAGCCTCCACACAGTCATCATCATCATCATCATCATCATCATCATCATCATCATCATCATCATCATCATCATCATCATCATCATCATCATCATCATCATCATCATCATCATCATCATCATCATCATCATCAAACAACAACAACAACAACGGCAACACCATTGTCATCAATTAATAATCATTCAAATTTGAATGCATTGCCAAAGATGCCGTGTTACAGATATAGAAATCGACACTTTGTGTCTTTGATGACCTTCTTGTCTGGATTGTGATGGTTTGCTTATCCAGAGTATTCCGCAGACTAATGATAGCTGACTTCAAACTTCAAACTGAAGATGTGCCATAATGTCAATAACGATGTAAAACAAATCTCATATCTCAGAATTGGTGTTATGTTTTGTCTTCACAAGACACAATTGTTGTCCACCAATAGAAACATCCCTCGTTTCGTTAGTTAGTTAACACACTTTTTATTGTCAAGATTTTACGCCACGGACTATCCCGCCAATTTACATTGTTACTATATGATAGAACACCTGGTATTACATGAACTGCTGGATACATTATGTTAGTCCTTTGCGTGGCGTACTTAGTTACAATCCTCGCGTGACGTTCATTGTCTCTAGGATATGATGCTTCAAACGTCATTCAGCTGGTTGCCGGAAAAAGGCCTGAACCCACGTCTGCACGTGCTTCTGGACAGACCAAACCAGATTGTGACCTCTCACCTTTAACCTGTCACCCAACCACACAACACGCTTTGTGACGTCAGTACGAACATCGCATCATACTCACAGTCCTCGTGTGACGTTCATAGTTTCCTGGATGTGATGGGTCACCGCGTTGCGTAGCTCTGTCCCTGACAGAGCCTTGACCCAGGCCTGCACAAACTGGCTCACTGACCACACCAAGTTATGGCCGCGAACCTTCACCCTGCGTGAGTCGTACAAACCAGCAAGGCGCTCTGTTAAAAGCACTGGTAAGCCCTTTCATCAACACTTCACGTCGTTAGTTAAAAATAGCCGTGAGTTAAAACTGCATAGAATAACCAAAGGCAGACGAGACGGTAGCTTATTATGCTTTAAAATATGATGGTAAACTGATTGCAGCTAATTGCTATTACGTCGAAATATAACGTGCTGTGACCAATCATACATTTACCTTGAATATAATGGATATACTTTAAACAAATACGCCGGTACGTACCCATGACTCTTGAGACCGTGGATCATATCCAGGGCTGCTTGATAATGCGTATTACCCTGGAAACAAATGTAAGCTTACGTGTAACCAATGAATGCATTGTTTACCAAATAATGCAATTACCTCTGACTAGGTGAACTCGATAGGAAATGATGATTTCTCAATTAGTTGAAAAATGGATTATTGTATGTGACATCTTCTTCATCAGGGCTGCTGAGGACAGAGAAAGATGGAGTATGCTGGTTAAACAATCATCTGTGGTGCCCCTACGACCTCCGGGTTATGGGACAGGATAGGATAGGATAGTATGTGACATGAGATGCTTACAATCTCTGCCGTGTGATGACAAAAGAAAGCAAGTCCACAGTTTTAAGAAAATCGTCATTTTGTGTAGTGTATGTTCTTTTATTGATAGCTTATTTGTCTGGAGCTCAGAACGTAAGGGCATCTGAAATTCAAAATTCAAAATTGGCAACACCATTTTTTCACACCCTAGATTATATTATTCAGTGCATTTCCGACATCAATAAAAGCTACATTAAATGTACTTGAAAACGGATTATATAGTAGTGTTATTTAGCAGAATGCTGCGTTTCATACACATGGACAAACATCTGTTATGAAGGTCAAGTATTTCACCATCAGTGGTTTAAAGCAGAAGTGTCGTTTTTACAATAAACATAAACCTGTCTTGCGTTTGCAACATCAATAAAAACTACATTCAGTTTACTAGAATACTGAGTCTATAGTGCTGTTTAGCAGAAAGCAACGTTACATACACATGGACAAGCATCCGTGGGTTACCCTCCGTGGCTTATAATATCAAGGGTGTTGTATTAAACCTACCCTAGTTGGCTCGATGACATGCCATTTAAGAGAGCCTTCGGGCACAGCCCAATTGAAGTGAGTGTGGATGAACTGACGGTACTTCCCGTTGGCGTTATACGGATGGGCGTTAACTGCTGTGCCGAACGGGAATGACTTCTTTAACTGCAGCACCTGATGGAACAGTGGAACGTGGCACGGGAAAGTTGAAGAAAAGTTTTATTATTTAAAACAACAATCGCAGCAGCAGCTGCAACAACAACAACAACAACAACAACAACAACAAAAAACCACACGTGTCCAGCTTTTGCTTTCATGTTGTCGAATTTCTTTGTTCAACTGCGGCCACCAATACACAACCCTCACAGACGTTCTACGATTAAAAGATCCAGAAGATGTGAGCGTACACAACCATTCGAAATGACGACGACAACAAAAAAAGTTTGCAAAATCGAGTTTTTAATGACATGTACCTAAAGACTCACTCGAATTTGGACGTCGCCAGCGTTGCTTCCAGAAGCCAAAGTGGCACTGCACACAGAATTATCAGCGTCGTACTTACATGTAATGCAAATTACTCCCTGTTGTCGCCTGACATATAACAACAGTATAAAATGTGCCACAGAATGAGCTCATAAAAGCTTAATCTAATGTGGAAGTTTGTCACTATTTGATAATCATTGGATTTGCTTTCATCATCATCATCATCATCATCATCATCATCATCATCATCATCATCATCATCATCATCATCATCATCATCATCATCATCATCATCATCTGACTTACCAACGAACCGACACTGAATGATTGGTAATGAATTGAAGAGCCTGTATAAGCATCCCAATCGGTTCACTCATTTTTGAAACACATAGCAAAACGTGTGTAGAATGGAACTGACCCCCAACCGACCGACCGACAGACCAACATTTGACACGTTCTGATTCGCATCTATTTCAAGATATTGTTAGATATAATCTGGAAATTATTTTTTTTAACAAAAATTTTGACTGGATATGAATGTTGCTCTTGCGGTGTTGGTCGATGACGGAGTTGAGGTAGGCATCAGAGATCTGCACTGCTGGCTTTTCCTCCGTCACTGTCACGGCGTCCACTTGGTAGTCCGCGCTCGCTGACGGTCCGCTCTGGAAGTACAACCTCACGCTGCTCAGGGCTGTGGATGAAAGTGAAGAAAAGCGTCTAAATGAGAACGTCGCAGCAACTCTGCAGTGAGAGCTGTCATAGCCTGTCCTGCAGATGGCCTGAATTTGAGCTTCCCAGGTCACATCAGACTGATGTGACATCATCAAATCGAAAGAGTGCGCATACAGCCTGCAACAGCACCGTGGATAGACGTACGTCTCGGAGAAGCCTACCCGTTTTCATTTTAAATTCTTTAATAATTTACGCAGGCGCGACGGCGCTATTTATATTCCGTTTTAAAGGATTGAATTTATAATTTTAAGTGATTCATTTTTTAAAGATATAATTTACATAACTGGCACGTACAAACTCAAATTAGCGTTACTGTTCGTGTGTGTAGTGGGTTACATCAAAACTGTGTACGAGTTTTAAAAAAAAAGACTGAATCAAAGTTAACTCACTTTGACCAGTGGGTACAGTAAAGGTGCCTTTCAAGTGGAACCAGCCATCAGACACTTGTGCATTGGAGTGGCTAGCAGCTGTCTGGTAGTCGTGAGTGTTGTCTGAAATTTTGGACACGTAGTATTTAACCATAGGGATATGTTATGTTGCAAGTTAAAACTGGTACTGTTACCAGAGGAACAAGTTTAAGCCACACAATTTGTAATTCATATGGGCAAAAGAGTTCAAGTATTCGATAGCAAGTTAACAATTTAACAAAATGACGTAGACACGTTAACTGTTTTTTCTTGTGTGTTTTGTTTTGCTGCAGTTTATTATCCCTCTTATCGGGAAACTCTGGGCCGCCTTTCCGGGGGAAGGCGTAGTCGCAGCCAGTGGCGCGCCCAAACCCTACCTAACTAACATTATTTGTGAATTTTTGAAATTTTTTGCTGGGGGAGCAAACCGGAGTACACGGAGAAAACCCCCGAGACGTTGCCCGAGTCGAAAGTAAATAATATTCGGAGAAACATAACGCCCAGATGGTGGCTCGAACCCACACCTGTCAGGCGCCATTGGTTTCTGGCTTGTGGACAAGGCAAGTTAGTCCCGCCTAAGCCCACTTGGCCACAACGCTCCTCAATAGCTGGAGTGAGGACGGTGGAACAGGGTGAACATCGTAGGAGATGATGGATCACAGTCAAAGTGATCAACTGAAGCTGAGGCACCGTGTTATTTGAAAGCTATCACACACTCAAGTCAGTAATAGGCCTACTACAAAGGGAACCATCATGCCTAACTGATGTTGCAGCTCGCGAGCGACCCCTCACATGCAGACCAATATTGTATTAAAAACCCGTGGGCTGGGGGGTAAAAAAGAGAAAAAGAGAGACAGAGAAACAGAGATAGAGAGATTAATAAATTGATTAATTTGTATAGTTAGTTATTTACATTTGTCTATTAATACTTTTATTTTATTATTATCAATATCTAAATCGTTTAGGTGAATAATAGACAATAAAACATAAAACAATAGAACATACGCTCACATACAGGCACACGCTGAGAGAGAGGGAGAGAGAGAGAGACAGACAGACACAGACACTGGGTGTGTATGTGTGTGCGTCCGTACGTGCGCGCGTGTGTGTGTTAGTATGTGCGTGTGTGTGTGTGTGTGTGTGTGTGTGTGTGTGTGTGTGTGTGCTTGTGTACCTGCGAAGCGGAAGTCAACTTCCATTTGAATGTTTTGTCCTATATGGTCGTTGAGCATCTTTACCCATGCCTGGGCATTGTAAGCTTTGCCTGCCGTCACGGTGATAGTCTGACTAGGCCCTTGGTAGTACTGAGTCCTGTGCGTAATATAATTAAATAGGCAATAGTAAGGTCAAGAAAATACAATTAAATAACTATAGCAAGTAGCTATATAATACACACTTCTATAGTGCAGCACATGTGCAGATCAGCTTTGCTGGTCCCAGAAGTCAAAACAAGCAACACTCTTTCGTAAAAATATTATTGGTTACCTGTAATTTAAGTTTCTCAACTAATGAAACAGTTTGTGTATCAGGTCCAAGATGCGCGAACTAACACAGCCAACTTAATTTCGTTCCGTTACACTACTGCTATACATGCATTTAACTATTTGGTTATTCGATTTTGAAATTATTTTACTTGCTTTATATGAGAATGAGGAGACTCCCTACGGAAAAAATGAGTAGGCCTATTCACTATTAGATGATGACCCACCTGTTGGCGACCCTGATGGAATGCTGCCCAGAGTGGTGATCGCTGACGATAGTACAGGTGAAGCCGTTGTAACAGCTCCAGTGGTCCATGGATTCGAACTCTCCATTCTGCAACACCTGTCCCGTTGCTACAGCAACAATCCACCCTAACATCCACCACCACACATTGACACAGCTCGCCATGCTTTGGAGCATGCATAACTGTTAAAATGAAACGTGTTGTTGCCCTCTTCGAGTAAATAAGTTCTTTTGCCTTCTGCTCTTATCTCGCATGATCTCCAATTGGGTTGTGAGTACAATCAAAGAACGTACACCACGAAGCTGTACGTTCTTTGGTATAATACAACTTTTGCTGCAGGTTATTTGATCGTGCATGTGTGTATTTATGGGTGGAGGTCAAGGTCATCCGAAGGTCAAGAGCTTAGAAAGATCAAAGTGGGTATTACTTTGCATTTTCATGCCACCGTTTCATATTTTTTTCTGGGTCCTGATTTTCCTGTTAAATATTGCAAGTTCTATAAGTAGCATGTGAGTCACGTGGGCTTTGCCTTTCAAGTTGTGGTTGATCTGTTTCTGAAACATATGTTTGTAACAGCAGAAATAGTGACGACAAAATGTAGGAAATTAGCTTAGCGCAAAATAGATACCATCGAATGAAACTGGACGTTAATTCAACAGTTATCTAAAAAGCAGCACACACATGTCAAATTAACTTCCTTGAGACAGTCACACCGCCAGCCGCTCCAGATACCATCTAGCAGACTTAGCGATCCAAGATTAAATAGCATACGTGAGTCAAAAGTGACCATAACGTCGTCTTCGTTAACTAGCTTACTCCACTGTGACCAGAGTCAC